>CANUEZ040000109.1:3672040-4879387 GCA_948099385.1 Fasciola hepatica
GTAAACCTGGAGCATGCCCCAAGCTTGCCCCAAGATTAGTTTTTATTTGAAAAAGGTGCTATTTGGTAACGGAATTACTGGGATTATATCCTTATATACATATTTTTTCATCTTAAGGCACCTTTATTATGGACTGTTTTGTTTTATTACGTCACCATCAGTGGCGAACTTCATGCAGTCTTGCGCGGTCGTGGTTCCTTCTTTCACATGACTGTGGTGTGGTTTCTCTGGCAGGTGTCCCACGAGTTCGGCGTGAGATTCGTACAAACAGTGCTGAACACATCACGTATACATGTTTGTATCCACGCTAAGCAGCGTGCCTGAGGTTTTCTCGAAGACTGGAAAACTCTATTAAGTAAACTTGGGGCAAACATGGGGTTAGCCTCAAGATTTGCACCCCTAGGAGTACTTTTCATGTGCTATCCTTAAGTTGACTTCCTCAGTGACAGAGAATATATTCATCATAAGCAGATGAAATGCAGCTCAATGAGCTTATACTCGGGCTTATTTATACCGATATTAGCATAAATAAGGGCGAGCCATGTCTCTCTCTTTCTCTCTCTCTCTCTCTCTCTCTCTCTCTCTCTCTATATATATATATATATATATATATATATATATATATATATATATATATATATATATATATATATAATGGGCACTCCCCAACACATTTATCAGGAGACGTTCGAAAACACGGTGTGTTGGACAACGTCTCCTGTTTTCCATTTGAATCAAATCTTGGAAAACTGAAAGCATTTATACATGGGCTGGCTAAACCAGCTGAGGAGTTGTATAAGCGCCTCCACAAACTAAATACCAACTGCGAAACCATTACTGCAAAAATCCCCATGGAGGATTTGTCCCTTCCAATATCCTACATCCCCCGCAGTAGAAAATTTGTCGTTCTAAATGGTGTCTTATTTTCAGTTCATAAACCGAACAACATCATCATCAATGACGGAGGACCTGCAGAAATTGTCAATTTCTTGGAGGATAACTTTTAATTCAAATACTTCAATTAACCGGACAATTTTTTCACGTACGGGTTAAGTTCAAGCCACTTGTATATTTTCGCTGTAAGCGATCTAGATTCCACTTTGCACAACGCACCTATTCACACCATCATATGTAGATGTATTCGCGTTTGCATTAACTCTTCCACTGTTGTTGTTCTCATTTTACATACATTTTTGTAAAAAAAAAAATGCCACGTAACGCTTTGTGCTTTCCGTGCCACTTTTTTGCAAATCAGCATGACCTTCTGGGGAGATTACGTAATGCGCATGTGATTGTGAGGCGGAAGTTGTTCTCCTTTGTCTTTTGTGTTGACGTGAACTGTTCGTATTATGCCGATTTCCGGCTGTCGTCGTTTGTTTGTTTGGTGTCTATGGTAGACTCGTGTTTGCTTTCACGCATAGGTGACCACCTTCGCCTTATTGTTTCTGTACATACTTAAATGTGATCAAGTCTAAAATAGCCAACTCCTAATGTAAAACTTTTTCGTAGATGTACGTGGTTGCTCACTTCCCCGGCGAAAATTCCTATACCGTGGTGCTCAAGAATTGGACGGTCGACGAGACGCACGTTCTTTGGCCACGAACGAAGAGATTTCCAGACTACAGGCGTCACTTGCTATTAGGAAAGGCAGTGCCGGATTACTACTTTAGGCCGATGTACTATACGGACAAGTCAGTAGTAGCATAACATTTAAGTAGACAAACTTGGGGGTGATACTGACTTCGAGCATTAGCCGGTTGCTCAGTCAAGTGCCGCTTCCACGGATGAAACAGAGAAGCAGACGTACTTTTCGCAGCACTATTCCACAAGAAAGAGGTGATTAACCATTTCAATTCGCATACCCAAAGAATTCCCGTTAAATTCTCTTCCTATGAGAGTCCCCAGGTGATGCGGAGAGCCCCAAAGCCAGTTGCGCTGGACTTACCACCCTACCCACCACCGATTTCGGAACGTTTCGGGGGAATACAAAGGTAAATTTCTAACATGCACAACCAAATTCCGTGTTATTTTGCCTCATTTATCTTCGCAGCTCACTATGTCTGCACGGGCTAGCACCCGAGTGTCGGTCGCATCCTCAAGGTAATTAATACACTTTTGTTTCATATTACCCATATAATTACAAGTAGAGGCCTAAGCAGCAGCTCCACAAGAATGAATTTGTCGCCTCATCTGCTCCAAATACTATGCAAGTTAACATGTAGTGCCGGTACCTTAATTTTAGTAAGCCAGGAAAAATTCTGTCGTCCATAGACAGCCTTACAAGAAGTTTGGAGAAAATAAGTGCTGCCATAGAATTCCCTTCTACCACTTCCGGGGCATCATATTTACAAACTATGCCTCAGCCATTCACTCTTTTGAACACTGTGGATGAATTCCACCATTCAGATGACGTCCTCGGAACAACGGAGTCTTTCAATAAGACGGTAAGTCGCTATACATGTAGACGACAAGTATGGGTCACAACACCCCGGCTGTACGCAACTAAAAATTTTGAGGATGCGGTAAACAAATGCTATCTGCTGTGGTCAGCAATGACGTCGCGGTGAAGCGCTGCTGGCTCGGTAGCAGCAACAGAACATCCGTCTGCAATCATAGACTCATCAAAACAATACTTATATCGGATGCCATTATCACTTAATACATCAAGGTGGAGTGATTTACTGGCAGTTCTTCAATAATAGTTTACATTTTATTCTCATATCTGCGGATATAGCGACCACAGATAACCGGATCCAAGGTACAACGAGAATGTACTTTGACGGATTATTGAAAATTTGTACAAAATACACATTTATTTAAGGTAGATAATTTTTATCGTATCACGAATTTGGCTTTCAATCTTCGGTTACAAGTTCTCCAGAAATTAGTGTATGTGGGATGCGTACGCAAACGGCCAAGTTAGAAGTAAACATTAGTAGAAGTCCGTGAAACGGCAGTTGGATCCGGTTTCATTTACCATATTACAAAGGTTGGGGCTAGCCCCAGGTTTGCCCCAAGTTTGCCCCATGGGGTTTGCCCCAAGTTTTTCAATGGTAAGCTTGGGGCAGCCCCTCGTATGCCCCAAGTTTGCCCCGCATGTGCCCCACGGGGTAAACTTGGGGTGTGCTACTTGGGTATACCCAACAAGCTATGGACCCATCAATCACACCTCAGCTATCTCAAAGATAATGAAAATCCTGAATAAAGCTGAGCTCGCGAGTTGCCTTCTCAGACAGTCTTATAAATACTGCCCGGTGTGACATTCTTAAACACTGCTCACTGCTTGCTTGTATGGCCGATTTTCCTAATCTCACAGCACTGGACGCCAACAACGGCCAAAAGATGACTACAATTTTCCTCGACATGCAAGCTTTCGACCAGTTTTCTCACTCTCGACTTTTAGCCAGAGTAAAAACCGATGGCGTTATTGATTCCTTATGCTTGTGATTATCTTTTTGTTTGTCTTTACGCTGTTATGTGGTAGAAGCAAAGAGCATAGTGGTACTACCCAAAATTGTAAATGACGGAGTCATTCGAGATAGCTTTCTGGGACTAATACTCGTCCTTTTGTACGTAAACGATATATTCGGCATATCCACCCGTGGGATTACCTTTCTCTGTGCCGGTGACAAAAATACCCTGTGCCCTAGACCAAAGTCCTTTAAAAAATCGTGAGCAACATGGTGCATGATACTACTTCACCGAAAACTTAAGAGAAAATTTGGTAGGTGAAGTTCCCTGCTGGAAAAATTGGTGTTCTAACTTGTGTGTGTTTTGTCCCACCAAGGCTGCTTAGTATGGATGGTCGAATGATAGCAAACAATTCATCAGTGCAAGGTCTGGGTCTTCAATAGTCCTGCCTGTTTAACTTCTCGGAACACACGGCTATTGAACAGCCGAGAGTCAAAAAGTTAATCGGATTACTTCACAGAACATTTCTATTCAATTCTTATTCGTGGAGTGTGGATCAATGACTCATTGCAGCTCGCGACAGTGTGACCAAATATCTGTTGAGAATATACATCAGTCATTCACAAGACAATTAACACGTTATTTTACAAAACTGAATAAAGAGAAACACTGTTTTCTCTTACATGTAGATCGTCTTAGGCTACGAAGACTAAAAACTATTCTATCTCTCTTCCATAACTCCAACAAACACCAGAATTCTTGATCAAAACCACAACTCAGGATACCCGCAGACTTCCGGTACACATTACGAGAAAGCAGTTTATCGGTGGCCTTCCAAGTTGTTAGGGCAAGTATTCGGTCCAACTTCTTCAGAGTAAAGTACCCTTTATTCTGAATAGAATTCCACCAGAGTTTCGTTCGCTCAACTACCCACTGCAGTTTGCGGAGTTGAGTGAGTTCTTTGTAGTGCCCAAAGCTTCTCTATATCACCAACCCTAACATCGCGGAAGATAAGGTTAACGGAATTGGTCTGGGTTTCTGATGAACTCTACACCGTTAACCAATTAACCACCGCTGGAGCCGTTTCAGACAGCCGCTTTTATTCTGGCTTTATTTTTAGGTTGGCTTTGTCGTTCGACTACTAATGATCTTTTTAATAACCCAGCTGCTAAGTAGGCCGCAACGACATTTTCCCCTCTTGACCGGTATGTGCCAAACTAACGGCACCTGGAAACATGTTTCCGTGAACGTTGATGTATATTAGGCGGACTCCACAATCGGATCTCTTGCGCTATTCCAATAGTCAATACCTGGAACTTTCTCGGTATGTACCATTGCTACACTTCTTATCAATCCCCACAGTTCATTTGATTTTTACGTGTTAATATTCAGGCCTCCATGCAATTCGATGTCAAAAATAAAGTGAACAAACCAGGCAATAGAACTTTTCTTTTTGTTGTCCTCCTGTTGGCATGCCATGACAGGCATTTTCACGACGCGTGAGAAGCTATTATTCATTTGTACCTTCCGAAGTGACAATTGTATGCATGACCTGAAGCTCTTGGTCAACAGTTCAGCTTTGCGGGACCCAAAGTAACTTGCTGAATCCTTTCTCTTGGCCCTGTCTGAATTTTCGTTATGATCGTTTCGTTGGGCGTTCCACAAGAACAGGAATCGGTATTCCTACCGGCGGAAAATATTAAACTAGTCTAATTGTTTATGCTTTTTCTTACCACTTTTGGGATTGATACGATCTTGACTGCAATTATATAGAAACCAATTTACGAATTTGAGTACTTCTTGCTCTTTCTCGTTCTTCGGTCACTTCTAAAAGCCTCGTTGCCAGTTTTTGCACTATTCGAGGTTCCAGCCAACTAACCTCTCTTTAGTGCATCTTTATTCAGTGAAGCTGATGCTCAGTTTCCCGGGGCAAATAGTAATAAATTTATCTCGACAGATGGCAAATCCGACTTTATTTTCCCGTCTACCATGCCTCTTGCAATCTTGATATATTTTTTCGGTTCTGTACGTATGCACGACATGTAAGCTTTGGTCATGCTCATTGTACGCGTATCGTCCAAATTTCAAGAAATGAACCATAACCACCAACTATGAGGCCAGTGCTAAAGAGGAATCTGATGGCGGCCCGAGAATTTGACAATAGTCACTACGTGTGCAACTGAGTGCAATTCCCACTAATGGAACGAACTGGAAATGGACAACGCCCAAGCTTATGACACTGTAGTGACCTCGATCGTTTTGAGAAAATGACTATTTTCTGGACACCATTTTGGATCTATTTTCTCCACGATCTTTTCTGACGTTTGACATTGACCTCAGTGTTCTCTGGTTGCCTACGTTTTACTGGACTGACTTTTCCGAGGTTTCCGTCGACCTCGTTTCAAATCACTTTCACTTTCGGTCGTTCGCTCGCGGTTCGCTCTCAGCACAGCCGTCGCGTTTCGTTCCGTTTTCCGTTCGGTGTATTTCTCGTATCGGTACTGTTTCGGTGCCACGATATATAGAATACACCTCGCATCTGTAAACCGACTTACGTCTTATCTATTCGTCCGATAGAGGGGATATCGTTGGTATTCGCTGCTAGACCCGATAGGAGACACGTTCTCCAGCCGCTCCCGAACGTCTTCTATATTGGTGAGCCCAAGAACTTCCAGAACCTTCTGGATTATTCGCCCGCCCGGTGAGTCTGTGATTTATCGCTGTTTCACGTCCTTCTTTCGTTGCACGATATATATCTTTTACGATATATTATCGCAACGTAGCCATGTCAGAGGATAAGGTGCAGCTCGACACAGATCTCACTCTGTCTGCGGTTGCCTTTAAACCAGTGGCGTTTATCCCTCATGATCCAGAGGTTTGGTTTGAGGCCTTAGAGCTGCAGTTTGAGGCACGTAGGATTGTTGGCCAACGCCAACGATTTTCCTATGCCTTAGAGGCTATTCCAGGTGATGTTATCGCCTCGGTGAGGGATTTGGTATTAAATCCTCCTCAAGTGCAGCCGTACGATCGGCTTAAGGAGGCTATACTGCAACATTTCCTTCCTTCTCGGGAGGAACGGTTACGTCAGCTACTAGCACAGCATCCCATAGGGGACACTAAACCCAGCCGCCACCTAGCTCATCTCCGGTCTTTGGCAGGGCCCGCCGATATGGATTCGGAGATAGTTAAGGAACTGTGGTTGGACTCTCTACCCTTCCATGTGCGGACCACCGTTACTGCTCTCCTCGAGGACTCGTACTTGGAACGAGCAGCCGCCGTGGCTGACCAAATTGTCGCACGTGTCGGCAGTGGGGCTAATCCCCTCATTGCCACGACATCGCGCAATCCTAGGGGTGTCGACCTGGATGAATCGCCGGAGAGGCCTCGGCACTCTCGATCCATCCAGCGCCGCCTGTCCTTCAAGGACAGAGTTAAAATACCTACTCCTCGCAGTAGCCCACGTAAACAACGGCACGGACGGGCGCCCTCCACTGCCCACGTCCGCCGTGAATCCGCCTCACCTGCCTCATCCAAACCTGATCATCCTACCAGCGGCTTCTGTTGGTTCCATCACGTTTTCGGACCAGCCGCCCGTAGGTGCAGACAGCCGTGTTCATACGCGGCGGGAAACTCCACTGCCGGCGAGTAGAAGCGGCCGTACTCGCCGGCAATCAGCCTCAGGTTGGCCGTTTATTTTACGTGCATGATTGGTGCACTAACGCTAGGTTCCTGGTCGATACTGGGGCCCAAGTTTCTGTCTTGCCGGTTGGTAAAGACAAGCCACGAGCTTCTTTGCTTCGGCTGTCAGCGGCGAATGGTTCCTCCATTCCTACCTACGGCACGAGACAGCTTGCGGTCAACCTGGGACCACGACGACGGTATCTGTGGACGTTCATTCTTGCGGATGTTCCCACAGGCATACTGGGAATCGATTTTCTGCAGCACTATGAATTACTTGTTGATTCACGTAGGCTGCAGCTTATCGATCCTTCGCCGGACATTAAATTTACGGGTATTGCAGCTCGAACAGATGCACACCGAATCACAGGATTGTTTTCTAACATTCCGCACGATTTTCAGTCTTTGTTTAATAAATTCCCCATATTGACTAAACCATTTGATGAGATAGACGCAGTGACCGATCGTGTGGCACACCACATTGTCACTAACGGACCACCAGTCACGGCACGACCTCGCCGACTGGCACCGGACAAATTGGTTTTCGCCAAACGTGAGTTTGACACTTTACTTTCTAAAGGTATTGTTCGTCCTTCTCACAGTCCATGGGCCTCACCTCTGCACATGGTTCTTAAGAAAGATGGCGTTAGCTGGCGACCATGTGGCGACCATCGCGCACTAAATTCGGTTACCCGTTACGATAGTTATCCGATACCCCACGTACACGACATCATGGCATCACTTCACGGCACGACTGTATTTTCCAAGATCGATTTGGTGCGAACCTATCACCAGATCCCAGTCGCCGCTGAAGATGTCGAGAAAACCGCTGTCACGACTCCTTTTGGTTTGTTTGAGTTCCTACGTATGCCTTTTGGTTTGCGAAATGCTGCTCAGACATTCCAGAGGTTTATCGATAGCATTACACGAGACTTGGAGTTTGTTCACGTCCATATCGATGATTTGCTAATCGCGTCGTCGAGCGTAGATGAACATTTCCAACATTTGACGCTACTATTTCAACGTTTGTCCGAACATCGAATAGTAGTCAATCCTGATAAATGTGAACTTGGCAAACCGGAACTTGTGTTCCTCGGCCACAAGATCACTCGAGAGGGTATTAGGCCTTGCGAGGATAAAGTGCGCGCTATTTTAGATTACGCCGTACCGTCCTCAATCAAGGAGCTCAAGGCATTTTTGGGGTTAGTTAACTTTTATCGTCGTTTCATACCCCATGCCGCTGAACGTTTGCTTCCATTAAATGACCTACTTCGTGGCAATCCACGTAAGTTGTCGCTTACGGATGCCGCACGAATAGCGTTTTCGGAGATTAAAGCGACATTAGCTCAGACCACGCTCCTCGTGCACCCAGTTCCGTCCGTTACGCTAAGCATAGCGGTGGATGCATCCGACTTTGCCATCGGAGCGGTCCTGCAACAGTCTGTTTCTGGGATATGGCAGCCATTAGAGTTCTACTCTCGACGCCTCAATCCCACGGAAACCAAATATAGTGCTTTTGGTCGCGAACTGCTGGCTGCATATAATGCCGTTAAGCACTTCCGCCATGCAGTCGAGGGTCGATATTTCATCCTCTTTACAGACCATAAGCCTCTGACGTATGCATTGCATACTAAGTCTGATCGTTACTCTCCACGAGAAGTCAGACATTTAGACTATATTTCTCAGTTCACGACTGACCTACGACACGTTTAAGGTGAGTCGAACTGCGTTGCAGATGCTTTGTCGCGTATTCCGCTCAATGCCATTAAATCTCCGGTTTTAGACATCCCTGCCATGGCTACAGCACAGGCACAGGATTCTTCATGTATGGAAGCAGCTCACCCATCGTCGCTACAGTGTCAGTCCGTACCTCTAGCCACCAGTGCTGGGACTATACTCTGCGACATGTCTACTGGTATACCTCGACCAGTTGTACCCTCTGCACATCGACGTCTCGTGTTCGATACCCTTCATGGACTCTGACATCCAGGCATCGCAGCCAGTCTCCGATTAGTAGCTGCACGATACGTCTGGCCGTCCATGAATAAAGATGTTCGTATGTGGGCAAAACAGTGTCTACAATGTCAGCGATCTAAAGTGCATAGGCACGTAGCTTCGCCTATCGGTACTTTTGCTACGCCTGATGCTCGCTTCGATCATATCCACGTAGACATTGTGGGTCCATTGACCCCATCACACGGGTGTACCTATTTACTAACGTGCATCGATAGATTTACGAGGTGGCCCGAGGCTATTCCCATCTCTGTCGTCGCGGCCGAATCAGTGGCTCGACATCTGATAGAACGATGGATAGCTGCATATGGTTGTCCTTCCACAATCACTACCGATCGAGGGCAACAATTTGAGTCCGATCTATTCTCTTCATTAACTCACATGCTGGGTACGGAACGCATTCGCACGACCGCGTACCATCCGGCATCGAATGGTTTAGTCGAACGTTTTCATCGCCAACTCAAAGCGGCTCTTAGAGCACACGAGAGCCCCGACTGGTACGAAACGTTACCGCTAGTTCTGCTTGGTATCAGGACTTGCATAAAGGCAGATATCCAATGTTCCGCCGCAGAGCTTGTCTACGGCACGACATTACGACTGCTTGGGGAATTCTTTACGCCACGGAGTACAGATTCACTTGCCGTACAGACTTACGTTCACCGTTTGTCTACGTACATGCAACATCTCGCTCCGGCGCAGACTCAAATGCAGCGACGACAGGTTTTTGTTCCGACCGAACTCGAAACTTGTTCGCATGTATTCATTTGTGTTGATTCGGTACGGAAACCATTACAACAGCCTTACGAAGGTCCATTTCGCGTGATTTCTTGTCACGATAAGACCTTTAAGGTCGCGTCGATACCGTTAGCATCGATCGTCTCAAAGCCGTGTACGTTGATGATAGCGTGTCGCCCGCTGACATGAGATTCGATGTTAACCCTGCACTACCTGTTGACGACACCTCCGTGTCACGTTAAGGTCTGCAGTTAGCGTTGCCTGCTACGACTTCGAATGAGGCTATCGTCTCACGTTCAGGACAGCACCCAGTTGGTACTGCTACGACTTCGAATGAGGCTATCGTCTCGCGTTCAAGTCAGCAGCCAGTTGGCCCTGCTACGTCCTCGAATGAGAATACTGTCTTACGTTCAAGTCAGCAGAGCACGCCTACGCACCCGTCCGTGAATGAGGCTCCCGTCTCACGTTCCGGTCGGAAGATCGTTTGCCCAGCACGTTTTCGCGACTAGGTCAAACACGATCTTAACCATTGCACTTCGCAGTAATAACTTTCGTGTTTATCGTTTCGACACGATTTAACATACCTCATTAATTATTACTGTATTCTAGTCAAGTCCATTGCGGCTGCTACACCAGTTTTTCGTTTCTTTTCGTTTCATGGAACCTCGCCATATGGTACGCTCCGCTGGTCCCACGAAATCTGGAGAATTTTGGCACCAACGTTTGCATTCTGGATCGGCCTTGCCGTTCTTGTTCCTGGCCATTTACGAACCTATCGATTTGGCTTCCGGATATCATATTGGTTAACGGTTACCCGACGCTGGACGTTATTGGCGTGGCACACCTTGGTGACGATCTACGCAACCGACGTCATTGGCAACGAATCTGGTTTACGCTCGACCATCATCGTACGGTTCCTGCATACCACGGATTTTGCCCGTCAGCATCCTACAGCACAGCTACATGCAAGTATTTTGCACGCATTCGCGCACACGAATACCGTTTGTATGCCTTTTCTTCCTTGACATTTTTTCGGAAGCTTTCCGTGCTTTCTAGCGGGGGGCTGCTGTAGTGACCTCGATCGTTTTGAGAAAATGACTATTTTCTGGACACCATTTTGGATCTATTTTCTCCACGATCTTTTCTGACGTTTGACATTGACCTCAGTGTTCTCTGGTTGCCTACGTTTTACTGGACTGACTTTTCCGAGGTTTCCGTCGACCTCGTTTCAAATCACTTTCACTTTCGGTCGTTCGCTCGCGGTTCGCTCTCAGCACAGCCGTCGCGTTTCGTTCCGTTTTCCGTTCGGTGTATTTCTCGTATCGGTACTGTTTCGGTGCCACGATATATAGAATACACCTCGCATCTGTAAACCGACTTACGTCTTATCTATTCGTCCGATAGAGGGGATATCGTTGGTATTCGCTGCTAGACCCGATAGGAGACACGTTCTCCAGCCGCTCCCGAACGTCTTCTATAAAACTGTGGTTATTGCACCGCGTATCAGAAAGCGGAGTCTTTGCTATGTTCAGTTCAGTTCAGTTCATTTTAGTTCAGTCTGCACAGGACAGGTAATGGCCACGGCCAATCGAGCGTCCAGAACTCCTTTGATGGTGTGCACACTAGTTATGCACCCACCACTGCCGAGTGTATTTCGTCTAATCCCCGCTAAAAATGAGAGAGAAACGGAAAACCACATCGCACATCAACTTCGAGAGACATTATGCATCGTGAGCGTTCACTGAGACAGTATGCAATGAGGGAAAAATTCTGTTAAAACATACTCCAGATGGACCACAGTGCTACTCGTCATCCATCTGGTTGATATACTCAAGGCTCACTACAAGGAAAGATCTCGTACCACTTGCGATCCAGGGCACCTTTGAAGGATTGGACTGTCTGCAGGTCTACCATTCCACCAGGCAGACCGTTCCAACTGTTCACAACCCTGTTGCTGAAGAAGTTCGATCTAGCCATCAACCTAGATCGGGCTTTTATCAACTTCTTCTCATGTCCCCTTGTTCTGGAGTCTACGGCCACTTGGAATAGACTATCTGGTCTAAGGCCAGAGATGCCCTTCATTACCTTGAACGCTTCTATGAGATCCCCTCGACTTCTCCTCCTTTCTAACGAGAAAAGATTCAGGTCACAGAATCTCTGCTTGTAAGCCTTACTCCTCTGCCCTTCAACCATTCGCGTGGCGAGACTTTGGACTTTCTCTAGGCAGGCGGCGTCCTTTTTGTAGAAGGGTGACCAAGCCTGTACGCTACCTTCTAAGTGAGGTCGTACTATAGCCATGTAAATAGGTACGAATACCTCCGGCTTCCGGCAAGACAAGGCTGATCGCAGCCTGAAGAGCTCCCCACGAGCCGTATGCGCAGCAGCGTTGCACTGCTCCGACCATTTGAAGTCACTGTTCATGATGACCCCAAGGTCTTTAACCCTACTGACTGCCTCTACGGTGAACAGCCCTTGATCATGAGCGAAAGTTAGGCCCTCTGTTGCCCTTGACAACAAATGGCTTTTTAAGCGTTCAGAGGTAATCCCATTTGTATGCCCAGTTCAGGACGGTACCTATTTCCCTGCCCAAGTCCGCCCTACCCTTAGATCCAACAATCTTCACATCACCCGCGAAAATAAAGCTGGGCGACTGAGGAGTGGATGCTGGGTCATTAATAAATAACAAGAATAGGACCGGGCCTAGGACGGATCCCTGAGGTACACCACTGGTGACGTTCACCAAACTGGAGCACCTGTCCCCCACTTTGACGTAAAACGTCCTGTGGGAAAGGAAGTCCTCCAGCCACCTATATACTGACCCACCTATACCGAAAGTCTCCATCTTGCATAGCAAAAGGCGATGATTAACGGAGTCGAACGCCTCGCTAAAGTCGAGGTAGCATGCCTCAACTTGCTTACCTTTGTCCAGCTGTCGATTTACTTCATCTGAGAAGCACAGGAGATTGATCAGACAAGATCTATCTTTCAGGAATCCATGCTGCGCCGGACTTAGCATGGAGTGCTGCTGTAAGTGCTGGCAGATATGGGCACGGATGATCTTCTCGAGGACTTTACAGAGAATGCTAATTAGGCTTACCGGTCTGTAGTTCTGCACATCCGACTTAGGCCCACTCTTATATATTGCCACGACTGCCGCGACTTTCCAGTCCTGAGGCAGCTTACCCTGGTCCAACCTGGATCTGTACAGTCTGCATACCGATGGAGCTATGATATCCGCCAACGGCTTGATGATAGCTGGATGAATGCCATCTGGGCCCGCTGACTTGTGGCTGTTTAACTCCTGTAGGTACTTACGCACGCATTACTCTGAGGGACCTAGCTCGTTTAACTGTTGAGGATGCACCAGAGCCAGATCTACTCGTACCCCACTATCTATCCTATGTACACTGCCAAAGTATTCCCCCAGGGCGTCTGCTTTGCCCTGGTCATCAGTCACAATACCATAGTATCTAGTGGATAGTAGACCTACGGCATTTCTTGTTGAGCCTTTAGACTGTACATAGCTGTAGAACTTCTTCGGCTGTTGTCTTACAGACTGGGCCAATTTGAGCTCAAATTCCCGCTTGGAAGTTCTCAAAAGGCTTACAGTCTCGTTTCTCAGCTTCGTATAGCGGTTCCAGGCTAGCTGACTGCCAGAAGCTTTGTACTGCTTCCAGGAGCGGTTTCTACGTCTGATGGCCTTGGCTATTGCAGCCTTCCACCACATGGGTTTGCCCTCCCCACTCCTTTGTTTTAAGGGTGCGAACTCTTCCTGTAGGGCAGTCAGGGATCCTTTTATGGCCTGCCAGCACTCCCCGAAAGTAGCCTCCTCTGGCGTGTCCCAGGTCAAACCAATCGCCCTATTACGAAGCCTATCCATGTCCATACTACCGGAATTCCTAATCAGCCTTGAGGGTACCTTCGGTTGCCGCATGAATAGGACTATTTTGACACACACGTGGTCACTCTTTCCCAGCGGTGCACAATAATGCAGTCCAGCCACATCGTTGGGGAAGTTCGTTATAGCTAGATCCAGCAAGGATGGAACGCATCCAGTCCTATATCTGGTATTCTCCCTAATATGCTGATGCAACGCATTATCATGCAGCCATTCTAAGTAAGTTTGCTCCTCCGATCCCGGCACGCAGACCTCAGCCACCCAGTCGATGTGCGGAAGATTGAAGTCACCCACTATGAGGGTCTTTTGTGCGTCCTTAACTAGTTCAGTCAAAGTCCGCAGCAAACAAACGTCCTCTTCGTGGTTAGTGCTTGGTGCCCTGTAGACACAGACGACGTTGACCCTTCTGCCTGGAAGGATGATCGTAAGGGCGCATAGCTGGATATTGCGAGTGCACATCTTGGTCTGGGACTCAAGGTGGTTTGCACCTGACCTAACGAGGATGGCTACTCCACCACCAAGGCGATCCTGTTCCCGATCCTGCCTGTAGACTGCAAAACTGTTAGTTATTAGGCCTGGCACATGGTCTTCTTCAGAAAGCCACGTTTCCGTGACGGCAACTATTGACGCTTTCTGCTCGTCAGCGGTTTTGGCAAGTTCCTCCCATTTGTTTCTAATACTGCACGCGTTAGTATATAACACCACCGCGTTTGCTCCGTCGCCTAGGTGTCTCTTGCTGTTCACTCCTGACTGTTTCTCAGGCGCAACGCCTGAGATGATAACCCGTTTTTTGCTTCGGATGTCCCCACTGGGGTGCATGAAGTCGGCTGATGGTCCAGAATTTCCGACGACTGCCAATCCATCTCTATAGGAGTGGCCACAACATCCAGACTGGCAGGGGTCGAGCTGTCATCTATCTTCGGACAGCACTGCCAATTCTCGTCTTCCAGCGCGTCTTCAATTACAACTATTTGCGACCCCGCACGTGGCTTCTTTATTATTGTCGGGGCCGGGGCCTAGGAGCCGAGTACGGTGTTCCGCTGAACTTTTAGGTTTCTCACCAGCGCCCTGGCTGGGCGAGCTAAGCTACCTCCCGGGGCTAGACCACCAGGCCTTGCCCTATGCTCGTCCGGCACAACCTGGTATCTGCCCTTGGTAATCTGAGCCGCTATTGCTGCCCTCGCCAGTAGTCTATCCCGGGTAGCCTCATCAGCGAACTCCACTAGGATTGGTCTCGCACGAAGTTCGCCTTTGTTCCCTAGTGGTGACTTCCATGTCCCCACTCTGTGCACCCTTCTTAGAGTAGGAGGGTACGGAACACCTGCGATTCGCAGTGTCGCAGACCCTCCTCCTGTCCATGTCCCTCCTGGCTTTCGATTCCCTTATAAAGGGTTCTTCCTGGTTTAGGATCAGAAGCCTGTAGCTAGAGACCCTGCCCATCGACAAGATCTGCCTCTGCAGGTCCTTCACCTTGTTTTCCAGTACCAGAAGAGCAGGGCCATCCACCCTAGCCAACCCATCTTTCGCTCTATTACAGTCGCCCTTCTTTTTGACCTGCCTTTCCCTTCTCGGCTTCTGCTCCGTCCAGTGGCCCTTGTCGGTCTGCTTCAAAGGAGTTGAGGCAACGACCGCCTGGCAAGCTCTCGGAACTGGTCCATTCGCTCGGATGATTCTCCTCTCGGGTGTTGATACTACTTCCGCAAACGACTTACTACAACCTGTTTACGGTGGTTTGGGGCTTAAAACTGAGGTACTACTTGGTAGGCGTTGGTCCTGCCTTTGGGCCTGCAGTTTAACCGCCAGACTGGCCGCCTCCTTGCAAGGGGCATAGACCCATTCAGCCCATGGGTTCTGTTTATAAAGGACATAGATGTCCTTTGCTATCCCTGAACACCTTGGGTGAGCCCATCTCTTGTATATCTCGAACTATATACCATTTACCACACGTTTTCCGCACTTGGGTGCTAGACACGGGTCGGAAACGTGTGTCATACCGAAAACCCCAAAAATGAGGGCGAAAACAACTCAAGTGCTCTTTACCCAAACACAAAATACGCACTCTGACACCAGCAGGTAAATCCCGCTAACACAAAAAACAAAAACAAAAAGAAAGACTAGGAGCGAGGAAAGATCGCCTCAAAAAACACCGAACACTACTTGGCAATACTACAAGGAGAATAAAAATATTCTCTGGATAAAGCGCATCTTAAATGCAATTGTGATACGCTCAGTATTGTGAATTAAACTGGGTTAATTCACAAAACTATTCAAAAACTCAATTCAAAGACGAGAGCACTATGAATTCAAACCGTGCGGCACTAACAAGAGGTTCAGTTCACCATTTTTTCTCCACGGATTTTTACAGACACAACAAAAAACTCGGAAGTCTCAGTGAAACCCGGACACTAGCCAGATAAAAATTTGCCCCGGAAATGAAGGACATATAGCCACTTTCGAAGATCTTTGTCCAACAGTGAGCGGTCAATCTGACGAAGGAAGCGGAGCCACTCGGAAACTACTGTTACCAGGCTTCTCAGTCTTCGAGAATCCTCGTGAATCACTTGTGAGCCCCAAAGCTTTCAACAATCCCCTGTAAACCACGGCTTATTGGATGGCCGGCCATAAGCTGCCACTGGCTGGCAAAAACCCTGACTATCTTTGGATTGATAGGCAGTGGACGGAGGCATTCGTTCTGCCTCTTCTCCTACCACTAGCCTAAACAAGGCCTGGCCTTCCCGTCTGCAGCATCACGGGCAGATGTAACTAGACCACTGTGTGAGAAAAAGAACACTTCTTGAACACGGCTGTACAAGTCCTTTGAATCGAACTAAGCCGAACCGTGGGTTACTGTGTGGTTTAAATTCTTGAAGAGCTCAGTACTGTCGCCATTGTTTGGTCTTGAAAGTGAAGTAAAAACATTTATTTCACAAAAACTACGTACCGCAGTATTCATTGAGGTGGGAATTTTTCTACTGCGACTGACTGGGGAAGTACTGCCTTTATGACAAAGTCTTTTCTGTCGTCCCCCTGGTAAAGGGTTTTTATTCAAGCAATTAACACCGCTGTGTAGGTTTTTGATTACGCTGTGAACAAAGTTTCCTGGTTTAAACGTTTTAGTCGCTCTGATAGCTTGACGAGCAATAATAATGAAAATTCATGTGGAGTTGGCAGTTGTACTGAGAGTGTTCATTCGGGTATACAATGCGATGGATGCAATGGGCGATACCACCAGCGCTGCTCTGCCCTGAAAAAGAATAATTGCGAGCTCCGCAGGGAACAGGAATATTTGAAATGTATATGCTAGCTTTATTGATGCGGAAGAGTTATGCTCCCATGTTCTACGAGTATCGCGAGATGGAATGGAAGGCTGTAGGTACCTGTACATTTCCGAATTTTTTCATGATTTTCAACGTCCCTCGGTGCGACACTCCTTTGTTGTACCGACGTTTTAATGTAAAACACACACCTTTTGGTCGTCATCACCGCGCAATACAAAACCCTGAAAATAAATCTTTCATTCTGGCACTGTCCCATCTTCTGGTTTGGAGTGTCTTGGAATTATATCGGTAGGAAGTAACTGTGTGAAACAAACATTTTAGAAGCTTTCACGGCGTCTCTTGGCACTTGGCTCAATACCACCCTGTTCTGTTTAACGTATGGCTGTCAGACCGAACTGAACTGAAGACATTGGCGGATATAGGCTCTTCGGCACTCATTTCCTCATCACAAGAACACTGAACACCTGTGAGTTTGAGTCACACCTTTTGTTTCATTTTAATTCTTAATGTACATATTCTTTTGGTCTCTTTTTATCACCGCACGCTCCTCCGCCCATATTAGTTTGCTAGTGTCGTCATAGATAGTGATGACATTAATTTAGTGTACTATATAGATAGGGTAGTACGCTACAAAATTGGTGAGCCCAGGTTGTTTTGCCATCCTTTGACACTAGCTTCATTCTTTTGGTCCAAGTTCCACACGATTTACGATGTCTGACAACGAATCTATTGACATCCACGCAGTGGTTCTCAAACTGCCCGTTTTTGCCCCTACCGACCCTCGAGTGTGGTTTCGACAAATAGAAGCCGTATTTGCCACTCGATGTATAACCAGCGAGCGCGTGAAATACTCTCACTTTTTCCAAGCGCTTCCCTTTGACATCGCCGTTGACATGGAAGATATCCTTGATCCCATTCCACCAGAAGCTCCTTACACGAAGCTTGAGGAAGCAGTCATTCAGCGCACCGGAAAATCAGCCGGAAAAATGCTCCGTGAATTGTTCACGTCGGTGGAGCTCGGAGACCAAACCCCGTCCCAGCTTATGCGCCACATGCGGTCGCTACTGGCTGGACGTCAAATGGACGACGCCATTTTCAGGGAGATATGGGTTGATAAACTACCTCTCCCGATGCAGCAGGTTCTGTCAATGCTGGAGCCCATTACTCCTCTTGACAAAGTTGCACAGCACGCCGACAGAATAATGGAATGCTACCCGGCTGGTAGACCTTGTGTTCACATGACATCACCCTCCGAAACCACTCCGACGCACGAATCCCCTATGACATTAAGAGCACCTGCCCCATATCGCCGTGGTGACATTTCTCGAAGTCCTGATTCCCCATCCCATCACTCTCAAATCGATAAGGACATTACGGACCTAAAAGAAACCGTTCGCATGTTGTGCAATCAGGTCGGTGCAATGTGCAACGCCTTAACCACCCATCGACCTGTGTCCGCCGAAGTAACTCGTCGACCTAGATCACGGTCCAGAAACCGCCGGTTACGAACCTGGTGTTGGTTCCACCGCTCATTCGGCTCCCAGGCACGCCGCTGTGATCCTCCATGTCCATTCCGCACTTACACCCCACAGTCAAATGACCAGGCCAGCCAGTAACGGCGACGACTAGGTCTGGCCCTCCACATGAAAGTCGCCTATTTTATATCGTTGACCGATCCAGTGGCCTTCGATTCCTTAATGGTACCGGCGCCGAGATCAGTGTAGTCCCCCCACCAAAACATCACAGCCTCAAACCATCCCACTTTACACTGCAAGCAGCAAACACAACAACTATTGCTACATTCGGCCAGCGGTCCATCACGCTTGATTTAGGCCTCCGACGATCTTTTCGAGGGGTTTTCATCCAGGCAGATTTTCAGAATCCTATTATTGGCGCGGATTTCCTCTTACACTTTGGCCTAACTGTGGACCTCAAAAATCGCAAGCTGGTAGACACCACAACCAAGCTTTGTGTAGTCGGCATTGGTAAATGCACCAACTCTCTTGGTATTCGGCTGGCGATCCCGCAATCACAGTTCGCAGACATTTGTAAGGAGTTTCCATCTCTCACTAAACCGTGTCAGTTCACCGACTCAGTCTCTCATGCTGTGCGTCACCATACCACTACAAAAAGCCAACCTGTCCACTTTCAACCACGACGACTCAACGCCGACAAACTCCGTATTTCACGCCTTGAATTCGAACATATGATGAATCTTGGCATCATTCGACCGTCTTCAAGCCCATGGGCCTCGCCTTTGCACATGGCTCCAAAATCATCTGGTGATTGGAGACCCTGTGGAGACTACCGTGATCTCAACAACGTCACCGCCCCCGACAGGTACCCGTTCCCGCACATTCATGATTTTGCACAGAATCTCTCTGGGAAGACAATCTTTTCCAAGGATGACCCCGTAAAGGCATATCACCAAATCCCCGTGGCCGAAGAAGACATTCCCAAGACAGCCATCACCACGCCTTTTGGCCTGTTCGAGTTCATACGCATGCAATTTGGATTGAGAAACGCTGCTCAGACGTTCCAACGATTCGTCGATGAATTGCTTTGAGGTTTACCCTTCGCGTTTGGCTGCATCGACGACATCTCAATTGCCAGCGCCTCTCCATCGGAGCATGCCAGCCACCTGCGTCATCTCTTTCAACGTTTTCAACAATACGGACTACAGTTGAACCCCAGTAAATGCGTGTTCAGCGTTCCGTCCCTCGGCTTTCTCGGGCACCATATCGATCAAAACGGTTTGACACACCTCCCAGATAAGGCGCTCAGCATCCTCTCATTTCCTGCACCTAAAACGATCACACAGTTACGACGTTTCTTGGGAATTTGGAACTACTACCGTCGCTTCATTCCCCATTGTGCGACCATCTTTTCACCTTTGACCGATCTTCTCAAGTCCAACGTCAAGACGATCGATTTCACTCCCGAGGCCGAGACAGCTTTCGCAGAAGCCAAAAAAGCCCTCGCGGATGCCACCATGCTGCACCATCCACATTCGGGTCCAAATGCTGAGTTAGTCCTAACGACTGATGCATCAAATACTGCAGTCGGTGCAGTGCCCCACCAAATAGTGGACTACCAATTACAGCCCTTAGCGTTCTTCTCGCGAAAACTCCAGGCGGCACAAACAAGATACAGCACGGTTTCTCGTGAACTCCTGACTATTTACTTGTCCATCCGTTATTTCCGTCACCTTTTGGAAGGACGACAATTTCGTTACGACACTGACCACAAACCCCTGACACACGCACTTCATGCCAAGCCCGACAGACATTCACCCACAGGTATCCGCTATTTGGATTATATTTATCAGTTCACAACGGACATCCGCTACGTGCGTGGAGTTGATAATGTTGTGGCTGATGCTTTATCCAGACCTGACATCAACACGGTTCAGACAAAATTCGATCTTACGGAACCGGCAAACCTCCAGCGTGATGATCCATCTTTGCTCGAAATGCGCACATCCTCCACACTCCAGCTGAAGGATTCTCCCCTACCTTCAGCCGATGGCACAGTCCTATGTGACTGGTCTACAGGTCACCCTCGTTCTATCGTTCCAACTTCCTACAGGAAGATCGTTTTCGGTCATCTTCATTCTCGTTCCCATCCTGGTATCCGTGCATCTCGCAAACTCATTTCTGCCAGATTTGTTTGGCCCAATATGAATTCTGACATTGCATTATGAACTAAACAGCGTTTACAATGTCAGAGAAACAAAGTCCACCGCCACACTTTTTCTCCTCCCAGTACATTCACCGTTCCCGACGTCCGTTTCACACATATTCACGTCGATCTCGTTGGTCCACTACCACCATCAAATGGACATACCCACTTATTTACCTTTGTTGATCGTTTCACACGCTGGCCGGTGGCAGTACCCATTTCCGACACCTCGGCAGAAAATATTGCGAAAGTACTACTCCAACACTCGATTGCTACATTTGGTGTACCGTCTACCGTCACCACAGACCGTGGCAGCCAATTCCAATCGACTCTGTTTCGTGGGTTCACTAAACCGCTTGGCTGTAAACACATCACAACAACTGCATACCATCCTTCGTCCAATGGCATGGTAAAGCGCCTACACCGTCAACTCAAAGCAGCACTGATATCACAGCCAAACCCCAATAACTGGAGCGACAACCTGCCACTGGTCCTCTTGGGTCTGCGGTCATCAGTCAAAGACGACCTCCACAGCACGTCGGCTGAACTCGTTTTCGGTACCACCATATGCCTTCCAGGTGAGTATGTTCAACCCAGCACTGATGCCAGTCCTAACCCATCCCAGTTTGTCCAACAACTCAGAGACCGTATGTCATATCTTCGTCCAATACCCACTCGCTCGTCATCCACACACGTTTTTGTACACAATGATCTATATACGTCACCTTTCGTTTTTATTCGTAACGATGCTGTTCGTGAACCACTCACACCACCGTATGACGGTCCATTTGAGGTACTTGGTCGCACAGACAAATATTTCGTGGTTCAGAAAGCCGATAGCCAGACACTGTTTCCATTGACAGATTGAAACCCGCGTATTTTGATACACCTCCATTACCAGCAACACCGACACCATCACCATCCACAGACACACCACCAACAATTCCTGTTGACGATCCACCCTCCATCATCACACCAGACACTACACCACACCCGTCAGCACCACCACAGCAACAACCTTCCCTGGTAACCCGCCGTTCCGGCAGAAACGTTCGACATCCTGTCAGATTTCAAGTCTATGTTATTTGACGTTTTCTTTCGCTAACCGTTTTCTCTTTCTATTTTTCTATCGAGCTTTTATTTTGTACAACAAACGCTCTGGCGGGGGAGTTGTGTAGAGACCTGTACATTTCCGACTTTTTCCATGATTTTCAACGTCCCTTGGTGCGACACTCCTTTGTTGCACCGACGTTTTAATGTAAAACACACACCTTTTGGTCGTCAGCACCGCGCAATACAAAAAGACTGTCAAAAAATCTCTCATCCGGGTTCAAAAGAAAAACAAAATTCTTGTGGTACAGAAGTAAAAGTTTCGAATCTGTCGAAGCTTCCGCGGCGTCTCTTGGCACTTGGCTCAATACCACCCTGTTCTGTTTAACGTATGGCTGTCAGACCGAACTGAACTGAAGACATTGGCGGATATTGGCTCTTCGGCGCTCATTTCCTCATCACAAGAACACTGAACACCTGTGAGTTTGAGTCACACCTTTTGTTTCATTTTAATTCTTAATGTACATATTCTTTTGGTCTCTTTTTATCACCGCACGCTCCTCCGCCCATATTAGTTTGCTAGTGTCGTCATAGATGATGTTGGCAATAATTTAGTGTACCATATAGCCAGAATAGTACACTACAAGGCCATCGCGGAGAATTTAGTATAAAAATGCGAAGGAGCCCAGGGCTGGCAACAAGCACAGCTGCTAAGATAACCATAGGGCAGATAAGAAAGATGAAACCACGTAGCAGCAAAGTCCAAAACAAAGTTGGAGAAGCTTGAGAGCTAGGAGCAATCGAGCGGCCTAGAAAGGCTGGCAGACTGGCTCGAAAAGTTGAGGCTCATCACTGAAGGAATCGTTGGAATAAGCAAGGAACTACTGCATAATTTTGCAGAACCCCTAGCCAAAAAAGGTGCGGATCAGAGGGTAGCTCAGCACGGGCGATTTCTGGATTTTCCAAGAAAAGCGGGGCTACCTAATAGTTTAAAGTTGGCCCAGAGCCAAAGAGTGAGGCTTTGGAGGGAAACCAAAGCCCTAAAACCTAGGCCTCGCTTACAGCTTTGGCCGTTACACGCAGAAGGGACCTGTTGCCAGGCCGGGTATTAAGTTTCGAGCATGCTACATGAGGGCACAAACGGACTACGCCGGATAAACCTTTCGGTTCAGAAATTGCGCCGGAAGACCTGCCGCACCTATTAGAACCGGAACTCAAGCCGTTGGTTCTAACATTAGCGAAAGCAGACGACACATCTATTGGTATATTCACATCAAAAGCCCTAGCCATTAGTGATAGTCAAGTTGGGTAAAGAATGCTTAGCTTAACAGCCAAGGATCGCTGAGAGGACTGAGAAGTAGGTAAAATGTGCTCAAAAGGGCATAAAGCAGATGAACACTCAGCGACTGCGCATCGTTAGTCGACAAGGTGCATGTAAAATGGAAACGAAAATGGCGGAAACGCCAGTCCAGTCCAGACGGCGTAGCCATAACAAGGATGAAATCTGGACAACCGTCGTTGCACGAGCACAAGCCACACAGTCAAGTGGAAGTAGGTCCCTGAAGCTTCAAAGGACAATAGAGGGCCAAGTGAAGAGACAAGGGAAGCCTCAGGTGTTGTCTTTATTGACCTGACGGGAGGAGCCGCCATAGGGTACAAAAAAACCTGTAGCCTGGGAATTAAGTCGGGAGAACTATTGACTAGAGCGAATGGATCAGTGAATAAAGCTGTCTCGGAAACATGGCTGAAGATGGAGCAGAGTTCCATGCCACTTCGTGGCTACACTGCCCACAGACAGAAAGGTATGCACAGTAGGCCGGTTTGGGGTGCGCCCCTTCTCTCAAGGGATGATAACGGCCAGTTTGAGATCCCCTTTACACTCCCAACATCCGACATACAAGCTACTGCATGTTGCGTACGCCCAGGCTGGTGGCCAGTGAGGATAGCCTGTGTCTATAGAACACCACAAATAGAAGGATAAAGAGACTGAACTATTCCCATTTCTATAGATGTTGATGAGTAGGTCACAGCGCCTTATCCTATTGGGAGACACGAATCTACTGGAACGAAACTAGGACAGTGAATTTGCCCCCGGGGGAACCATCGGAAGTGTTCCCATGATGTGGCTTACAACGGCGCCCTCACATAACATGTGAGAGAAGCCACACGATTCCGTTATGGGCCAAGTTCATCTACGCTAGGCCTGCTGGTAGCCGGGTTTCCATCTGACACCAAATCTTTGAGGATAGAAGATCCCTTGAGGAACAGCGATCACGGAGTCTTGTTTGCGATGTCCGGTGTAAGGCACAACAAAGCGGGATCCAGGTTGGTTCTGAACTACGCTAAAGTGGACGAGGATCGACCAAGGTTAAGGGCAAAAGGCGTACGTTGGCACCCGGAAGTGGCGGAGCCTTCTGTGGAGGAAAGGAAGAGGGCTACCTAGACTGGGCTAAAATGCTTGACAGAAGAATTCTCCTGGTTGGCACGGTTAATAAATAAAAGCCGGCCGCCTAGCGGGAGCCAAATATAGCAATGGAGTTAACTGGTTTTGGAGGGCTGTGAGCTTGCTACAAAATCCGCAGAATGCACTAGGCATGGACCGCCTACAAGAGGACCAGGAATAAGGCTCAAGCCCTGCAAGGAGAAGCTAAACACGAGGATGCGAAGAACATCGCTGAATATATGTAGGCTAATCCAAAGGAGTTCTCAGCTCATGGTCGGTTCAGGGAGGTGAAGCGTTAAAGTTTGAGCTTCTTGAAAATGCCCGACGGAAGCACTGCTCTTGATGACAAGGACAAGGCAAAAACCCTGTTTGCCTTCTATATGGGGGTGTGTAGTCAGGATAAGATGCTTGTAGTGACGGGCTCGAAGAGTGTGGTTACGCCAGGGGTTTAGAAACTTATTGTGTGAGGACGAGGTGATCGAAGAACTTAAATCTTTGTGCAACCACAAAATAGCCAGAGAGGATACAATCCATAAGTAACCGCTCAGCCCTTTCCCATATTATGTCCATGTCTTGGCACTTTCTTCCTGCACAGTTGGAACGACCTTTTGCTCGGTACTTTCGAATTCGGCCTAAATCTCGCAGCTCCTGCCGGTATATCGCTTAAATTGGTATAACGGAAGTATTTACTATTTCCGTCGTTGAGCTGTTCTGTCACAATTTAAAGAAGCATGAATCTCTGAGGACTAAAACTTTTGTTCGGTTCGCAGCCATTGAGGTACCAGTTGTTGCTCATTTTGCCGAATCATTGTCGCTGCTTTATTTTGCTTCTGTTACACCATGCAGAAAGTGTCATTCCCTCTTGTCTGAAGTCTGGTGGAAGCGAGAGTGCAATAAGATTGCGTGCGAAGCTTGTCAAAGATGGGCAGATGCAAAATGCTCAGGGACTCCAAAGAAGCGCTACTTTGCTCTTTGCCAAAATCAGTGGGTTAAATAAGTGAGCTTCATTTGTAAAGCCGCTACGGACAGTCTTTTTAATCCGCTACCATACAAAAACTGGGTGAAGGCATACAAGAACGTTCGAGAACCAAAAAGAGCTGAAGCACCCCAGAGGAGGATACTCTCTTATGCGGATATGGTGGAGATGAGCAGTGAGAAGGCGAGGGGGACTCAGGTAGAGCGGCTCACAGGGGAATAAAATGTTGCGAGTCCCCTGTCATCATGACCAAAGTCGAAAGGTGTGGCAAAAGCAGCTTCGGAGAAGGATGAAGCCACTGGTAAACCATAAGTGGTAAACGCCCCCAAAGGTAAGCCCAGTGGTAAGGGGTCCGGAGTGCAAAATGGGGGGATTAAAAGGAGAGCTGCAGGAGATAAGAGCTGGAAGGGACCCCAATGCGATGAGGTACCGTAAAGTTCATATACTGGGCCGTGGGGAACCGACCATTAGGGGACTTTAGGCAAGGCGGGATCTGGACAAAGAGAGGGTTTGGGACTCGCTAAAGTCTGTAGGCTTTCGTCAAATGGTAGGAATCAGGAGAGTTCACAAGGCCGGCTTATGGGGTTACCCTTGAAAGGAAGCACAAACAGAACCAGAGCAACCTGTCCCGGTTGAGTTCATAAGCATCAACATCAGGACCCAGCTGCTAGCAAGATTGGGAAGCATTTCACAGCGCAGAGGGAAGGTATCGTACCATGCTCGATATTCCGGAAATGGACAGAAGGGCGCAAAGAAGTGTCAGTCAGAGGCGAGGGCAAGTGAAACCATCGCTTTAACTTAGAGGTGTGGCGGAAGCATTCTCGGCGATGAAAACCGGGACCTATATCCAGAGCAGCATACCCAGCAAGTAATGGCAGGTAGAAGTTGTAACTAAAGACGCACCGGGAGACGAGTCGTGGGAGATCTCAGTGGAAGACGAAAGTAGTCCTAGGCCGCCTATCATAAGAACTTCCGGATAAACAAAGAAGAAATTTCACACAGACGACCATAAGGCGAACATAATTCCGACCTGATGGAACAGCCTTAGAGACTAATCAGCAAGTTTGGAAGTGGAATACATCGGAAGCACAAACGTTTCAGCCACTCAGGTACCCCGCCTGAGGCAGGACACAAACTAAAGGAGAAAAGGCACCGTCGACAGTAGGGGCCACGCCAGTGCTATACGCCAATTCCAGCAGCACTCGTAAAAAGTTGGGGGACTTGTCAACTGGAGCCGCTCGTTTTACTGCTGAAACGGTCACAGTCTCAGAAGCGTGGCTGTCTCAGAACGACCATATCCCACAGGAAGTGCAAGAACACAATCTTGTTTTTCGGCAAGACAGAGGAAATTACACTGCAGGTGATGGAGTGGCCTTCCGTGTCAGAGAAGAACCAGTGCATATGGAACCCGAAGTAAGTTTGTAGGCACCAAACACTCGAATGTAGGCTATCGCCGTAAGACTGAGACCCAGAGAGACAGCCGTTGCATGTGTATATATGTGCCAGAACTCAACCATAGAAGAGGACTGAAGATTGACGTTTGCACAACTGCAGCTCCAGGTACTGGCAAGGGGACTTCTTATGGCAGTAGGCTCTACCCAATATGAGTGGACTAGACCAAAAGTAGCTGTATCTCGAGTAGGGCAGCAGAACTCTTCGTTGATGGGACGCGTCGCAGGGCTCTGGTTTAGAATAGTGAAGGAAACACAAGGTTCAAATCGGAGCAGCAGCCTTCAGTCCCTGACCTAGTGGTCACGAGGCCTGAAAATGACAGATACTTTAGATTCACCACCACATTCGACAAGAGTGACTGTCACTGTCAAACTCCTTTTCTGTATTAGGCATTTAAAAGCCGTAGGAAAACTGCTCAGGAATTTTGGAAGGATAAACATAGTGGAACTCAAAACTGGGGTTGCAGGACTACGCTGCTGGTACAGGATGAGGAAGCTGGAGTCAAGATGTGGCAAAGGATCAAGGGTAATCTTCTACAGCTACAAGAGAGTTTTACCTTACTCCGGAAGTGCAAAATTAAAGGCAAAACACCTTGGTGGGCGCCGGTGTTTTGACTATTGGGGAAAAAGAGAGACGAAATCTCACGAATCTTCAGGGCCACGGGCAGTGTAAGATCATGGTCACGGTACAAAGAGGACGGAAATTCGGCCATAAGATCCAACGAGAGTTAAGGAGAACCTATGACCCGACACTGGCTAAAGATGGTAATATAATGGTACATTCTGGATAAGCTCAAAGCATGCCAAAGTGTATGATCAGATGACTCAAGTGAAGTCAGAAGCGGAGTTTTCAGAAGTGTACAACAGGTGCGCACAGAGCAATAATAGGAATGTTAAAGTGGACTAAAACGGTAATAATACCCGCGAAATTAAAGGGTCGGTGTCAGATGGTCGATTTTGCTAAAGGTGTTTGGAGTAGGCCAGAAATGGGGAGTTTACGCACAGACCGCACCGAAAAGGTTCACAGCTTTAGAAGTTTGAGCAAAATCAAAGGACATTTGTTAGGCTCTCCTAAAACGAAGAGTTTTCCAAGGGAAATGCTGAGGGTCATTTTCACTCTGCAGGGATTGAGAAGTATATGGATAGGAAACTGGACGACGTATAAGAATGGATATTCAGAGATAAAATTTAATGGGTCAGCAGCCAAATGTAGGTAAAATTTGATGGTGAGGTGGTAAAGTAATCAGTCACAAGGAAAGAGACCCACGAAATCGAGGAGGAGAGGGGGAGAGTTGAGGAGCGTTGACGGAAAGAACTGCAGAGGTAGGCCAGTAAGTGTCAGGTGAATTATTTGCATTAATATAGGCGCGTCACATTGTCAGCAAAGACACAGGATTATGGCAGTCAACTAATGTGATGTGTGTCATGTGGCGGGTGCAGAGGTAAATATTGCGCAGAGGCTATAATGGACTAAGGGGTAGACAAGTGACCTGATGACCCTTTTGACAGGCGGATTGCACCATGACAGTAAAGTAACATCTACGGGACTAGTGAGAACGAAACGAAAAAAGGGAGTGGGACATCAGATTTGGAATAAAATAAAACCATTGGCCAAGATGGTAGTTGAAATCGGTGGACGGATACTGGAGGAAAAAGTTGTATAATGAAATAGAAGCGTCAGTTGAGAGATAAGGAGATCGCCGAAGTGATGATGAAGGGAAGGCCGGAGGAGAACAAGTAAGCTGAAGTGAACATTTCGCCTATGTTCGGCCGGTCGAGGACCGTCAACGTGGAAGTGGAAGATGAGCCTTTTTGTGTGGCTGGTGAATAGGGCTGCATGACATGTAACTGAAAAGTCTGGAGTGTAGCAGCAGCTGCAGCATAAAATAATGCAGGCATTGGGGATGGCGGTAGAATATAGATGATGGTTGCTTACGGAGTTGTTTATATGGTAAACGAGTCAAACGCATGGCACAACCTGAGGGGAAGAGAGACTGTCAAAATGATGAGAGAAAGACCGGCGGAGGGCAAGTAAGAATCCATATGGTTTTTCGCTGTGCAATAGACGAATAACACTATATCAATAAGAAGGTGAGAGCAAGATGACAGATCTGTTTGGAATGCTTCGATAAGTGATTGCATGGGCGAAGAACACGCAAAGGTGATGTTATGGTGGGCGGAAGGCAAGTTACTGACTTCTGATGACCACTTCTACAGGTGTTTCGAGATGATGACAACGGCGGAGCTGAATGATAAATGTATCTGAGACTTACAAATGTGGAGAAGTCATGTTGCTATGCCGGAGCAAGATAAAACGACGGAAGGACACTGCGTAGGTGAACAGTTGGACTGATGGAGACAGCAAATAATCGCTCATCACAAAGTCTACCGCTGGAAGACGGCGAAATGTACTTCAAAGAAAAACACGGTTTGGCAATTGTGGTGAAGGGACGAACAGCGACTATAAATGTGCCAGTAAATCAGTAGATGCAGCGAGTTACGACATGGGAATGGTTAGGTTTACGGGGGGGGGCGAAGAGGGATCACAGGTGAACTGCAGGGAAAGCAGGCGTCGTGGCGCTTGCCAAGGTCGATGAATAATAATGTAGTCAATCACATAGTCCCGAGGAAAATAGACGTTGGTAGGTTGGGAATAAAGCTCCTGGCTACTTGGTGCACGAATAGAATGTTAACTTTGCCGGGCATGAAAATACAAGGTATAACGTCGATATTGCGAGCTAGCTGGACAGAAGAAAAACAGCCGTTTGAGGACCCAGAGCAAGTGGAATGATAGCAGCTGCAATGTGGGGCTTATTATTACGTTCTGTAATGTGCAAACGGTGCTAGTGGACAGGACTGGCCATGCGCTAGACAGCCAACCTGAGAACCGTTTTCGTGATGGGGGGGTGCGATCCGCCAACCTGGCTGCGCTCACAGGTCATTGCAAAAGCCCTGCACGCCCGATGTGCGCCCGCCAAATAGGTGGATCTGACCAAGCCGCGCACCTTTTGGATTGGTAACATTGACCGGTGATGGTTTCACATTTGGACAGAGTAACCACGATGAAGTCAAGTAAACCAGGATGCACTGGCCAGACCTCGAGATACTTTGAATAACTGAACCCACGGGAACGGTGGTTGGTAGATGACTGTACAGCATTATTGTTCACATCCATCGGCCAGAGGAGTGATCAGTGCTGTGCCAGAAGCGGTTGACCGTCATTGAGGATCATCGGAAAATGGAAATTAGATGGAAGAACACAGTCAATACGCAGCGGCTGATGATCAACGGTTAGCGGAGGGAAGGAAGCAAAGGGGGCGAAACAATGGCTCATCGGTGCAGTGGGTCCCTAGGTTTAGTTGGAAAATAGTATAAGATGTGAATGGCTACTACCTACTTTATTAGTTTGGGTATAGGCAGAATGGGACTGTGGCGGGGTCAGTTTGTGAACTCAAGACGGAAAGAAACAGATGGAATAAGTATGGATACACAGACAAGTTTGTGTTAGGAGTAAAGTTGTCGCGTCGAAAGTGGGAGATAGGTAGATCCACTGCTTACCAGAGATGACAATGATCATAGTTCGTAGAAAAAGGGAGAAGAATAGGGTTACGCAAGCAACATAGTTATTAGCCGGTGGCACAGAGTTAATGAGGTTATAGTGCGAGGCCTCCCAGAGAGCCAAATGGTAGTAGGCGCGCTCATTGGCTGGCAATATAGCATTGGGACCAGTTAAGTAGAAAAGAAGTGCACGGTAGAAGCGTACAGTGAAAAGGAAGTGTGTACAACGAGAGGGAGCTTATCCAAGAGCAGGACTAAATTGAGCCCCATGCTGCTAGTCCACAGAGGCTTAGTGTGTGGGAGCTCACTGCGATGGCATTATGTTGGAGTTACGGATATGCCCAGGGGCTTTTAGGTGAAAGTATGCTGAGTAATCTCAGGAGATGTAATGGGGGAACGTGGCCAGTGACTGGAGGTAATTGGGCAGTATTCCACGGGTGATTTTACATGTGCGAGATATATGGAGAGCCGATTTGTGGCAGTACGAAGCACCGAGGTATCAGGCCTAAGGTTCGCTTAGCGTTAGCAATTTTGATCGATAATTGCTCCGATAAGTTCAAGGAACAGGAGCAGTATATGCCGAAGCTAATGGAAGTGTGATGTATGGGGATGGGAAAGCCGTCCAGAATAACTTGGCCGGGCGACATAGTGCACTCGTAAGGTAAGGAGAAGTTTTCTCTGCGGAGGATTCCATGAACAGAGAGGTGCACCAGGTTTGGAGAGAGAATAAGTCCCGCCACGCATTGCAAAGAGCCGCCGATAGGTCCTTAGGGCGGAAGAAGTAATCATTTTTATATTTTTGGCAAAGAGGAATGAGTTACTGTGGTAAATAGAAGCGAAAATGTCGTTAGAATAAATGAAGAATAACAATAGGCCCAAGAAACTCCCTTGAATGACGTCGTTTGTAATGGGTTTGGTATAAGATAAGTGGCCATCAACCAACACAGCTTGTGACCTGTGAGAGAGATATGGGGACAACCAGCGAGGAGAGGATCCGGTACACCGACATATCTGATTTCGGCTATTGGGGGCACATGGAGAGCACGGCCGAAAGCCTTGAGCATGTCAGGGTACAGAACAGTCGCAGAGGGGCCGGTGTCTGTTGCAGACCATAGAACACAAAGCGAGTCCGGCTGACAGGAGGAGCAAGAGCGGGGGTTCAGGAAACCATGCTGACCGGGGTGCAGTAGGTTGGTAGATAAGAGATACAGGAAGGTGTTTTTTGGTAACTCTTTCCATGATTTTGCAGACCACTGCAGTGTGGTTGATGGGCCGGTTGTTATCCAGGTCTTGTTGTGCACCCTTTTTGATGCGCGGAGTGTTGACGGAAGGTTTCTATTGAGGAGGGCGAAGCTATGAATTGTAGAGGTTGTGTGTACTTTAAGTGACAACAAGGAAAGATCGGGACCGCCAAAACGGAGAAAAGCCAGTGAGAGGCCAACTGGGCCCGGTTTCGGAGAAGGTTTCGTGTGGGAGACCAATTTGTCAATCTTTGGATGGGTGAAGGAAATCGGTGAAAGAGAGGCCGGGAGAGGGGGAGGAGGGACACCGGGGCACGTGATAAGTGTAAAGGAGAAGCCATCGGTAATAGCCTCAGAAACATACACTGGGGCACTGGCGGCGGAAAAGCTGCAGATGGGAAATTGGGGTGAGGCGAGGGCGGAGCGTTTCGACCTTTTACTTAGCGGGTTGGACAGGTAGCTGGTTTTGTTGGGGTGCCATAAAGCAGCGACCTCTTCTCTTCTTAGGACCCGTTCGGTCATACCAAATGGCTTCAGTCCTGATCGGTTCATGAGCAGAACAATAGTGAGGCCGCTCAGCTTAGCCAGGTTGCGCTTCAAAAGTAACAGGGAAGAACTGCATGAATCGCCGCGTTGATCGACACATGGATTAGTGGCATTTGGGTAGTGTAAAAATCCGGAGTAAAGGGAGTTGTTAACAATAAGAGAATCAGGGGAAAGTAAAAAGGCTTCCCTGATGAATGAAAGAATTATCGCTGGTACGAGAGGTGGGTTACATGAACGGCAGGAAGTCGTGACAAGAGAAGGGATTGGTTCGGATAAGAACAGCTGAGTCAACTGAATTAACGTGAAACCATAATGTGGTCACTACCCGGGGAAGTGGGCAGCCACCTGAGTGGTGGTAACAGGAATAGCAATGGAGAATACTAGGTCCAAGATGTTGTTCCTCTTTGTAGAGCTGAAGAAATGTCGGGTCCACCCATCACGAAGGACACAGGAATGGGAGGTGAAGAGTGCAGGAGGGCAACTCTAAGTGGACCATCAGGTTAGAAGGAGGCTAAAGCCACCCTCAATAATTTTTCCACTGGTAGGATGGTCAAGAGCGGCAACAAAGGTACGCACGACAAGGTCTATTTTCATGAGCCCCAGACGCAGAGGGACGTAGGCGCAGCGAGTGAAGAGGTTCTGTCCCGAGGTGCTAATAGATAACCATAAGGATTCTTCAATGGGCATTGGAGAGGCGTTCAAAAGCGCTAGCGTGGACCAAGCAGCCACCATCTCGCCCAGTCCGGAGAGTGACCGAGTGGCATTCATACATGGCTAAGCGAGCGAGGTTGAGTGAGGTATCTTCGGCGAGCCAGGATTCAGATACCAGCATTATGTCAATGTTTGAGGCAAATGCCAGGGATAGTAGACGCGATATTTTCCTTATTGGTGACCGATCGTTTTAGAGACCCAGTAAAAAATACTTCGGTATAGGAGTGCGCAACTTGTTGATGCCTGGTGTATGATTATTGCGGTTGCGAAGGCGATAGGAGCGGGGTCTTAATGGGAAGAAGCATCATCAGAAGTGGGAGTACAGGCGATCCTGGGAGAGGGAAGATATATAGGCAAAGCTTCATTATTAGGCTCAGCCGACCGCCGAGTGTGATCGATAATGTGCATGCAAGAAATTGTTGGTGAGCCGGAGGGCGGTCAGCTGAAGGGTCAGTGGTGTGGTGAGCCCTGGTCAGGAAAAAATAATTTTAAGACACCGGATAAGGTACCTGTTGAGCGAGGCCAGCGTGGAAGGAGTAGGAGTGTATATGTTTAAAGGGATTTAGGCGAGATATTTGAGAATGATAGGAGTTGGGGGCTGGGATATGGGAGGCCATAGGCAAAAAGGGCTGGAGGCCCATGAGGGGTAGAGGGGCCTGCATGCGAATCAGAGGCATACTGGGTATGGAGTGACGAGATACGGGTCCGAACCTGGAATTGTTGATAGGGAGTTCATATTGCTGTTCGGTAAGAGGCTGGGGGTGGCGAAAGGTGAAAGGAAACAACCGGGGCATACTCGGACTGCGTAATGCGAGTTTGCGGTCGAGTGGAAAAGAAGGCCAGTGTATTGGCAAGGCAGATTGATGGTTTGAGCGCTGCACATAGTCAGAAGGGAGGACAGCAAGCGAGGTAAGAAGAGGGAAGTGTGGGGGGAGGGGTAAGTGGCACGAGAACAGCTAGGACGGCCGCCGAGGACTTCACGTTCGATGGAGCCATACTGAATTGTGGTATGGCGCAACTGCTTATCTCTTCGAAGTACGTGGGATGGGATTTTAAGAAGCTTTAATGAGGGGAAGGAGAATGAATGAAGTGAGTAGTTGGCCAAGTGCAGACCTGGGTGGGGTTCCTGGAATACTCACGGGAGGTCCCGAAGAAGCCTAGCATGGATATCTGAGAAGAGGCGGATCACAGTGCGTACTGGGTGGGTAGTAGGCAGATTCACTGGAGCTAGAGCGACGGTTAGTCGCTCGCAGCAGGGGCTGGGTGGACAAGAGATGGTTAGTACGAAAGAGGTTGGGGGATAAGCCAGCACCAATTTTTGGCTTTTGGGACTACGCTGGGGATGGGGTTGGGGTCGATACTGAGGTAAACTGTCGTTTAGAGCTGGTGGTCAGAGGGCCGAAGCAGCTAGAGGTGGAAACTACCGGTGGGGATGATATAAAAGGACTTTTTCTCGGAAGTGGGTCAGATAGCGGGGAATTAGTCCCGTCTAAGTCAGCAGTAAGATGGTAGACAGCAGAAGTACTGGATACGTCGGTGAACTCGTGCCCATGAGGTTTCGGGAGGGTTTTGCACCGAGGCCAGGTGGACCAGTATGGATGGACAAAGAGGTGCTACTTTAAGAAGATCGACATATTCCCCCTTGAAGAGGTGTTCAATCGGGAAACCTCATAATATCCTTACAGGGCTAACAAGCGGCAATCTTCAGTTCCTATATGTACGAAGAATACCACAGAAAATATTGAGAACAAAATAGCTTGGTGAACAAGCTCGCTTTCAGTTATTCGTACTCATACTAATACATAACACTAAATATGACTCAAACCAACAAAGGGAATGATCATCCAAATCCTTTTGTGCACTTGTGTGTGTATGCATGTGAAATTGATCACGGCGAAGGAGGTTCGAGCGGTTGCACACGTGTTCGGGAAAACGAGGTGGGCCGTGGAAGTTTAAGTGCTTGCACGAATTGTTTTTGAGCGCACAGGGGAGGATTGTAGAGTCGAATGCTCACGACTTCGACTGTGTTTAAGATGCGACACTTGACAAGTATTGATTGCTTGCCCCGGACCTTGTAAATTGTGAGAAAAGCGTTTATCACCTCTATGGAATGGTTTTTCTCAATAAGGTGTGAACACACAGCACTCGTAATTGTCCTAATTGCTCCAGTGTTCAACCAAACCGGGTGGTGTTCACGAACGTGTTCGGATAAGCGCCTGGTTGTGCGGCCAACGCACCTGGTTTCACAGGAACAGGTGAATGAATACACACAAAAAGATGCTTCAGAATCTGGCACTTTATCCTTCAGTCGAAAACACACGATCGGTTTAGACTCGAACATAATTTGTAATTGTGCAGCGTAGAATGTTCTACTGACTGCTCCTGTTAGTCTTCGCTGAATAACTTCAGTTTCCGCATCTCCTTTCAATAGCAATGATCAATTTTACATGCATACACACACACAAGTGCACAAAAGGATTTGGATGATCATTCCCTTTGTTGGTTTGAGTCATAATTAGTGTTATGTATTAGTATGAGTACGAATAACTGAAAGCGAGCTTGTTCACCAAGCTGTTTTGTTCTCAATCTTCAGTTCGTTGATAATGAACTCTCTGGCTGTTAGGTCGTCCACAAATTGAAGTAGGAGAGGCAATTGACGCCGACAGTTTTTGCGGAGCCTGGTGCAACGATGAGCCGTATTGCATGCAATGAGCACGTGGTTCGACCAGTGACAATGGTAGGCGATCAGGGACAATAAAGACCACGGCCTTCTTAGGGCTCCAGGGGGGCGGTATACTCCAGTAGTGATGGAATCGAGAAAGTTCCCGGCTGATACCAGTCCGTGAGAGAGTTTGGTATCCCCGGGTTCAAGGAGGGTTAACAGAGAGATATTCTTTAGTAGGGTTTCATTATTGAGCTCCAGCTTATTGTCTTTTCGTGCTATGCTCTTTCCAAGGTCATTAGATTTACTAGACGACAAGATGGCTAGGTCGACGAGGGAGTCCGAGCGGCAGTCAGTTCCCGGGTGGGGTTAGATGGGTCTGCGTCTTCTAACTTTGGCGGTTCGAGTGAACCGAGATTTAGTTAAGGTCTGCTGTGGCATGACGGTGCAAGAGCTACCGCAAAAGTAGCAGGTGGACTCACTGATATGAGTCGGTCAACTATCAGTAATCGAATACGAAGTGCTAAGTTGGATATCAAGTGCGTGGAGGACGATGACCTCTAGTAAAGTTTGATCTGGATAAGAAGCAGAAAAGGCAAAGTATAGTAAGTAGTTAAGGGCTTTTTCTTGTATGTTTAGAGATGATAGCTACTAAAAAACACGTGACAAAAACTCGTAATAAGAATAACAATATCACCATGTTGTGGCTCTGTTGTTCGCTCCAGTAGGACATTGTATCTTGCTGAGAGATAATATTTACTATAGTAAAAACAATATTACGTCTAGACAACGGAAATTGAGCTAAAATGACGAGACAACCTGATTTTGATGTTGGGACAACCTTGGTCTCACATGATCATGGCAAACGGAACCCAAAAATCAAGGCAGTTATGTTGAGTCAAAGGATATTTTAAGGATGGAGTGGGACCTCTGGCCTTGAGGAAACAGGATGAAGCACGTGAGGATGATCAGAGAAAAGCTGGTGCCCTGTGCCCATACTTCGAGGGTGTACGTGGAGGCGATTGGGGAACAGCAACCATCTACCGGGACCCAAGTGATTGCAGCTATCCCTTCAAGCCCGCTAAGTGAGGAACGGCGACATAAGGGCTAACGGAGGGACTTAACATACACAAGTCGGCTTGGCATGATGGCATACTCGACGCTACTATACAGCCATCGGCTGCCCTGATCAGTGGATGTTTGCCGCCCACACTGTACTGCCCCTAGCCAAGGGTATGATCTTTGGGCCGAAGGTCAGCTGCAGTTGTGGCTATCCACAAGAGATAAATACGGTCATCTAAGGAAAACTACCGCCCTGTAAGCCCCACATATGCTCCCGGCAAGTGTTTAGAGCGATTGGTGGGGGTATACTTAACTGGGCAAATACTGAGCCACAAATCACTCTGTAAATCACAGGGAAAGGTTTTCGAAAATCAAATTTTGTCTCTCGGGCCTCTTAGTGTTCCTAGAAGAAGTCACTCACCGGCTAAATGAGGGCCAGATGGTCGAAGATTTCACCCAGACTTCGGCAGGGCCGTTCACTCAGTCATCCACTGCCTACTGACTGGGAAACTGAGTACTTTCGGGGTAGAAAGGCAAATATGCAAGTGGGTATTAGACTTCTTGGTCAAAGGAACCTTTTACTTAAGAGTAAAAACCTTCAGGTCAAAAGCAGCAGAGGTAACCAGCGAAGCACCTCAAGGGGCAGTTATGGGCCCTGTGCTCGTTTTTCTCCGCGTAAATGATCGGGAGAAAGAATCATCATTATCGTGTTTCATTTTTGCAGGCGATGTAAAATTTGTGGTATTATGAAGTGGTAATGAATAAGCAAGGGGCCTGACGGGGTTTGCCGAGCAAACAAACGAGATGTGCCCTTAAACAAAAGCGAGAGTCATCTGCTAACCAGGGCTTCAGTGGGATTAACGGTCATGGGAGTTAAGAACCACTCACGGTTGGGACGACACAGTCAACAAGGGACTTGGGTGACAAAATGACTGCGGACCTTGAGTGCGCTGAACATGACAAGTTGGCTGCCCAAGAGGCAAGAGGTGAGCTCTTTCGGCAGCGCTCAGCACCTTTCGCAGACCGGTGGAAGTGTTGATACCTACGTATAAGGCAGTAGTGAGACCACGTTCAGGAAACTGTGAACGGACTTGGATGCCTTTTTTGAAAAAGGACGCAGCGTGCCTAAAAACGTTCCAGCGAAGGGGCACTCGGATGGTTGGAGGACAACAAGGGGAATCATATGAAAAACGACCGCGGAATATGGGACTCTTCTCACTTTGAAAAAAAGACTCGGAGGAGACCCCTTTGAGGCTTTCAAAGTCCAGAGGGGTTCATCGGGCACAAGCGCAGGGGATATGTATGAAGAGAAAAATAGGTAGTAGTATAAAAAAATGTGAGAACCATGACCTAGGCTAAATATGCGGCAACAGAAAAGTGGAGATGTGGAATAGACTAACTGAAAAATAGTTGGCGTACAAGAGGTAAGGCATTTTATTGGGTGCTGGATGCCAGCTGGGACGAGTTATTCACAGAGGTAGAACACAAATCATTACGGAGAAATTGCAATTTACTCCACGCTTTTCGGTTATCCCGAGCCCGTGCCTACGATATGAAGCACCAGGAGTGATGGAAAGCTGACGTCATGGTTGCCTTTCGCCTGGATGGCGATGATAATGCTTCCACTTTTTTAATTTTCAGACAAACTGAAGGAAGTTTTGAAGACTTGAAACATTTCGCGGGCACAGGACTTGATCCCAGACATTCTTGGATTTTGCACTTATCTTCTTTTCGTTGGTGTACGGAGCTGAAATAAACAGGACAACATGGATTCGAAAACAAGCGCAAGAAAGAGGAGCCGCTTAATATAAAATGGTGATAAAATAAATACACATTTGTTCATGAACGATTAACACAGACACGTATACAAATTCGTTTTTAGTTACGATGGGAGGGAATAGTGGGAGAAGAAAACTTGGAAAGATGGTAGGGACTCACCAGTTCAAAAATAGAAACGGAACGTAAAGTGGTCTCCTTTTTATCCTTTTATCTATTACTGTTTTATTCCTTTACAGAGTTTACCGATTGATTTATTACTCTTCTTATTTTTTTTATTTTTTTTCATTTTTTATTTGTTTATCTTTTTCAAGAATGGTACGGAGGAAAGGGAAGCGCCGAAAGTGTGGATAAGGAGGGTTAGAGTGGTCTATGAGTAGGAGGGACCTAACAGCAGGCAACAATCCAGAGAGCCCTGAAGGTGATTTTGGACGATTCCTCTACTATTCCTCGTGAAGGACTATTCCGCTAAGAATTTACCTTGGAGGTGAGGAAATTCCGGAGTACAAAAGTGAGGGGACGGGGCTTAAGCAATTTTCTACCATGCCCACGCAGAGATTCTAGGCTTAGATGTGTGAAACGTAGATCCACTAAATCTGCAGAGGATATGTTGTACACTAGAAAGAAGATCTCCTCGTATACGTCTAACGTCCAAAGGATAGATATTCAGTTCAATAAGGTCTGCTGGGCAGCAGGTACGTCACAAGCAGTGCACCGTTTCCGATGACCTTCTCTGGACTCGTTCCAACAGGTCTCAATCCTTCATATTCCCAGTGTGTACCACTTTACTGTCATGCTCTAGCACAGTACGGAGGTACATTCCATGGAGCAGATCAGTCTTCTTTTGATACATGAGGGGGGGATCACTGAATCATCCAGAGAATTTTGTAACCAGATTTGCCAGTTTTTCCTTGAGGTGAGGAAAAGGAAAGGCTCTTACAAAGCCAAAATTCTAGTACCTTGTGCTAATCCATATTCCCGATTTAATTACTACCGCTGATCCGGAGAGGATGATCGGGAGTTTCGCCAAACGCCACTGAGACAGGTTTGTCACCACTGATTGACAGGCCCCACTAGAAAACCAGGGTCTTGTTGCAACCATGGCCGCCTTCATTGCTGCAGCATCAGGACCCACATTGTCATATCGGCCGCATAGACTGCCATGTTGACGGGAATGGCATCATGTAGGTAATTAATACAGACTAGAAAAAGAAGAGGGCCAAGTAGTGATCCCCGAGGTACTCCAGCAGAGGCCGGACATGAAGAGAAGTAGGATGGCCCCACTCCAACAGTGAAGGATCAACCCAAGTGAAAGCCACGGATAACTGAAAGTAGGTGGCCCAAAATGCCACGGTTTTTTAGCTTTACCAGGAGGAGGCCATGGGGCGCTGTTCCAGAGGCTTCGGCAAAGGGGTTGGAGATAGGATGAGATACCTGTCCGTCAACAATTGCTAGTGTTATGCTGTTCACCGCTGTCGGCACATTGACGATGCTAGATCCGCGAGGCAAGTAGTCCGAACCTTTCAAGATGATCTCAAATGGCGGTTCTTAGAAAGCCTTCGAAGATCTTGCAGGATAAGTAACTATCCGGAAGATGACGGCCCCAATTTTTGAAAAAAAGTTAATGCTGTATAGTACTCCGGACACCAGGTAGTAACTAGATCCCAAGGATAGCCTATGGAATGGTCAACAGGACGAAAGTTCCGACTCGCATTAGAAGACGATAAAAGTCGGTGGAATAGGTAGAGGACGTAGTCTATTGAAGCAACGTCGTTCAGTTTGCTTTTAGGAGTGACACCGGACGTGATACTAGCCAAGAGAACTGAAAATTCAACTGTCCGCAAGCAAAGCAGTCAGGATGTGATTTTTTGACCGGTGGAAACCAATTTTTCTTACTTCAAGCAGGCAGACAACATAGCCCTATGGTATCGAACAACGCACAAACTGCCTAGAGCTGAGTGCTAACTGGTTGTATTTGGTCATGAATTTACACATTCAAGCTCAGTCGTGCCCAGGTAGCTGTAACAACTCCCCTCCTCTAGAACGGAAATGTCGAAGTGGCCCGTCTATCTAAATTAGGGAGTGCGGTGTGGTGGCCACCACAAATCTTATCTTTCATCGGCCTTCTAGGGGAACACGTTACTGTGTAACAATCCGTTCATGCCACCTGTGGAGAATTACTATAATTAGCTCGCTCTTAGGGGTCATATAAGAAGCTCTCACCTAGGTTTTGCAAAAAATAAACTAATGTGTATACCGTACAAAAATAATCCAACACGACTTCCCGGGGATCCCCCCTCCCCATCCACCGTGCCCCCATATGGAATGGAAGAGGAAAATATAGCACGTGAGCAAACGCCGATGGATAGAAACGAAATGAAAGGAAAATACCCCGGTCAACCGGTAAATTATGCAAATTTTACCACCCACAAAACTTTTTCCCAGTTTTAAAATTGGTTGTATAAAATCCCGGAGTGTTAAAAATGCCAGTCGGATTAAAAAATGAATTCTATCTCATAGAGGCTTTGAACGATTTATATGCTGACCAGATCGCGTCGTTCGCCGCGGCTCCACGGTTTCGGGTTGAGCTGTTTGAGGTACCGGGGTCCTCTGTGATGGGTCAAGGAATTAACGGAGCAATATTGTTGGGCAGCCTGCTCTCCCAGACTGCTGTCAAGGTGTGCAACTTTAAGACGGTCAACCGATATAGTTTCATGTTTGCCGTTTCGATCAACTAGGTAAACTCGATCGCGCCCGAGCTCGAGCACCTCATACGAGCCTTCATGAGGCCACTGTAAAGATTTGCTATTGCTATTCCACGACAGCCAGTAGGAAGTTCTGCTGGAATGTAAGTCGGTCGATACTGTGGTCGAGGCGAAAGCATTCGTAAATGCCGCATCTGCTCAGTCAACGGCTGAGCATATGAAGCACAACCATCATCGTTCACGCGATCTTTGGCAAAGTAGTCCCCGGTTAACCGAATATTTTGACCAAAAGCTAGTTCGCAGCTGCCCAGTCAATATCGGGTTTGTAAGCGTAACGCAAACAGCAAACTGATGGAAGCTCCTGCACCCAAATATAGCTGTCAACAGAGGTGAGCGAAGCCTTGAGCCGTCGATGGAAAAGCTCGGTCATAGCTTCGGCAGCTGAGTGATATATCGCTGTAGGACAGTGGGGACAGTCTAGCATGTGCAATGTTTCTCCAAGCAGATGTGGCCAAGACAGTGCGCTGCGATCAGTAGTTTCCGTTGCTGGGCAACCGCACGTTGATAATAATAATATTAGTAATAATAATAATAATATCAATATCTTGACTTGGATCAGGACACATGCCCAGGGCATGATCAAGGAGTACAGCCTATCAGAGTAGTATGAAATATTCACGAATTTCAAACGTCGGGTTTGCACACCTTAGTACCAGTACGACAGGACTGGACAGAGTTTAGATTACCTAAATTGGGGAAGCTTAACACGGAAAGTGGAAAGCGGTTTCCTTTCGAGGGGCGGGTGTAATGGAAAGGTTGCCAAAAGGGAATGTGATGGGTAAAGCGGTAATAAAGTATGCAGCGGATGTAGTAAGCTCAAGAGTAGTTTGAACTATGGTTCGCTGAGAGATCAAAGGTATGCCTAGATGTATAGGAAGAAATGCATGGACGCATCGGTTGGTTGCCAAAAGTATTGGTGTCGAAAGATCGGGGGAGGTTTCCACCAGTGAATATTAGAACACGGTGGAGAGCAAATCCAACGTCAAATCATCAGTTAGCACTGTCGGAGGCGTATTGAGAGATACTTCGCTTATAATAATAATGGTATATTTCTGGACCATGGTCGAGAGGCACGCTTGTATGCATGATCAGAGTTTACAATATGACTGAATGAGATGGAAAATTCACAAATTTCAAAGAGAGATTCGCACATCACAGCAACAGTGGAATAAGGCTGAGAGGAGTTTAAATGAATTAAAACGACCAAGGAATACACGGCAAGTACAAATTGATTCCAAGTCAACTGCGTCAATAGTAATGAATCGGCCGGGTGTAGGAGTGTTCAGACGGACATTGGCTTAGGAAGCAGGAAATACGATATTTAAAAAAATGATGCCAGAAAATGGTCGGTAATGCACATTCGTGTTCAATTAAAAAGGTAATTGGCGTTGAGATAAAGGGGGCAGGGAAGAATTTTATAAACGCTCGCAGAGGAATACTTATTTTCATAGATTAGCGGATATGAAAAGGAATAGTACCCCTTGAAAAGGTGAGACAATTTCCATGAGAAATAGTGTGTGTCATCTGGTGTCGGAAGTTCGCCGCTGGTGGAAGATGGAAGAAGTTCCAGGAAGGAATGATCAGCAATCGGAATGTTGTGTCCATGCGGAACAAAATAAAGCAAGACGAGTGAAAACCTTCGCAATAAGCCAGGTTATGCTGGTAAATTGGCGAATACATCATTCTGTTGAGTTTCTCGTGGCTTTTTTGTGTCCATGTTGGGCTTTTTGGGCAAGGGTTGGCTGCGGTTTTTGTTCGCTGTTTCATCATGGGAAGGAGGCGGGCATCGCCGAATCTGGACCGATCACAATATAATAAGAAGTCCTCGCACTGTGGCGCCGACATCGAGAGGGTCTTGTAGTGAGAGTTCTTCAGTAAGCCTCAGAGTGGCATATGCAGAAATACCAGGACTTCTTGTGGGTGAAACCCGGTGACTAGATCGTACTCGCGGTAGCCAGTCTTTGGTGCCGCTGTAGACGGGCAGAGGAAAAGATAAGCTCTCTGCGCGTTATATTGCAGCCAGGCCACGGGATGGCCGGGTGGTTCTGAAATTGAAAAAGGGAGGAAAGCAGTCTGGGAGATGTTCCAGCCGAGGGTTAGCGTGAGCAAAATAACAGATATGAGTACGGAGGTTGGAAATGAGGCACAGTGGTCTCAATGAAATGAGGAGTCGTTGGTATTGTGATTCGGTATTCGTGAGAGCTAACTGAGCTTACACTACTAGGCGAAGTTATTGATTACCGATTCGGTCGTTCATCGAAGAGTCTTATCCTTAGGGGTTAATAAAGCCGTGGAGGTGCATTTGGACTAGGGTCTGAGGGCTTCGTGAGAAAACAGCTGGGCAACACGAAGAACCTTGAATGACAAGTTTGCATAATAGATCTGGGGGATATAAGGCAAATCTCACAGCGGTGTTTTACAGGTCACAAGGAAGCAGCTGGGACACACTAAGAACCCAAATGGCAGGTTTATATAATAGATCCAGAGGTTGTATGACAAATCATATCTTGAGGTATCTACAGGTCTAATGCTGCGGGTTGCTGTTAGGTAAGGCTGTAAGCTGGAGAGTAGGCTGGATTCTAGGACAAGAGGAACGCAGCTTTCTTAGGAACGGGGGGGGAAACAGATACGTGGGCGAAAAATACAGGCACTTTTCTCTACGTTCTTACACGTATGTTTATATATACAATAATATCTACATGGATATAATAAGCGCTTTGATGAAACGCGCCTGTCGTCTGATGTAGTGACTTGCTGTCCAGAGCCACAGTGGTTTTGTAGCTGACGTCGACAAACATGCCAGGCGTGAATGGGAGGGTACGAGGTGATTGAAAATTAGAGCGGGAGGTGGGTAAGCATAAGTGGAGAGACCAGTTCGCTATCACCCCCGAGTCAGTCTCGTGCGTAGGAACCAATCACATGTCAAGCGGACAAGGGCGGTGTGGGGTTTTTGCTTTCGCAGGATCAGGTCTGAGCTGATGGGAGACACCCATGATTGGAGGTTGCCCATTTCCTTCACAACCCAATAATAAGGGTATATATAGATCACATCGATCCCACTAAGTCTTTTTTGTTCTCCACGTTTTTCTAACAGAGGGGTGGTTGAGCCCATATAGGAACTTTCCATAGCAAATCCCTAGGCTGGTTGGCAGTGGTATGGAAACCTAAAGAAGGATTTAGCCTGTGAGTGTAGATAAATTTATTTTAGTTGCCCCTTTTTAAGCGATTCCATTGCGATATGAATAGAACGACGTTACATTTGAAAGGGGGCACGAAGAAATGCTTCACAAGGGAGGCAATGTTCTGTCGAGGCAGCGTGAGCGGTGGTTAGAGGCTTAGCTGTGGATTTCAAAGGCAGTGCATTGAAGAGGTAGTCAGCTGGAACCAGAAGACGGAGCAGACGCGTCAAAGCAAAGATGAATAAATGAAATAAGGGTACGCAAGTCTTATGACAGTGGTTAGCAGAGGAATAGACCGGAGGCAACAACAGATATTTCTAGATGTGAGGATAAAGGTCTCTATTTATACAAGAAAAAAAATATGGAGAAGTTCCGGCCAACAGCGAGCGACCGGGATTTTGTTTCATGAGGACCGGGTTTTGCCACTGACGGCGGGTCACGAACTAGTGCTTGAGCATGTGTGGGCTCTCCATGAACGACTGGCTGTTCAAGAAGAAAGTGATTGGGCGGCGAGCAAAAATTAACTAAGATTGCATCGGATGGAAAAACGGAGGAAGTGGGTTGAAAATGCGATGGCGATGGTGAGATTTTGGCCATGATTTGGGAACCACGACGACCGGCATGAGGATATACTGGAAGTAATTGTTGGGCCAGTGGGTGATGCCTTTTGGCGTCAGGAATCCGCCCTCGCTGTCCGGTGAAACTATTCTGGTGCCTTGTAACCAGGGTAACTTAATTGTGATCGCAGTGGCTTGCCATGCAAGGCGTTCCACGTAGCATCGGCCAGCTTGAGTTCAAGTTTTAACAATGGCCATCCAGCGTGGGAAATATTCCAGTCCGATCAGTCCGATTCATTTAGTCCGTGCGGTAATCCGAGGGTAGGCCTGGTGGACCGCTGGCCACCCAAGTAACCGGCATGATCAGAAAGGAGACCGGAGAAGTAGCGGTTTGGAGGACGCTCCATCTAGGGTTTATGAATAAAGTATCAGTAGATGTCCAAAGGTTGCTATTTTAGGTGGGTAATCCAGGCCTGGAAATCTTGTGGAGATCAGCAATCTGGAAGTAGTTTCAGCTGTGGGAGTAGAGGGCAAATGGAGGCAATAAATGATGAGCTGATTGTATGAATATGGCAATGGTAAGAGTTCTTTTTAGCGCTCGGCGGCACATACTTCATGTCGTGGACAGGACCTTGAAGCCAACTGTTGATAGCATAAGCTTGGAAAGAGTGTGCTGACGGGGATAAGCCATAGGCGCCGCTAGCTGATAAAGTCAAGGCGTGGTGGAGCGCTTTGTACGTGATAGGATTTTTTCGAACGGGAGATGGGTGAATAAATGTTTGACGTGGTATTAGGGCAACGTGAAAAAGATGAGTTTCCCCTAGGTCATGATGACAATTTAGTCATAATTCGACAGTCAAGTGCTAGCATGTGCTTTATGGTGAGCATCATACTTTAGGGTAATCTCGGTTTGTACCCTTTTCCGGGGTTTCTGATTTAAGCGAAATGTTATTAAGGCGATGGAAGTTCGTGTACGTGCACACGTAGTAAAATAAAAATAGCATTAGTATGGACGACTGCTAGGTTTAGATATGAAATAATATAGTGTCTTGAGAGGACTGCTTTGGATATTGTAGCTATCGGAGCACCTACTTTCTTTTGTATGGGCAGTAGATGATCGTTCGCTTTTTCCCTGTTGTCAGCGGCTGTAGTCAAAGGTGGGGAGGTTTATATTTTTGATGTATGAGGTATAGATATTTTACACCTGGTGCAATTATACTTTTGGAGGGTGGAGCCTGAGGCTACCGGGTATGAAGCTGGTGCTCACACTTCATTTGGGCTAAAAACAACGTGAGCACACAGAGGTCTGGGGCGGTCGCAAACAACTTATGAGTAAGTATCAAGGGTTTGGTTCAAGAGAGATAGGGCCTTGACGCTATTCTTGAGCGGTAAGGGTGCTGGCGCTAATCGGTCCATGAACCGACTAGAAAGGTTTGGAACACGGCGGACTTCACGTGGATAAACTTTTGGAAGCGTGTATGGACAGCGGGGTTTAGCATCTTTGAGTTGGTCGGAGATGGAAAGAGGAACCCGAATGGGTTTAAGCTGAGAGAGGTGAGGCCGGGTTGTGTGTGGATAGCTCATTCGGCGCGCTTGTCACCCAGCACAAGGTAAGGCAGAAGTACTGAGGGCTCAGCTCGTACTTTTTTCTTTTCTTCGGGGCACCCTGTACTCAGGCCCGGGTGGTGGCTGTAACGAGGATTTCATCGGTTAGTGAAGGGACATGGGGCATGAATCCAATGTCACCGCAGCCAGAAGTACTTTAGGTGCATTTTTATTTCAGAGGAGCGGGAGAGCACGTTTCCCCCGTGAGTAGAACTTCCCATTTCTCCTCCGCCGGCCATTCTTTAGGTGTGTCCCACGAGGTCCGCCACGGCTAGTGTCGATAGCTTTCCCCTTCATTATAATAGTAGCAATGGTATGTTCTGGATGAACCCGAAGTCCGCTACGAGGCATGATCAAGTGATCCGAGAGACGACAGAACAGGAATTTTCAAGACGGCAGAACTTGTGCGGACAGAGGTTTGAGGGACATCGTTTAAGTGGGCCAAGGCGGGAATAAAGCCCGGCAAACATGAAGGTCAAGGTCGAGTGGTCAATTCGGCCCACGATGGTAATATAGATTGGCAAGGTGGGGGGTTACATGAATAGTATCGGAATTCGACACAGATACTGGGAATTCAAGCGGAATCAGAGGATTTTCGCTAAGCTTTTTTAATGGAACAGTTTATCAGAAAAGATTCAAAGAGCCGCTGCTTGTAGCAGAATATAAAAGTGTATAGATAGAAAACTGGAGGAAGTAAAATAATGGAGCTTCAGAGACAAATAGCCACAACTCGGTCGGCCATAAGGTAGTAAAATCGTGATGGCAGGTTGTCAAAGAAAGGCAGACACAAGAACTGTACTGCAGACAAGAATAAGAGTGGGTACCGTTTCAAGTGCGTTGATGGAAGAAATAGCGAGAGGAAAACGGGTGAGCATCGGGCAGGTGATTCACAAAAATTCAGGCACGTTACGAAACAACAACAAGGGGATAGAATAATGGTTATGGACCGGCGTGAAGTGCGATTGCTGAGGCGGAGAGCACGCAGGAGTGGTAATGGAGTGCAGAGCAGATAAATGCCCGGTTAACCGTTACGAATAATGGAGAATAGGACGGTGGTGAAGAGATCTACTGAATCAGTGTTTTCGACATGAAAATAGGGTCGGAACATCTGATTAAGAATGAAACAGAAACAGTCGGCGGATATGGCAGTTGAAGTTGGAGGTTCAATACCGGTGGATCGGATCTTATGGCGAACGAGCGTAAACTCCGGAGGGATTGGGGGAGAACCAAAGTGGTGGAGATAGGAAGGCCAGAGGATTTCAGATGATGGGACGCGAATTGTTTGCGTAAGTTGTGTTGGTCGAGAAATAACAATGTGAGGATAAGACAACCACATACATTTTTCCATTTCCCCATCCGAGGTGTCGCGGCTTCGGGGGTGAAACGGTCGACCATAGCAAGAACGAATCGGGAAACTTTTGCAAGGGATGGGCGGACCGAAGACATCCATGAGGACACGCAGAAACCGCGAGGATACAACAGGAAACTGGCCAACGGGAGCAAGTGTATATCTACTTACCTTTGATCGTTGGCTGTGGGGGCATGAACGAACCAAATTGCGAATTTCCTTTTGCGCGCCGGGCCGCATGTACCTGTTTGTCACTTGCTTGTTGGTAGCTCGGACGCCAGGATGGGCCAAATTATATAAAACATTGGAAGTTGTGTGAAGTTTGGAGGTGGATACGATGAGGCCTGGGTGTGGCAAAGTTACGTCACACAATACGGAGCCCAAATGGGCGGCTAAAAGAAACTCCGAAGGTTTAAATGATGCAGTCTGGCTTGGATCCGTGAAGTCTAATTCCGAACTTCGAGCAGCAGCCAAAGCTTTGTGGTCTATGACCCCTCGCTGGCTAGAAATAGAGTTCACCATGGACGGAGCATCTGCCACATCATTGAAGGCGCCAGAATCATAGCAAACCTCACCGGAAACCGTGCTGCGAAGTCTAAACGAAGCAACTCTTGTGGTTAGTATTTATAGATGGAACGCATACGTCAATAGCTTGTGATCGGTAAAAATGGCGTACTGTCTGCCTTCGAAAATACGTCAAAAATATATGAAGGTACAGCAAGCACCTAGCGGATCCTTAATAAACGTAGAATACTTAGTTTCAGCCCGTGGGAGGCTGAGACAAAAAGGCCAGTGGTCTCCACTGTGATGTAGACCACCGCTGTAGCTCACGGCCTATGGCTGTGTCAGAGGCATCCGTGGCCATGCTCGGAGTCGAAATGAACCAGCAAAGTAGCAGAAGCTATGGCGTCTTCAACAGCACTGGAGGCGGCTTTAGCATCCTCGGATGGTCATATAGGACCATCTTTAGCGCCTCGAAGTGAATCTGTTCATGACTGCATCAAGTGGGAGCAGTTTGATATGAAATGCCGATAATGGCTTACCATACCGTTGAAAAGACGAACGGCGGCCAGGGAATTAGGAAACGGAAAGTCACGAAAGGCTTCTACTTTTTTCCAAGAATTGAATACCATGTTCATCGATCATGTGGCCTGAAAACTCAAGTGCGTTTTGGCCGAACCCACTTTTGTCCGCATTGAAGTTTATCCCACTTGCAGCCAAACTCTCGAACAGCTGATGTAGGTTTGCTTGCGTGCATCTTCATATTTGCTAACTAATAACGAATCATCCGTGTAGGCCGCAACATAATCTGAACCCCTGAAAACTTGGTTAATAAAGAGCTGAGAATATCTTGCAGCTTCGCGTAAACCAAACGACATTCGTAGACTTTAGAAGAGTCCAAAGGGTGTTGGTATCCCGGTAGTGGGCATATCCTCACCTGCGATGGGAATCTGGTGATAAGCGCGTACCAGATCTATTCTGGAGGACACACCGGCACCTCTGAGGTTGGCCTTGTTGTTCTGAATATGTGGGATGGATACCTATCGGGAGCAGTGACAATATTGAGGGTTCTCTGGTCTCCACATGATAATCATTTGAAGTGGTGCAGCCCACGGACTACTTGAGGCATGAATAACACCTTTTTTGCGCATATGTTGTAACTCAGCTCGCTCGATTTTAAGCTTGTCGAGTGAAAGCCGGCGTGCCCTAGCAGAAACTGAAGAGCCTGGTGTGCAAATGTGTTAACATACCGAGCTGGTTACGGGAGGCAGTACGGACGGCGGGTGCAGCACTTTTGGGCATGCCTCCAATACATCACCGAACAAAAGCTGACCGGTCGTTTTTGGTAGATCAGGACTGATCGGGTAAAAATCCACCAAAATCCCTTTCACATACGGATAGGTGACACGATCCATATGAAGCTTGCTGCAGGAATCAATCAAGAGGTCGAAGTGGTGCAAGAAATCAATACCCAGAAAAGTGTTTTGAAGGTCTGCAAACATGAAAACCCAACGGAAGGTGTGACGAAGACCAAAATCTGATGCCCCCGAAATTTGTGCATAAGTCTTTATGGTAGGCCCGTTAGCGGCACGTAAGTTGGAGGGGGTGTACTTATCTAAGTTTCGTCCTGAAGGTGGGAGCACACTAACTTCAGCGCATGTGTCCACCAACTGGCGTATCCTTGCATTGTGACCGGTTACGTAGAATGGGCGACTGCCCTGGCCAGTGACAACCGTCGCAACTAAGCACTGGCATCTTCGTTTCCCCGAATGGCTGTGGCCATGGCATAAGGCGGAATGCAATAAAGCGCCCCTGATGATAACAACCATGAACTTCAATTGATCTTGACAGAACCGGAATTCTTATACGGTTCCCACTGGGGGTTCTGCTTGGGCGACTCCGTCTGTTGGGTGACGCCTGGGTTGGGCGTCCAACTGATGACACATTGAGTTCCTCGATCTTTTTGACAGCGAATGTTACGGAAGCAATAACAGACTCAGTTTGTGACGGAATTGCTCTCCTGACCTTTGGCCCGTAGGTTTCCCTAATCTTGTCTGCCGTCTCGGCAAGCTTTTCAAGACGTTCCTCCGTGAGCACACAGAGAACCTTCTGCGTGTCTCTGGGAGTACGTTGGAGTCAAATCTCCTTCAGGAGACTACAATCGATCTTCGTAGTTCCTGGAGGAGTCACCATGCCTTGAGGCAGCTGAGAAGATTCGCGATCTCCAGGCTCGGTAAATGCAAGCAAACGGACGATTCGCCGTTTTTCAGACATACCAGTCCGGCCAATGGCCGCTGCCTCGATGGGTCCGCACGGGTTGGGTTCTTCTGATTCCTGCACACCTTGCGCTTCTTCGACGACTTGTGGAGGAAGGACTGTGACCACGTAGTGAAACGCAATGCTTTTCGTAGTCATATTGCGCACAGCAAACGTTGGTTCTGGCGGCGCAAACCAAGTGTAACGTACATGTGTGGGAATCCTCCCTAGCCGTTGTCACGTACTTGTATTGTTGAAACTGTGCTCTTTGCCTCGTTGACCCTCCAACAAGTACAGCATGCATCAACCACTACACTTCAACATTTTTTTATATTTTGCTCACGTGAAGCGGCACAATTTTGATTCGAACTAGGTCTGCCGTGACGGTGGTGCCTGACATTGACATTTTTTTGAACTTTAGTCCTCGTTGCTAGACGTTAAGGCCGTACAGTTGAGGTTGTTACATATTTATATACGCATACCTTGTTAATCCAGTGCCGTAGAATCAGCGAATCGATCTTGTTTTGACTTTGGGATTCCATAATTGGGCTACGCGATACTCAAGATCGGAATAACCGAAACATCAAGCCCTGTGGTTACTTCCCCCGAAAGGTGTGAACGAAACGGCAAGTGCATTTACCTCGGCGTCGAAATATTTGGGGACTCTCATATTGCAAACGCTATGTTGAGCCGAAATTATTTAAACAGTGAAATAAACTAATGGGATGAGAAACGTAAAACGCGTTAAAAATACTGAGTAAATTTGCAACTGAATAGTAGGGGATTAGATTTGTATAATATGATTCAACATGCAGCTTGAATGCTCAACTAACCGTTGAAAACCATGGAGGCACTGTACAGCTGTTTCATCCTTGTTGGGAATCATCAGCAGTGCACATCCACCGAGCCCCCACGGGGATTCGAACCCGGGGTGAACAATTGTGAATCGAACACCTTAACCACAAGGCTACCCGGGCTGGCTCTCAACGGTTTTTTGAACATCTACACCTGTCGGGGTCAAAGGTGGGATCCTGCAGATTGCAAAGACTGCAGACAGCCTAGGCGACCGGTGAAGCCGTTGCATCTATACATCGCCGTTTCTCGCCCGCCCTGGAAAGCGCAGAGGTTGCAGCATGCAGCCGACGGAACTTCAGATTACGCAGCGGATTACCTGACTACCAGGTCATCATCAGCTGTATTCCTTGCACCTAACGCACACTTCCTCCTTGACTGGGGGGTATTACCACTGGCTGACGGAATATGCGAAAGAAAAGCCCTGCTAGATCTACTTACCCGTGTGCCCGTGTCACCCGCTTCCCAAGCGGTGACCTCTTCCCCATAACCGTCATCTATATTCATGCTAACCGTGGCTGTTGGATGTAGGCCAACAATGCGAGTATACCACATAATCTGGTTTAGGGCATACTTAAAATTATCCTCCCCCAAGTTGCTAACGGTTACATCGAATTCCTTCGCGGCTTCCTCACAAGGAGCTATCTTAGTACTTTTGTCAAGCCTTCCTCTGACTGACGTTTGCACTGCATTACTGTTTCCGGAACTGAAGCCGGTCGAACGGAGGAGTACAAGCTCCATCCTCCTAGAACAATAATTTCCAATGAAAATGACATTGTCCTAGCTATTGCTAGAAAATGGATGCAAGGAAGACCCCACTGGTGACTGAATGAACAGTAGCATTTTGGATTTTCTAACCCAAAGGACACCCGATGCTTTAGTCACCTAGAGCTGCTAACCACGTAAGCACCCTTCTTCAGGGTGATAGTTTTTGCCTTATTACGACGCAAGTGCTGAAGAAATGATTGGCAAGCGTAAGCAGTCTTTCGACACAACAGCGGTTGCATCTAATGATTACTTCTTGTAGCCGTGTATGGCTCCATCTGTTCACTAGCTAATCGTCGCCGCCGACTGACCAGTAGACTGTCAATGCGTCGCACTATTCTCCTGAAAACGAAATACATGCATGAACGACGGAACAGGCCATCCTTTAAGTGCCTGTTCTCTGTTGCTACTCTGTTCGTAGTGTAATTGCCATACAGTAAGTAGTACCGCATGTAACGCGTGGCCCAGCCGCTTCTGTACAGCATCCAAGTAAGTCTAAGGTATCGCGCGGCTTCCGCTGACCTTGCCTTGGTGGCACATACAAACCTAGTGAAATTCCTTACACTAGCCGTCAAAACCATATTACACATCCACTATAAAATCCTACGTTTATTGGTAGTGGATATCCCCGACAACTGCCAACAACGCTGCAGCATATCCTTTAAAACATGAAACCGACTGAACACTACCTGTGCTTCCGGGTACACACCCCTGGAAGCTTTTTGCTGGGGAATACTGTGATCTACAACAACCTTTTACCACCCACACGAGTGCCGGTAATCTCAGTCAATTATTCTACCGCCGTGCGATAGCTAACACTGCTCTCATTAGGAAGCAGCGCGTACAATATACTATGTCCAAGCCCGGTCTCATCGATCATCGTCACGTGACACAATACGTATCCACCGTAGTTCATTTGATGGGTCGCATCCTCAAGCATTATGTCGCAAAACCGATCCGTCAGCACCTTTATGGCTTTCGAAACAAATGAAACAAATCTTATTTCGTTATCATCATGCAACACTTGTGACCAATCAAGCTTCCTTAATAAAATACCCAAAGGTCCAGTATTTCCTTCCGATGGCTCCCCAAGCAACCTATTACGAATGGACCTGAAGTCATTATAACGCAGTGATCAACCGAAATGACGCGTCGTATAATCCCGCAGTTCAACAATGTACTGGAAACTTTCCATCAAACTGCGCACACGATGTTCTTCCGCGTCCGTCAGACGACGATTTAGAGCATAAGAACCCTCTGCAACAAGGTGAAACCTGTGGTTGTGCTTAAGACACCATTGCGTAACCACACGAGAAGAACCTACGGCACGAACAGTGACAAAAGCCTCGCACCACGGATCAAGGTATCTGCAATTGAGCACCATTTAGCAAAAAATTAGACAAATTGCCTCCATCCATTACAACCAAGTCTTCCGTGGACGCACCGATATTTGATAAAGTAATACTTCATGGCACGGGGAAGCACGACACATCTCTTCTTCGCAACTTCACTGGTCCGTGAATTATACACATAAAAACTGGAATCCATTGCGCACTGAAACCCAGAGAGATCCGATCTGTCAACGTAATCTTGCCGTTAGAGAAAAATCGGCCGAAACAAGTAGGCACAGCAACTTATGGTACCAACAAACCAATCAAATGTGAACAGAACCTTGACCAATGACTGAAAGTTCCCAGCAAAAATTTAATAAACACAAACAAATTTGGGGAGAAATAACAAACACAACAGTCTTCTTCGTCGAAGAAAATAACACAATTCTACAGCACTCGGAAAACTGAGATCATCTTCGTGAAATTCCATCAAAACGTACAGACTACTTCACCCAACTCCAGGTACGAACAATCCGTACTTTCATTGGGTAGGAACAACCCGGGATACCCTATCGACCTACCTGACGCAATTTACTCATTTGTTAAATGTAACTCATCATATAGCTCGAAAGCTCAACTGACCATTGAAAACTGTACAGCTGTTTCCTCCTTGTTGAGAGTAACCAGCAGTGCACATCTACCGAGCACCCACGGAGACTCGAACTCGTGGTGAGCGACAATGGATCGAACACCTTAATCCCAAGGCTATCCGGAAGAGTGCTATATCATGTAGTGTAGATGTTCAAAAAACCGTTGAGAGCCAGCCCGGGTAGCCTTGTGGTTAAGGTGTTCGATTCACAATTGTTCACCCCGGGTTCGAATCCCCGTGGGGGCTCGGTGGATGTGCACTGCTGATGATTCCCAACAAGGATGAAACAGCTGTACAGTGCCTCCATGGTTTTCAACGGTTAGTTGAGCATTCAAGCTGCATGTTGAATCATATTATACAAATCTAATCCCCTACTATTCAGTTGCAAATTTACTCCTTGTTTCCACCTTTCTCTGCCAGGGCTAATACTGCACAATATTTTTGCCTTTCAGAAAAAGAAAATCGCGCAGCGTTGGGAGCTACGGAAACGCGCCGACAACACAACTATCTGGACACACGATTGTCTCTGGCCACACCAAGTCCTGTGCAAACCGAACTGAACTGAACTGAACTGAACTAACCGCTCATGCTGCGCGTTGTGCCAGTACGGGGTCCGTAACCGGCGCGTCAGCGTAGGGTGCGTTTCCCTGTGTAGTGATACGAACACTATTTCTACTTGTTTTCCTACTTATTGTGCATCAGTTTACATTAGTTCAATAAGCAGGCCGCATCGGGTGCAAGCTAGAAATCGGAAAGTTACCGGCGGTGGCGGGAATCGAACCCGGGCCGAAATGGGTGCTGCTTGCAAGCAGCACCGACCAACGTTTGCGCAGTTGCGCTAGGGTTGGGCAAATGTTGGGCAAACCCATTGCACCGTTGAGTAACTATTGGAACGCTTTGGGCAGCACCACCAGCGCCTTATTAGGATAGGGCTGGGAGTGCCCAACGAACTGAATGATTCGCGGAAAATAGGTACATCCTCTTGATGAAATAACTCTTTTTGATGTGAATCTAATATGTATATACATATATATATAGTCTCTTTTTATAACTTTCATTGATTCACATATATATATATATATATATATATATATATATATATAATATCTTCACTAGGATCTAGTTTGAATCGCCTGTAGTGTGAGTGGATGCTCTTCATTAAAGAGTCCACAAGGGAATCACAATTGTGATTTCTGTCAGTCACTCGTGTCTGGGTCACTGCTAATCCAACAAACAACGAGGCTGCATGTTGAAGTGCTCATATTGATAGTAAGTAGTATGTAAACGTGTGGACACGACCGGTTTCGCGGTTCTTGCCGCTTGTGATGTATGCGTACCCGGTTGGCAGTAACCCAGACACAAATAACTGACGGAAGTCACAGTTGTGATTCCTTTGTGGACCTTTCCATGAAGAGTATCAACTCACACTCCAGACGTTTAAATTAGATCCTAGTTAAGATATAACATCGGAGTTTATAAGCATGACGATGAGTGGGCAGAGGAGTACCGGATACACTAACCTGACGAACGGCAAGAACCGCGAAACCGGTCGTGTGCTTCCGGGGAAATTTTGTCCACACGTTTACATGCTACTTGCTACCAGTATATATATTCACGTGAACTTAAGTTCGCAAAATCTGCATACGATGGTTTTACGTGAAGAAAAAGCGGTGTTGGTATTTAAAATTGAGCAGTATAAAAAGGATATACTACGCCTAAGAAGCTGCATGCTATTTTTCACCACGAAAAAAAGACAGTTCCATTGTGATTGGAAAGCCGCGTGACCATTTCATGGCTAGATATGCGTATAAGTAGATGTGGCACTGTGCATCATAACTTCAAATGGAAAGAATATTTGCGAAGAAACCCTGAATGGCCGCTAAAATCGGAAACTTGGCTTCCTCCAAAGTTAATACAGGACCTGCTCCCGCATAGAGTTCATAGCCCCTGGTCCTCGGTTCGTGACACGATAACGATTATATTCGGCAGCACGCAAAGTAGCAGAACTCGAAACGCCGGAGCGGGATAATGTGTATTGGAGGAACGCAACGGCGTGCTGACGGTGTACACAAGCGGAGCAAGTGGCGCCACCAAGTTTGGTAGTTGTTCAGGTGAACAAATTTGTTAGTCTATGCAATAATGTGTCACATCGGTAGCCCTACAGAGGTCTCCCTGCTAGAAGGCCAACGCGATGGGTACGTCGGCTTTGGTGGTGAGAGACGTTTTCCATGCCTCCTGCTGCGATCGAACACAACATCAGTACAATCCGTTCTCCATGATTGACACTGGTCGCTGTGCATCGATCGCAAAATCGCTCACTCCTCAACATTGAATCCGACCTGGGTAGATCCTGCTTGCAACTTTGCAGTGGTAATTGTATTGTGGGGTTTGTCTTTGTCGGTATATCCCAAAGTTCCGTTCACCTGTGGTTGTTTTTGCTTTTGTAGACAAACCAGCTTCCAGCGGCAAATGAGTCCAGCCACAATCCAATGAGCGTGGTGTTTGAGCCATACGAGATCCTGGAAGTCCATGTGGTTCTGTCCGACGGGACGAGCTGGAAGGCAAGAAACGCAAGAAAGCTGTTTCTCGGGACGCGGACGGATATCCGACTGAGGGCGCATACCGGCGCAGTGAAGGCTGCCGCTACTCCTGTCTAGGTGTACTACGTGGTCCCGCAGTCATGCGTTGGTTAACTATGCACAAGTGAAATATGAAGCGTGAACTTGAATATATACAGTTGTTACAAATTCGGAAAACCTCGTTGGCTTTCGCAGCTCGCGGCCGCACCGATTTCTCCTGTCGACGGATGCAGCTGCGTCTTCCGTGGAGTTTGGTGCTGCGACCGGTAGTGGGGAGTCGTTGGTGGGAGTAACAGATGCCGACTCAGGACGACTAGCCGAAGGAGGTTAGCAGGTGGGAGCATTGGGTGGGTAGTCCGGGGTGGGTTCTACCTCAACGAAGGCTGGTTTAAGGCGGTCTATACCGCCTTCGACGTCTGCCCCGTATCTATGCTCAATCCGCTGGATGACGCTAAACGGGTCAAAGTAAGCCAGTTGTAGTGGTGATCGCACCGAGTCTACCCGAATAAACACATGGCTGGCGGTCGCTAGACCGGTAGGTATGTAACTGCTGAGGGTTTGTTCTCGTGGCGGGGTGGGCTTTAACACTCGCATTTGGTGTGACGTTTTACGTAACCCTTGCAGTTAAAACTCACAGGTGGTAATGGAGAAATCAACCCACCCGGAAGTCCTAATGTGCAACCAGCCCAGCCGACGTCACACCCATGTCAGCTTTAATGGTGTTACGCAGTCCTAAGAGAGCCATCGGTAAAACTTCACTCCATAAAGGGTTATCACGAACACAGAGGGCAGCTTTCAGTTGGCGATAGAATCGCTCCACCATGCCATTGATCTGGGGATGATAGGCCATCGTCTTGTAATGTCTGCAACTGAATGTGTTTAGTATCTCGTGGAAGGCACCGTCAAAATCAGAACCGCGGTCGGTTGTCACGATAGAAGGGCAATCGAACTGACTTACCCAGCCAGTTAAAAATGCTTTTGCAGCTTCCTCTGAGGTAGGACGGGGAATAGGTGTAGCCTAAGGCCGGCAAGTGAAACGATCCACACAAGTGAGAATGTGGACGTAACCGTTGGATGGTGGTAGGGACCCCATGTGATCCACATGCACGTGGTGAAAACCTGCATCTGGCTCAGAGAATGTGTCTAATGCAAATCTAGTGCGACGGTGTATTTTAACGCGTTGGCATTGAAGACAAGCGCGGGCCTAAAAACGTACGTTACGCTTGACGCAAGGCCAAACAAATCGCTCGGTGATTAGTTACACCGAGGCGGTTACACCAGGGTGCGATAAGTTGTGGAGGCTGATAAAAACTTATCGGCGAAAACTGGCACGAACAAGTGGTCAGAGTCGACCCTGTGACACATCGCAAATAATATTTACGTCCGAAGTTGGAAGGCTCACTGGCACTAGATGTAAAGAGCTGTTGTTTCTAAGCTGCTCGACCTCAGGATCTGTTGTCTGGGCTACGGCGATTGCTTCTAGGTCTATGCCCGTGGGCAGTGGGTTGTCGATATTTTGGACACTTGAGGGTGCGTCTGCTACGGGATTGTGTGCCCCAGAGATATGTCTAATGTCCGTAGTAAACTGCGAAACAGTCTTAGTGGCGAATATCGATTAGAGGTTCACCGGAGAGGGTACACTAGTGGTTTGTGGTCTGTGAACACTGGAGGTTTGGCTCTCTAGTGTGTGTCGCAAGTGTCTGATACCCAGAAAAATTGCCAGCAGTTCTCTGCTGAACGGACTATATCGAGATTCCGCAGGTTGGAGACTCTTAGTGAATAAAGCTATTGGTTACTATGAGTTAGTGACAAATTGTTGCAACACTGCTCCAACAGTCGTATCCAAAGCGTCTGTCCCTAATGCCAGAGAAGTGGAAGAATCGGGATGTGCAAGAAGTGCTATGTTGGCGAAAGCTTCTTTGATCGAATCAGATGCTGTTTGTGCCGTGTCGGGGAAAACGAATTTCTGCTTACCTCTACGTAAAAGGTCTGTGAGAGACTACATTATTTCGGTGCAGCGGGGGATAAACCGGCGATAAAAGTTAACCAAGCCAGAATGTTGGCACAGCTGTCGGCAAGAGTAAGATTCAGGGTAGTCGCGAATTGCCGCCCCCAAGGCCGAGATTTCGTGACCTAGGAATGTGATGGTGGACCTACCTAGTTCGCACTTGACAGGGTTTATGGTTGCGCCATGTTAGCTAAGACGCTCGAAAAAAGCGTGCAGGTGTTCCGTGTGCTCTTTCTCTGAAGAACTTGCTACAAAAATATCGTCTAAGTACACGTAGATATTTTCTAATCTGCGTGTTGCTTCAAGTTTTGGGCTGCATTGCGAAGCCCAAACGGAATGAGCAAAAACTCGAGTAGTCCGGATGGAGTTGAGACCATGGTTTTAGGGATATCAGCTTCAGCTACCGGGATTTGTGGTAGGCCCTAACAAGGTCAATGCCGCTGAAAACCGAACAACCGGACAGGGAATAAGTTAGATCTTCAATATGTGAAATGGGGTACCTATCTGGGATGGTAGGTTGGCTGAGGGCCCTATAGTCGCCGTAGAGACGCCAGTCGCCATTCGGTTTAGGAACCATGTAAAGGGGCGGGGCCCAAGGGCTACGGGAGGGGCGTATTATGCCGAGTTCCAGCATGTGTTCGAACTCAGACTGTGCTACGCGGAGCTTGCCTGGTGCCAAGCGACGGGGTAGGTGAAATGCTGGGTCTGCTTTAGTCACAGTATGGTGGGTAACGTTAGTGGTCACAGCGGGAAGGGGTCCAGATTGACTTAGCATTGCCGGGTAAGCTGAAAGGAGTTCTGCGCAGGGGAGTTCGACCTGAAATTCGGTGTATAGGGGCGTGACGTGATTCATGGAGAAATACGAACCGGTTACAGAAAGAGAAGTCTTTCGGTCCACAACCCTCCGGAATGTTGTGTCAACCAGGAGGTCGAAATGGTCAAGGAAATCGATACCTAGTATGGGATAGGGGACATCTGCTGCTATAAACGCCCAGCGGAAAGTGCGACGTAGGCCCAAGTTCAGTGTAAGGGATTTACGGCCGTAAATAGCAATAAGAGTGCCATTGGCGGCACGAAGCTGTTGGCTTGATTGAATGGTTGCATCACCCTGCTTCTTTTGGAATGACACTAACTGGTGCACCGGTGTTAATTAGGAAAAGGTTATTAGAAATTATATCTCTAACATACAACAGACGACTGCTATTATGGATACCGACCGTGTTAGTCGTCGGAAAGCGTCGGGATATTAGTTTTCCTGTTTGGCACATGGGAAGATGCAGCCAGCTTTCCAGCGCTGGGCCTTCCCAAACCGTTTGTGATGTCGACAGTACCCTGGTCGAGATGGACTAAGGGGGCAATGGGGGGAAGGGCTTCTAAGGCGTTCACCTTGGCAAAAGTTGTGATTAGGTTTCTGGTCTCTACAATGAGAGCAGCTAGGAGTGGGAAAACGTCTGAAAGCCCGCTCTAAAGCGGCAGTCAGAATGTCCCCGGAGTGTGTTCCTACGGTGAGAGCTGTGATCTGGAGGCAAGCTCACAACGTTTTCCATTTTCTCGGCCGAGAGCTTCGGAAAAGTCTTCTCGCGAGGCGTCAGAGCTGCGGTGGATTCAGGAATTCACTTCCCAGGTCTTTGTGCCTTGTTGTGGAACTCCTGTTGTCGGGCTACGAGTAACGCTGTGGGTACAGCACGCGTCTGATGTCCTCAAACATATTATCACTAATAGTAGTAGAAACCATCTGGGCGTCTACAACACGATCGTATGCCTGGCAATTCAGTAAACTAAGTATTAGGTTTGTCTGTTGATCGGCCTGAAAGTGTTTGAGATAGCAAAAGACTTGTCCTTACCATCGTCGATAGTTATAACTTAAGCTGAATTCCACAGGTATCGGAATGGATGGCTGTGTCGAGGAGCGTACAGGACAGCGCTTGCCTTTGTACAAAACACCAGTGGACCCGGTCACCGGCAACCAAATCGAATGTAGTCAAGGTTAACACGTTATATGGATGAATACGGCAGAGATTACAGTGACTTGTTGCTCAAAACAGAAACCCATTGAGTGAGTTAAGTTGGGTGCACACAAATAAACCGGGTCAAATAACAGAGGGTCTGTGAATCGTCAAGTCAGTTGTTTGTGTATATGTTTCGTTTCAGCGAGTGTTCGACAAGTCAGTCAAGTAAGAATGGCTTTCCGGGTGAGGCCAAAGGTAGCTCGTGATGCGTCAAAATTGTAATTGTCAACGGCATCAAAATCCGGCCAGTGAGGAGACCAAAATAGGAATAGTAACAATGGTCCTAATTCTGTTAAAATAAGCAACTCCGTAAGACCAAAGGTATGCGGCCCAATATGTCAAATACACAGAGGCGAATAGTGTCGCCCATACACCGGAACAACTGGTTCATAAGCACCGTGAACAGGTTAGAAGCAATAAGGGGAAATTCACAAATAACCTGTGTAGACGCCTGAACAATGGGACTGCACCTGGACGTGGTGTGACACATTGCGGACTTCAGTAATCCAACAAGCTACACAGGATGACGCACCTCGAACCGGAAATTCAACCATACCCGGAAGGTCATTGGGTAGAGGACTGACGAAGCAGTGTCCTGGTCCTCCAGGTTGAGGGTCGATTTGAGCTGGTAACTCAGTGGGTAAAGTCAGTGGAAGAATAGTCAGCCCAAGCAGATGAGCTTCCAGTAAGCCATACCGCTGCCTTGCGGATAGGTTCTCGTTAGAACTAAAGGCTTTGGATGAGAATCCTAATGGTTCTCCTGCTTTGCGTCTCGACACCCTAGCAGTACCCTTCCACCATCTCCCATGAACTGCACGAATAGGAAGAATTCCATATTGCATCGGTCGTCGCGCAGGATAGTCAGGATCGCGCTGTCCATTGCATCGAGCGGGGTGGTTAGCGATAAGTGGACTACAACTTAGAGTTCCTTCTTTTATTCTTTTTTGTCTTCTGTCTCCGGCCACCTCTCTTAACCCCCCTTTTACGGAGGCATTCGCATAACCACTATTCAAACATTGCTTTCATATTACCCTGTTTGTCATGACCCTTCTATTCAACTGACCTTTAATTGTTTATTCAATATAGTCTAGTTTGTTGTGTTTTGATTGGTCCTCGGTTGGCGAATCACGTCCATTTATGTATCGTGCTAAGGTCACGTGTTAAGCGACACAGCCATGTGTTCAGTTTCTGATAAACCGCTTTTGTCCTGATTTGTGAGTCATCGGCTTTACCACCCCCGCTGTCCACCGATAATGCTCCCACTAATAACACGCCCGATACTCGCCACGGTGCGTTGTCAACTGGTGTGGTGAAAAATCACCTATCTTGTAACTCACATTTTCTCAAGCCTCGTGAGCTTCTGCATCTCGGCTCTTTTAACGTGTGTACACTCATGCAAGCCGGTCAGCAAGCGTGCCTAGCCCTCACAATGAGCTCTCTGAAGGTTGATGTCTGCTGCGTAAGTAAAACGCGTATCCGGGATTCGAGCAGTGTGATTCAGCTAACTGCTCCTGGTATCTCATCGAAGTATTTCCCACGCCCTTCAGGAGACGAAGCAGCTAGAGCTGTGGGTCAACGTGGTGTAGGAATAGTCTTGACTGACAAGGCTGAGGCTGGCATCTTAGACTGGATCCCAGTTAACATTCGTTTGTGTACTGTGAGACTCTAGGGGTCAGTCGGCGTTCAAAAGGATGGTTGTATTGAGTGCAATTTGTTTGTGATATCAGCATACGCCCCAACAGACTGCAGCTCTGACACGCGGAAGGATGGGTTCTGCGTTGAACTCACCACTCTCGTTCGCATGAGCAAAGGTTCTGACATTGTAGTGCTAGCAGTTTATTTTAATGCACAAATTAACAAACTTAGTGCGTCAGAACCTTGTTTAGGTGGCCGTTGTTCGCATCCCACTGAGCGTGAGTATAAAACAGATAGGCTTTTCCAGTTTTGTGTAGGCAATCGATTGTTTTTGTCCAGCACCAATTTTCGACACAGGCCGCGTCGCACAGCGACATGGCGCTCTAATTCCACAGGTACGCTTAGTCAGGTCGATCGTGTCGCCGTAAGCTGCCGGTGGCGCAGTTCTGTTCAGAACTGTAGATCTTATTGTTCCCCGTATGTATAGTCGGACCATGCATTAGTTTTGATGCTACTATCTCTCTAGCTCCGTGGTAATCGGCGCAAAACGTGAACCCGGTTGGCCGTGATCGGGAAGTCTGCACCGGTTATGAACAGAAGTTAGCATAAGAGGTAGGAACTACGACGAACAGTAATGCAGATAAGCATTGGACCCATATGTCAAACCATCGATGTTCGTTGTAGCGGGTTTTGTCGATGGTCCTAGATCTGTTGTCCAATAAAGACACATGATTTCGCAAGGGTCGTTGAGCATAATGGAGCTGAAGCGTCAACTCTCGAACCGTAAGGAGATGAATAAGATAAGAGGACATCTACATAAGCAAGTTTCAAAGAGCCCTGAGAAAGATCGCGAAAATTGGTGGTTCACTGTAGCCGAAGAAACGGAAATAGCATCTGCCTCACGTAATGGTCGAAGACTGTTCAATATTGTTTGCGACACCGATGGACGGCGAACTTCGGTCAGCGAAACCTTTTTGCGATAGAAATGGGGAAGCCACTCAAGGCAGAGAGCAAAGATTAGACCGTTGGGCCGAATAGTTGAAGAAGCAATTTAGCTGGCCGCGTGCTAACGTAGTTAATCCTGTATCAACAACTGCAATTTCTTCAGTGGTATCACTTGAACGCTCGTCGGAATTTGAAGCGGAGTCATGTATTCGATTAATAAAGCGATGAAAAGCAGCCGGTCCGGACGAACTTCGGCCAGTTCTTTTTTTTAAAGTGGGTGGTGGTGCGTTATTAAAATCACTTACGACGTTGCTCCGTGATATTTGAACGAGGAGCGTATTCCATTAATATGGACCGAGTCATTGATTGTTCTCATCTTTCATCGTGGAATCAGCTAAATCCCTATAGTCACCAAGGCACTAGTCTCGATTTTGCTGCATCGGGTGGAACTGGCTCGCGAGAGGAACACCCGCGAACAACAGGCTGAATTCCGCCCAGGCCGAGGATGCATCGAGTAGACTTTTACCTTTCGCCAACTACTTAAAACGAGTCACACGCACCGTCGACCGACAATAATGGTTTTCTTAGGCTTGAAGGGCGCCTTCGATTCAGTTTATCGAACAGCGCCATTCGGCACTCTTCACCGGGAAGGCATGCCACAGAATTTCGTGAATCTACTGAGGTCGTTGTACTTTCGTACTTCTGGCCGCGTAGGGGTTTACGGTGGTCTTTCCAGTTAGTTCGAGACGGCCAGTGATATTTGACAAGGATGTCTCATATCTCCATTCCTGTTTGCATTCGTCATGAAAGATGCTTTTCGCAGTCTCCAGGATGTAGCCGTTGCGCTTGTAAAAGGCGAAAAGCTATGTGACCTAGATTACGTGAGACGGTGTTGTCTGCTTGTTCGAGTTCACGGAACATGCGCAACATGCACTGGATAGATTCACATGAGTTGTAGCTCCATTCGGTATGTACTTTGCACCACAAAAGTGCAAAGTGATTTTGCAAGAATGGACGTGAACAGTTTAGAGCTTGATGCTTGATGGTAAGGTAATAACAATTGTCGACCGCCTCACTTACCTCGGCAGCAGCGTGACGACCGATGGAAGCACGGTTGTAAATATGAGCACGCGTATATCGAAGGCTTGGGCGGCGTACGCTGGACTAAAGCATTTGTGTCGCCGACCTGGTATTTCTGTGAGGTTGAAAGGTCTTGGTTACTGTATTGCAGTGCGTTTGTTTTTGTTTTATAGTTGCGGTACATGGAGTTCACGTGCGGAAGATGTTCGTCGTACTGAAGTTTTCGACCACCGATGTTTGCGTAGTATCGCTAAGATTGGATGGAATAGCCGAGTGAGCAATAATGATGCCCGAAATAAGGTGTTTTATACCAGTTCAGTGAATATTCTGCCACAGCGTGTCCGGTTTGGTGGACCTTTTGGTGGGAAACGTATATTGGGATTGAAATCGCTTTGTCCATGTGCTTTTGCCCGTTACTTGTTCTCGTACCTATCGATGTTTAGCAACTCTTGTCTGCTTATTTTTGAGCTGTGACTTTACTACAGTTTGCTCAGCTGGTAGAGCACTCGCGGTACTAAAGCGAGGTTGGTGACCATGCGTGGGTTCGAAACCCGCCGAGGCCAAAGACTTTTCACATTTGGATCACCTCAAAACATTATCAAAATCTGCCAACCATCAATACAAATTTGCTTAAAGCCTAACTCCGGATTATCCGGTAATGAAGACTTTTGGTGTCAATCGTGTTTAGTGATTATTGCAGGCATATGTTGCCCAAGACAAACACGTCTGCCGTACCTTGCCCTATTCTCCGTTCCTCCTCGGGAGTGGAAGAAACCATGTGGAGTTCAACAGATGACGCGGCAGCGAGGAATGAGAAAATGTACACCGAAATTAGGAAAAGTAGGTGCCTCACGTCTTCGTGTTTGGGGTCTAAAAGATACCCCAACCAGTTGGTTGGAGACACTGAAGGCTATGGCAGCGAACCGTGAACGGTGACGATCATGTCACTTCTGTTGAATCAGAGTGATTGATCAATGTGTGTTCGTGCAGTTGGACTGTGTATTCTGTGTGTTGGCTATTAGGGCGTTCTTTCATTTTCCTACCCGTGTAGGTCCACTCCCTGTCCATCGTGTACATTCATACTTTCTCATCCAGCGTGCAAGATGGTGTGAAAGGCAGTGGCCAGTGAGCTTTGCTCTCCAGTTCAGTGAAGTACGGTGAGGATTACAAAATCTTTCATTTCTGATGAAGGAATACTGTCTGCCCGAATTGCTTCTGTTTGGGGTATTATTGGACCGTTGGCTATAGAAGTAGGTCAAATAAATTGTTCCTTAAGGTTCCCCGTCCGTTGTTTCTGAGATTTAACTTGGTATCCGCCGAATTTCTTGACTCGTTCACGCCAGTGAACTAGTGGAATGTAGTTTTCGAAAGCGATCAGTAAGTGAACGGCAATTCACGTAGGAATACTCGGCGCTAGGGACTAAGGTCTGATCGATTTCTGATATTGATATTTCTTGGTTAGGCGAGAGAAACCTTTTTCGAGGTTGAGTTCATGGTGCACGAGTAGAACAACTTTCAGGTAGAAGTAATTTCGATCACCCTACATTTGAAAAGAGTAAGTCGGTAGGCAAGTGAAAAATGTTAAATCATCGTGTATGCTAATCAAAGTTCGTCATGACATTGATTTAGCACTCGTATCTGGCCCGGAAGATGTATGAAAATAAATAAAAGAGCGCAAGATGTTTTACAGTAGAACGACTGTATGCTTAACTGGTGATTGGAAAGTGGTCAAGTGACCCCGGCCTCTGGTTCACGAAATTCGAACTTTGTCACCGCCGGTCTCATTAGTGGCAGGCAGCAATCCGTTGTCGCCTGGCTGGTTACTGCAGGTGACTTTTTGTTGTACTCCATTCCATAACTGATTTTCTCGTTTCCTGGTTGTCGCTGATCGTGAAATGCGCATTGGAGACCATTGGGTATGCTTCTTTCGCTACGCACGAACTACATGGTAGTGTAATCTACGCACCAAATGATCTTTCATATCTACGGTTTCAAAATCTAGTCTCGCTCTTATTTTTTGGCCTTCCAGTTTGTAGCTTCCGGGGTAGTCTGACAAATCCGAAATATATTGATTTTCCCCATATATAGTTTGTGGTGTGTATGGTAGTTACTGCTTTCCTACCGTTAAACCTTGGGCGATGCAGAACGAAAACTCACTTTCCTTTTACCTGGCGATCCACTAAGGAACTACTTCCCAAAGTAGTAATTTATTGACTGGTGTTATATTTTAGTCATACGTGACTTCTGCGCTTTGTTGTTTCCCTTTTAGGAAAACTAGTGTACATCACTTCTTGCCTCCGGTTCGATGCTCTTTCGATATTAGTATGTTTTAGGCGAGATTCCTAAGAATCAGTGATGACCACTTTTCCAAGCCAGCCTTACTGAGAGTTCTGTCATAACCATGTACCCCAAAAGCGTTGTCAAAATCAAAATTCATTCAGAAGTTGCCCAATAGAGTTCATCGAGCCCTACTTTATGGCTACGAAGAAATGCCTCTACACCATTTCTCTGTTTATTTCAGTATTATGTCAGAAGTACTTGGAAGTGCCACCCAGTTAATTGTTTAATTTACTGTTCTGTTCAATCTGAAGCCCGATGCATCGCCGGTTCCCCATCGTGCGATTGTGGTCTACCCACTGCCCCATAATAAATCTACATTGGAACACCTCGCACCCTGCCGTCCTGTTCACTGATGTTTTAGGCTTATCCGTTCTTTTTCCTATCCTTTCACGTTTCAGGAATGTCCTCTCGTGCACTCCGCAAGTTAACAGAAACTTCAGATATTATCGATTGTCAATGTTTGAGTGAAGATTCAGATGAGGTTATTTCAGGCAGTCCTGTTGCTTCAAAGGTAAAGATACAAACAGTTTGTAAAGTTCTTATGTTTCAGTTCAGTCTTCTACGGATCACAAAAGATGGTGAAATTCTCTCTCCGCAGTCGGACTCGAAACAGCATTCGAAAGTAGATGTGGCACCCAGTAAAAGCCGCAAAAGGCAGAGAAAAAAGAACAAAAAAGTACCTTTTTCTGTTTTTACTCACTTTTTTATTCTTTAGAAACGTGACCAACCTGCTCCTCACATTGACTCCGGTGATACCTACATGGAATCGTCTCCGACACCGACGGACCAGTCACAGAAAGGCCTATTGGCAGAGCTTCTCACAGTTAATACAAAATTACTTGATCCGTTCCAGGAGCTCAGTCGGTTATTTGGCTCTCATATCGTGGGAGCTGCCAGAACCATAAGCAGCGCTGACAGACGAAGCCATTTAAAACGAGGGCTATTAGTTCGTATTAAACCTTCCTGGCCACGGGTTGTTCGCTTCGGTTTGGACATGATTCATACAGAAAACGGGGAGTTTACCTTCACTCATAGCAAGGAGTACTGTAATACACAAAAATCCTTTTACACAGCGTTAGAAACTATGGATCCCAACAACATAATGGTACTATGTTTTTCCTCTCATCTCAATGATTCCCTGATCAGCAAATTCTAGCCAGTTGTCCATATCATATTGATTCACTGCTCCAATTGAGTGAAACCATGATGCATCAAGATAACTCGGAAGTAGCGATCGATCTGCTCGGTAGAAGGCCTAACTATCATTCATTCGTGCATTACTTGTTTCTACTTAGAACGTGCACTGCATGCATATCAATCTGCGTTTCACACGTCTTTCAATCCTGCTATCAGCGTCTATCACTTAAACTACAGAAAACAGGAAAACAGGTAAGATTTTCGCTCCAGACTAACACAAATGCTCCCTGTAAAATTGTTAGGGGCTTGTTTGTTGCACTCTTCCGGTACATCAATGTCATAGGAACGCGAGGGTGTTATCGTAACGCTCTGGAATACTCAAAAATTCTTCTTAGGTAAGTTTCGCTTATGTTCTTATTTGTTTTGATTGTGGGCGCAACACTGCCAGTTTGTCCAATCCAATGAAAATGAGTTTCTTAAGGGTCCACAACCGGAGCCTTTAGCTATCCAAAACTTATCCCGCAAGGTATCGGGATGAAACGTGGAGTCCGTAACCCACTGTGGGCCGGTGACTAAATGCTCAGTTCCTACGCCTTTCGGGTGAGGCTAGACATCCTGGGTGGATTAATGTCGATCACCATCACGACGAGACTGCACCTTGACGTGGTGTGATGGCTTGCGTGCCTCTATGACCCTAAGGGCTATACAGGATGGTTTCTTTAAGCTGGGGCCTCCTCATGCATCAGTATGGTCGGGGATGAGTGTCTCAGGCTCCGAGATGGTTACTCGTCCTGAACACCTCTCGAAATGCTCCCAAATGACCATGAGTCTGCTACAGGCTCTTCTAAGGAAGTCCTACTCACTTCCTTCTCGTGGCGGAAGTGGTCCCACAAACGTGGACCAAAAGCGAATGCCCGGCGCTCTACACCGGGTTGGCTGACTGATATTCAGCCCAAGCGAGATGGCTAAACCCTGATTCCAAACCAACCATAAGTGGCGCATGAGGCGTACGACGGTATGCTCACCGGCATCTGTGTCGCAGAGATACACTGGGCACCCAGGATGTTTGGCCTCATCCGAAAGGCGAATGAACCGAGGAATCAGCCACCGACCTCCAGTGGGTTACGGACCCCATGTTTCGTCCCGATACCTTGCGGGTTGAGTTATGCATGGCTAAAGGCTCCAGTTGTGGATCCCTAAGAAAACCACCCGCTTTGGCTTGGGCAACCTGACAGTATTGCGCCCACAAACAACTCATGGACTTGGACTATCTACACCTCTCCCCGTTTGTACCATGTTTTGTTTGGCACACGGTCTGAAACCAAACAAGTCTGATATATATATATATATATATATATATATATATATATATATATATATATATATATATATATATATATATATATATACTCTAAGCCAGAGATGCAATCATGCCTAACAGGTCAATGGATAGAGGAACGACAAAGTACAGTCTCCTGGTCCTCCAGGTTGAGGGTCGATTTGAGCTGGTAACTCAGTGGGTAAAGTCAGTGGAAGAATAGTCAGCCCAAGCAGATGAGCTTCCAGTAAGCCATACCGCTGCCTGGCGGATAGGTTCTCGTTAGAACTAAAGGCTTTGGATGAGAACCCTAATCGTTCTCCTGCTTTGCGTCTCGACACCCTAGCAGTACCCTTCCACCATCTCCCATGAACTGCACGAATAGGAAGAATTCCATATTGCATCGGTCGTCGCGCAGGATAGTCAGGATCGCGCTGTCCATTGCATCGAGCGGGGTGGTTAGCGATAAGTGGACTACAACTTAGAGTTCCTTCTTTTATTCTTTTTTGTCTTCTGTCTCCGGCCACCTCTCTTAACCCCCCTTTTACGGAGGCATTCGCATAACCACTATTCAAACATTGCTTTCATATTACCCTGTTTGTCATGACCCTTCTATTCAACTGACATTTAATCGTTTATTCAATATAGTCTAGTTTGTTGTGTTTTGATTGGTCCTCGGTTGGCGAATCACGTCCATTTATGTATCGTGCTAAGGTCACGTGTTAAGCGACACAGCCATGTGTTCAGTTTCTGATAAACCGCTTTTGTCCTGATTTGTGAGTCATCGGCTTTACCACCCCCGCTGTCCACCGATAATGCTCCCACTAATAACACGCCCGATACTCGCCACGGTGCGTTGTCAACTGGTGTGGTGAAAAATCACCTATCTTGTAACTCACATTTTCTCAAGCCTCGTGAGCTTCTGCATCTCGGCTCTTTTAACGTGTGTACACTCATGCAAGCCGGTCAGCAAGCGTGCCTAGCCCTCACAATGAGCTCTCTGAAGGTTGATGTCTGCTGCGTAAGTAAAACGCGTATCCGGGATTCGAGCAGTGTGATTCAGCTAACTGCTCCTGGTATCTCATCGAAGTATTTCCCACGCCCTTCAGGAGACGAAGCAGCTAGAGCTGTGGGTCAACGTGGTGTAGGAATAGTCTTGACTGACAAGGCTGAGGCTGGCATCTTAGACTGGATCCCAGTTAACATTCGTTTGTGTACTGTGAGACTCTAGGGGTCAGTCGGCGTTCAAAAGGATGGTTGTATTGAGTGCAATTTGTTTGTGATATCAGCATACGCCCCAACAGACTGCAGCTCTGACACGCGGAAGGATGGGTTCTGCGTTGAACTCACCACTCTCGTTCGCATGAGCAAAGGTTCTGACATTGTAGTGCTAGCAGTTTATTTTAATGCACAAATTAACAAACTTAGTGCGTCAGAACCTTGTTTAGGTGGCCGTTGTTCGCATCCCACTGAGCGTGAGTATAAAACAGATAGGCTTTTCCAGTTTTGTGTAGGCAATCGATTGTTTTTGTCCAGCACCAATTTTCGACACAGGCCGCGTCGCACAGCGACATGGCGCTCTAATTCCACAGGTACGCTTAGTCAGGTCGATCGTGTCGCCGTAAGCTGCCGGTGGCGCAGTTCTGTTCAGAACTGTAGATCTTATTGTTCCCCGTATGTATAGTCGGACCATGCATTAGTTTTGATGCTACTATCTCTCTAGCTCCGTGGTAATCGGCGCAAAACGTGAACCCGGTTGGCCGTGATCGGGAAGTCTGCACCGGTTATGAACAGAAGTTAGCATAAGAGGTAGGAACTACGACGAACAGTAATGCAGATAAGCATTGGACCCATATGTCAAACCATCGATGTTCGTTGTAGCGGGTTTTGTCGATGGTCCTAGATCTGTTGTCCAATAAAGACACATGATTTCGCAAGGGTCGTTGAGCATAATGGAGCTGAAGCGTCAACTCTCGAACCGTAAGGAGATGAATAAGATAAGAGGACATCTACATAAGCAAGTTTCAAAGAGCCCTGAGAAAGATCGCGAAAATTGGTGGTTCACTGTAGCCGAAGAAACGGAAATAGCATCTGCCTCACGTAATGGTCGAAGACTGTTCAATATTGTTTGCGACACCGATGGACGGCGAACTTCGGTCAGCGAAACCTTTTTGCGATAGAAATGGGGAAGCCACTCAAGGCAGAGAGCAAAGATTAGACCGTTGGGCCGAATAGTTGAAGAAGCAATTTAGCTGGCCGCGTGCTAACGTAGTTAATCCTGTATCAACAACTGCAATTTCTTCAGTGGTATCACTTGAACGCTCGTCGGAATTTGAAGCGGAGTCATGTATTCGATTAATAAAGCGATGAAAAGCAGCCGGTCCGGACGAACTTCGGCCAGTTCTTTTTTTTAAAGTGGGTGGTGGTGCGTTATTAAAATCACTTACGACGTTGCTCCGTGATATTTGAACGAGGAGCGTATTCCATTAATATGGACCGAGTCATTGATTGTTCTCATCTTTCATCGTGGAATCAGCTAAATCCCTATAGTCACCAAGGCACTAGTCTCGATTTTGCTGCATCGGGTGGAACTGGCTCGCGAGAGGAACACCCGCGAACAACAGGCTGAATTCCGCCCAGGCCGAGGATGCATCGAGTAGACTTTTACCTTTCGCCAACTACTTAAAACGAGTCACACGCACCGTCGACCGACAATAATGGTTTTCTTAGGCTTGAAGGGCGCCTTCGATTCAGTTTATCGAACAGCGCCATTCGGCACTCTTCACCGGGAAGGCATGCCACAGAATTTCGTGAATCTACTGAGGTCGTTGTACTTTCGTACTTCTGGCCGCGTAGGGGTTTACGGTGGTCTTTCCAGTTAGTTCGAGACGGCCAGTGATATTTGACAAGGATGTCTCATATCTCCATTCCTGTTTGCATTCGTCATGAAAGATGCTTTTCGCAGTCTCCAGGATGTAGCCGTTGCGCTTGTAAAAGGCGAAAAGCTATGTGACCTAGATTACGTGAGACGGTGTTGTCTGCTTGTTCGAGTTCACGGAACATGCGCAACATGCACTGGATAGATTCACATGAGTTGTAGCTCCATTCGGTATGTACTTTGCACCACAAAAGTGCAAAGTGATTTTGCAAGAATGGACGTGAACAGTTTAGAGCTTGATGCTTGATGGTAAGGTAATAACAATTGTCGACCGCCTCACTTACCTCGGCAGCAGCGTGACGACCGATGGAAGCACGGTTGTAAATATGAGCACGCGTATATCGAAGGCTTGGGCGGCGTACGCTGGACTAAAGCATTTGTGTCGCCGACCTGGTATTTCTGTGAGGTTGAAAGGTCTTGGTTACTGTATTGCAGTGCGTTTGTTTTTGTTTTATAGTTGCGGTACATGGAGTTCACGTGCGGAAGATGTTCGTCGTACTGAAGTTTTCGACCACCGATGTTTGCGTAGTATCGCTAAGATTGGATGGAATAGCCGAGTGAGCAATAATGATGCCCGAAATAAGGTGTTTTATACCAGTTCAGTGAATATTCTGCCACAGCGTGTCCGGTTTGGTGGACCTTTTGGTGGGAAACGTATATTGGGATTGAAATCGCTTTGTCCATGTGCTTTTGCCCGTTACTTGTTCTCGTACCTATCGATGTTTAGCAACTCTTGTCTGCTTATTTTTGAGCTGTGACTTTACTACAGTTTGCTCAGCTGGTAGAGCACTCGCGGTACTAAAGCGAGGTTGGTGACCATGCGTGGGTTCGAAACCCGCCGAGGCCAAAGACTTTTCACATTTGGATCACCTCAAAACATTATCAAAATCTGCCAACCATCAATACAAATTTGCTTAAAGCCTAACTCCGGATTATCCGGTAATGAAGACTTTTGGTGTCAATCGTGTTTAGTGATTATTGCAGGCATATGTTGCCCAAGACAAACACGTCTGCCGTACCTTGCCCTATTCTCCGTTCCTCCTCGGGAGTGGAAGAAACCATGTGGAGTTCAACAGATGACGCGGCAGCGAGGAATGAGAAAATGTACACCGAAATTAGGAAAAGTAGGTGCCTCACGTCTTCGTGTTTGGGGTCTAAAAGATACCCCAACCAGTTGGTTGGAGACACTGAAGGCTATGGCAGCGAACCGTGAACGGTGACGATCATGTCACTTCTGTTGAATCAGAGTGATTGATCAATGTGTGTTCGTGCAGTTGGACTGTGTATTCTGTGTGTTGGCTATTAGGGCGTTCTTTCATTTTCCTACCCGTGTAGGTCCACTCCCTGTCCATCGTGTACATTCATACTTTCTCATCCAGCGTGCAAGATGGTGTGAAAGGCAGTGGCCAGTGAGCTTTGCTCTCCAGTTCAGTGAAGTACGGTGAGGATTACAAAATCTTTCATTTCTGATGAAGGAATACTGTCTGCCCGAATTGCTTCTGTTTGGGGTATTATTGGACCGTTGGCTATAGAAGTAGGTCAAATAAATTGTTCCTTAAGGTTCCCCGTCCGTTGTTTCTGAGATTTAACTTGGTATCCGCCGAATTTCTTGACTCGTTCACGCCAGTGAACTAGTGGAATGTAGTTTTCGAAAGCGATCAGTAAGTGAACGGCAATTCACGTAGGAATACTCGGCGCTAGGGACTAAGGTCTGATCGATTTCTGATATTGATATTTCTTGGTTAGGCGAGAGGAACCTTTTTCGAGGCAGCTCCTACTTTCGACGAGTGTAAATATTGTTAAGACCTGCATAGCATCTATGCATTTTGAAGCTGGTGTTCAGCTTCTGATTCTGGATGCGGCTTACGTAGGCAATGTGAGTGCCGTTTGTTGACTTCTCCCACGCACCCTAGTCTGTTGTTTCGCTTTGCACATATTAATAATGGAAGCGGAGCCGAACAGTTGGTCGTTACCTCAGCCTGTGCTACCGCACCTTTAGTATTTAGTATAATGCAACATTCAGTTACTGCTGAGTTTTTGGCAGAAGTCAGGCAATGGTGTACGCTCAAATACCCATGAATCGATTGCCATCAGTGTGTGTTCTGAAATTCTTTTCTCTTATATTGAGTTGTGGTACGAGTTCAGAAGACACTCAGGACGGATAATATATCTCCGACGTACTGCAACGTAATTTTAGTCATCGTTGTCATTGTCCTGAATCACTTTGGTCGTAAATATTTAGAGACCCCATATAATATATACCAATGCCATTGACACCACGGCTACAAAATTATAATCCAGTGCAGTTTTCTGTTTCACTGTCGAACCTAAGCCCTTCGGCCCTAATAGTTGTAAAAGCGAAAATTCCAAAATTTCTGATAGTAAGCCCGCATGAGGCACCCATTTTGATAGTCTCATTATGTCAGCTGTTGAAAAGTTTGTGATAGATTATCTCTTGGGTGTTTCTTGTCTTGCTGCACTTCGCCTTCAAATGCGCTGAAATAAACTTTCACCGCCACAACCGGTCCCGTACATGATCAATTTTAGGTATCCCTGTTCTTTTTCTGACAAACAGCCCTCTCAACGAGACTGCACCTTTACGTGGTGTGATGGCTTGCGTGCTTCCATGACCCAGACAGCTATGTAGGACAGCTTTTTTAAGCTGCAAATCAAATCATGCCTCGTAGATCAATGAGTAGAAGTCAGACGAAGTCCAACCTATGTACCAGTTTCTGGGCCACATCTGTCTCTTACCGATTGCCTCCTAGGTCCATCCAGTGGAGGTTTTTAGACCGATAAATTGTTTCTCTCCGTGCTTATTCTGTTGACGATGGGAGAAGTTATCGCACTTCATAGAGCAGCTATCGCCCGTCTCAGTTGGGCAGCCTCCAGCCCAAAGAATGCTGCCCCGCCCATGTTCCGCTTGCTCCGTTGGGTGCATGGAGCTCAGGACTGAATCCGAAAGGCGAATTGATAACAAAACACCAGTGAACATGACACAGAATGTTCGCAATAATCAAGTCTTACGCGACAGACCAGAAGAAGTCCCCTCATGGACGCTTCGGTCGCGTTCCCATGTTGGGTTAACGCTCCACTGCCTTGTGGGTTCGACTTTTGAGTCGAAAGCTCCGGTTATTGTTCTTGGAGAGAAACCCCTTCTTCGGTGTGGGCAGCCGCGAAGTATAATGTGTCCAGAAATCTCCAGTCGTTGCTCAAAAAACATTGTTGATCTCTCTGCTATTCATCCTTTGCGTTCCAATTCTAAGTGGGTGCGAGAATCCACAATGATTCGTGACCAAGGTCTTGTAGATTTTTAAGGGCAATAACTTTGATACAGGGGAAAGCTGAGAGTCGATTCTCTGACCGAATCATTCTCTTCACTTAGCTGCCTTCAATATCCGCACACTTTGCCAAACGGCGCAACAAGCTGCCCTAACTAAAACTCTTGGAACCTTCAGAATAGATGTATGATGTCTCCGAAACACGCATGCAAGACCCCATTTCCGTGTTAACACTGGGGTCCCCAGACAAGAGCCCGGTCTTTTATTTCACTCTCTGCCTGTCCGGTGATTCAGTGTCTAGTGTTCGTGGTCAGGTTGACGTTTCCATCGCTCTGAGCTTGAAAGCTGAGCGTACAATGTTCGACTGGATCTCAGTCAGCAGTCGTCCGTGTGCGGTTCGGTTGAATGGTTCTGTGCATGTCAACAGCAATAGACTGAAGCGTCGATGCCTGTTTGTCGTGGTTGCGTACGCTCCAACAGACTATAGCTCTCCTGAGGCTAAAGACAAATTCTGCTAAGATTTATCTCAACTGTTCCGCAGCATGCGCTCCACGGACATCATGGTTGTTGCTGGTGATTTGAATGCTCAAGCTGGAAACCCAGACGATACGGGGAGGAATATAGGAGGCCAGTTTGGCATTCCAGCCGACCGAACCGACAACAGTGACCGGCTCATCCAACTACGTTCCTACCGTGGATTATTCCTACCGAGTACAAATTTCTCACAAAAAAGCGGCATTGACTAGCCTTGTGTCCTCCCGCGCCTTCAGAGCGTTGGACTTACATCGACCATATTGCTATTGGTTTCTGCTGAGGCGGATCAGTTCAAGAATGCCGACCATTTTGGTCCACATCTGTAAACACTGGTCACGCTCTTGTCCGCGTGTGTTTCAGCCTACGTCTCATCAGTGGCCGAAGGAACGCCAAAGTCAACCGTCTTAGACAGTTGACACTGGACAATAACCTCCAAAATACCTTACTATGGCCGAGGGTGGGTGTCTCAGGCTTCGAATTGACTACTCGTGCCGAACGCTTTTCGAAACGCTGCCAACTGACTACTACAGGCTGTGCTAATGAAGTTTTGCTCATTGCCTTCTCGTGGTGGAGGTGTTCCCACTAAATTAAGTGGACAAATGCGGTTGTCATTGCTAGTGAAGATCCAGGTTAGATGCAAGCTTTTCTAAACAGCTTGACAGACTGCCCAACAATGTTCGGTATGCCTTTTGCACCTTCAAAGTGCATGGTGCTGTTGCAGGACTGGGTTAGTCCAACGCCAAACTTTTCAGTACCTGGGGGGACTATAAACCTAGTAGACAAGTTCTGTTATCTGGGCAGCTGCATTACACTCGGAGTTCGGATATCGGATGAGGTATCTTAACGTACACAGAAGGCTCGTTTGGCTTTTCCCTAAGGAAGTCACTTGCGGCATCAATATGATACCCGTTTATCTATTTGGGGTCGAGTGTATGCTGCAGAAGTCAGGCCAGTACCTCCATATGGTTCGGAGATGGCAACTGCGGGTGGAGGATACACGAAGGTTATCGATATTTGAATGCCGATGTCTTTGTGCCATTGCTCAAATCTGGTGGGAACAACCTGTAAGCATTGCTGATGTTTGGCCGAGAGTCATGTTCACGGACGAAATCAATAAATGAAACTCTTAGGTTCACCAGGCTTAGATAGTTGGGGCGTGTTGCGCATGTCCCCTGGCAGGATTCCTCGGCGTGCATTGTTTACTGAGGCGGGTTACGGTTGGAAGATGAGTAGGGTGGTCAGTCCATGACATGGAAGAAAGGTATGAGAGGCCTAACCAATGGACTTGGCCCTGTAGGACGTATTAGACTTCCTGGATAGGGTCCAAGTTACCCCCTCACTCTAAGGTTAAATACATTGAAGGATATGACTAGGCGTCGCGATCAGCGGCGCTCTTGCATCCACAAACTTTCTTTATCCACCTAATACCAATATTCGTAGTTTTTCTCTTACTCCTTTCATACTCTGTCCTTTTTTATTAGTTCCTTTCGAGGTTGTCGCTTGTAGTTAACAATCAAAATCACTGCACTCAGTGCACAGTTGTTGATTGTCTGAACCAAACTGAACGGTAGCATTGGGAGCGGCATACAACACTGCCTTGATCTGTTGCCAACATCCATCTCGGTCCTGGATATCCGGCTGTACCGATAACCATGTAGACAGCTCCGCCTGAAAAGCAGATCGTCGATTATCGTATATAAACGCGGACGTGAAACCAACAGAAGCGAGCACGTACCAAGGCGTGATCTGAGTCCACGGGCATAGACGACAATTACCGACGACGTAGGCAGCGGCGTATACTCAAATGGCGTCCTCCTACATCTTCACAACGCTGAATTTAGACTGACCGTATTGTCACTGATCACCGCTGGTGTGGATCAAGCGAGAATTCTCGTTCATTTTGGTCTATGCCTGTGGACTCAGACCACGTCTTGATACGAGCTCGCTTCTGTTCACCTCTGACCCATGGTCGCACAAACCTAGGAGCTACCCGTCCCAAACAGTTGCTTCCGGGAGATAATCAACAATCTGCGTTCCAGGTGGAGCTGTCTACAATGTCAACGACGCAGTCAGATGTGGATAACCAAAATGAACGCCTCTCATTGAAGGATGTGTCAAAGGAGATAATCAACAATCTGCGTTCCAGGTGGAGCTGTCTACAAAGTCAACGACGCAGTCGGATGTGGATAACCAATATGAACGCTGACAAACTATCAAAGGAGCTTCGTACGCCGCGTCCAATTCCACAGCGGATCCCCTCCTAGTAGGCCTCTCAAAAAGGGATACCTTCGACATCAGTTGTTCGGTTGTATGTTCGTAGATCCGCTTTTCCGGATGCCACATTCAATGAAGTGTGGAAAAGCCTGAGAAGCCAGCTGATCGGTTCCGGTCCACCGAAACCTGGTGTATGCGAGTTAATCAGGGAATTCGATGGCCCACTGGTTCACTGTCAGGAACGTCGTCTAGACCGTTAGGGGGATCACTTCAACGAACCGTTCAGTTGGCCCACTTCAACAGTGGATCTCCCACTTCTTCTTGCTGGTAGATGTCACTCCCCCATCAGAAGTTGAGGTTATGCGGAAGATAGGTTACTCTCAAAGGTACAAAGCAGCTGGGCCGGATAGGCTGTCTCCATCTTTTTTCAAAGATGGAGGCGAAGCTCCGGTTTCGGAGTTAACGAAACTCCTCTGGGTAATCTGGGTTATCGAGCAGATTCGCAGGGAATGGTGTAAATCGGGGATTGTGCCGATTTACAAGAAATGTGGCAGGTCCTCTTGTGAAAACCACAGAGTAATTGGCTTGGTATTTACCGTGTCCAAACTGTTCACCGAACCTATTCTCCATCGATTATACAGCGCCCATGAAATGTGCGTGCGTGAGAACCAAGCCGGTTTCAGACCTGGTTGTTGTTGTATCGACCACATCTTTACTCCTCGACAAATATTAGAGCACAGGCACATCTTCCACGGGCTCACAGTATCTGTCTTTCATGATCTGGATGTGGCGTTCGACTCAGTCGACCACACAGTTCTCTGGCGCTGCCTCTCATTGAAGGATGTGTCAAAGTTTATTTCTCTCTTCCAATGCTTGTATGCAAACAACCGAAACCGAGTTCGTGCTTACGGCGGTCTTTCACCCAAGTTCACCACGGAAAGTGGTGTTCAGCAGGGTTGCTCTCTTTCGCCCTTCCTTTTCAGTATTGCAATGGAACTGATTCTTGGGATAGCCTTATTCTCGTGGGGAATAGTGGCATCGATCTCTGCTCAAGCAGTGAACTGTCTGACTTTGAATACTCGGACGAATTGTTCTTCTGAGTGAAAATCCAAGTCAGTTGCAAGCTTTCTTAGATAGCTTAAACAACAGTGTAGCAGAGAGAAATCTAACGGCTTTCCGCAGTCTGGAAATCTGGATGTGATATATTTCGCACGGTCCTAAACCGTAAATTGTGGTTAGGATCTTTTCATGTTTCCTTTAAATCGATGTTGATGATATCAGTAAAGTATCCCCGTTTGTTCAATTTATTCTGGTTCAGTTTGGATGTCCAAGGGGATCCTCTGGCCGTTGTGCTAATGATTGATTATTATGCTTCGCTGGCTTGCCAATTCGATTTCCTACTGAAATTTTATGGACAATTAAATGTGAGTCATCGTTGTTTCCGTTTGATTTTCATTCTACGAATTTCGCCCATTCCGTCTAACCTCGTTCACCTTCGTCTGCTTTATTTCCTCTGACTTTTTTCTAGCCACTTCGCAATCTGGACCTACTGCCCAATTTCGCTTATTCTATACCGCTTGCCCTGTTTCTCAAGTCACAACTGAATTCGAAGGATTGCAGTGGCGACTGCCTCGAAGCGGACAAAAAAGTATGTCATATTCACTTTGGTTTCATCCGAGACTAGACATGTGATCCTTCAGATTTATTTCTTGTTCATGCTAGGAAATCTATTCAGTAGCTCACACACCACCACCATCTCACTTCAAAAAACTCTATCTGGTTTGCTGCCTAAAACGACAGCCTCAGAGTGTTCTGTTCGTTTCCGACAGCGCAATAACCTGCCTGCCGTTATGGCTGCCGCAATTAGCTGTTGTGTTTGTTTGTACAGTTCGTTCAATATTCCAGAAATTAAAGGTCATGACTTACTACCTCATACCTTTCAGTAGGCAAAATAGGAAAAAACACGAAATAAATGAAAGCCACACGGGCATAACTGCAAGTTGTGAGATGGTCGAACGAACTAGTGAACTCAGCCGATGTGTCACCAAGACTGAGGGCTGTGCGCTCAACATTATTGTATACCAAAGACCGCCTAAGGACAGGTATCCATAGTGATTTATTCCTTCGATGTAAATAGGAAACTAATCCAGGTTAGGTGTGAAAAAGCTGCTAATTTTATTTGCTGTCATTTCGTCATCTGCGTTGACGTTCATTCACTGAACTTTTAATTTTGAACTATGGGGATTATCATCCGTCATACTACTGCCAAATAAAAATGGGTCCAAACCGCAATACATATTGTGCACCCTGAAAGACTCTTGTTTCGTTGTATATCCCCCGGGTTAACAATTTGCGACTCCGGTCAGTTTGTACATCATCACTAGAGTAGTTCTCGAGATGCCATTGTATCTCTCACACAATGTATGCTGATTTTTATTGCATGGGAAATATGAAACTATCATCATTTGTTTTTTAGGCCTCATTCCTGCATTCAGTTGTGTGACCATGGGTGATTTACTGTATATTTCATCTACAGGTCGTAACCGACCATACAGCGGTACTCACTTTTCCGATCCTACCGGAATCGTCATGCCACCTTTCTTCAGAGTATGGGATGAACACTTATCCGAAGTGATCTAATGGCATTTGAGTTACAAACCGAATGCACATGAAATATACGGCTGTGGTGCCAGTCATCGAAATACCATATCTCGTCCCACTCACGTAGACTTGGTGGAAATTTTACGTAAACACGATTGTTATCTGTCCATGTCATGCGTTATACGATACCTGTGATTTGGCAATCGAACTTTTTGGTTATTTGCAGTCGATGCGGGTTTTCATAAAAATTGCGCTTTGATAAGCGATTAATCAGTGTTTGAACAAAAGTCAGACAAAGCAGCTTACGCACAGAACAAAACCTACTTACTCTCCTATAAGATTTCAGTTCTGCTTACTGGATAGTATTGAAGTAGTCAGTTTTACCACACAACCCCCGTGTAGTGAGTTAACAGCGTGCGTTCAGCACCAATCGCAGAATAATAAGTTCGCCTGGAGGTAAGGCTTTAATCGATCTGTGAATTGTGCGCGTAGGTAAAAAATAAAGTGCAATAGCAGTTAGAATATCCGGAAAGCGAACAACAAACACAGACAGTAGAAAACAAATTTACGAAAATGATGTTTGCGGACTTCTTGGACACATTGTACTTTGGGTCAGTTAGTATAACGCTAAAAATAGAACAGAATTCAATTTCCCTCAGAAGGTCATTACTAGATTTTCATCTCCTTTTTCAATCTTGCAATTATCTTTTCAATGTCTGGAACGTACCCATTTTATCTTCTAGAAGTCCAATTGGGCGAAACAATCGTTTTTCAGTAATTCAATGGTTGTGTACTCTTTCAGATGTGTTTGTAACGCACCGTATGCACGTTGAACGGCACGACAGCTATCCACTCGGACTAAAGAGCATCATCCACGCTCGTTAAGCCATGGACAGACTGGATCGATAAACAGCGCAATATTAGCACACCTAGTTGACACCGGACATCAGATGAATCCAAACACGGCTTTCAAAGTTGTGTATCGAGTCCCCCCAAACAAATGCAAGAGTGTTCATTTGCGCACTCTAGCGATAGCTGAGGCAATTTGAGTCAGGAAGCTGACCCCCGACCTTTGGGCCCAAAAGCGTTTGGTCGATACACTTCAACTTCCATGGCCTAGGATCGATCGAGGCCGAATGAATGTGTTGTCCTGTCACACTCACAGGGCGTAAGTTAGATAAACCAGTTAAGTGACAAGGACAAATCGACTGTTGATAAACCCCTACCCATGATTGGTGTTTATTCCATGTCTATCCGCATGATTCTTGCCTTATGTCTCCCATCTCATTTTTAAACGGCTTGAGACTGAATTACTGAAAAACAATTGTTTCGCCAAATTGGACTTCTATAACATTGTGTTTTCGTCGAAAAAGTACGACCGTTCTACGCTTCTGTTTCCATGATAATTGGAGCACTTTCGTCCACAATCACAACCAACACTTTGGAAGTATCTTGTAAAGTTTTGGAAAATCCACTTGCATTCTTCACATCAAAAGGTCGGACGCCGCGAGCCGGAATCGAACCGGCGACGCTCCGCATACCTGGCAGATGCTCTACCAGCTGAGCTTTCGCGGTCCGGACAGTCCGGTGTGAATAACGCTAGTGAATAATCGATAAGGCGCGAACCATTGTTCCAATGATACACAGTATCTGGCTTGGTTTTAATCATTGGGCTAGCCTCGTTGGTCACTTCCCAATGGGACCAAAAACATACGATTCAGGCTCCTCGTGCCAATAATACGTTCTCTGGATATCTTTGTAGTGTTGAGATACTTTTCTCACAATACCCTAGAGATCTAGGACTGTGTTCTTTAGGTGTGTACTGACTATCTGGGAACGATAGCATCCACTGAGACCAATAAGCGAATGCATCAATCATATCTCACGGGGGTTTTATGCCGTTGTGAGATGAAATAGCGCTGAGGTCTCATTAGGAAAGGATTAGACTTAATGGATCTGGAGTTAATCAAGGGCCTGTGCCTCGTGCGTAGTGGTTACTGTTTTTTGTGCGTTTGGGTTAAAATTATGCTGTATTTTACAGCGGTCTTCAGATAACGTTCTAAGTTACACTCCTTGGTGATATCACAGGTACGTTTTTGATGTTACCTTGAGCAGACTTATGCTTAAAAACCTTGGCAACAAAATGCCTCGTTCACGCTACCGATGACCGAGGTGGGCCAAATCCGGACGCACCTCAATACGCAGTGGAAATTCATCCGACGTTTGGCTTCTGCTTCGTTGATTGTCTTCCCTGACACTGTTGGGCTAAGTGTTGCATCAACCCAGTCTTGTTGTATCATCTTCTTGTACTGTAAAGATGCCTAGCACCTACAGAGCATTACTTCGCAGTCACTCATGCTGTTCATAAAAACACGTAACTTAACTGGATCTTCACTTGGAATACCTATATCGTGCACGCGCTCAAGGTTCGAACCCCCCCCCCCCCCTCTACTACTATTGTCGCATGAGTTAAGTGAAGTCCAACCATTAACCTCGCACTAAGGTGCTCTGGTATTGGGTGCTACCGCCCAGCATAGTCTGGTCGATGGCAGAGTGAATAGAACCATATGGTACGAAGGATCTAGAAACCAATTGTTTGGCGGGAATCACGCAAAAAATAGACCAAATGCAACTCCACCGCTGGTCGCGACACCTAGTCATTTCACTCAACGTCTCCAGTCATCTTGTAGGCGGGTCTCGTGTACCCCAACCAGTTCAGTTCAGTGTATACAACCTCTAACCTCACACTTCTGTGCTCTGGTTTCTGTTGCTACCTTCCAACATCGTCCAGTAAAGGGCAAAAAGAATGGTAGCGTGAAGTGAAAAGATCAAAAAAAATCCAAGTTATATGCGAAAATCACGACGTCAAAGGAATAGTCCGAATGCAACTACGCCACTAACCACGATACCTAGCCATTTCCATATGCTAGTTGGATCACGTGGACCCCAACTCAGAAGTATTGTCTACTTGGCCAACTCCACTGGCCAAGGTTTTCATACCGTCGTACCACGTCATGGACTGACCATCCCGACCTATCTTCCAACCATTACCTGCCTCGGAGAACAGCGCACGCTGAGGAAGTCTATCAGTGGGCATGCGTGACACGTCCCAGCCACCCTAATATCTTTAAATTCAGTGCTTGGTCCAGAAACTGACCTCTGGTTTTCAGCACCCTACATCTAACCTTAGCATTGCTGATATTGTGTTCCTACCACATATAGGCAATCCTCCGAAGACATTGATGTTCGAATACCGACAGTATTCGTTTATCTTCTACCTTTAACGTCAATGTTTCTGAGCTGTATGAAAGAACGCACCTGACCGCGGAAATGTACACTCCATCGTCAGCAAACATTCGGATGTCACACCGACGCCACAAATGGCTAGGGTTAGCAAAAGCCAAACACGCCTTTTGCATACCCGATGCACGTCATCCGACATCCGCCCACCAGGTGAAATGTAGCTGACCAAGTAACAAAACTTATCTACTTCGGCTAGAGCTTCCCCTGCCAACGCAAGGTTTGGTGTTGAGCCAACCCAATCCTGCAACAGCATTTTACACTTTGAAGACGTAAAACGCACTCCAAACATTGCTACGCTGTTGTTTATGCTATCTAAGAAAGCTTGCAACTGACTTGGATTTTCACTCAGAAGAACAATTCGTCCGAGTATTCAAAGTCAGACAGTTCACTGCTTGAGCAGAGATCGATGCCACTATTCTCCCACGAGAATAAGGCTATCCCAAGAATCAGTTCCATTGCAATACTGAAAAGGAAGGGCGAAAGAGAGCAACCCTGCTGAACACCACTTTCCGTGGTGAACTTGGGTGAAAGACCGCCGTAAGCACGAACTCGGTTTCGGTTGTTTGCATACAAGCATTGGAAGAGAGAAATAAACTTTGACACATCCTTCAATGAGAGGCGTTCATTTTGGTTATCCTCATCCGACTGCGTCGTTGACTTTGTAGACATCTCCACCTGGAACGCAGATTGTTGATTATCTCCCGGAAGCAACTGTTTGGGACGGGTAGCTCCTAGGTTTGTGCGACCATGGGTCAGAGGTGAACAGAAGCGAGCTCGTATCAAGACGTGGTCTGAGTCCACAGGCATAGACCAAAATGAACGAGAATTCTCGCTTGATCCACACCAGCGGTGATCAGTGACAATACGGTCAGTCTAAATTCAGCGTTGTGAAGATGTAGGAGGACGCCATTTGAGTATACGCCGCTGCCTACGTCGTCGGTAATTGTCGTCTATGCCCGTGGACTCAGATCACGCCTTGGTACGTGCTCGCTTCTGTTGGTTTCACGTCCGCGTTTATATACGATAATCGACGATCTGCTTTTCAGGCGGAGCTGTCTACATGGTTATCGGTACAGCCGGATATCCAGGACCGAGATGGATGTTGGCAACAGATCAAGGCAGTGTTGTATGCCGCTCCCAATGCTACCGTTCAGTTTGGTTCAGACAATCAACAACTGTGCACTGAGTGCAGTGATTTTGATTGTTAACTACAAGCGACAACCTCGAAAGGAACTAATAAAAAAGGACAGAGTATGAAAGGAGTAAGAGAAAAACTACGAATATTGGTATTAGGTGGATAAAGAAAGTTTGTGGATGCAAGAGCGCCGCTGATCGCGACGCCTAGTCATATCCTTCAATGTATTTAACCTTAGAGTGAGGGGGTAACTTGGACCCTATCCAGGAAGTCTAATACGTCCTACAGGGCCAAGTCCATTGGTTAGGCCTCTCATACCTTTCTTCCATGTCATGGACTGACCACCCTACTCATCTTCCAACCGTAACCCGCCTCAGTAAACAATGCACGCCGAGGAATCCTGCCAGGGGACATGCGCAACACGCCCCAACTATCTAAGCCTGGTGAACCTAAGAGTTTCATTTATTGATTTCGTCCGTGAACATGACTCTCGGCCAAACATCAGCAATGCTTACAGGTTGTTCCCACCAGATTTGAGCAATGGCACAAAGACATCGGCATTCAAATATCGATAACCTTCGTGTATCCTCCACCCGCAGTTGCCATCTCCGAACCATATGGAGGTACTGGCCTGACTTCTGCAGCATACACTCGACCCCAAATAGATAAACGGGTATCATATTGATGCCGCAAGTGACTTCCTTAGGGAAAAGCCAAACGAGCCTTCTGTGTACGTTAAGATACCTCATCCGATATCCGAACTCCGAGTGTAATGCAGCTGCCCAGATAACAGAACTTGTCTACTAGGTTTATAGTCCCCCCAGGTACTGAAAAGTTTGGCGTTGGACTAACCCAGTCCTGCAACAGCACCATGCACTTTGAAGGTGCAAAAGGCATACCGAACATTGTTGGGCAGTCTGTCAAGCTGTTTAGAAAGCTTGCATCTAACCTGGATCTTCACTAGCAATGACAACCGCATTTGTCCACTTAATTTAGTGGGAACACCTCCACCACGAGAAGGCAATGAGCAAAACTTCATTAGCACAGCCTGTAGTAGTCAGTTGGCAGCGTTTCGAAAAGCGTTCGGCACGAGTAGTCAATTCGAAGCCTGAGACACCCACCCTCGGCCATAGTAAGGTATTTTGGAGGTTATTGTCCAGTGTCAACTGTCTAAGACGGTTGACTTTGGCGTTCCTTCGGCCACTGATGAGACGTAGGCTGAAACACACGCGGACAAGAGCGTGACCAGTGTTTACAGATGTGGACCAAAATGGTCGGCATTCTTGAACTGATCCGCCTCAGCAGAAACCAATAGCAATATGGTCGATGTAAGTCCAACGCTCTGAAGGCGCGGGAGGACACAAGGCTAGTCAATGCCGCTTTTTTGTGAGAAATTTGTACTCGGTAGGAATAATCCACGGTAGGAACGTAGTTGGATGAGCCGGTCACTGTTGTCGGTTCGGTCGGCTGGAATGCCAAACTGGCCTCCTATATTCCTCCCCGTATCGTCTGGGTTTCCAGCTTGAGCATTCAAATCACCAGCAACAACCATGATGTCCGTGGAGCGCATGCTGCGGAACAGTTGAGATAAATCTTAGCAGAATTTGTCTTTAGCCTCAGGAGAGCTATAGTCTGTTGGAGCGTACGCAACCACGACAAACAGGCATCGACGCTTCAGTCTATTGCTGTTGACATGCACAGAACCATTCAACCGAACCGCACACGGACGACTGCTGACTGAGATCCAGTCGAACATTGTACGCTCAGCTTTCAAGCTCAGAGCGATGGAAACGTCAACCTGACCACGAACACTAGACACTGAATCACCGGACAGGCAGAGAGTGAAATAAAAGACCGGGCTCTTGTCTGGGGACCCCAGTGTTAACACGGAAATGGGGTCTTGCATGCGTGTTTCGGAGACATCATACATCTATTCTGAAGGTTCCAAGAGTTTTAGTTAGGGCAGCTTGTTGCGCCGTTTGGCAAAGTGTGCGGATATTGAAGGCAGCTAAGTGAAGAGAATGATTCGGTCAGAGAATCGACTCTCAGCTTTCCCCTGTATCAAAGTTATTGCCCTTAAAAATCTACAAGACCTTGGTCACGAATCATTGTGGATTCTCGCACCCACTTAGAATTGGAACGCAAAGGATGAATAGCAGAGAGATCAACAATGTTTTTCGAGCAACGACTGGAGATTTCTGGACACATTATACTCCGCGGCTGCCCACACCGAAGAAGGGGTTTCTCTCCAAGGACAATAACCGAAGCTTTCGACTCAAAAGTCGAACCCACAAGGCAGTGGAGCGTTAACCCAACATGGGAACGCGACCGAAGCGTCCATGAGGGGACTTCTTCTGGTCTGTCGCGTAAGACTTGATTATTGCGAACATTCTGTGTCATGTTCACTGGTGTTTTGTTATCAATTCGCCTTTCGGATTCAGTCCTGAGCTCCATGCACCCAACGGAGCAAGCGGAACATGGGCGGGGCAGCATTCTTTGGGCTGGAGGCTGCCCAACTGAGACGGGCGATAGCTGCTCTATGAAGTGCGATAACTTCTCCCATCGTCAACAGAATAAGCACGGAGAGAAACAATTTATCGGTCTAAAAACCTCCACTGGATGGACCTAGGAGGCAATCGGTAAGAGACAGATGTGGCCCAGAAACTGGTACATAGGTTGGACTTCGTCTGACTTCTACTCATTGATCTACGAGGCATGATTTGATTTGCAGCTTAAAAAAGCTGTCCTACATAGCTGTCTGGGTCATGGAAGCACGCAAGCCATCACACCACGTAAAGGTGCAATCTCGTGATAGGTGACGGTAGAGCTATGGATGAATTGTATGTCTTCTAATATTTGTTGGCTAGTTCCAGGGCTGATTTGATTCTTCAATAAGGACATCTGACTGTTTGGCTGTAGTTTTTGTTACCGATGATCGGAATTGGTCTCTTCCGCGGTAATTTCCATGGTATCATTCTCGGGAAGCATTTGCATCTCCCCTTTTATGGAACATTCCTTATCAATAAGCCATTTTCGGGATGTTATAGAAGTGAGTTTACTGTCAAGGGGGTTGAAAAAGACTGTTAGTTGTTCTCCATAGCATCTGAATAATATGAGCTTTCGCGGCTTCTTTGTCTTTGACCGTGAGTTATGATTTTTCGCGATCGATGTTATATCCATTCCATAATCCCCGCAGTTTTGTCCCCTCGGCGTTGGTAGATGACAGTGATTGTGCTCGCAGATGAACAGTTTAATGCCATCAGTTCCATCGTGAGCAAACTGCTTTCTTTGTTCTAGTCATATATGGAAATAGTGTCCCATTGTGTCCTCATTTTTCGGGTCAGTCAGATCTCCAATTGGTATTAAATTGCAGTATCTACATCCACTGCGTTATCTTCAACTTTCCAGATTCATTCGTGCAAACCTATCGTTTTCCCAGTGTGTTTTCTGTGTACCTTAAAATAGACATCTGCAAAGTGATCACTCATATCCCGGGCTATTGGTGAATCTCGAGAAAATTTTGGATGCTTTTCTCAGTATTCGTGCACTTCTGAAGGCAAATGTCCTCTCTGCGGATCAGCTAACATGGATGTAATTTCCCATACAGACAGATAAATTTTACAAGTCCATCAATTCAGTATGTCTGGTATAAAATTGTTTCCGTGTGGCACGCCGTAGTAAAACTGCAACCACCACTTTGTGGATTGACGTAAAACGCCAACAACAGAGACTGATTCACGAGGTGTAGCATTTCTCCAGAGTATATTGTCTTCGAACGTGAGGTCTGAACGAATGTAATGCCTTATCACTGGGTCGGATGGCGTTTGGTAGCCTCACGAATTTGCTCTGCGGTGACTGGTATTGCACGAATCATGCCTGAGGGTTCCTCAACAATAGGGCCCTCGGTTGCAATGGCTGCAATAGCGAATTCGATGTCGTCCACATGATGAATCTCCGTTGTTCGAAATAGACCATCCCTTGACGAAAATCCGCTGTCTCGCGGAATGTACTTCAAAATCGTAACGCAGGAATATCGTTGCCCAGTATTGAAGTCGACTGGCGGAATATAATGCAATACCTTTTTGGTCCCAAAAATATATAAGAATTGCTCGTGGTCCGGAAGTAACGTGAAATGATGACAATGCAGAAATTTGTGGAACATTTTGACCGCGAAAATAATACCAAGGGCTTCGTTTTCAGTTTGGCCATTATTTCGGCAATGTTCAGTGTACGGTATATATGGTTCACAGTTTTCTCTGTCTCATCGGGGAACTTATGGAAGATAACAACGCCATGGTTCGAAGCATCGGTTGCCATATCGATCGGTAATCCGGAATTATTGTAGGGTAGCAAATGATCCGACGTCAGCATCCGCTTTAGTCGTTGAAACGATGATTGGCCGTTTTGTGACCAACACCAAGGGAAGAGGATTAAACGATGCCCGCGTTCGATGTGGTTCTAGCAGAAAAATGCCGTAATAATTTATAAGGTCCAGGAGTGATTAGAGTGACAAAGATCTCTTGAGAGTGACATTTATTGTATCAACCGTCGATTTTCTGGTTGTCTGCCATCAGCTTCAAAACGAGCTCAAGGTATTTAATCGTCTCCAAAAAGATTTGGCATTTTTCTTGATGTAATCAAAACACGAATTTTTATATGCTTTGCAGGACTCCTGTTAGGTGGCTGTTAGCTTTTTCAACGGAACGCCCTGTCACAGTGATATTCAGATATGCAGCTTTTCCCTATGAACAACTAACATGGAATCCATCGCACGTTGAAGAATAGCTGAAGTTGTTTCTCCACGAAAGGTAGAAGCGCTATTTGATACCAGTCGCGATGAATGTTGATCGTTAGCAAGTGCCGAAATTAGGGCACAACTTCTCTTTGGAAGTAAACTTCTGATAAATCCAGCTGTTCAGAACAGGTGCCGTCGTTCCGTTTTGTGAAATTCTCTCTCTGTTGCGGGCAATGGATAACAGTGGGTCTCCCTGGTCTGGTGGACGGTCAGCAAGCCATCACACTTCCAGAATCAAGGGCAGGGTTAAAGTTAGCGAAACAGGCATCACGTCATCGGCTGTCTAGAATCAAAGACAAGGGCAGTGCCAGCCGGGCGAATCAGTGAATCAATCAGTGCCCAACAGCTGTCTGAACCAACCGGAGCCGAATCTACCTATCTGAGCGCGACCAGACCAACAAGCCAGAAAAACGGTTCACGAATATCAAGTGAACCAAGAAGTTTTCATGCTAGAATTTGGTTGTGATCATCATACATACAAACGATCTTTTTTGTACCAATAAACTGGGTTGGTTCTCAGGTTGGAATCTTCTCACTAGGACTAGTGGGCAGTGACAGAACAGCGACATCAAGCCTCGTGGATAAATCATCACATTCTTACGGTTCCTTTTGACTTTTTCACGACATCCGGGTTTCGCGAATTCAGATTGATGTTAGCTTCAGTGTGGGCCTTTTGGTCTGCTTCAATAATTTCGATATTTGACTTCCTTTCAAGGAAGAAAATCGTTATATGACAATCGTCGTTACCTGCCAAAGACACACAAACTGAACTCGTGATAAGTGGTCATTGGAAGACCTATACATGATATCTTATTTCGCAGAACTTAGTAACGCTTGCAGCTGAGCCGTCCATCGTCGATGGCATGCAGTGCGTGTAAAGAAATCGTGAACCGTTTGTCTTTTTCCGATTTCGATTTATTCGAAGTCGTACTTCGTCGGTCATATTTTGCATGCCAGCATTCATCTTCCAAACTGCCTTTCAAAGAACAGCCTAAAGTGATACTTTCTGCTGGCCGTCAAATCACACACGATCGTAACCAAGTCCGCTACTTGTTCCTTTAGAATCAAACCCTGTTGTGTTGCAACTGCCTATGAATTTGGACGGGTGTATGCATTTTGCTGCCCGTACGAGTTCCGTATTTAGAATGAAAAGTTAAATAGCGAAAGCGGTTGCTTGGACGCAAATATTTTTCCACTTTTGGAACAAGTTAATCATATGGACTACAGAAGTATTAAGATGACTACTAAAGCCAACTGGTATTTTTTCAAATGATTCCTGTTTTCTTATTGATTTATTCGAATACCAGTTGGTTTCTAATACTTTTTATCTTCCAGCTTCAAGATGCTCTCATTATGTTCCCGGGATTTGTGACACGACTTATGAAATACACTACGTTGGGTGGAGTGACCAATCTGGATAAATCTAAACTTTTCGGTGAGGAAATTCGCACGTGAGTATATTTTCTTCCGAACCCGCGTCCACCAAGCTTTGCTTCTGTAAAATAAAGTGTGGCAAATATTGAGCTCATTTTTTATCGTGTTTACTGGAATGTAATTTTCAAAGAGAATGTCCTGAACTAAATATTTTTCAGTTTTCCTGTATCATGAATCCAGCACATCTCCATTTACATACTTGCTAGTCGTGGCATACAGGTAAAATCCATCCAACTCATTTCGCGTTTCTGCATTTCGTTATTTAACACGATCTGGAGATACCCAGTACTCACTCGCATCCTCTTCCGTGTTCCGCCCGAACATTTTTCCAGCGAATCCGATAGTCTTGGACGTCTTCTGGATTTATATGTCACTCGAACTCATACACTTTGGACATCACCAGACACGGTATCCTGGCTGGAACGAAATATTGTCACCGTCCTCGGTTCAGTGGAACCAGTATCCACCACCGGTGAGCCCGTTCAACCCGATTCTCGCCTGAAGCAGTACTCAAAGAAGTAAGACACTGACATGTATTGTTCCCGATTATTGACAGATTGTGCCCAAAGGCTTCTCAAATCATTCTTGTGTGGTGTCTATAGATTTCTAAAAAAAGATTCACTTTTTGGTGATTGGTTGAATCTGAAGTATACCGGTCACAGTCTGGCGTCTATATTATAGAATACCCAGTCAGTATTCATGGCCTGCCAAAGAACTGCTTCTTTGTTATCGTGTAAGTGGCATCCGGACACTCCGCAGAAGAGTCAAGGGGTTATCTAGGATTAGATCATAGAATAATTGTAAATGAGACCCTTCATGTTTCTACAGTATAAAGCAATAACTAACGAGAAATGTTAAAGGTCGAGTACTTGGAGCGGTCGTGATTGTTGGTAGACAATAATCTTATGTCGTTCGGCTGGTTATCACACCTTACCTACTGTGAGTTTATGTGGTTCTCCACTACAGAGTTCTGCGTCGGATCGCTGACCATCCCTCATTCTGTAGTGGGCCTTTGTTGCTATGCGGTATACCCATTTAGCTGCACTCATTTGCAAGCATGGCTAGGTAAGACACTTAACTCATTGGAGCTAGTAAGGCTTGCACGAAGTCCTTTGCACTACATACATTTTTGCAATTGAGTTGTAGGAGATTAGATTTGTATAATATGATTCATCATGCAGCTTCAACGCTCAACTCACCATTGAAAACCATGGAAGCACTGTACAGCTGTTTCATCCTTGTAGGGAATCATCAGCAGTGCACATCCACTGAGCCCCCACGGGGACTCGAACCCGGGGTGAACGATTATGAATCGAACACCTTAACCCTACAGAGAAGCCATCCATCATGGGAGTCGATCGCTGTGCGGGAAGCGGGTTGTTACCGTTCAAAAGCCAGTGACGGAAGAGTGCCATATCATGTAGTGTAGATGTTCAACAAACCGTTGAGAGCCAGCCCGGATAGCCTTGTGGTTAAGATGTTCGATTCACCCGGGGCTCGAGCCCCCGTGGGGGCTCGGTGGATGTGCACTGCTGATGATTCCCAACAAGGATGAAACAGTTGTACAGGGCTTCCATGGTTTTCAATGGTGAGTTGAGCGTTGAAGCTGCATGATGAATCATATTATACATTCATTTTTGGGCATTCATAAGTTTCATACTTAACCGCAACTGCAATGGAGGAAGTTTAGCTTATCATGATGACTGTGGTCTACTAAATCATGAAAAGATTCTGCGGCGTAAGCATAGTAGTGGCGCACCCTGCACCTTCGTGGTGCTAATCTTCAACTGATGCCACGGATCAGTTCCGAATCTCTGCGATATGAGTCAAACACAACTAACGTTCTGCTTGCCGTCGTCGATGTTCGTCATGATTGTCTCCTGTCTACTCATGCTACTCTTGAGTAGCACAGTAAACAACCACGGGAGTAGAATCAAACGGCTGGTCTAAAAGCTGTCATTGTGTCGATTTGATGTCCGCTATTCACCGGATGTTGTAGGATTGCGCTATCGACAGTCCGAACTGTTCCTTTGCGTGAAGAAGCCGGGACGTGTTCTGATATCCTTTTAGACAGGCGTCTCGTCGTATGTCCAATATACTGTGCACTACAGGAGTACGCAAACTGATATAGAATAGAAGATTGAGACTGATGAGGCAACCCGTCCTTGGATTGTTGGACAATGAAAGGCTTCGTATTTGTTAGGATTCGGACATGCGCAGCGGGGAAGGACTTCCTGAGGGCCTTAGATATGCGTAGCTCTAGTATTTCTGAGGCTTTATCCCCCTTGAGCGGGACAGTGAGTGAAGCATCCTTTTTCTTGGCCATTTTCATTTTGCGTCTCCTCTTTTCCATATGTTGACGAATAAACAGTTCTGGATAGCCATTTTTATTAATGTGTTCAAGTTCTTGTGCAATCGTGTCAGGACTACAGATGTTTCTTGCTCTATAGATGAGACAGCTCACCAGGTTTCCTTTGTATCGTAGGAGGACGAAACTTAAGAAATTTGTGTATTGCCCCAACCATGTACATTTTCGAAACACCCTCCTTTCTATATGTCCGTCCTCCATTCTACGTAATCCCACATCAAGAAAAGCGAGAAAATTGTCCGTCTCTATCTCCGCTGTAAATGTGGGCATTGTTGAATGTCCGCAGTAATGCGGTGATATCTTTTTCTGAGTCGCGGATTATGAAAGTGTCGTCCATATATCTGGTATACAGATATGGGCTGTCGATGGTGCTGCGTAGTGGTCCACTTTCGAGTTTGGCTAAGAATACATCCGACAGAAGACGTCCAAGAGATGATCCCATTGCTACCCCCTCCTTCTGCCCGTAGTATTTTCCGTTGTACAGAAATCGTACATTCCATGTACATCTAACAATTAGTTCCCTTAGCTTGGCCACGGGAATGTCGAGTTTGATATCATTATCAGTCAAGCATAGGCGGATAAAATTTACCTTCTCGATCAACAGAATGTTTATGACTAGGGATTCCACATCTAGGGAGAGCATAGTCCGTTCAGACAGATTCTGATTTTTTATCATCTCCACAAAGAAGAACGAATCTTTCACACCATACTTTTCTAATGACTTGCGTACAGGTTCAAGAATTTCTGCAATCCACCGAGCTGTGGCGTGATAGGTTGAGGCGCTCATGTCAATCACCGGTCTTAGGGGTATAGTTGGTTTGCGTGCTTCTGGTAATCCATAGAGTCTAGGTGGTCGCGAGCCGCAACGCACAAGCTTGTCGTACAGCGTTTTGGAAGTAGCGTTTTCTGACTTAAGCTGCTTCAAGATCTCTGTCAAATCAGTCTCGGCTTCTTGTGTTTTGTCTTTCTTACCCGGATGGTACGTGAACTTGTTCTCATCAGATACAATAGTCATCATTTTTCTGTTCCAGTCACTTCCCGCACCTTTATCCGCTTTCGATAGTAGTAAATCTTGATTATTCAGTAGTTCTTGGATCGCTTTTCGATGTTGCTTAATTAATATTCCGTTCAACGGGGATCTAGTAGCGTGATACTTTAGACATTCATAAACAAGTGATTTTTCAGGCCTTCAGTTGAGTCAGATGATTCTGGTACCAGGTCATACAATTGGCTCATTAAACTTTCAAACTGAGTTTCAATTTCCACCTGATGGTAACGTGGTTGAGTTGCGCAAAACTTAGATCCAAGAGAGAAAGCCTCATATTGTAACTTACTAAGCGTCACAGAAGAATGATTGTGGACACCTTTCCGGATCTTGCGGTAACCTGGACGGTGGTACTCTTGTTTCCAGGCTACTGGAGAACTTCCCTCGCTTCTTTTCCCGAGCTTTTCGACAAACTGAATCCACAAAATTCAGAAATTCCTTTCGATGATCTTCAGACAGTTCGTCGTCGTACAGCGTTAAACAGTAGGGCAAGCCCCACTGACCACTGCCTTTCTCACTTCAGACAGTTTTCCAACATTCGTTTCGTATCTATTCACCAGCCGCTCCGTTTCATCTAAACTGGATTTGGCCGTGTCAAGTTCATTGAGCGCATGTTGTCTGAGTGATCGGACATTGGGTATCACATGGCACCTGCGCAGTGCTTTCCAGCAGGTTATAGAATACGGATTGTTGCGGACACATTTCTCAGTAAACTGGGTTGTTTCTTTCGTCTCAGCAAACCTGGGGGTAAACTTCAAATACTTGTTGAGGTCCTTTATCGCCACCATCTGTTCGCAGTGTTTCAAACCATTGATTATGCCCATCGATTCATGAATTGCCCGAAGAAATACATCGAAGAAAATTTCTTCGTGTTACTAGCTTTTTCATGAATCGATGGGTATATTCTGTGATTTTAAACTCAGAATGTTCTCACCTCTCGAGTGTCAGTTGATGGGCTAAGATAGTATTGATTGATCTGTTTCCAGCATGTAACCTGTCTTTTCTTGTAGAACATAATTTTTTGCTTGATTGGTCGGTCCAGTAGATGATTTGTTTTACCAGTCACGTGTGAGAACAGTCTTGACCAGTCGGGTGCTATTTGGAGGCTCGTTACTGTGATGGTTCAGTGAGGTTGGTTTGAGCGATATTGTGTACACTTTACAGACTGACTTTTTAATGGTACTACTTTTCAAACTTGAAAACCAATGAAAAATATGCGTTTGTGATTGAGTTTCCAAAATTTTGGGGACATCTGGGAAACTGCTAGTCTCTGAGGGTGCGACATTTGACATATTTGATTGTACACCGTTTATTACTTTTTTGAACAAATAAGTCTTTTTTCCTGCAGGTCCTGCGATGTGAATTTGAAAGTATCAGATTTTACCAAACCTTAAATATGGCAAACTGAACTTATTATCGTTTGTACAAAAAACCTTCTCCCAGGCGTCGTTCACTCTACCCAGCACTCCCTCGAAATGTGCTTCGTCATCTGATTCTCTGCGATCTTCCGGATGCACCGCCGTTGTTTCCCAGGGTGAGTAGTTGTGCATGTGTTCTCATCGAAGCGATGGTTTACTCCGTTCCCTTTTATTGACGTCTGTTGAATTCTTTGTAATCGCCGTACGTGTTAGATGCGTGTACACAAACCACACGGGTCGATGGAAAATCAAGTCATACTGTCATTCAATTTCACTCTAGCTTCATTGAAAATAATCCGAGATTTTGCTTGCACGGATTGGCTATACGTTTGTGATGACCAGTCTAATCGATTCGTTCTTTTACAAATTCTGCGACTGATTAAATTATCGATACCCGGACTTCTCGCACAAAATTATGCCTCTGTCATTTGAGAATCAAATGAAAGAATGAGGTGAATATGGCACTCCAAGTCCACTTCTCTATTTCTCGCTCTCCTGTGCGGCACAGGTTTTTTCACTTTGGTCTTCTACATTTCGCTGCGTGATAAAATAGAATACATATTTAGGTTTGCATCTGGCCGGCGGTTCGCGCGAAGTAGCATAAAGCAAAATGAAACAGGACACCGATGCCTGTGCACCACTTTCATCCGAGTCGTTACAACGCCTTCCTCAGCACTCACGACCTCGCCATCAGGATTGTCGGTTCTCAGTAGCGGTACACTGAGTCCTAATGACTGTACGACTTGCTCCTTCTTTGTACGAATACGAAGATGTTGAGTGAACAAGTTTCCTACTCAGAAATTGGTAAGTAGGTATAAGGAGCCGCATTTCATCATAATTAGGAATCTACCTGCAGTTGTTTTTCTGCCGTGTCATTTCGTTGAAATACAGGTCTTTCTTTTAAATGCTCTTCCGTTGATGTGAGTCACTTCGAGAGATTCCGAGTCAGCCTTCGGAACCACTGTTCCGCATCGCCACAAGGTTAGTCTTATTTGGTCGGCATGATCGGTGGTAGTCGAGTAGTTTAGAGCGTTCGCTTACCACCTTGGATGTCAGAGGTTCGAATCCCCGTCCTCATCGGTTACTTAGGTGGTAGGACAGTGTTCGACTGTCGGCCGGCTCGGTACCGCACCTAATTTATTGGGCTGTTATGTGCTTCTCCGCGCAGATTCTCCTAGATTCTTTTGCGGGTTATCTCTGATAATGTTGTGAGTCTTTATGGCTATGGCGTGCATTCCATTAGCCCAGTTATCACTTTTTTGTGGTATCATTTCACTAAATCAATCTGTAGTCATTCGGTGATTTTAATTTCCCCAGTGGCCAAGGATATTTTCGCCGGATTTCTGTAATGGTAATGAGCAGCTCCTAGTATTTTCTTGTTTTCTTTTCATTTTCCCTCAAATTCAGGGATCACAAATACCTCACATATATAATTTCGATCCGCTGCCCCCTCAGGATGCGATCAATTATTGTGATCCAAGCGAGGAGCGGTAAGTTTGCGCGTTCTTCTTATTTGCATCTAGCGTGACCGTCATCTATCTGGCGCTTCACTACAAGTGTACTGCTGAGTAATCTTGCTCGATAGTCAAGTCCGTGTCCGGCGGGTTTCGGGCAGCAGATTATTGTGCGCCAATTCTGTTCTGAACTGGGGATGTTTGAGATAAACTCTTTCATTGTGCTGGTGATCCGCTGCTACATTTCCATCAAGAATGAACAGTCTCAATCTCAGTCCGGTCGGACTATGGAATCATCGGGGTCTTAGAGATATAGAACCGATATTCTTTTGTATTTTTGGTTGGTAGAGAAGTGGTTGTGATTGCCGGTGGCTTCGATGATGATGAGCCGCATAGAAATATGTGCACTGTTTTTATGTAACTTTCGCAAGTATTTTCAACGAAAATTTTTGTTAAAAATGCACGCATGTATTCTCGTTGAACGAAACTGTTGAATTATGCAGGTGTATAACCTCAGTTGAGTATAATCAAGCGGATGTCGTGTGATGTACCGTGTTGGAAATTTGTTATTCTTAAGCGAATGGGCCATGAAAAGTACTGTAACAGGAATTCCTTCCAAGATACTTTTATCAGATGAAGGCTGTTATGTTGGACTAAAGACAAGGGTGATACACTTTTTGTCACAGCAATCGATAACGCCTCTACGGGTTTTCACTTCGTTGCTCAGTCGTATAGAATAATCCTCAGTTTTTCGCATGGTCTCTCAGCTGCGTATGATAAATCCCAGCCAACTGGTACATGCGGTTTAAATGTGTTGAATTACACTGTCGTGAGCCACGTTTGTCGACTGGGGAACAATGCGAAGAAATAGTTACAATATAGTGGTATTCCAATGCGTTTTTCATATATGAACGATTATGATAGCTTAATTCAGCAGGTTTCAATTCGAACGCACTTAACAGCCGGGTAACGGAGGGAAAATCTGTACTATTCCTAACCGCTGTTTGTTGTGATGATGTCACAAAACTAAGAACGCGTCGCCGAATCCACGTTACGGCAGCTTTCGATCAACTGGCGAGCAATGAGCGAGGTCAATCTGCTTGATGCTGTCGTATTTCTTGGATAAGAGTGAGCCATCGCATCAAGTGCGCACATTCAAGTGTGTTCGATCATTCTGGTTCACAGAACTCAGTCGATCCTATCAATATGTGCATCCTGACAGTTGCAACAGAACGCCAATGGCAGCGATCTTAATGGAGGCGTTGGGATACGCCGGATGATTGTGTATGAGCAGCGAAGATCTACGATCTGCAGGTTGTATGGGCTTCCTAAAACCTACGAACCTGGAACAGCGATTCGTACCCTACCATCAATGACAAATCCAATTTACCACACTCACTCGTTGGTTGTCCGAACTACTTGAACTGATAAGAAAACATATGGCTACGCATAGCCGTAAGGATACATTTGATTCCATAGAACGGATAAAGGATGCCAATATGGAAGACAAAATAATGTTCTCCCTAGACGTCGAGTCCCTACTCATAAATGTATCATCATTAGAAACCACTGATTTCGTCGTGAATTACATGAAAGAAAGCAACATAAAGATCCTTCCACCACTGGAGGGGTTGCGGAGGCTCTTGCCTCGATGCACACTTAACATTCAGTTTGTACAGACTACGTGAGAATAGGATCGGTTTATTAAAAGAAATATCATTCAAAGATTGCCTTAAATCACCGAAAAAACCTTAAGGAAGAAAGACATTCATTAGTTTACTAACTAAAGGTGATGCGGTGAATAAAATCCTCAATCGACAACTGAGGAGATAAATCCTAAACACGTTCAATGCCGCCGCCTTACGTTGTGTTTTGAAGTACTCCTCTGATCCAGATTCAGAACTAGAATAAACTGCCGATGCTGACCCCATCAATGGTTGTGTATCCCTTCAGATGTGTTTGTGATGCATCGTATGCACGTTGAACGGCACGACAGCTATCCACTCGGACTAAAGAGCATCATCCACGCTCGTTAAGCCATAGACAGATTGGATCGATAAACAGCGCAATCTTAGCACATCTAGTTGTCACCGGACATCAGATGAATCCAAACACGGCTTTCAAAGTTGTGTATCGAGTCCCCCCAAACAAATGCAAGAGTGTTCATTTGCGCACTCTAGCGATAGCTGAGGCAATTTGAGTCAGAAAGCTGACCCCTGACCTTTGCGCCCAAAAGCGTTTGGTCGATACACTTCAACTTCCATGGCCTAGGATCGATCGAGGCCGGATGAATGTGTTGTCCTGTCACACTCACAGGGCGTAAGTTAGATAAACGGACCAATTTCTCCACAGAGAACGGTTAGTAAACAGCTTCAACTCAGCACATCCGAACTTGCGTTTCACACTAGAATCAGAATCAGACAACTCACTAGCCTTCTTAGACGTGTTTTTGGCTCGTCGAGAAGATGGCTCAGTACGGCGGTCAGTGCACACAAAATCAACATGGAATGGACAGTATATCCACTTTCGTAGTTTTGTACCGCTTAAATTGAAAATAAACCTAATTAGATTCCTATTAAACAGAGCGAAAAAGATATGCACCGAATATACCATAAAAGAAGAGCTTGTTACGGTACGCAATATTTTTATTCAAAACGGATACCCGGAACGCTTAATCGACCGGATGATGCAGTTGGATATAGAAATTCCAAGGAAAACGGTAGTTGAAAAGAAATCAGTATACATCTCTCTGCCATTTAAAGGCGACACTCTGGCAGATATAATTCACCGAATATTGGCAAGCGTCGTCAACAAAACATTCTACACTGCCAAACTGCGTGCTTTGTTCACCTCTAAGCCAACGGTGTGTTTTCGGATAAAAGACAGTGTGCCTCATTCTGTGTGTATTCTTTCTCTTGTTCCTGTGGAACAAGGTATATCGGCCGCACGACCAGACGCTTGTCTGAACGCATCCGCGAGCATCATCCAGCGTGGTTGAGGACCGGAACAATTAGGTCAATTACCAGCGCAGTCGTTTCACACCTAGCTGAAACTAATCATATGGTGAACGTGGATCAAGCATTCCGCCCCCTGTATAGAGTCCGAGGTCGGCTGTCAAGATCGGTGAGAAGTCGCATCTTGGCCACAGTGGAAGCGGTCGGGATTCGCCTTCACAATCTCCTTTTATATGCTCAGAAGAAAATTATGCATGCACTCAGTCTACCCTGGCCCACTCACCACCCAACGTCAGGTCCAAGAACGTCCGAAAGCTCACAAGTTGAGGACGTGTTAGTCCATTCACACCTGGTCTTCGGATAATCCTGAACCACACTGGGTGTGAACAATGATACCTGATACGATTTTTGTTGACTGTATCCCTTATGCATCTAGTCATATATATTGTGTTGTATTGGCATGATTAAGAATCACTGAAAACGAGCTTGTTCGCCAGCCTGTGTTTTACAATTGTGTTCTGGGGGGATTTTCGGACAATTAGGTTACCCAATTAAATGACAAGGACAAATCGACTGTTGACAAACCCCTACCCATGATTGATGTGTATACCATATCTATCCGCATGATTTTTGTTTGATGTCTCCCATGTCATTTGTAGACGGTTCGAGAATGAATTACTGAAACACAATTGTTTTTCCGAATTAGACTTCTGTGTGATACCATGGGTATTTTACAGACATTTTTGCTTGTTCACTTTAGTCTCAGTCTTTATCCGCAATCGTCGTCGGAGAAAGAACAAAACTGGAAATGGTTATATTTAACTGTCTCTCACGATCAGTAACTGGGCTCCACAAAACCCGCATGTCGAATCCAATAAAGCCATATCGTATCTGCTAGGTGAACCAATGACCCAAACTGCCAGCATTATCGCGTTGTGACCAGTGGGAATCCACAACCTTTTTGGTGTGTTGTCTGCTCTATTTGTCTCAGGGTATCGCGAGGGCCATCCTAAATTCAGTCTCTTTAAAACAATTGTGTTGGTGTGTGTTGCCGCCAATAGACGCCTGTTCAAAGCTGTCTGAATGGCAAATCAACCCTCTTCCAACTTGCTGGTGTGCTTCACCACCTGATCCATCATTGGCCTTGATGCTAATTCAGCCGAAAATGATCGAGAGGGAGGTAAAAAAACGTGCCCTTGCACATAGAGTAATTGGGTTTCGGTTATTACAGTCCTCTTGATCTGAACCCCGATGTGTTCTGTTTTTACCTCGGCAATATCATTTATAATTTCCTTTTACTATCAGAGGCGACGGGTTTGCAATAAATCCCTCAATATGGTTGATGTGAAAGCGGTTTTTCGCCTGTCACAGATTCGCATTTGCATTGCTTGATCTTATGATTATTCAAATTCAGGGACCATTCAAGGATCGCCGGCCCCGAGGGTGGGTTTTTTTACTCTCTGATCACTTCGTTGCTCCCGGACGACTCGTTACAACAGGCTATGCAACGGTTTATTAGGCCAGCCAACGAAAATGATCCAGACCCAGTAGATCCTGGTGGTGCACAACCACTGGGCCTGGCCGCAGACCGTCTGGCAGCTTCGTTGCGCCGCGTTCTTGATCATATTGACCCTCGACGGGCATGGAGCGGGACAGCTGACGACAATGATCCACAAGATACTAATGAGGAACCCCAACCAGATGAGATTTAATGCATTCACAGGAATCGGTAATCTTTTTGCAGCCTTTCTCTGCCTTCACAGTACTGTATTTATTGTGAAGTATATTTTCATCTTGGAATTATGCAATGATTGATGCGCTCACTCCCCTCAGTTTATTGTAGAGCATTGGAGCTGTATTAAATGGCGCGTGTCGTTTGTGAAAAGTGACATTCAGTTTGTGGCAATGCTCTGAAGATAATACATTTTGCTTATCTGAAACTGATTGTTCATTTTTACTCGCACAGCTTTCTACATTTCGTCTCCAAACTGAAGAATGTGTAGCTGAAATGTGGCAAAGTTTGCATTGCTTTGTGACGTTCGGTTGCTGATGATCATTACGGTCAGATAATAAATCAATCGACACGGGTTCTAGGCTTATGATCGATTCCGATCACGTTTTTATTTGGTTAGTACTATCATCGATTCAGAGCTACAGCAGCAGCGGTTTCTTAATAGTTATTCTAGATGTGTAAGCCTTATTTGCGGCAATACAGTATGCATGTTGCAAGCCTACATTTGTTGGTAGATAGCAACAATTTCCATCTCACTAACTAACTCACTTATTCACAACCTATGCGATCTAGCACTATTTCTCATGGCCATCGATCCTCCGTCAGAGTACAGCGGACTTTCTTTTAATGTACTTGTTCTTAGAAATTCTGAGGTAGGACCCAGCTGAATCGCTGACCCAAAAACGCTGATTCAGAACGAATTAGGCCAGACAGAATTCCTCGGCATCTATCGCTCGTTCGAGCGGATATTGTATGAGTTATGGTGATGGTCTGTGTGATAGGAAAGCAAAAAATCTTGACTAAACGACTTGGCATTACAGGAGGCGCATGAATCTGCGGATGAGGTAACTGCCCAAATAGTGCACCGGAGTTGTCATAACCCGCCGATGAAAGTGTTTGCGGATTCATTTTAGCCTTTTGATATGTTAACACTAAGAGGAAAAATCAAGCAAAAGAAGGGGAATAAGATCACCCCAAATGTAATACACACCCTACTTAGTCTTCATCTGAGGACGAACGATTTTTCATAACGTTTTTAAAGCTATTTTACCGGGTTATCTTAGGCCGAACGAGGATACCGGACGAAATCAATACACTTAATAAAAAGTGGCGGTCATCTCTGCCATCGTGTATTACCTCTATACGTGGCAATTGGATGGTCACTGAAAGATAATCCGTCGCAATTCGCCATTCTTTGGTACACCTGATTATGAAGTCCCAACATGAACGATCCATATCTCTTAATTCAGATTTTTAGGTATACTAACGGAATGCTGCATTCCAATCACGACTGATTGTGTCTAGCCGTCGGTGGTTGTCAATTGGTCATCATAACAGACTTTAGACCCTCCTGTTTCGGGTTCGGATTCCGCTTCCACCGCCGGTTACCCTCCAGTTGGCCACGACCTCCATGGTGAAATTTTGCACCGTTGTTATTTAATAAGAAAGAAGAGAAAAAGAAAGTCACACGCATTATCTCTTAGCGTCTAACCAGAAGAACACTCACCGAATTACAAACTCTCAGTTTCCCAGAACTTGGTTTGGATGTTCAGAGAAATACACTGGAAACCACAGATAGGACTTGAGTACCAATGATAGGGATGTCCCACAGGGCCATTTCCTCGATCAGAGACTCATTTCTACCAGTAAATAGGTCCTGGGGACACGGTAGGCTTTGCCTGGCTAACTTCTACCACACCGGACCCGCAGATAAATCCGGACTCAATGTCGCATTCGCCCTGAGCAAAAAGCTAACAGCGCCCTGCTTTTTTGGGAATCAGTTTCTTCGAAGTTGGCCCAAGCACGCTTCGAGAGCTCTGCCCAGAATCTGGGTTCCTGCAATCTGTGCACAGACCAATGCCACTGAAAAGAACGAAAGATGACCTCATTTGCAAATTACAAGATCTAATCAATTGTGTTTTGAAAAATGACATACTTTTCGTCGACAGAGATCCCTCAGATGAGTCCACTCGCCATACGCTAGGAAAGTCTAGGCTTTGACCACGCTATAAAAATAGACACCGCCAAGTGAATTTCAACGATCCCGACAGATTGGTCATCTCTAACAAACGCTTTTAACGCCCAAAAAGATACTCACTGACCTGATACCAAATTGGCCATGCCAGTGCGATCTCGGTACTCTTCACCGATGGAAAACTGCGGCGCAATAACAGGATAGACCGTATACTTGTACGTGGAGATAGGTGCGAAAGTGATGAATTCGGTGATCACAGAGACTGCTTGAAAGTAATTAAAGTGAACTGGAGACTGTCTAAAGCGCTGGATCTCAGCGATCGCCCTGCAGCTGTCAGCCAACCACTGGAAGCTCTACTAATAGGAAGCACCGAACAAGGAGACTACAGCGAGAAGCCTCACACTCGGCTAGACCTGATCGTAGGAGGTAGTAAGTAGAAAGGGCAGAGAAGATTGAGACCGCATCGGGTGCTTGTGACTTCCGAAAATTACTTCGACTCATTTGCATCGCTTCGAACGGGCGATACAATTATAGTTCAATTCATGTGATGCAACAGGTCAGATTATCTCCGAACAGAAATGGAAAAAAAACTTTGGATGGACCTTCCAGTGACGACAGACATACCGCCCTCCTTGAGTATAGGGATGTTAAAAGTCAACTGCGAGCCTCCAAGTATGAAAAAATTCCCCAAGATCGTCAACCGGCTGAAAAACAAAAAAAGACGCTGGGGAGGACGGCATCCCATCAAAGGTGCACAAGACTTGCTTGTCATAAGCGATCCTCAGGCTCCGCGTGCCATTCCACTCTACATGGTTAGGGGAGACGTTTCTGGGGAATTAGGATGCGTTTATCCTGTTGCCTATTCCTAATGAAGAGGACAACAGTGCATGAGAACAACCGGAAGATCAGTTTGGTTGACGTCGCTGTGACTCTCTGTTCGTGTTATTCCATTTTCCATGTTTTGCAACCAACTACTATTTCAGTAGCTAGACTCTACGACTGGGACATGCCTTCTTATTTTTACTGGTCAATTCTTCCGATCTGACTAGTCGGCCATCTTGAATCTGGTCATTTTTACGCCTGAACCACTAACAGCCGGTGTTTCCTGTTTGAGACCGTTGGTAGTTCACCCGGAATGTAGGTTTCACCACCTTTATCAGTTTTTTTATTGTTTACTGCGCCATACATCACTTCTGTAACTATTTTACCATTATAGAACCACTAACGTACTATTTACCGAGAAATTTGACCGTCTTCTGACATAAAATCAACCTCGAGTGCGTCTGTTCGGGTGACAAGCCAAAGTAGATCGCGAAAAAGTAATTTGCCGTCTACAGTCGCTTTACCGATTTTCCGCGTTGTGCTACTCACTCACTCATCAGTTGCGAGAGACTCTCGCACTCAAACGAACCAAAAAGGTTTCTGCCATGGCAGAGGCTGTGTGGACCAGATCTTCGCACTGCGTACACGTAAATAGACTGTCGATGGTGCTGCGTAGTGGTCCACTTTCGAGTTTGGCTAAGAATACATCCGACAGAAGACGTCCAAGAGATGATCCCATTGCTACCCCGTCCTTCTGCCCGTAGTATTTTCCGTTGTACACAAATCGTACATTCCATGTACGTCTAAGGATTAGTTCTTTTAGCTTGGCCACGGGAATGTTGAGTTTGGTATCATTAACGGTCAAGCATAGACAGATGAAATATACCTTTTCGATCAACAGAACGTTTAAGAATAGGGATTCCACATGTGCTTTTGTAGTGCACGTTATATTGAGCATACGACGAGACGCCTGTCTAAAAGGATATCAGAACACGTCCCGCCTTTCAGACCAGCCCTGACAAATCCCAGAGTTCACACGAAAAGATTACGCAGGCGGTTGCTGATGACGTCAGAAGCCATAGCAATTTGACTATTGAAGCCGGAATGGTGTAAACAACGTTACCTCGTGTAACAGTTGTTGTTGCCGTAGCCATAGCAAGTGATTCTCTTATGGTTCCCGTGTACAAATTCTCTCCAGCCCCGCACCTCACTTTTCACGCCATGTAGTTGCACATTTCACACTTACTGTCGTTCACACAACGGACAAGGTTCATCAAGTTGAAGCATGTTGTCAAGTTACCGGATTTGTAGCACAATTACTCACTCACTTCTATCTATAGCTGCACATATACTCTCCTTTCCCCAGTACTATATATGTAAATGCCTGAAGTGATATATTCTGAGTTTATCCATTAGGAAGTTATTGCGAATTTTCCGTGAGATCTTTACCAGAAATCTATCATTAAATAAAGTAAATATTCTGGAGATCATATTCCGGACTAAAGGTAACGAAAACCTTTGTGGCGAGACATTTTGGCGTTTCCATCACGACGAGACTGCACCTTGATGTGGTGTGATGGCTTGCGCACCTCTATGACCCAAAGAACTATACAGGATGGCTTCCTTAAGCCGGAGATGCATTCATACCCGACAGGTCAATGGGTAGAGGTCAGACGAAGTCCAGTCTCCAGGTTGGGGTTTGATTTGAGCTGACAACTCAGCCGGAAAAACCAGTGGAAGAATAATTGATCCAAGCAAATGGGCTTCCACTAAGCCATCCTGCTGCCTTGCAGATAGGTTCTTTTTAGAACTAAAGGCTTGAGATGAGGACCCTAATCGTTCTCCTGCTTTGTGGCTGGACACCCTAGCAGTACCCGTCCAACATCTCCCATGAACTGCACTAATAGAAAGAATTCCTTACTGCATCGGCCGTCGCGCAGGATAATCAGGACCGCGCTGCCCATTGCATCGAGCGGGGTGGGTAGTGATAAGTGTGCTACTGCTCAGAGTTCCCTCTCTTTTATTCAACCTTTGTCTTCTGTCCCTAACCATCCCTCTTTGCCCCATCTATCCACCCATAATGCTCCCACTGATAACACGGTCGATACTCGCAACGATTCACTGTCAAATAATGTCGGGAATAATCCTTTGTCTGGTAACTCACATTTTCTCAAGCCCCGTCAGCCTCTGAATCTCGGCTCCTTCAACGTGCGTACACCCATGCAGGTCGGTCAGCAGGCGTGCCTAGTCCTCACATTAGATTCTCTGAAGATTGATGTCTGCTGCTTAAGTGAAACGCGTATCCAGGATTCGAGCAGTGTAATTCAACTAACTGCTCCTGGTATCTCATCGAGGTATTTCCTGCGCACCTCAGGAGATGAAGCAGCTAGAGCTGTGGGTCAACGTGGTGTAGGAATTGTCTTGACTGACAAGGCTGAGGCTGCCCTTTCAGACTGGATTCCTGTTAACAGTCGTTTATGTGCTGTGAGACTCCAGGGGTCAGTTGGTGTTCGAAAGGATAGTTGTGTTAAGCGCAATGTGTTTGTGATCTCGGCGTAAGCCCCAACGGACTGCAGCTCAGACGTGCAGAAATATGAGTTCTATGATGCCCTCGCCACTCTCGTTCGCAGCAGTAAAGGTTCTGACATTGTAGTGCTAGCTGGTGACTTCAATGCACAAGTTGGCAAACTCAGTGTGTCAGAAGCCTGTGTAGGTGGGCGTTGTGCTTTACCTGGTGAGCGTACAGATAACGGGGATAGACTTCTCCAGTTTTGTGCAGACAATCGATTGTTCTTGTCTAGCACCAATTTCCGACACAGCTCGCGTCGCACAGCGACATGGCGCTCTAACTCTACAGGTACTTTTAGTCAAATTGACCATATCGCCGTAAGCTACCGGTGGACCAGTTCTGTTCACACCTGTAGATCTTACTGGTCCACGTACGTAGAGTCGGACCATGCCTTAGTTTTAATGCGATTATCTCTCCAGCTCCATGGCCATCGTCGCAAACCGGATTAGCCGTGCAACGTTTGTGTGATCCAGAAGTTTTCACCCGTTACGAGCAGAAGTTAGCACATGAGCTAGGATCTACGACGAACAGTAATGTAGATGAGCATTGGGCTCATATCAAACAGGCGATGCACGTTGCAGCAGGGTTCGCCTGTGGTCCTAGATCCGATGTCCATCAAAGGCACTGGATCTCGCAAGAGTCGCTGTTTATAATGGAGCAAAAGCGTCAGCTTTCGAACGGTAAGGAGATGAATAAGATGCGGAGAAAGCTGCAAAGACAAGTTACGCGAAGCCTTAAGAATGATCGCGAAAATTGGTGGGTCAATGTAGCCGAAGAAATGGAAGTGGCAGCTGTTTCAGGTAACAGTCAAAGACTGTTCAAACTTATTCGTGACACCGGTGGACGGCGAACTGAGGTCAGTGAAACGATTTGGGATAGAAATGGAAAACCCATCCATAGCAAACAGCAAAGGCTTGACCGATAGGCCGAGTACTTCAAGGAACAGTTTAGCTGGCCGCACGCTAGTGTAGTTACTCCCTTGTCAACACCTGTGACTGCTTGGGTGGTATCACTTGAGCCCCTAGTTGATCGAACATCGCTTTTCAATGTTCTTCATCGTAAAGGTATGCCCCAGAAGTTCGTGAACCTAATGAGATCATTGTATTCTCATACTTCTGGCCGCATTAGGGTTTACGGTGAACTATCCGGTCGGTTCGAAACGACCAGTGGTGTTCGACAGGGATGCCCTTTGTCTCCATTCCTGTTCAACTTCGTCATGGACGATATAGTGGAGAGTGCGCTGCAAAATCTTCGGAATGTAGGCGTCGAACTGGGAAATGGTGAAAAGCTATGTGACCTAGATTACGCGGACGATGTTGTCTGCTTGTTCGAATGCACGGAACATGCTCAGCGTGCACTAGATAAGCTTGCAAGAGCTGTAGCTCCATTCGGCATGCGCTTTGCACCTTCAAAGTGCAAGGTGATGTTACAAGACTGGACGTCAACAATTCCGAGCTTGATGCTCGATTGGGAGGTGGTGTCAGTTGTCGACCACTTCACCTACCTCGGTAGCTGCGTGACGACGGATGGGAGCACAGTAGTAGAGGTGAGTACGCGGATATCCAAAGCTCGAGCAGCGTACGCTGGACTGAAGCACTTGTGGCGCCGACCTGATATTTCACTGAAGTTGAAAGGTCGTGTATACTGTGCCACTGTGCGTTCAGTTTTGTTGTATGGTTGCGAAACTTGGAGTCTGCGTGCTGAAGATATTTGTCGTCTCCAGGTTTTTGACCATCGATGTTTACGTAGTATCGCTAGGATTGGGTGGAATAGCCGAGTAAGCAACGATGAGGTGAGAAAGCGAGTATTGGGTACCCATTCAGAGAACGTTCTGTCACAGCGTATCCAACTTAGTAGACTGCGTTGTTTGGGGCACGTGTTACGTATGGCAAGCACACGTCTACCATACCGTGTCCTATTCTCCGCCCCTCCTAGGGAGTGGAGGTCAACAGATGACGTGGCAGCGAGGAATGAGAAAATGTACAGCAAACGTAGGTGCTTCACGTCTTCGTGGTTGGGGTCCAAAAGATCCGTCTACTAGTTGGCTGGAGACACTGAAAGATATGGCTGCGAACCGCGAACAGTGGCGATCGTGTTGTCACTTTCTATCGAATCAGAATGTCTGATCGGTGTACGTTTGTACAGTTAGACTGTGTATTCCGTGTGTTGGCTACTAGGGCATTCTTTCCTTTTGCTACCCGTGTAGGTCCACTCCCTCTCCATCTTGTATATTCATACTTTCTAATTCAACGTGCAACATGGTGAGAAAGGCAGTGGTCAGTGGGGCTTGCCCTACTGTTTAACGCTGTATGATGATGATTTTGGCGTTTCGCGGGTTCATCAAGTTGAAGCATGTTGTCAGTTTACCGGATTCCTTGCACAACTACTCACTCGCTGCACATATACTCTCCTTTCCCCAGTACTATGTACGTAAATGCCTGAAATGATATATGGAAAAGAAATTTCTTCGTGTTACAGGCTTTTCCAAAATGCTTTCGCTGCGGGAGTACCCAAGGTGAAGTTAGCTGTTCACTATGTTCAGCCCGCATTGCGGAGTGCAGAGCTTGTCAGCGAGAGCGTCATGCTCGTTGTTGTCGTTCTAACAAAAATACACCACATGATTTCATCTGCTGCAGACATTCCTTCACCTGTATCCCCAGTCACAAACGTTTTGTTTTTGTTAGTTGCGTTCCGCTCAGTCCTTTATCTTGCATCCCTGCCTAAACTCCCTTCATCTGAAATTCGTACATTATCTTTTGTTTTGCAAGGCCGCAACGCCGTTGATAATATGGAATTAGATTCTGTTTGTCCGGTCACTATCGTGCCTTCAAGATTTTATAATAAATATTTGTTTGAGCGTTCGTTGCGTCGATCCACTTAGAAATTTGTCATTTATATTAGCTCCACTGTTAAAATTCGTGGTTATCTAATTATTACCCTCCAAGTGGCTGTTAGCCCTTCTGTAGCCGTCCATGTTTCTGCCAATGATACCCGTCCATTACTGGGCTGAAACAATATAGTTGCAATAAACATCCTCCCTTCTGTGTCTCGCATGCGCATTATGTTAGTACGCACAAATTCCAACCAATCATCGTATATTGTTTGGTTCATCAGTCGGGTGAATTCCTGATGCTGCCCACAGAATTCGATTAAAATGAAATGCAGTTCCAGTTGCTTTCGGCCAACGGCGACCCATACCCCTTGCAAGAAGGTAGGCTATATCTACTTCTTTACAACAAATTTTTGCAAACGAATTCATCGATGCCTCAAACTGGGTACATCTCATGGTCACAGTCTTGAAGAAGGGTGGTTCTGTTCGGATTTGTAATGATTTACAAGCACTCAGCAGTCAAATAATCGTCGATGAGTCTGTCCTGCCATCCCCCGAGGAACTTTTCGTCCATCTAACTGGCACCCGCTTTTCCAAGCTAGACCTGCGGAAAGCAGTTTTCCATATGCCTCTAACTCATGATTCTCGACCACTGTACTTGTTATAACTCAACTGTTGGGAGGCATAGAACACCCGATCACTGAGTAGGTCTTTTTATGAAAGAACATGAACGCGACATACGGGCATGTCTAACAAAACAGATCGATAAAAGGAAATCAATACAAAATGAGCATTTGCGCCTCCGCGAATAACCGGACAGTACGAACACTGTTTCGTGTGAACGTACGCGTATGCGGGCTTGTGTGTAGGTGTGTATACATGCGCATAGCGTCAGCTAACAGTCCGTTCACCTCCCCCCGCAAATGGAGGTCGACTCGTAAGACTTTTTATAGGGATCAATGGAAAGTCTTTTGATAGGGGACCGGGACCGAGACCGCGGTAAATATCGTCGCTCGTTAAAACAGTCGGAACTTGGTGGCCCAAGTGATGCCATTTTCCTCTCTGTCACTGGTTATGCAAAGGTATCCAAAAGCACATGTAGTGGAAGTTCTATCTCGTTTTTCTCATCTACCGCTGCCGCGCTGTAACGTCTCCTGATGTGGTTGACATGTCGGTTGGCTATTCCATTGTTTAACCGAACACCATACATCACATTACCCAATCCGCTAACAATTACTCCTGGCATCCATTGTCTTGAAGGGTGACGAAAATCGAGAACATAAACACGATTCCCTTTGGTGAAGCTGCGTGGCCTTGCACCGTGATATCTGTTGAAACGCCTTTCCATGTGTTCGTTTCGAAAACTTGATGAGACCGTAAGGTACATGGCATCTAACTGTATTCGCATGCGTCTGCCAGGAAAGGCTCCTGTTAGTGAGGCATTGTTTGGGACTGATGCGCTAGAAGTTGAGCGATACGTCATCAGGAAGTTGTCAAGTATCTTTCGTATGCTTCCTTTCCCTTGCAACGTTTTGAAAGCCCGCTTCAGTGTGTCTACAAAGCGTTCCGCTTGACCGTTTCATTGAGGGTGATAAACTGCACTCCGTACGTGCCTAATTGTCATGGATTGGCAGAAGTTAATGAACTCAACGGAGGTAAACTGTGCCCCGTTATCCGTAACTGGGGTTTCGGGGATCCCAAATTGAGCGAAAAGGCGTCTCAAGATGACAATGGTGCTTGAAGAAGAGATAGTTTTCATAGGAAATATTTCTGGCCATTTCGAATAAGAATCAACTACTACGATGAAATGCTGTTGATTCGTTGGACCTGCAAAGTCGACATGAACCCGTTTCTAAGGTCCTGTGGGTAACGGCCAAGAGTGTAGCGGAACCTTGATGGGCGCCTTAGCAGCAATTGAACAATATTCACAACATCTAACGTACTCTTCAATCTGCTTGTCAATGTTGGCATAACTTCGAGCTAGTGCTTTCATACGTGTGATACCCGGATGAACACTATGCAATTGCCTCAGCACTGGTTTGTAGCATCATCATCATCATCATCATCGTACACCGTTAAACAGTAGGGCAAGCCCCACTGACCACTGCCTTTCTCACCATGCTGCACGTTGAATTAAAAAGTATGAATATACAAGATGGACAGGGAGTGGGCCTACATGGGTGGGAAAAGAAAAGAATGCCCTAGTAGCCAACACACGGAATACACAGTCTAACTGTACAAACGTACACCGATCAGACATTCTGATTCGATAGAAAGTGACAACACGATCGCCACTGTTCGCGGTTCGCAGCCATATCCTTCAGTGTCTCCAGCCAACTGGTAGACGGATCTTTTGGACCCCAACCACGAAGACGTGAAGCACCTACTTTTCCTAAGTCTGCTGTACATTTTCTCATTCCTCGCTGCCACGTCATCTGTTGACCTCCACGTGGTCTCTTCCACTCCCTAGGAGGGGCGGAGAATAGGACACGGTATGGTAGACGTGTGCTTGCCATACGTAACACGTGTCCCAAACAACGCAGTCTACTAAGTTGGATACGCTGTGACAGAACGTTCTCTGAATTAGTACCCAATACTCGCTTTCTCACCTCATCGTTGCTTACTCGGCTATTCCACCCAATCCTAGCGATACTACGTAAACATCGATGGTCAAAAACCTCGAGACGACGAATATCTTCAGCACGCAGACTCCAAGTTTCGCAACCATACAACAAAACTGAACGCACAGTGGCACAGTATACACGACCTTTCAACTTCAGTGAAATATCGGATCGGCGCCACAAGTGCTTCAGTCCAGCGTACGCTGCTCGAGCTTTGGATATCCGCGTACTCACCTCTACTACTGTGCTCCCATCCGTCGTCACGCAGCTACCGAGGTAGGTGAAGTGGTCGACAACTGACACCACCTCCCAATCGAGCATCAAGCTCGGAATTGTTGACGTCCAGTCTTGTAACATCACCTTGCACTTTGAAGGTGCAAAGCGCATGCCGAATGGAGCTACAGCTCTTGCAAGCTTATCTAGTGCACGCTGAGCATGTTCCGTGCATTCGAACAAGCAGACAACGTCGTCTGCGTAATCTAGGTCACAGCTTTTCACTATCTCCTAGTTCGACGCCTACATCCTGAAGATTTTGCAAAGCACTCTCCACTATATCGTCCATGACGAAGTTGAACAGGAATGGAGACAAAGGGCATCCCTGCCGAACACCACTGGTCGTTTCGAACCGACCGGATAGTTCACCGTAAACCCTAATGCGGCCAGAAGTATGAGAATACAATGATCTCATTAGGTTCACGAACTTCTGGGGCATACCTTTACGATGAAGAACATTGAAAAGCGATGTTCGTTCAACTGAATCGAAGGCGCCTTTCAGGTCTAACAAAAGCATTATTGTTGGTCGGCGGTGCGTGTGACGCGTTTCAAGTAGTCGGCGAAGAGTAAAAATCTGGTCGATGCATCCTCGACCTGGGCGGAATCCAGCCTGCTGTTCGCGGACATTCCTCTCGCGAGCCGGTGTAAGATGGTGCAGCAAAATCGAAGCTAATACTTTGTAGCATCTTGGGAATCACAATGCGTTCAGACAACATTAGGCATCCGTCTACTACCCTGGGTGCATCTTTCCGACGATAAAATTGCACGATGTAATGATCGGCGATATTTTGAGGCCAGCCAGTTTTCAGAAAATGAATTATTCGTTGAAGATCAAGGTCTGATTCATTTTCGCCTTGTATCCTAGTGAACGTGACACGCAGATTACGGATTGACTCACGAAACATCTGCTTGACTTCAGAATCAACTTCAACTGAGGATATTACCAAGCCTTCACCAGGTTGACTAGCTGAATTCCTTTGTATTAGGCGAGATAATGCGTCAGCATGTCCGAAACTGTTTGTGCGGATGTACTTAATCACAAAGTCATAACCAAGTACCGTTGCCCATCGTTGTAGTCGGTTTGCAGTATGAAGAGGGGTGCCTTTTTTTGTACGAGATGGCTAATGGTGGTTTGTGATCAGTACATAAGGCAAAACGTCTACCATGAAAAAACTTATGGGATTTTTGAACTGCGAATACCAACGCCAGGCCTTCTCGCTCTATCTGACTGTAATTTCGTTCGGCGTTTATGAGCGCCCGACAGGCGTTGGACACCGCCTTCTGTGAGCCATCTGGAAATTTATGGAGGAGCACTGCTCCAATGCCGTATTCGGAGGCGTCTGCAGCGACGACTATGGGTAAACAGGGATTATAGTGAGTTAGCATCAGGGTGGATGTCAACAGCCGCTTCAATTCGTCAAAAGATGATTGGCAGTCTTTTGACAATCGCCATTCGGAATCCCGTTTCAATAAGGCGTTCAGTGGGGCTCTTATATTGTGCATGTTTGCGATGAAATTATTGTAATAGTTTACAAGACCGAGGAGGGATTGCTATTCCACTTTGTTTTTGGGTGCAGGCATTTGATTAATGGGTGCCACCTTGGAGGGGTCTGGGCGTCGTCCGTTTTTATCAAGAAATTTTATGCTTGGGAGAAAAAATGAGCATTTCGCGATACGTAACTTGAATCTGAAAAGTCGGTTTTATGTAATACTTCGTTCAAATGTTGCACATGTTCAGCTCTAGACTCACTAACAATGGCAATATCATCCATATAGGCCAGTGCGAAATAAGGTCATTCAGTATTGTGTCAATGATCTGCTGGAATATGGCCGGAGCACACTTTACTCCGAATGGTAATCTATTGTATTGATACAAACCGCGGTGGGTATTGATAGTCAGCAACTCTTTGCATGCATTATCCACTTCAACCTAGAGGTAGGCGTCAGATAAATCAATTTTTGAGAATATTTAACCTCGGTTGAGTTTAAAAAACAAATCGTCCGGGGTCGGTAGCGGATACTGATGTGTTTCTAGGCGATCACCAAGTCCAGTAGAGAAATCGGCACATATGCGAACCGAGCCATCTGCCTTCTTAACCACCACAATTGGTGCGGCCCAAGCGGAATAATTAACTTGTGTTCCTGATCTGATTTCAACGTGGCATATGGAACGGGCCGTTATGGGCGAGAGACTGGTTTAGATAAAGGATCGCCTCAGCCTTAGTGCATAACCCCAAGCCTGGCTGAAATATTTCGGCGTGCTTCTGAATATCCTCAACTGTTGGAGTGTTAGTAATGTTTGCAACGTCGTATACGTCTGGTGAGTGCGATCGCGACAGTGGAGTCGGGTTATTTGAGTCACAAATGGAACTGGAAGGCACATCCCATAACTGAAGCTTATTAATCCAGTCAATGCCGAGATTTAAATTATGAGCGATTGATATATAACAAATGTCATTACCATAGTGGTCACGAAGATGAAAGTCACATTCTAGCTCTCCAAGGAATGGTAATTGTTGAACTGTGGCATTTCGAGCAACCCGGTTTGTAGCACTGTACGAGGGCTTACCAAGAGCAACCCAAGTTGAGCGTGAAATGATTGTTATGTCCGATGCCGTGTCCAGCTGTAGGGTTACCGGATGGCCATTCACAGTTAATGTCACGTATTTCCGCAGTTGATTGAGTGAAGATTTCGTGGCTGCGAATACGGCGTTTGACTGGTGCCTGATGCGACGAAATGCACCGAAGGTATTCACAGATCTTCTGTTTTGTGAGCACCCACAAAATCCTTCTCTGTGCCCCATACGTCCACACTCCTGACAAAAATGTGTCCGGTAACGACAAAATAGAATAAAGTGCCATTCCCCACAGTTCCAGCAGGCAGAGGGCGGTCGTTGGAATGGTGTCATTGCACGCGATTTCCGAGGTTGTGAAACTGTGTTTCATTCGCGGCTTCGCGAATAACCGGACAGTACGAACACTGTTTCGTGTGAGCGTGCGCGGGCTTGTGTGTAGGTGTGTATGCATGCGCATAGCGTCAGCTGACAGCCCGTTCATTCCTCATGATGAACAGTTTGTTCCAATACGAAGTACTACCTTTGGGCCTCGGCTCCTTGGTAGAAGTGTGTGGTGCATCCGATAGCCAAGCTGCCTGGTCAAATAATCCATATGGATGACGTGTGTCACATGGCCGAAGATCGTGATGGTGGTCTCATGCAGTCCTACAGCGTTTGAGTGAACTGAACTTGCGTTTAAACATTGAGAAGTGCCAGTTTCGCGTAAGTTCCATTTAATTCCTGGGCAACGTCATCACCAGTAACAGAGTATAACTGGGTGCGTCCTCAAAATGCCACTGAGGTTAAGCTGTCCTCGGAATGCGTTCCTCCTACTTGCGTTACCTAAAAAATCTCGCCATCACTGCAAAACATCTAAGGTTGTTAACCAAAGCGAACAAGAAATTTATCTGGGGTCCATCGCAAGAAAATGCATCCAACGAAATCCAGCATCGTATAGTTTCTACGCCGGTTATGGCCATCTGCGATGAAGACATTCCAGCCGTTGTTACCACTGACGTTCCGAACATCGGTCTGGGCGCAGTGTTATCTCAAATACAGGACATTAAGGAAAAAATCAGTGCCTACCGCTCTCGAAAACTTACTAAAACGGAGGCGCAGTATTGTGCGGGACCCGTAAAAAGAGGAATTTGTTTTTAATTTGGTCGACCGTTCACACTTCGAACCAACTATTTGGCCTTGAGGGCTTTCCTTACCCGTGGAAATACTGGTCTTAGGCCAATACGCATTCAACGATGATATGCCCGATTACCTAACTACGATCTTCAGATTGTCTTCCGATCAGGGCGTGAGAATCAAGTGGCTGATGGACTTCCTCGTCTTTCCCCTGACGAAGTCGAACGACATGAGGAAATTGCTGAGCAACTACTAGTTTCCGCCTTGCAGTTCGAGGGTGTTTCCGCAGGTACCAGAACTCCAGAAGGCTACTGCTGAGGATGATGTTCTGAATCTCACTTGAGTTCCTTCCAAAGGGTTTTCCCTATCAGAATTAAATATCCGGCTCCGTTCGTCTGTTCTACGTTCTGCGTCACGAACCTTTCCGAAGCCGATAGAGGTCTTATGCATGGCACGAAATTCGTGGTTCTTCAAAGCACTGCCTCTAAAGCTGTCTCTTGTCCCCACGAAGGCCACCTCGGCATAAAACGGACCAAACGAAAAGCAGAATCTTGGTTCTGGTGGCCCGGAATGTCGAAGTCCATACAGAACTATTCGAGATTGAGAACCTCGTCAGTTGTCGGATGAGAGTTCAAAATCGTTTGGTTCACCTATCCAACTGATAATTTATCCATCGCGGCCTTGATCTAAGACTGCGATCGATATCTTGAGTCCGTTTAGTTTAGCCCCTGATCATCAGTAGAATTGTCTTGTGACCACTTGCTTCTACAGTAAGTAGCCTGAAGTGCATCCATATGGGGAAGTAACGACGGCGGTTATTCTTCGGTGGTTACAGGATCTGTTTTACCGATTTGGTTTTCCAAAGGAAATGGTTACTGATAATGGGCCCCAGTTTACAAACCTATCTAGAAGCTAACGCAACACGGCATTCACGCTTTACATCGTACAATCCAGCAGCAAATGGCATCGTGGAGAATTTCGACAAAACACTGAAAGATGCGTCTCAGGCGATCTGCTTGTCTGCAAAATGTATGGAGAATGCCATTTTGAAGCTCTACTCACTTATCGAGTTGTGTACCATCGAGCTACCAATCAGATACCCGCAGACCTCGTTCGGATGTCCCCTTCGGGCGCCATCGAATGCTGCTCATACGTTTCCGGAAGTAACCAGTTCAGATCATCTTGAACATCGAAAGAGGTATCAAAGCACGGTAAAACAGCTGCATCTGTTCAGCTGAGAGCGTTTGTCCGTCTCCACAAACAGTCTGTAGTCAAAGGTCAACCAAAATTGTCGGAACCGTTAAAACCGTCCGTGCCTGTGGCTCCGGCACTCATGAGCTGGAGGATGGGCATAAAGCGAGTGCCCGGAGGTTACTTACTTGCAGTCGACAAAACGATCAAGACCGTTTACTTACGCAAAGTGATGTTGCACCAGGAATGCAGCGGCGACGCTAAGCCCGACAGGTGGTGCCACCTGATAGATACGATTCATGCATGTCATCTCGTTAAGAATAGAAGCGACGTTGATGTTGCCTGTCCTGCCGTTGCACTGTCCCAGATCCGGTTCTGAATATACGCCTGTGTAACTCGTGCCTTACTTTTCATTGCGTACGGAATAACCAGATACAACAAAGTCCATAAAAGATTTATCTAATCTTGGCCGTGTCGTCTCTCGTCCTTGCTGGACTTTCTTTGAAGCCTCACTGAACCCGATACCTTTTTTCCTTCTCAACGCGCAAACTGTGATGCGTAAAGCATAATAAGCTGGTCTGGCCCGTATGCGTAAGCTCCGCCGTCGATGTGTTTTGCATCCAACAGACTCGCATTAGGGATTTCAATCCCATCGTCTGATTGATATTTTAACTTGATCCTTCTGCGGGGTTTCGCACACGCCTTTCCGAAGACTCTGAGACTTTGAATTCTGGTCTCGCCGGCGTTAGCATAATTTTCAGTGAAGGTAATGAAACAGCACTCCCGACTGGAACCCTGGTGACAGCCGGCTGTACGCAATGAGACAGATTTATGCGAAGCGAACAGATGCCGTCCGGATAGACGCAATCTGTTTTTCGTTTCGGCGTATGCACCCACTGATTGTAGCCAAGATGCAACCGAAAATAACTTTTACCAAAACCTCCACAACCTCACACGTAAAGTAATACGGCCCGTTATCGTGATTTTGGCAGATTTAAGCGCTAGAATTGTCCGGATGTCATCGAATGAAGTGCATTTAGAGGGCCCTTTTGAGCTAGATTCCTGTGGCTCGAAAAACGGGGGACGGCTTTTGGTCCTCTGCTCAAACCATCATAAACATGAACTTCAGACATTCTAATCCCACTTCGAGTCATCAATGGACCCATATTGACCACATCGCATTGGGCTATAAGTGGTGGGGATGCGTACAAGATTACCCTAATGACTCCGACAACGCGCCAGTTTGCACTAAGTTATCCATGTGCTACGGTGGGCGTTCTAATCGCACGCTGCAACTTCGGCTAGATTGAGATCAGCTGCCTAAACCATCTCACTTAGTGCTGGCTGCGAAGCTATATGTAATCCCACCTGATAACACCAACCAGCACTGCTCGCTTATCAAGAATACTTTGCAATTCACTGGCTTATTGAGTTGTGGCCTGTGTTGTCGTGTCGTGAGACCCTGGATCACTGCTGAATCTATGCGTTTTCTCGATGCACGCCAGTTAATCCCGACGGGAAGTGAGTATTATGAAACACGACTCCTAGGACGGCGTGCCTTCAACACGCATCTTCGTAGGGACTCTGAAATTTAGTAGCTGTGACGTGTATCAAAAATAGAGCATCCTTACCGGCATGAGAAACTCCCGCAAACTGTTCCACATCATCCGAATCACGGGTAGGAAATCACTGGATGTCAGTGGAACAGCCTGTGAAGCTCACAATCAGCAGCGGCGTCTTGATTTCTTTGCGGAGCACTTTCAGGCGCAATTCAGTTGCCCTTTAGTGTCAGTCCATCCAGTAGCACCTCCGGCACACGTGCCGTGGACTGCTTCGACAGGTCCACAAGTAAATCCAAACCTCAAGACCTCAAGCGCCGGGCTCATATTGACCTTCCCCCGGCCCTGTTAAGAAATGGTGAAGTACACCTCGTTTAAATCCTTAGGTGCGTATAGACGAAGATTGCAGTTTACGGATCACGAGGTGATTCGTCGAAAGTGGAGTGTACAAATATGGACATTATTGTTCGGGAGATTACTGGGCAAGCATGCCTAATGAGCAGTGATAACCGTGAAACCGGTCGTGTGCTTCCAGGGGCATTTCGTGCTGTCATCGATAAGAAACATTACCTATGACAAATGGTAAAGTACAGTTTGTTGGGGACCTTCATTTTTCGTTCTGGAAGGTCGGAAATTCCAGGCAGGTACCCTCCTTGTTCAGTTTAGTTCTTTCAACTATGTGTCCTGACTATGGTTGCTACCTCGCAGCAACGCCGAGTTGAAAGTAGGATTAATAGAAGCATAACGTGAAAGGGCTAATCGGATTTCACGAAAACGAAGAAGCACGAACGCAACTACGCCATTGACCACGACACCCAGCTGTACTGCTTAATCTTTCCAACCATTTGGAATGTCCTAAGCCTAACCTAAGCGCTGCGGATATGGTGTTTCCATATCCGAGAAGTGCTACGGAGACTTCGATGCTGAAACACCGGCAGTATTCGTCGATCTTATACCCCTAATGACCGTATACAGGAACTGATCTAATGCAGTGCACACTCAACTTCTAATAGGCAATCAGATGTCACGCCAGTGCCAGAGATGGTTAAGACTGACAAAGGTCAAGCGCGTCTTCTATATACGCGATGATATTTGATCCGTCATCTGACTCCCTGGTGAGATGTAACCACCCGGGTAACTAAACTGACCTAATTGAGCCAGGGTTCCCCTGTGGCATAAAAAGTTTCGTGTAGAGCGAACCTAATTCTACAGCAGCATTTCCCGCTTTGAAGTACTGAAACTCATCCCAAACACTTCTTCAGAGAACCTAGAAAAAGTACGGCTTGCCTGGATCTTCATTCAGAAGAACAATATTGTCAGCGTACTCTGTTTCCCACCCGAATAAAGATTGATGCCCCTATTCTGACACGGGAATAGAGCCATTTGGAGAACGGTTTCAATCACAAAGATATGAAAAAGGGCAGTCAAGAGTAACTCTGAGAAATACCTCTCGTGATAATCTCGAGTGAATAATCGCCGAAAGCACGGATTCCGATTCGGCTGTTCACACACAAGCATTGGAAAAGAGAAATGAACTTCTCTGGCACACTCGTCGATGAGAGGCAGCGCCAGAAAACTGTGCGGTCAACTAAGTCGAATGCCACTTTCAGATCAAGGAAGACAGAGATTGTGGGCCTAAGAAATATGTGTCCGTGTTCTGAGATCCGTCAAAGGGTGAAGATGTGGTCGATACAAGCCCAACGGAGTCTAAAACCGCCTTGTTTCTCAAGTGTGCACCTTTTACGAGCGACGGATAATCGGTGAAGAATAACCCGAGGGAGACTACTTTTGTGGTTTTCACGAGAGGATTTATCACCTTTCATATGAATCGGCACAATCACCAATTCACACCATTCTCTGGGAATCTGCCCATCGTCCCAAATAGCCCGAGGGAGTTTTGTTACCTGTGAAAGATGGAGATAACCCATCCGACCCAGCAGATTTGTACTTTTCCAAATAACCTCTATCCTTGATGGAGGCGTGATATCCGCCTGCATCGTTTCTGTTCACTGATTTAGTGGACCAACTGAACGGTCACTTAAAGTGCTCCAACCAACGATTCAGACAGTCCCTGAGAATGAATCATTGAGTCCTCAGATTTCTTCCGTGGACCAGAACGTTTCATCAGACGGCAATGATCGCAACTATTACCAATACATCCAGCCTTCATCATTTTCTCCTATCTCACAATTTACCATTGCTCAAAGCCATTTCTAAAGCTCTCAGACAGTTAGAGCTTCAGGGATTTACGCACTGCATCGAATGTGGCATCCGGAAAGACGGATGTGCGAGCATCGAACACAGCAACTGATGTGGAAGATATCCATCAGTTGTGTGACCTATTCGAACCAGTCTTTTGGTATTGGAAACGGCGTACGAGGGTTCCTTGTGCTCTTGGCAGCGTTAATCTGGGTGGCAATTGGGTCTCTAATGCGCTCTTTGGAATCTCCCAAAATGCCAACTTAGGGGGTGAGGACCCTAGTAATTAACTCCACGTCCGTTGAACGCACGCTTCGAAGTAGCTGAGATGAATCCTAGTAGAACTCTTCCTTGGTTTCAGATAAACTGTTGTCAGCGAGTGAATATAAAAACAAGAAGGGCATTGATACTTCTGTATGTTGCTTTCAATACGTACCGAAGCGCCCAACTGAACTGCACACAAATGACTACTGACTGAAACCCGGTCTAGTAGCGCATGCTCAGCTGTTGTGCTCAAACCGATTCCAATGCCAACCTGACCACGAGCACTAGACACCGGATCATCGGATACGCAAAGAGTAAAGCGGGGATGAGGTTGTATCTGGGCTGCGAAGAATGATCACAAAACTGGGGTCTTGTACGTACGCTCCGGAGGCACAAGAGTTCGAGGGGAGGGGGAGGGGCTCGTTTGTTGTTCTAATATGCAAAAAGCGTCCATTCAAAGACTATGTCAAGCACAGACGTTTAGGCCTCATCCAAATAGCGTCGAAAATGCTTATGTCTGCCGTATTTCGCAGGTTTCATCGAACAGATAAAAAGTAGACTCGCGAGCTGGCTGGGTTTCGCACCGGTCGTGGATTTTTCGATAAAATCCTCACCCCTCGGCAGCTGCCAGAGCACCATTATACCTTCCATAAAGCAGCGATCTTCGCATCCTCAGACATTCGCGCGTCGTACTGTGTTGCTAAGGCTGCATCGTGGGACTTTGTTAAGAAATGAACTTCCTGAGACGCGTGTCTAGCCTCAAAGAGTTGAATGGCAATACCTCAGATCGGGTTATGGCCTACTGCAAGCTCTCTTCCTCTTTTTTGGTCTCCAGTGGAGGTCGACAGAGTTACCCTATATTCTCATTCGTTTCCAGTCTTGAACTACGGAATGTTTGTCTGTTCTTCCAAACAGTGGAGTCGAACTTCTACGGAACAAAATGTTCGACTTGAAATAGGCCAATAACATCGCCTTGGGGAGTGAAAATGCTCAAGTAATGCAACAGGCTCTGAAACCAGCCTTCAGATGAAGATTCGCGTCTTCTGTGCCGTTACCCCACCCGTGCTCACATACGAGTATGGAACCTAGTAACTGCGAGCTGAGGACACCAGGAGGCTGAAGGTGCTCAGCCACTGGTTTCTGTGCAGAATTCTGCGTACAAGCTGGCAGGAGAAGCTGTAAGACGATGAAATAATGAGGCAGTGCGGCGACATTGACTAGATTTCCATGCCTGAATACCGTCACACGCAGCGGTTCAATCATTCACCTCGGCGACCCGAAACGGAACTGTCCAGACGGACACTTTGCCCTGCACCATGTACGGGATGGCGCGGTCGTTTCGGAGGTCAATTGAAAATGTGGTTGAGCTCCATCGATAAAGATATGAAGCGCCTAGAGCTACAGACGGTTCGCGATACTAGGAAGAAAACTCGGCCAAAGTTTGCAGTGAGCTCGCATTTAACCGCTTCGGATGATCGGCGAAGAACCGCGATATCCTTCGGGCCGATTTATCGGCCAGTAGATAGCCGTGTAAAAGTCAGAAGTCCTACCCATCGCGAACACCGTGTATTCAATACGTTGTGATACTGTAACACTGTCTTGTCACAAAGTAGCGGCGCTACCATTTGATGAGAACAATCGTGTTATTAATACAGCCGCCCGCACCTTAGTTTTCTGAACACGCAAAACTGCCAATAATTTCAATTTTTCCAGGCTGTGGGTACTGCATCCTTCCATTTTGCAGTACTTTTGTAAGGTTGGTTAAACCTTACCAAGCTGTTTCCTCGTTGCGAGCGTTAGCCAGTCCTTCACACTGCGCATGGGTCGTCTGTTCGCTACAGTGGTACTCTGTAATACGCCACCATGATCACCAGGGCAACGTTCCCACAACCCATGAGGAGAACACTACAGGTAGAGAGAGGCCGGTTGGTGTGTATTGGAAAAGCGCGCGTGCAGTGCGCACGAGCAACGGTCAAGTGGTCACCGCGCTTGGCAGTGCGAGTTCGGATAAACAGTGACGTATGTTAAACAAATAAGCAAGGTTGAATGTCACTACACTTTGCTGTAGTGTGAGGCCCCTCAGGCGCCTCAACTGATGAACCTTCCAATGTACCTGGTGTCAAATGTCTCCAATAGGCAGAATAATGCCGACAGCGTCATTGTAGTTATTTTACAATTATCAGACGAATACTCTTTAAAGGTGGGAGAACTATAGGATAATTTCTGGATTGACAAGGGAGCAGTTGGCGACTAACTGAAATGGAGACAACGGGCAGAATATTGCAGAAAGTAAAAACCATCTTCACATGCACTACCATGACCCGTGGTGTTTGAGTGGTCTAGAACGTTCATCTACCACCTCGGAAGTCAGAGTTTCGAGCCCTGAAATCGCCGGTCACTTTGATGGGAGGCATTTGTTCAACGCCCCCGGCTCGTTACCAAGTCTGGTCTATTGGATGTTCATCAGCACGTAGTAAGAGCAGAACAGCGTAGACAATCCACAAATGGGATCACCAGGCGACACACGAAGTATATAAAAATGAAAAGATGGAATTGGGATGGTGATTTTATAAGAAGCTGGAGCACAAAAATACAACCATCAACATTTCATGAACTAAATCGTGTCTTCAAGTTCGGCAGTCCTTATCAACGCATATTAGGAGGGCCGTCTTTACACTACATCAGCTTCCAAAGAGAGAGCAGCCTTGGTATCAACAGACTAGAGACTGTTGAGGCGTAAGGAGTAGTACGAAGGTATTGAAGGAGAAAAGCGGTATTAAAATGTTAGTACAATACAAGTGTCACCAAAACAAAAACCAATACGGTCATTTCAGTGGACCAATACAATTTCTTCACAAGTGGGAAGACTGAATGTGACATGTGCCTCAAAATCAGGTATAAGAGAATGGGACGCGTAAGAAAGAACCCAATCCGGTAGTTACAGGCGAGTGAGTGGACGGATAAAGCAAAAACCATACAAGGATTGATCACTAATGGCATAAGCCAATGACTGTATCCAGCAGTAGCAGATTAGGGGAGACGAAAGAGAGTAGTTTGCTCTGCGCTGCAAGTGTTCGTTTTCTTCGTGGGGTCGAAATGCGGATTTGAAAGGTTCAAGTCAGTCCTGCTTGAGCCGTTGTATGCGCTTGTCACCAGTCACTTCTGTGGCACAGAGACGGGGGAACCATCCACGGGGACTGATATAACTACCTGAATATGTGACAGGAAGCCAAAAGTAAGAGTGATTACCAATTTTGTAAAGTCTGATAATCGGAGAGAGAAGACTGGTTGCAAGAATCATTACTCATTATTATAGTACGCGGTAAGCGCGTGCTCCGCTACCCTCGTCCATACAATAATCTGCCACGAGTACAGTATTTATTTCTGTGTTAATTTCGCTGCTGGTTGTAAATAAACACCAAAGCTGTGAGCTTATCTGCATGGTGTTTGTGATGATTTTTAAATGTTCCCCTGTATTGTCATCCTAGTTAGAAGCTAGATTTATCGTAACCAATTTCACCGTTAATAACGGTGTTCCTCCGCAACAGCTGACATCAAAACGCGTTTTTCAGCTGTTTCTCCCAGGCCATACCCCCCCCCCTCACTTCCTCTCTCCGCGATAAAGCCTACGATGAAATTATTATGCGAAAATCGAAACATTGATTCTCCTCAATGGATAGCTCTTGCTTATCCAATTTAAATGTTTTGTTCCGTCTCACTAGCCCTAGTGAGAATTAAGTATCATCTCAGTTTGTGTTTTTATCAAAAACAACGAATACAATACGTTGCTTTCACATTCGCCCACTCGTTGCGCACAATGCATTGGTCCGACTGGCGGGCGACCGCGCCTTGAGGCTTAGCGCTGACAAGACCCATCTCTCATTTATCGATCTATTCCAGCGATCGGCTATCTTGTCACTCGAGATGCCGTTGTCCCAAGCCTTGGGCCTGGTACGGCACCAATACTAACTGTCGACGCGACTTGGCTGTCCGCCAACCATGGATTAACACATTCCCTCACAGAATGAATCAGATGAAGGCAGTGGGAATCCCGAGCAGTTAACTCAGATGCCATCGAACTCTGTTTTCACCATAATTATGTTAAAGTAACACTTTGGACGAATAGAACAAAATGGTGATGTGATAACTTCAGCACTACTCATCATGTTTTCCACAGGCGGCGAAAGTGAGATTTGATTTGGAAATGATACCGATTCATAGCGATGAGAACAACAATTGTGATGCATTCGGAAATTTTCGCATTGCTTAGTTTAAGTTTCTTCACGAAAGCATACCACAACATCGAGGATTGCATCAAAGCGCTTTCATTCCTTGACTCTAATTCTCAACCTTTAAAAATCGTCAGTTTGTAGACGCACACTAGCGTATTCAGCATATCATATCCTTTAACTAACTGCTTCTCTTGCTCTGGTGTACCAAGCCCCCCCCCCCCACCTCATTTTTGTCAGTTTCTGTTGCAACAGCACTATGCTTGACTTTCAGCCTATATATATATATATATATATATATATATATATATATATATATATATATATATATATATATATATATATATATATATATATACTCTAAGCCAGAGATGCAATCATGTCCCGGTGGAGGTCGAGCGGGAGTGCAGGTTCAAACCCCGCCAGAAGATCATTCTGGCGGTGAACAACCGTCCTGTGTCACCTGGCCCTTTGACCGGCTGGACTATTCGGATCTTATGCAATTTTTCACTCAAGGTCAGGCTGTTGGTTTTCCCCGATGCTGCAGTGAATCGCTGAGGTAATGGGTTATACCCTTCCCACCGTAAAATGCGCAGGCACGAAATAAATAGAAATAACGAAAATAAGCTGGAAATACAGTGAATATTATTGCTGCAATGTCTGCATTAGATCTCCGACTTATTGCATTAGACAACCTGGAACCCTTCACTGCTACCTTTGACCATTTTCGTAAACGTTAAGTATTAGAAATAAATGGAGGGAACCTGACTCACCTGAGGTCGTGCCGTTTTGTGGCGACGTCGTCTTGACCAACTCTATTTGACCATACAACCAATGCCTGAAATAAAATAATGGGATCGTTATCATGCATGCAGAAATACGTCCAACCAAGTTACTACGAAAGTACCATGGAAGCGAAGGGAATCTCAGTCCACCGAAGATCAGATCCTGTGGTCAAAAAAAAACGATTTTCGTTAACAGCATTGCGCTACGGTAAGGTGGCGAGCAAGAGGTGCAATGATCGAAAACAAGATGAAACGTATTGAACGAAAACGCACTTTGATTTTCTCGTGACATGGACCAGATCACCCACGCGGACTGCGATACGTGTTTCATCCGGATACGGGGTGTCGATTGCGGTACGAAAACCGAAACTGAAACACGGGTAACACTGGCCAGCATAGGAACGCACAATCCGAAACTCACGCCGTGTTTGTTGCTTGAAATGTTTCTGTCGAATCTGTTCTACCTACACGAAGTGGATGAAAACAAAATATAAAAAGAAAACAATGGAACATCTGATAAACTCCTAAAATGATCGACTTGGTTGGGTTGGGACAAGCGTTGTAAATCGTGCAGTCAAATGTGACAGTTCCAGTTGATGCCTTCGGAAAAACCCCACGTGGGAGTACCTTCGACAAGATACATTGAGAAATATAGCTAGGTCTCGCTATCAGTGGCGTTCTTGTATCTACAAGCCTTCATTATCGAAGTGAAACCAATTTTCGTAGTTTTCCTATTACTATCTTCATATTCTTGTTCTTTTTCATTATTTCCTAATAGGGTTGTCGCAAGAGGACAGCAACCAAAGCCACCACACACAGTGCATAGTTAATGATTGTCTGAACTGAACTTTCAGTATGAAAGTCAACGTACGAAGAAGTGGAAACTCAAATATGCCGCTGAAGGTAACAGTTGACCACACCCACGATTCCTGTGGACCCAACCTGATTAGTCTAGTGTGACCGACAGGCCGCTGCACCCGCGTTTTAAGCTGTAATTATTTACCTAATAGAAAATGAAAGTTCATGTCATAAGATAAGTACTGCTTATCGATGCTAGGAGTAACTTTATCGACTCCAGTCGTGCCTGACCAACGACCTGAGTCAAAGGTATGCAAATCAGATCAAGTCATCATCGACAGTCACAAAGTGAATGGTACACATGATGGTAATTCCAAATGAATGTATAAAATATTAGTGGCGACGGAAATCAACAAAAAGGACAAAAAATTATCTTAGTAAGACAATCAACTGATCTATTGCTCGCCGAGTAAAAAGCGGTTACAGAACAACGAACGTTATAGGATAACTGTGTAGAGACGGTAACACGGTTAAGGAGCGCATTGAAGGAAACCGACCACATACAGTTAGATCGTATTCACCGGAACCTTCACGTAGGGGCCAGTGAATACCGTCACCGATTGCACGTCCAGACCATGTTAAAACCTGAAGAAAAGAGAGTAAAGAATAAACTTGGACTATGCGGTTGAAGTTTCGCTTCTTCTCTACCTATAGAGATTCATTGAAATTGCACATGGAAATTCAGCTCGTCATATCGAGAAACTCCGTTAAACTGGTTTAGTCCAGATCCCATGCTATCTAACACAGTTGTTTTCTTTACCAAACAGTTCGTTTGCTTTCCATGCAACTTAACCACTAGTTGCCACGTCAACATCCACCCCTTCGCTCCCACACCTGCTTCATCATTTGTTTGTTCAGTCCCACTGCGTCACGCAAGTTTAGCCATGTTTCTATGACTGCCGATTGGCCTTGATTGTCATGAGTCTAACTGTTGATATTATCTGTTCAATCTCATCGCTTACGTCACCTTTCTCTCCGGTTTTGGAATGACTCATTGGTATCCATGACCCCTTCTGTTATTACGTCATTATTGCCTCAATAACTTGACAAGGCCCAAACGCTTGGACGTAATTATCTTCCTCCCTCTGTCTGCCTTATCCGTGTGAATGACTGAACTTGGCCATTCCTGTGACCATGCACTATCTCATAACCATGCTATTTCACTTGCCCTTCGCCATGCTTGTTGTTCTCTTGGACCATTACTTCTTTTCAGACCGCTGATTGCTCAAAATGCCTCCCACAAATAAGGGCCTTCCTTGTAAACCATATTACTCGCTTTGGCATTGCCGTCTCGAGCGTCTCCTGTCTATTGTTACCTGGGCGTGTTTGGAGACTTTGTTGGTTGTTTTGGTTCAGTGGTCGGTTTGCCCACAATTTGAGGTTTTTATTGATATTGTTTCATAATCTGTCCCATAGTACACGTAGTAAAGCGAGCCTGTGTTCTCTGTCTTGAGACTTGGGGTTCGTTTATCTGAAAGTCATTCAATTACGGGACGACACTACGCATAGATCTGTAAGAGCGAGACGGGTAAGAACCGCATTTGAAAACGGGCAGTATGAGACCAGGCCAACTTGTGTGTGTTCATACCTCCAGAAACAAAAATAATGATTTGAACGTGTCACAACGCATTAGGATTGTTCATAGGTTTTGAGGGATCCATAGCACTTCGGACGCTTACAATTCAGGATGATTTATTACCTGATAAAATTTGAACTATTTAAGAATAATTTCTGATAGAAAATCGAAGAGATTCGTCCGGCGGTTTATAATTGAAAAGAAATGAGGCACAGTGGCTCACAAAGACCACTCGAACATGATGGGTCTTTCCAGAAAAAAGACCGTTTACTTCTGTCCCTTGTTATCATCAAGATTATGATAAATGAACACATTACTGATTCAGACAAGCATTATTATTTATGCGGCAGAACACTATACAAACTTGTTAATCAGCTATGCTGTGCACAATAAGCACAGTTCTGGGTGTAGATACTATTCTACGGTGTCCCACAGTTTATTTTTGCGGGGAAGGATTTACATCGGCGTTGATGAATCCAACTGGAATACAAGAATCAAATAGAGATAATAAGTCCATATGGATACTCTAGTGTTCGGATGCAAGTCTTACTGAACTGGATCTTGCTGGCTAAAGTTGCAATGCGAGGGAAATGTCGACTGACGATCTACTCTGAACCGTAGGGAGTGCTTCGCGGAAGACTAGATACCAATACCGGGAAAACGAAGATTTTGGTATGCACTGCACATCGCGCCCAAGAAATATGTCAATAAATAACCGACCGAATATAATTCAGCATTCAGAGCTCTGACCTGACAATCTTCTATGATAGCTAGACATTCAGCGCAACATTGTTAACTTCAGGGCAGTGTGTATCCAGCTGTGAAAACGCTCTAGTACAGCGACAAGACTAGCTTCCGAAGGCTTCGTGACTTTTAGGCCAGATCCATGAGAACCTGCGGCCGTGAAAAACAGCCACTATGCAACAAAAATGCTACCAAAGTGAGAGTTTTTTAAATAGGCGTCTATGATGAAACATCAAAATAGATCGATATTTGTGTTTGCATTTTACACGATAGACTTTTGCAGACAAAGTGCTCACGTTTTAGTCAATTTGTTCACCGATTAAATAGAACGACGAAATCGCAACATAAAGACGCACTCGGAGTTTCCTTTAAGTTGTCGATCAAAGTAGATCAATCATGCTGCTGTGTTCTGGTATTCGTTACTAACCGAAGCATCGAATTAAAGGCGGAATAAACTGAAGCATAAAGGACTAATAAACAGAAAAGGAAGGATGGAGATTGTGAGGATACGGGCTGACTCCTTGTCGATAGACAACCAAGAGTTGTTAGCAGTTGGCAAATCAGCGCGTGTCCAGAATCCAAGTCCACACTTGAGCCAACGGCTTTACGAGCGATGGGGCAGCGGGTTGATAAAACGAGAACGGATTTCCGGCTAATAGTAGCTAGCCGTTTCCCCAATCAACCGATCAGAAGAGCGGTTGCCCGATGCAAGTTTGAACCAATCAGTCTGTGTTGCAATGACTGGTGACAGTGATCCTTTTATCCTATATAAAAAGTGTTTTGAGTAAATAAATGATTCGAAGGTAGAAACGTCTTCTCACTAGAGCTAGTGGGACGCAACAGGACCGAGATGGATATCATTTAGACAAGGAAAGAGTTCGGATGCAACTAAAACAGTGACCGCCGTACCCATCCACTTATCATAACATCCGGCGGAAAGATCTCATGTACCCCAACCTGGAAGCCTGACACGTTCTATTCGGTCAATCCTACTGGTTGGGGTTTTCATATCTCGCCATGTCACGGTCGGACCACCTCAACCTATCTTACAACCGCTAACCACCTTCGAGAATAATGTACGCCAAAGGAGTTCATCTATGAGCATATGTAACACGTCTCAAGCGCTGTGAACTGTTTGGTTTAGGTGTTTCGTCTAAAGACTGGTTTATTTACGTCCCATACAGCTTAAACAATCTCCTATCGCTAGTACGTCAAAAATCTCACTGGCAATTGGGGTCAAAATATCGCATCCGGGATTCCTCGTTATTTTGGGTTGTACGCCGCTAGAACTATAGTATGGTCTGTGTTTTTTCCGACCTCACGTTATATCATCTTTGATAGGCAGCCGTTACTCACAAAATGTGAATTAAACACATTTGGTAAATGAAGTTTTCCTCATAAAACAAAATTTAAAAATAATGTTGAAGCATTTGAGTAGTGTGAGTTACATGACGTGCCTGATGCAGATGACGTATCAGAACCATCCTGGACGGACTGCTATAGCTACTGAGAAACCCACAGACCTTACGTGCCAATTCGTGGCTCATCACTAGCAGTAGGTACACGAAGTTGGCTAACGAAACAATGAATGTGTCACGGAAGACAATCAAGTCGACTTTAGAGTTAACGTGTTTCTTAGAATCATACATCAACATTATTTCGATTAGTAGTGGGTTGCTTTTTCATGACGAATAGAAAAAAATTTCGTGACGACCCTTTGTAGACGGAATACTCTGGATAAACAAATGGTGATGGAATACACAGTAGCATAAACAGTAAACTACTTTATATTTCACTACGAAACAAGATCATTTGAAAAATTATAACCCTGATGAAAACGAAGGCATATTATTTCTATTTATAAAGGCCGGAATCTCAAGGTTCACAGAGATACGAATTACATGCATACATGCATACATACGATTTCAGAAATTGAGGTTAAACGGGCTAAACTTCTTGGTTTGTACCTTCTGTAGTATGTAAATGAGAACAGAATCGTCTGATTGTCACGAACAGTAACATTTTTTGCACCGAGTTTTATGCTGATGTTGTATGGTGCTACCCGAAGTCGTTATTGCGAAGCAAAATGATAAGGAGATTATAACTCGGTAAAAGGACAAAACACAACCGTACCATATTTTAAGGTTACTCTCTCGCCGCCTGAAAAAAAGTGTCAAGTGTAATTACAAGAATCTCGTAATAAGGTCACGCTCATCACATCTGATTCAAGATTTTCACTAATACCTATTGATTCGTTTTAAAAACGTCCGTTGCAAACCGTGTGCATCAAGCCAAAAGTGAGCGGCATGAACCATGCCCTTTCAAAGATCCGTCTTTCGGTCAAACAGGCACCGAAGCCACAACTGTGGACAAAGAAACACCTGGCATGCCAATGTGTAGAAAAATGTACATGACGAACGGGCAATCTCACCTGAAACAGATTAGCTGTCCGGCCTAAATCGTACGGATAGATAAACGGCTCAGTGCCCGTATCAGCGCGCCAGTGGTTAGCCTAAAGAGTCAAATACGAAATTTACGATAAACGAAAAAGGAAAACTACAGAACAACATCAAAGGAATGTGAAAAAATATTCTACACTCAAACGTGCACATATGTACCACCATTGTTTAGAACTTCGCTGTTGTTAACCCGCCATAATTTCATTTCTGAATTTGATGATAGTAAGATTTTGTTACAAAATAATGAAAGACCCAATGAATCCTAGGTGCTCTGCTGTAAGATATTTGAATGGCACCATGACGATTGAAACCTGCGCGGATACTAAAGTATTAACTCGGACTAAGACTGCGCAAATGTGCCGCAGTTAGCCATTTTCATATTATACAGTGTGAGATAAAAGTACAGGACTCCAAATTTTCCCTCATATTTCCGCTCCCGTTGATCCCGCATCGCAGCATAAAGAACAACACATTGAGGGCTGAAGCACACGGAGTATGGGTGAACAATGTGGTAAATGTCTACTTTGGTGACGGGAAAAAATTAATCTGGATGAACCGGATGCTTGGAATTATTACTGGCATGATATCAGAAAAGAAAGAATATTCAGCCAAATAAACAACGACAGAAGCTCAGTGATGGTTTAGAGAGCCTTCTCAACCAACGGCCAAAGTGAGCTAGCTATACTTTATAGTACACAAGATTCTGTTGCGTATATTCGTACGTTGGAACAGTACTTGCTCCCGCTACTGACCAGCAAACTGCAAGACAATGCCATGTTCCAACATGATAATGTTTGTCGTTAAAGTACACCATGAAAAATGTTGACTGTTGCACCTTCGGATCAAGAAAATACAGTGGCCAGCATGAAGCCCAGATTCAAACAGGATTAAGAGGCTTTGGGCGTACCTGTTCGCTATGCCTAACCCGTGTTCGGACGTTTGGCCGCCAGCAATTTGGATGATTGAATTACGCTATATTCACTTAAGTCTGTTAAATGTCACACCCTCAGAAGGTGGATTAGGCGCAGCCCGTACCCCTAGTCATTCTCGGAATTTATAGTTAATACCTGGTAAGCCAGAGTTATAAAGACATACATTAATCACGAATCGGTAAAAGAAAGGGCTTGTGCTATGCTGTTATGCTAATGCATCAAAGTCAAGTTGTTTTGACTGTTATGACATCACAACAGCCTCACACCGGAATTTCTAAAGCCGAAGGCTTGAAATTAAGGTCAGCTGAAGCGGTAGTGCGGTCTATCACGGCAGGGCGTGGTGAATCTGGAATTCAAGCCTTTTTCCTTTTTGAGTTGATAGACACTTGATCTACTTGGCTACCTCAGTATGCGAACAGAATGACTCACCTTAACGATGACATGCGGCAGGCAAAACAGAATTCATCACTGGCCTTGCCTTAGTCAACCGGTTGCTACTTCTGAGAGACTGAAGTTGGTTTGCGCGATAACGAGAACATTATACAGATTGTGACATTTTGGAGAACTACATTTGCAGGTTGGAAGTCAATGAAAAAAGGTTTGAGACTGGTTTTCTGCTGCTTTCTGAGAGTGTGACATTTGACAGACTAAAATGAACATGGCGTAATTCAATCATCCAAAGGCCCGGCGACGGAAAGTTCGGGTGCCACCTTACCAGTCAGGGTAACGTAATGTTTGTCGACCTCGATGGGCCCATTGAGCGAGGTGATCGAATAGAGAACGTAGAGGATCAGGCACTCCCCCTTCTCCTCTGCTCGGGCGACCACTCTTGCACTATCGATTTTGACTTCATGACCTGTTTGCACGTAGTGGTTCCCAATCTGAGCGTGCATCGACGCATCGCATTGATAGTTTGTGTTTGTGTAGGCGAGCGCGCAGTTGTTTGCCTGCCTCACCTATGCATTCCCTATCACATCCAAGGCGTGGGATGGCGTAGGCCTTCCCGGTTGGCAGTGCTAGCCCACACTCTTTTCCGCTAAGTGGAGCGGTCCGCAGGGTACTGACTGATTTGTGGGCAAATTTTGATGCCCCTGATGCTCCTCGTATGTATGGTAGCACGGCTATGCCTTCCAGACTGTTTGTCTGTTCGCCTTGTTTTGTTACCTCTGATACAGGAGTTATCAAACCTCTTTGGGTCGCCGTTTGCGATGAATAACTTGAAAAGTCCGGATAGTTCTTGTTTCTGGAGCTCGGGTGTGTGCCGGCCCGGTGGAACAGGGTACTCACGCAGCTTTTCAAATGACATACCGAGTGACTGTTTTTTGAAATTCAGTAAGTGGTCGGTTGTTGTTTCTAGGTTTCCATCTATTTGTCTCATGATCAGAATGTCAAGAAACGGCAGTTTTGCCTCACATTCTTCTTCCCTCGCGAATTTCATTCCGGGCACCAGCGTGTACAGATCTTGGTGGAATCGATCTAGTTGGAACTCTTCGTGTATCATAAATGTACCTTCCACGTATCTGATAGTGACAGATAAGGTCTGATTGCTTCGAATGCCTTGGGTCAAAATGGCTCTGTGACAACATCTGATATCAGGCTTGGAAGTGGCGATTCCATCAAAATACGTCATATTTGCTGGAATGTTTAGATCTACCAGACCCATTGTCGTTGACAGCATCCCTCTGTCCTGTAGACTGGACTGTGGATCAAGTGTGCAAACACGATGATGGCGTGAGGTTCCCTATGGATGAACCAAAGACCTAGTTGAATTTATGCGCCCGTGATATCTAATTCTCCTTCACTGGAAAGTTATACAAACAAAAAGACGGAGTAGCGAAGGAGAGCCCGCTCGGACCAAAGCGTGCTGGCGTGTTCACGTCAACTTTGGAGAATGAACTGCAGACTGAGTTGAATTCTGTTCTACTGTATTGCCGGTACGTTGACGACATCTTGGTTAATCTAAGAAACAAATGAGATGCTGACTTATTGCTAGGAAAGTTGAATTCGTCACACTTTATTATCGAATTTACGGTAGAATGTGAAACCAATGTGAAATTACCGGTCTTAGATCTGTTTTTCAACTGGTTACCAGAGGGTGAACCGCAAATATCCATTTATCACAAGCCTACCTGAACAGGACAGCGCTTACATTTTCGAAAGATTATGTCACAGGTTACAAACCGAGTCTGATAAAAACACCATATTACCGCCTACGACAGTTGTGTAGTCCCGAAGTTATGTCAACCAAAACAGAAATACTAAAGATGACTCTACACCGGCGTTTATCAGGAAATACAGTATATATATATATATATATATATATATATATATATATATATATATATATATATATATATATATATATAACAAGAAGGCAAAATCACTTACCTTAGCCACAATCCACGTTTCTATACCGGTCTGATTTTTTCCTATTGCCAGTAACTGATAGATAGCCAGCACACCGACCGCAATAGTCACACCGACTGCCAATCCCAGGGCGAACATGACCATGAACAAATCGATCAGAGTGGAAGTGAAATACCCAAAAGAATGATGAAAAAGAGCCAAGGGAAGCTGAGAAAAGTGGAAAAACAATTAACGATAGTGCGCATTAGACAATCTGTTGTACGAATATATAGGGTTACCGTCAACCGTGCTGAATACTAAACGACAAGAAGCCGATGAAATATAAAAGATAGGAGAACACATTTATATTATATGCAGCTAGCTCCTGCGAACGGATGAGCCAGTTTCATGCATGTCCCGAATGACACCTGCCCATGAGAGGCGATCGAATGCGAGACTTAAACACAGAGAAATCCAGTTCTACTTCCAGTTGCGAACGCCGTAGGCAACCTGGAGTCCTAATCCCTCAACGTCCGATTTGATGGTACTGACCCATGTTTTCAGCTATTCTCTGAGGCGACAGTGCCATCCTGAACATGGAACAAGAGAGATGCACTGTTTTGAGATCTCTGTGTCTGGATATCGTAGGACATGTCCAAACCACTCCAATCGTCGGCATTGGAGGAACACTGACAGCTTTTCGATGTCGAGGCACCGTTGTCTTATTGTTGCGTCCGAAAGTTTTTCGTGTCAAGCCACTTTCAGTATCCGTCGCAGACACCAATGATCAAATACTTCCAGCTTTCTGATGTCCTCGACGCTTATTGGCCACGTCTCGCAGCCGTGGATCAGTATTGGACGGATAGGGACCCGGAAGACGCGGACTTTGGTCCGGAGGCTGATTTCGTTGCATGCCCAGAGTACGTTGCGAAGCTGAAGAAGCTCAATCCTGACATTATCAATGGACAACTTGACTTCATCTTGGTCTTGACCGTTCGGGAGAATCGCAGGGCCAATTATTTGAACGCTGGGACGTGCTAGATTTGTTCGCCGTTCAAGTGTATTGGGAGAATGGATTGTGTAGTGCATGTCGAGAGGATCTTGGTCTGCAACATACTCGGCGGAGGGTGGATATTTGGTCCACGGACCGTCTGCCGCAGCGGAACCCTCCTTGATTGAGGCATATGTTCGCTTCCCGCACCACTGAGAAAGGGTGCAAAAAAGCACGAATATTTCGGTGGTCACATCGATGAAACTGATGTAGTTTGCGCACACAACTAACACGGTTAACTGGAAATTCACCCGTGAGATCCAGTCTTTCTGTCCTCGTCGTAGCGTAAAGCCCAGTTCATCCAAAGCGGATTGCTGGATCGATGCCTTAAGTGAAGTCTACTGATTTTCCACGTGTACTTCCTCTCCACCTATGAGCGTGATGGCTAAATGGGAGGCAGTAGCGTCTGAGATCGCTTGGCGCTTTTTCGGTGATCCTAACGCTGCTGTGCTAATCCGCTTCGGGGCAAAGCTTATGCGGCGACTGGCTAGGTGAATCTTGAAGCGCGCACGGACAAAGATGCATTCAGTGCTATTCTCGTTACGTCTCCGCACACCGATAGGACCGACAATCTTGAATCGAAGATGACCAGCATGATGGTATGAGAATGTAGTCGATCTAGTGCACGGTGTGGCAGTCATTGGAGTTCACCATTGCTGCACTGCCGTCCATATTTTCCCAAAACGTGTCTAATTGCTTGAGTGAATGCACCAGTGCGGGCGTTCCAGTCCCACGAAACCAAGAGAACCCATTAATCCAAAATGAATAATATATATATATATATATATATATATATATATATATATATATATATATATATATATGTAACGGCAATAAGGAAACCAAAGCAAATTCCTGATACAATGAGTGAGTGAAGCGACCGTCCGAGGATGGAATAGTGACTGCGGAGATGAGATCATTCTGGGGTCAGCGATTATAAATGTCAGGTACGAAAAAGAAACCAGGTGTCTTCGGTGTTCTCGGAGCGAAAGCAGTTCCATGTGGGAACCATGAATGGAAATTCGAAAAATAAAAGCCAAGAGTAGGGAAGTAAAAGGTTTGGACAGAGAAAGTTTCGTTTTAGGCATTACAGGACACATGGTTGTTTGAACTCCATGTTATAACACCACTGAGATCGGAATTCAGGGATACAAAAACAATGGATCGACCGCTAGAGATGTTAGCTGATGGGGCAGAAGAATGGTGGGACAGTTCAGTTCAGATAACCATTAGCCATGCACTGGGTGCGGTGGCTTTGGTTGCTATTTCCTAGCGACAATCTGAAAAAGAAATAATCAAAAAGAAAACAGTATGAGAAGAGTAAGGCGACAGCGACAAATATTCGTGCCAAGTGGATGGAGAAAGTTTGTGAATACAAGAGTGCCACTGATTACAACACCTAGTCATTTCCTCCAATGTATCTAGCCACTGAGTGGGAGGGTCTCTTTGACCCCGCCTAGGAGGTCTAACACGACCTACATGACCAAGTCCACTGGTTAGGTTTTTCACACATTTCTTCCATGTCATGGACTGGCTACCCTTACTCATCTTCCAGCCGCTACCCGACACACCAAACATTGCGCGCCAGGGAATCCTGTCAGGGGACAAGCGTAACCCATGCCCCAACCACCTAAGCCTGATGAGCTTGTTTCATCTAATGATTTGATCCGTGAGTCTAAGACTCTCCGCCGAACCTCAGCATTGCTTACACGGTGTTCCCACCAGATTCGAGCAATACCACGAGGACATCGGTGTCCAAATACCGACAATCTTCGTATATCCTCCACCAGCAGTAACCATGTTCCTGAACCACACAGAAGCACGGGCCTAACGGTTGCAGCGTACGCTCGACCCTTGATAGATAAACAAATGCCATGTCGACGTCACAGATGGCTGAGATTGGCAAAAGCTAAACGAGCCTTCTGTACACGCAAAGACACCTCAACCGATATCTGACCTCCAGGTGAGATGCAGCTCCCCAGGTAACGGAACTTGTCTACCAAGTCTATAGCCTCCTCATACAATGAAGGGTTTGGTGTTGGATGAACCCAATCCTGCAACAGTATTGTGTACTTTGAAGGTGCGAAACGCATACCGAACATTGCTACGCAATCCGTCAAGCTGTCTAAAAAAGGTTTGCAACTTACCTGCATCTTCACTTAGAAGAACTGTCGTTAGCATACTCAAGGTCTGATACCTTCCTACTCGGAAAAAGTTCAATGCCGCTATCCTCGCCTGACAAAAGTGCGGTCTCTAGGACCATATCAATCACAAAGTTAAAGAGAAAAAGAGAGGGGGGCCACCCTGACGTACTCCACTTTCTGTGATGAACGCCAGTGAAAGAGCACTCAGCTTAGGCTGTTCGTGTAAAGGGACTTGATAATGGAAATAAATTTCTGTGATACACCCTTCAACAAGAGGCAGCGCCAGAGAAATTTGCTTCAAGATCAAGAAAAACGGAAACCGTGAGCCCATGGAAGGTGAACCTATGTTCTAAAATTTGTCGAAGGATGAAGGTGTGATCAACAAAACCTTGACCAGATCTAAACCCAGCCTGGTTCTCACGCGAGCACCGATCGCGAGCGGTTGATAAGCGGTGGAGTATATTACCAGCAAGCAGCTCAGGTGCGATTCTAACCAAACTAATTCCCGTGGTTTTCGCAGAAGGACTTTTCACCCTTCACACCAACTCTTTGGAACTTATTCCTTCTCCCATATAAAACTGAGGAGTTTCGTCAACTCTAATAAGATTTTTAAGCCACCATTTTTGGAAATAGACGGAGGCAACCCATTCGGTTCAGCAGCATTGTGTCGTTCAAGGTAGCCCATCTCACACAGGAGCTCTGCTTCTGACGGAGGACGGGCATCTACAACCAGAGCTGGAGCTATGGTGCTACTTAGCGAGCCTGTCGCGGATAAAGGCCAACTAAACTGTTTCTAGAAATGCTCCGCCCAAAGAACCAGACGACGCTCCTGAGTTTGAATTAGTGAGCCGTTCGTCTTTTTGATTAGTTCACTAACGCCTGGCTTTCGGAGACCAGTATTTCTGATTAGACGGAAAAGGTTGCGGCTGTTGACAATCGCCGCAGCTTTTTCCATTTCCCTACACTTCGCAATCCACCACTGCTCACGGTCGTTTCTCAGGCTACAAGTCAGCTGGCGTTTAAGACATCTCCGTGCTTCATCATACATGGAATCCGAAGGAATCGATCTGCGAGCATCTACCAGCGCAACTGAGGATGCAAATATCCATCGTTTTCCTTTGTGTCTGGTTGTTGTACCTTGGACACCATCAGCAACCTCACGTAGGGGTGAAGAGCATTGGATAGCGCCGTTCGGTCAACTGAATCGAAGACGCCTTTCGAGTCTAAGAAAACCAGTATTGTCGGTCGACGGTATGCGTGACGCACCTCCAATAATTAACGAAGAGTAAAAATCCGGTCGATGCATCCTCGACCAGGGCGGAATCCTGCCTGTTGTTCGCGGGCGTTCCTGTCGCGAGCCTGTGTAAGACGATGCAGCAAAATCGAGGCCAGTACCTTGGTGACTACCAGAATTAAGCTAATACCACGATGATTACTAGTGATTGCGTATTCCCTTCTTGAAGATCGGTATAATAAATGACTCACTCCATACACCGCTAATTTAGTAACTCACTGAGATAATCACAATCCAGTAGTAAGGTTCATATAACGGCCGTCAATTTCTGTATGTAAATATATATATATATATATATATATATATATATATATATATATATATATAAGTAATGCTGACAACCCAAAAGAACAGTTACAAGAAGGGGGAGAGGAAAGCACCACAAAGTACAAAATGCATTTAATAAAAAGATTTATGTTATGATTTTTTTGTTTTTCACGGTACAATTTGTTCTGTTCCGTCCAACTAGCTCCAATGAGAGGACACTTCTAGCTTCAAACTATCACGTTTTATTATGCAAAAAAAAACAACGTACATTAGATGTCAGGTGACCTTAGTCAAAATCATTGTATGAAGTACAGGGGTCCAGAACGTTCGACGTAAACGGGTGTTCTAACTAAATCTTTTGGTTACATACCCGACTGGGCGATTTCGTCCCAGGTGGCTAAACTAAATTTTGACCTCCGGTCTTCTGATTCGAAGAGGGCGACTGTTGGCGGCTGATTGGATGATTTCGTTCCGCTTCGACACGAAGAAATTGAGTTATCGATCCGCTTCGCTGGTCCCAGCTTGAACATCGACTTTGGACAGACGATGGCGTGTTGTCTGCTAACGCCTTCCGGTGTGTCGGCCAATAACCCCAGACACTCTGTGAAGATTTTTTCAGTTTCGTTGTTTGTATGGAACTTTCATGTTTATTGGACACGAGTTCAACAGACAAACCGTACAGCATTCGCGTCCCTGAATACTACTCTGAAGCGAGTCCCTCAGCGTCCCCAACCGATAACAATCCCCATCCCTTGAGCCCCAACCATGAGAGCGGGAAGCATCAGCCGAAGCCAGTGGTGATGCGAGCTTTTTCATACCTCCACGACAAGTCATGGCCTGACCGTCTCGTCGCTTCTTCCAGCCTTGCCCAGCACGTGCGAATAGAGAACGGGAAGGTAGGCGGTGGACAGGTATTTGCGAAACACGTGCGATTCATCGGAGGCAGTGTACAACGACAACTTTAGCCAGAGGACAGTTATCCACGTCCAACACACAGTGGCACACCTCATTATTACTCATTCGATGTTCTCACTGGATGCTAGCAATGCTTCGGAGACATCGGTTTTGGAAAGCAAAAGGATGCCGAGAATCTTCAACACAGAGTGGCCAGGTCTCGCAGCCATACAGTAAATAACTGCGAACCGCGGCGACGTACACCCCTCCCTTAGGAGAGAGCCGGATGTCACGGCGGCTAAATGGTTGACAAACGTTGTCCTGGTTTTCGGTATTCGTGATGTGATCTAATCTCCAACATCACCTCCAGCTGCAGTCAAACTCCCGAATTATACGTAAAGCCATCGACTAATTAACCGATAACCACAAAGGGTGAACGCATGCACAGACTCCTGACTGTCCTGCAAAAGCACTCTGCATTTGGAAGGTGTAAAGCGCATATTACATGTGGATATCTCGGTCACCGAGCAGTTTACAGCGTGTTGCATTTCCAGTGCGTTGTCGCTCAGCAAGGGGACGTCATCAGCATATTCAAAGTCAAAAATTATGTCCCCTGGGAGAAGCTCACTACGGCAAAAACGATCTAACTGGTTTACAATTCTCCCATGGACACTTCTGGTAGTTTAAGACAAATGCAACCTCAATGGATTCAAATGACACAGGTAACTCATGGGAAAAATAAAAGCTCGAGCATGGTAGGTGAATAAGAACTTACCAGCAACCAGTCACGATAGACAGTCATCGCCAGTATAACGACGCAAGCCATGCATCCCGCAGGAACCCAAAGGACGAACAGGACAAAATAGCCGTGGTTTAAATGACCACAACATGTATTTAGCCAGGGACAATGATGGTCCATTTTCATCACACACCGTTTACATGTGCGACAGTGATGAGCCCGGGGAGGTTTGTATCCGTTGCATAAGTAACAGAATTGTAATTTACTTTCCGCTTTCTTATCGGACTGAAAATATAACACAAATCAGTGCTCAAAATTAGCAACAATCAATTTTCAATAACGTTATTACACAGTGGACTGACCACGGGATGAAATATTTGGCGTAAAACCGACGTTTCTGGAGAAGAAATGCAAGAAAAAACACAAGAACCGTATGCAAACAAATAACGTTCATTCATGATAAGAAGGTAAAATGATGTTGTCTATATATTTCAATTTAGTATTTCAATATCCAGCCAGTCATCTTGGAAAAAGCACACCGAACTGCGTCCATGTGCATTAATGGGTCAGTTACATCATCACGACGAAAGTACACCTCAATTCGCGATGGACTGCGCGCATCCACACCATGCACGGTGGTGTCCTTGGCCGGAGATAGAATTTTATCTGACAGGCCAATGAGTAGAGGCCAGAAGAAATTCAATCTCAGCGAACCAACTTCTGGTTCTCTACGATCAACCGCTTTGGCCCTAGAGAGGACACTGCAGCGAATAAACACGAAGGAGTAGTTACCCGATCAAAATCTTCCACTAAATAGTCCCAGGAGTAAGGCATCTGAGGTTTCCCTCGATGATGCGAGAATTTACTATAGTTCGTTGGGCAGCTATCACCCGCCTAGGCAGTCTCCGGCCCATAGGATCCTATCCGTCTACGTTCCACTGGGGTACATGGAGCCAAGGATGAATCCAAAAAGTAAGTCGCTAACACAAGCGCTTCGAAGACGGAATAAAAACAGATAACCAACATGGTAGACCAGAGAAATCTCCTACGCTTCAGTGCCAGGTTAACACCCCACTGCCTTGTGGATTAGCTTGTCGAGACAAAGGCTCCGGTTAGGATTCCCAAAAGAAAAACCCTCCCAGAAACATCCAGCATCCGCCATGCAAACGTTTCACTAATTTATTCAAGTTCCATCGCAAAGCAGCTGGTGACAGGAGAATAGATACCTCATTGAACGTTAACATGGTTTTCATGAGGGAAACACTTCGCTAGTTCCACCTCTTTTCTGATGTATAAAGGCTTTTGATTATTTGACACGTATCGCTTAATCTGTTGGGATTAACAGAAAAGCACTTACAGTGTGGGACCATACCACACATACAATCCAGAACTAAGTGGTATCGTTGCCGCATTTTCAATTGTTATATATTGGCGATATATCTTTGGATAACAGATGGCAAACATTCGATAGACTACCCAGTTTAGATGAAGACGGGCATCTAAATGAAACCATGTAACTGCAGGAGTATGAAACGCATTCGTTAAGATTGAAACTACTTGCCCGTTGCTTTTTCTCATGATTATCGATGCGTTGTAACTCTTATCTACCTATTTTCTAACTATAGCTTTGTTACAAATCAATTAAAGCCTGACACCGGGCTATCAATTTATCAAGACTTCTGTTATCAATCTTGTTTTTTTTAATTACCACATTTTGATGAACCTGTATAACACGGAGCGTATTCTACGACCAGACCGCTTCGACGCAGATCTTTACCCGCCGGCTGCTTCAGATGAACGGAACCACTGAACAGAACATTCAAATATTTCCTGGCTTCTGGTACATTTTTGAATATCAACAAACTCGCCACTCTCACACACTATGTCACTCCATCAGTTTGAAAACATCCGATTGCACAGATATCGACACCGCCGTTATTTATACACAGAACCGCCTCCAAATGCCTCGCTATGGCCGAGGGCGGGTGCATCAGGCTCCGAGATGGTTACTCGTCCTGAACACCTCTCGAAATGCTCTCAGATGACCGTGCGTTTGCTACAGCTTCTGATGAGGAATTCCTACTCACCACCTTCTTATGGCGGTGTTCCCAGAATGGCCACCTAGGACCAGACGAGCGAATGATTGGGGGCCAATGCGGCGCCAGCCATCAACGCACGGATAGCGGCAATCGACTACTCCATCTGAGCACAGACCACTCCCCATTCATTTCGAGCTTTCAAAGCGCATGGACCGATGGGCAGAACATCTTGAAGAGCAGTTAACCTAGCCTTCATGGCCAGCGCCCCCACTCAGTAGCCCGTTTGAACCACTTCAAGCTCCATGGATGGTCTGCACGGTATATATATATATATATATATATATATATATATATATATATATATATATATATATATATATATATATAGGAGAAGGAGAATACAATACATTTTACAGACCGTGAGTGATAGAAAAAATATGCTGATTTTTTGATGGCTTTTCACCATACACGTTTTTCGATGTTTTTTTTTGTCGTTTCGTTTGTCGGAATGACATTTTTGTGATTGTTCTTCGGCCTCGATGGGATTCGAACCCAGGCATGGTTACCACTCTCGCTTTAGTACCGCGAGTACTCTACCTGCTGAGTTACGAGGCCACGCTGTAGGCAGTCAAATTACAAGTTAGTTCACTGTGGTGGATGCCATGTGCTACTGTAATTTGGGCGGGTATACTGTGTAATCCACATGCAAAAAGTCGGAATTCCTTCGACGTTGCCTCGTAGCTCAGCTGGCAGAGTACTCGCGGCACTGAAGCGAGGATGGTAATCATGCATGGGTTCGAATCCCGCTGGGGCCGAAGACTTTTCACATTTGGATCACCTCTAGACACTGTCAAAATCTGCCAAACATCAATACGTTTTCGTGATTATCCGGCACGAGAGTTCGACAGTCAGACAGACCGCACAGCATTCACACCACTGACTTGTTCTCTCAGCCATGTCCCTCAACGTTTCTAATCAACGGCAATGCTCATACCTTGGACCGCTACTACTGGGAGGGTGGGGGGGGGGCTCCAACCGAAGCTAGTGCTGATGCTAGGTTTTTCATATCTCCACGACAAGTCATGTCCTGACCGCCGTGTCACTTCTTCCAGCCTTGCCAAGAACATGCGAATAGAGCACGGAAAGGTAGATGATGGACAGGCATTCGTAAAACACGGCCGAGCCACCGGATGCGGCGTAGAGCGATTACTTTGTTAAGAGCGCGGCTATCCGTGCCTAACACACGACGGCGTACCTCGTCATTACCCACTCGATGCTCGCACTAGATGCAAGTAATGCTTCGAAGACATCGGTTGTCGAACACGGAAAGACGCTGAGCACCCTCAACGTGAATTGGCCGGATCTCGCAACCGTAGAGTAAAACACTACGAACCGCGGTGACGTAAACCTGTCCCTCAATAGAGAGCCAGGTGTCGCGGTCACGCCACAGATGTCGTAGGTTTGTGAAGGCTGTTCTAACGCTCGCTATGTGTGATCTGGTCTTCTGTCCAACACAACCTCCAACTGTTATCAAGCTCCCAAGGTACTTAAATTTGTCGACTAACTCAAGCTGGTCACCACAAAGGGTGAGTGCAGACACGGGTGCAAAATGCAGTCCATATGTAGATACCTCAGTCGCCAAGCGGTCTAGAGCACGTTGCACTGCGTGTGCATTATAACTCAACAAGGCGATATCATCGGCATATTCCAGGTCGAAAACTCAGTTCCCTGTGAGGAGTTCAACTCCACTGTTCCGAAGACCAGACAGAGCCTCCCGTAGAACATCCTTTATGGCAAAGTTGACGGGAAACGGGGAAGTAGGGCAACCTTGTCGAACTCCACTGGAGACAACGAAAGGAACGAAAGCTGACCGTGGGCTTTTACCCGACCTGAGGCGTGACGATACAACTCTTTGAGGACTGATACATACTTCTCAGCTACTCCATTTCTCAACAAACAGTTCCACAGTGCAGTCCTATCGATAGAGTCGAAGGCTACGCGAATTTCCAGGAACACGATGACTATCGGTCCTCGGAAAGTGTGACGGTGGTCCGGCAGTTGTCGGAGGGTGAAGATTTGGTCGATACATCCACGACCGGTATGAAACCCAGTCTGCTCCGCACAAGTCTCCTCTCCACGCGTTTGATACAACCTGCGAAGTAGAACAGACGCAAGCAGCTTCGACGCCATTGGGATAAGGCTTATACCCCTGTGGTTAACGCAGTCAGTGCGCGAGCTTTTCTCAAAGATGGGAACAACAGTCGATTACCTCAACAATGACGGAACCTACTCAAAATTCCAAACTTTTGAGAACAAAATACAAAGTCCCCTAACGGGCTGCACCCACCTTTGAATAGGGCTGACGGAACGTCATCGGAGACCAGTGATCTGTGACGTCCTAAGGCCTAGATCCCCTCTCGGATCTTCGCCTCAGTGAATGTATATAACGAAACACACCACTGGACGCGTGCCGGAAAAGCCATAGGAGAGATGGAAACTGAGGGACACTTAAATTGTCTGAGAGCGCTCCTCCACCAGGCTTTCGAGACGCCGCTTCTGTTTGTGAATTTGCGAACCGTCAGCCTCAAAGATCGTTTCACTCACACCTAATAGCTTCCTAAAAATGACTCGAAACAGATAGAATAGCTTGCACGAATTTCCCATAGCGGCAGCACGTCCCATCTCTGATGCGCGTCGCGACCACCAGGTTTCGCGGTCCCTACGAAGACTCGCGTTAAATGCATGTTTCGTTTCGAGACGTGCCGCATTATACTCGCTTCCAGCCGGAATTGACTGGCGTGCGTCAAGAAGGCTCAAAGATTAAGCAAAAACCCAGGGTCTTACGGCACGACGAGGCAAGCCGCAACTCACTAGGCCGAAAGAATGCAAAGCATTCCTGACAAGCGACCAGTGCTAGCTTACGCTACCAGGTGGATACTTTCAAGCCTCTCAGCTGGCGCGTTTTGGAAGACGGATAGCCGAGATGGATCAGAAAGCTTATCGCAATCTAACTATCGTTGCTGCATGTGTTTTGGGCGCTCGCCGAAGCACATGGACAGCTTAGTGCAAATTATTGCGTGGTCGGAATAAGAGGGGTTCTAAAGTACGAGCGACAATCTTGCATGCAACCCCGCCCTTTGCCGTTTATAGCGATGTGGTCAACCTGGGTCTACTGTTGACTCGAAGGCGGACGCCACGTGGCCTACCGGCGATTAGAACATCTAAAATTCACACTAGCGAGGAACAGTCGATGGTCTGGTCGATGGGTCAACAACCGTTCCCCGTTTTCCCAGCGACAGGAATGTAGCCTAAAGGGGCCTCCTAGAGGAGCTTCATTCGAAGACAGCCGACCCACTCTGGCATTCAGATCTCCTGGAAAAATCACGATATCAGCCCGATTTCCTTTACGTAAGAGGTCGTGGAGCTTTTGGTAGAAGGTGTTTTTGATTACATCTGGGCTACAATTAGTGGGTGCATACGCCGAAATAACTGACAGATTGCGTCCATCGGAGGGCCGACTGCTCACTGTGCATGAGCCCCTAGGTCACACTGCTCACAGTTGATTGTCAACTAGGATTCAGTCTAGAAACGCCACTTCAGCTCTTTCACTGAGAGCAAAGACAGCGCAAGCCAGACTAGAAGCCGCGGCCTGACCGTCCCCAGAAAGAGGTTAGTAAACTTCGGGTGTATCGGGTGTCTGAGAGGAGTAGCACTTCTGGGTTGATTGACTGTCGTGTCCCTTTGGGCATCATCCATCTCCCTGGTCTCCATCATTCACCCAGCTCTCACCTGTGGCTCCCCGAAGCTGATGCATGCATCGGCGGCCACACCCCGGCAAACCGCTCGACAGGCGGGCTAAACCAGGTTGAGGGTTACCGAGGTCTAAAAAAAAACTTCGGCGAGACGGTGTTCGGCATATGAAGACAGATCCTTCTGAATGGGCCGACGAGATCTGCTGATCCAACGGCCACAAAGGAGACCTATTCAGCTGCCTGATCCGACATTCCAGAGGAGGCGAACGAACCGTATAGCAGGTCACCGGCTCCTCTGGGAACACCCTGCTGCCTTGCAGTCTGCACTTGGGTGTGCACGGGCTAGAGGTGCAACCTCGAACAAAAAGGCCGAACGGTGTTGGGGACATCGCTTCGTACCCTACTCCCGCGACTCTCTATGATTATTCACGGAACTTCAAGCGCTCATCATGCTACGGCGTCCCCGGTAAGCGACACGCCTCGTGTCCCGGCGGTCGAGGTGATAAGACAACAAGCTGGGATTATTCGCTGCAGGAAATGAACACACATAGCCTGTTGGAATGTCAGGACGTTTCTAGACGTCGTCAGTCAGTGCATCACAATGCGAACTCTACATGACTATGACGTAGATATTGCTTGCCTCTCGGAAGTCCTCCTGCCCAACTCAGGTAGCCGACAAATAAAGGTCCCGGGTGTGGATACATCCTATTGGCTCTATCACAGTGGCCCGAAAGACTACTCCGGTCTCTACGGTGTCGCGTTTGCTCTAAACAAAGCAGCTAATGATGCAATGATATCTTGGGAATCAATCTCATCCAGACTCGCCTTGGCACGTTTTAAAGGCTCCCCGCACAACCTGACGGTGATCGCGATCTATGCTCCAACCAATTCAGCTGATGACGAAACCAAAGACGAATTCTACATTAATTTGCAGGAGGTAACCAACCGGGTTTCGAGGTGCGATGTACTTTACATCGCAGGAGATTGGAACGCTCGCACAGGTACGGCCGACGAATCTACTCGCATATTCTCGGGAGATTCGGCCTTGGTCAACGCTACGAGAACGGTGACCGACTGATTGGTTTAGCCGACATCAACAGAATGGTTGTCTGCAGCACTCGATTTCAACACCCCAAGAAGCACCTACTCACATGGTACTCCAATGATGGTTACACTGCACACCAACTCGACCACATCCTGGTGAGAGCCCGTTGGGCCTCGACTGTGGAGCATTGCCGAGCGTACCGAGGTGCAAAAACGGGCAACACAAGCGGCACCGACCATGCCCTCCTACGCGCATGTTTCAAAGTTCATCTGTCTACACGTGCTAGAGTGTCTGCGCCCTCTCGGATAAACGTTGCTGCCCTAGAAAATCCAGAGAAGCGAGAAGCGTTGTCACGAGCAATCACAACCCGACTAACCAACGCGACCAACGCACAAGCAGATGAAGTTTCTCTGGAAGGGCAGTGGACTCGAATGAAGACGACAATCAAGGAAGTTACTTGGACAGTACTTGGGAGAACAAAAAGGCGGACAAAAGATTGGATCTTAGAGAGCACGCTCCAGCTGTCAACCAGAGCACACGAAGCCCGACTGGCAGGTAGTAACGAACGCCGCAGACTGCAACGAGAGGCCACACGCTCCGCCAAGGCTGGTCGCATAAGATACTGGATAGAAAGAGCCGAAAAATGGAGACCGCGTCCGGAATTGGTGACTTCGGTAAACTGTTCCGCCTTATTCGCAACACCTCTGATAGGTTTTTTAAACAAAATTCCCTTCTTCGTGACACGGCAGGAAACTTAATACCTGAACAGAGTAAGAAAATGGACCGATGGGTGGAATACTTTGGTCAGCTGCTCAACCGGCCTACAGACCACCGGACGGACCAACCCATATCAACCCCTCCACTCCAGTACGAAAGCAACTGTGACCCGTCCAACACCGCGGAAATCACGGAAATGATAAACAAACTGAAAGACAGAAAGGCTGCTGGGGAAGATGGCATCCATCCTGAAGTGTATAAAGCATGTCCACCGTCATTGATTGACAGGTTGTGTACACTTCTTGGTCCCATTTGGAGAGAGGAAGCATTTCCACCCGACTGGGGAATGTCCATTCTGTTGCCCATTCCGAAGAAAGTTGATGAATCGGCATGTGAGAACTACCGAGGGATCAGCCTGATCGATGTGGCCGCAAAGATCTTTGGTGCGTTGTTACTAACCCGGTTCTCCGAGACAAGAAACCAACGCACTCACCCGAACCAAGGGGGTTTCCTCCGTGGCAGAGGCTGTGTGGATCAAATCTTCACACTGCGCCGAATACTGGAGCGTGGATGATATTGTCGTTCTAGGAGACTCCTTCGCTATGCTACAACCAATCCTCGACCGAATCAATTCCTTCGCGAGATCCATCGGACTCGAAGTAAATTCGACCAAAACAAAAGCTTTCACAACCCATCTGGGCCCGACAATTCAACAACTGTCGATCAACGACCTACCTACGTCCTGTCATTCAAATACCTAGGCTCAACTCTGCTTCCGAACGGCTAGGCAAAAGATGAATTGGTATCACGGATCGACAGCGCCAGGAAGCCTTTCTTCAGCTAAGACGAACGCTGTGGACTCGCGGTGAAATCAGCTTAAGAACCAAAGTTCGTGTTAACCTTGCTGCCATCCGGCCCGTACTCATCTATGGCTGTGAAACCTGGTCATTACGAGCTGAGGATATCAGAAGGCTGAAGGTTTTCGACTACTGGTGCCTGCGGCACATCTCAGAGTCAAGTGGCGCGACAGGGTGTCCAACGACAAGGTAAGGAGACGATGCTATGATATCGATGCGCTCTCCGTCTTCCCCCAACGTCGATGACTTCAGTGGCTCGGCCGTACGCTTCGGCGACCCGAGTCAGAGATAACCAAGCAAACACTCTGTTCCACCCCCTGCCCTGGTTGGGGTTGTCGCCTTGGTGGACAGCCCAAAACGTGGACCAGTACAATAGAGAAAGACGTAGAGCTTCTGGGCCTTCGGTCGGTTTATGGAGCCCGGCGTTGGAAAAAGAACTGGATCAGGATCTGTACGGAGCTTGCCTCTGACCGCCGCGTGTGGTCAGCAATGGTCCGTGATTTCCATGGAGCCGACTTATCCTCTCACAGGAGATAGTAGCGTAAAATTAATTAAACCTCACGGAAGAAATGGATGAGAGCCTTAATCGAATTATGGAACTGGAGTCTTGAATGGGAGTCTGTTGAATGCAACATACGTGGAGAGCAAGGGATTCAAGCGTAGGAGCTGAATTTGCCTGTTGCCGTATACGAATCAGGGTTCGCACGTTGAATGTGGCTAGTTTGAATGAGCATTGAGGACGAAGCAGAGCCTCGTGGGTTGACCACTCATCAAACCAGCCAACGACTGGCAGTACGGTATGTACTTGACCTCCTGTTCACCTATAACCTAGCTGGACAAACTGAGCTTGCGTAGAAGCAATCGATATCATACAGCGTCAATCCACAGGCATCCTGCTCCTTGTCTAAGAAAAATGTGGCTTCTGAAACTCCGGCTGACGCACATGATACCGAAAGTCTCGTTTCCACTGTTGGCATCTTTCCTGCTACCTCTGCTGATTTAACCGACATCCGAGAATCAAATACCCAGGACGTGATAACCCTGCGGCAGACACTCTCTCTCGGCAACTCTGTGCCTCAGCTTTCAACTGTACTGATCAGTACAAGATTGATGCACGCTTGTGCCACCCGGGAGTGACTCATTTCATGTGCGCCCGGAATCTATCGTTTCTGATTAAGAAGTAAAATATATGATACCCTTTTATCGAATCTGCGGAGAAGTGAAGGAGAGGTCTTTTAATCCTACGTATGTACCTCTACTCAAAGCCACTCAGCCCTTTGACAGACTTAACATGGACTTCAAATATTCATTACAATCATCCGCATATGGTAAACTTCTTCTTAAAAAAGTTGACGAATCTTTCGTTTTCCTTTCGCTTATCTTTGTTCAGATATTTAGATATCCACTGCTGGGAGGTACGGGGTATCTGGGAGCAGTAGCACCTGAGTTGGTAAACTGTCTTGCCCCCTGGGGTATATTCCATCCCTTGGGTCTCCATCGCCAGCCCAACTCTCCGCGAAGCTGAGACGTGCATTAGTAGCCACACTCCGCAAGCCGCTAAACAGGCGGGCCAACCCATGCGAAGGGTAACCGAGGCCTAAAAACTTCGGTCAGACGGCGCCCAGCATGCAAAGACGGATACGCCTGCATAGGTGAATGAGACCTGCCGGGATCTAACAGCTACCAAGGAAATCTGTCCAATCAACAAGGTTGCATGGACTCCTGGGTTTTGGTCACTTTTACCGAATGGTGAATGAGCTCCTAGAGCCTCCAGCAACCACGTACCAACACAAAAATTTCCTGCTGACCAACAGGTAGCACTTAGTTGTGCACAGGTAGAGTTGTTACCTCGAACAAAAAGCCGGATAACGCTGGGGACGCCATTTCGTGCCAAGTTCCCAAAATTCTTGGCGACAAATTCCGTCACACACACACACACACACACACACACACACACACACACACACACACATGGCCCATGCTACGGCGTCCGCAGTAAGCGACGCGTCTTGTGTTGTCTCTGAGGCCGGGGTGACAAATATGCTAGCTCCACCCAAGCAACTAGACACACCTAGGAAAATATGGTCTCGCACAGCAGTGCAGCAATGGTGAACGCCTCATCTACTTCGCAGACTTCAACAGCCTAACCGTCACTAACACCCGCTTCCAACATCCCAAGAAGCATTTGTTAACGTGGTACTCTAATGCCGGTCACACTGCGCACTGGATCGACTACATTCTCATACGATCACGCTGATCATATTTAACTCAAGATTGTCGATCCCACAGAGGCGCGGAGACTGGTAACAAAAGTGGCAGCGATCGCACCCTTGTCGGTGCACGCCTCAAGGTTCACTTAGCCAATCGCAACAGATCCTGTGCACTGAGAAGGATTAAAGTAGTTGACCTAGGACCACCGATAAAACGACACGCAGTATCAGATGCTTTCATCACTCATCAAACCAGTCGTCCAATCGGCGAAGAAACACAGGTGGAACATTAATGGAAGTCACTGAAATCGTCTATCAAGCAATCCGCGATCAATGAACTGAGCGCTATACGATAACGACAGAAGGGCTGGATGTCGGGGATGGCCCTCCATTTATCCGAAAAGACTAGAGACACAAGCCTAAATGGCCTCCCTGGCTTTCGGGAGGCCCGACGAAAAGCCACCAGCTCGGCAAGAAAAGACCGAAACAACAACTGGTCCGAAATCAGGGATAATACAGAGGCAGCAGCTAATTCTGGTGACTTCTCAAAACTCTTCCGACTCAATCGAAATGCACCCGACAAACGACATCCAACAGAACCACTGTTTCGCGAAACTACCCGGCTACTGATCCCGGAACAACAGGAAAAGGTGCAGAGGTGGACCGAGCACTTTGACACTACTGAATCATCCTACGACAAGTTTGCCAAGTCAAATTCCTGCAATCCAGAGTAAAATATACGACATCAGTACCAGCCTTTCGCCCCTAGTGGACATTACTGTTGTGAAACAAAATCTAGAGAACCGAAAGGCCCCGGGAGAATACGGCACCGGACCAGAGTAATATAAATACTGCCTCTCCACACATCGTTCTGTTCGATTTGGAGAAAGGAACAATTTCCCACGAACTGGAGAACCTCAATCCTGCTCCCTGTCCCCCAAAAAGGCGACAGAATGGTGTATGACAACTACCGCGCTATCAGCCTGATCGATGAGGCTGCACAGATGTTCTCCGTGCTCTTTTTTTAATTACACGCTTGTGTATGATTCTAGTGGAAGGGGTATACATCCCATAGCCATGAAGGTCTACTTCACGATTAGGAAAGACCGGAAACCCGACCCTGAGACTTGGAGTGGCAGAGAACCGCATAAGGTTTCAATGGGTCAGGTGTGATACAGATGCGGACGACAGTGGATTACTGTCTACCACCAAAGAAGCCGGTGATGGCGGGAATTTGAACCTCAGATCTCCAAAGTAGCAACCAAACGCTCTAAACTATTTGACCACCACCGGTCATTGAACCTCTTCTAAACCGCGAGGGACGCACGCACTCGCCCCAATCAAAGAGACTTACGCCGCGGTAAGGAATGCGTGGACCAGATATTTACTCTTTTGTCGAGTGCTAGAACATTGCTACAAATTTCAACAACCGACATCAGCCTGTTTCGTTGATTTTCGCGCAGCATTCGACTTAGTTGACAAACATGCTTCATGGACCACTCTGCAAACAAACGGCACGCCGGCAAATCTCGTGAAATCGTACTACTCAACTACGCGGAGAAAAATCCAGCGAACTCTCCCTCAATCTTGGTGTTTGACAGGATTGCCCGTTGTCGCCAATCCTACTCAACCACGCAGTCAACTGCATATTACGGCAAGTGTTCATCGATTACCCTGGTGTACTTACTTTTACTTTCACTTTTATTCGACTATTTCCTGAGAGAATGAGCCGGCTTCATGGATTTCACGGATTGTGCCTGCCCACGAACGGCGGTCAGAGGCGAGACCCAGTTCTGGTTCCAGAGACGAGCATCGTAAACAGACCGAAGTTCCAATCGCTCGACGTCCGACCTGACAATGCTGATCCACGTTTTCAGCTGCCCTCCAAGGCAGCAGCGCCAATTTTGGCATTGAACAGGTGACAGACACTGCTCTCAGATCTCTGCTTTCGGGCGTCGCATGATGCGGTCAAACCACTGCAAACGTCGCCGTTGAAGTAATGCTGACAAATTTTTAATGTGGAAATAGCGTTCTTTTATCGTGTCGTTTGATATTTTATCGCGCCAAGTCACTCTGAGGATCAGTCGTAAGCATCGGTGGTCAAATGCTTTCAGTTTTCTGATGTTCTCAACGCGTTACAGCCACGATTCGCAAACGTAGACCAAAATGAAGCGGATGGCGGCTCGGAAAACGCGGATTTTGGCTCGGAGACTGATCTCGGTTCGCGCTGAAAGTGACTTGAGTAGCTAAAAAACGATCTCCTGGTATTTTCAAGTCGCACTTTGATTTTGTCCTTAGTTTGGCTGCTTTTGAGGATCGTGGAGCCTAGGTATTCGAATGTCTGCATGTGCTCAACTAACTCGCCGTTGCCGCACTTTGATTGTGCGGACTGTGCAGCACAAGTCGAAAAGATCTTAGTCCACGATTTTCGTGAAGAAAAATACAAGATTCATAATTGGCTGTATGGTAGCCGGAGTGTCTCCCAGGATAGTAGTATCGTCCGCGAATTCTAGATCAGCTAGGAAAACGTCTGAGTTGAGCCGTACACCGTTAAACCGCTAGACAGGCGGGCCAAACCAAGTTTGGGGGTAGCCGAGACTTAAAACCTCGGTGAGACGGTGCTCAGTGTGCGAAGAAACCTGCTCCCAAACGGGCAGACGAGGTTCGCTGTTTGATCCAACAGCCAAAAAGAAAAACTGTCCAACCAACGGGGTCGTATGGGCCCCTGGGTCTCGGTCATTCTGCCGAATGACGAACGAGTTGCCAATGACACACTTCGTAGGGCCATTACTCTGGCTCTGGAGTCACGAGGACTCCGGACTTAACACTAAGAAGCTGTTCTCTTACACGCGTTACACTTCATACGTTCTGCTCTTTGCACAGCAACAAACGGAAGGACACCTCATCCAGCAACAACAGGGAGTTCGTCCCTGGTGCTTACTGCGTAAATTTTCTATCCGTACGCATACATGAACGGGTATGAACTATTTTTATTCTTCATCTCCCATTACATGTACGAACAATCTCGCGAACTCGGGAAGAATGTTGTGAACTAGTTTTACACTACTAGTTTGTTGTTCACTTTCTACATATTATAATTGTTAACCCACGACATTTTTAGCTCTATGTACAACTGACAAGTTAATTAAAGCCTTGTCTCCAGGCGAAGTATTTATTCTACAATTGTCGCCGAACGTTCTTTGTTAACTCATTATTCTCAAAGCCTCACATGTCCCGAAATCAAGCCCTGCTTTTACAATTCATCACATATCCCTTTAGTCAAAGCTGCACGGCCGCTTGAGCGCTTAAGCACGTATTTTGAAAAACCCCTGCCATCTAACCCACGGAATAAATTTCTACTTGCAGTCACTGATGAATTTTCTCATTTTCATTTTGGTTATGTATGTCCAGATACATCCACTACCGCTCTAACCAGATGTTTGTCTAATCTATTTTCTATTTTCGGCATGCTTTTCTACGTATATTCTGATCATCACTCCTTGCTCATATCCGACCAGGTCAAAAACTTCCTCCACATTAAAGGCACTGCCATTTGTGGCAATACTTGCAATCCACCTCCTGGTCGGGGCTGTACTGAACTCCAGCAGAGCTGCATTTTACCGGGCATTTCCCCAGGTCGCGGATAGGGGCACGGCCACCAAACCGGTGATTAGTCGTAAATAAACCGGGCTTAGCCTTACTGAAGAAACGGTCGTGGACGAGCAGTGGTAATACCTGAGGACGTGGTGGTTGGTTGCATGGTTAGCGTTTTCCCTTCTAAAATATCATAAGTCTGCTGACTGCAAGGTGACGTAGCGCATGCAGCTCGTCATCAAATAAGGCCGTTGCCCGTGCTGTCTTGCAGGTTGCACTAGGATGTGCAAAGGCTAGAGGCGCAACCTCGAACAAAAAATGCCGGATTGGGTTACTGAGTATCGCAAAAGCCCCGAACAGCGCTGGGGACACCGTCTTGTATCACTGTTCCTAAAACTCTCTATGGGTTATTTCAAAATTAAGCGCTCTTATCATGCTATGGCGTTCCCGGTGAGCGACGCTCCTCGCATCCCAGCGGTCGAGGAGACGAGACAGCGAGCTGAAATTTTCTACTGTAGAAAACAGACACAGCCTGTTGGAATGTGAGAACGCTAGTAGATGCGAACACTACACAATTACCACGTAGACACTGCCTGCCTTTCGACAGTTCGACCACGCCGCTCCGGCACTCGGTTTTTTAAGGTTCCGGGAGTAGATATAGTTTACTGGCTCTATCATAGCGGGATGTCTGATGAAAGTAGCACCTCTGAGTTGGTAGTCTGTTATGCCTCTTGAGGTATCTTCCATTTCCTTGGTCCCTATCTCTTCCGCTCACGCGTTTGGTCTATCGCTCGTTCGTCCATTCGTTCGTAATGAGAATGCGCCATGACGTGGTGTGACGGCTTGCGCGTCTCAGAGAGCTATACGGGATGGTTTACCTTAAGTCGAAGACTTAATCATACTTGGAAGGTCAACAAGTAGGAGACTGACGAAGTAGTTTCCTGGTCTTCCGGCTTGGGGTTCAATTTGAGCTGGTATATCAGTGGCAGAATACTAGGTCCAAGCAGATGGGCTTCCACTCAGCCACACCCCGCCACCTTGTAGACAGGTTTTCGTCAGAACTAAAGGATAGTCGTTCTCCTGTTTAGTGGCTGAACAGCCTAGCATTATCCCTCTACCATCTCATATGAACTGAACTAATATAAAGAATACCACAAAGTATCGGCCGGCGCGCAGGGTAATCAGGGCAGCGCAGCCCATTGCATCGAGCAGGCTGGGTAGTGCTAAGTCAGCTCTCTGTACAGTTTCAGTTTATACAACCACCAAATTCTCACTTCTGGGCTCTCGTTTCGGTTGCTATCTTCCAGCATCGTCCGGTCAAGGGCGAAAAGAATAGAAGCATGGAATGAAAACGATCCCAAAAAATCCTAGTAGTAAGCGGAAGTCACGAAGAGTCCGAATGCAACTGCGCCACTAAACGCGACACCCAGCCATATCACTTAGTGTCTCTAACCATTTGGTAGGCGGGTCACTTAGACCCCAGCCTGGAAGTCGAACATGTCTTACTTGGTCAAGTCTACTGACCAAGGTCTTCGCACCTATCTGACTATATCGGCCTACCTTCCAATCACTACCGGTCTCGGCGAACAGTGAACGCCGAGGAAGTCTATCGGTAGGCATGCGTAACGCATGTCCCAGCCATTTTTATCTGTTCAGGATCAGTAGTTGATCCAGAAACTGACCTCTAGTTCCCAATATCCTACGTCTACCTTCAGCATTGCTGATACGGTGTTCCTACCATATTTGGGCAGTGTTATGGAGACATTGACACTCGAACACTGACAGTCTTCCACTATCCTCTACCCTTAACGGCCATGTTTCTGAGCCGTATAAAATAACAGACCTAACGCCCGAAAAGTACAGTATTTTTTAAGTCGTGAAAAAAATTTTGAAAATGTGTTCCAGCCCGTGTAAACTGCATTCTGCACCGGTTTACTTTTATGTTTCCCAGTAGGTAAATTATCGAAAAATCCTCTTGGGCTGAGAGAGGGCAGCCTGATTGCCCATAAAAACATCCGTGAAACCAAGATTATCGACGGGCAAATATCAGCATTTAGTCGATTCCTCGGTGCTCTGCAAGGAGTTAGTTTACTTTAAATGTTATAAAGCTAGTGGTTCAGGTAGCTGTGCGACAGTCGCATTATATGCGGTTTTTGTTATCAATATCATTTCGTCTGAATATACCAAACAGTTAAAAACTTGAACCTGTAGAGCTTGTAAAAGAATGAAGAATACGATCCATATGGTGCATGTAAATCTTATTACAAAAGACCCCTGGTGTGAATCATTAGGAGTATTACCACTTAAACAACGAATCGGATATTGTAGCCTCTCTGACGCCATAACTTTTTTTATTACTCATCGGGAACCATAAATATGTTCTGACGTGTAAAATAATAAGCCGGTGAATTCAGTTGTCAGCAGAATAACTTGCTGTATACTTCGGCGACAAGGGGTATCCCACTTCTAACCAGAGATCAGTTAAGCAACTGGAATACAACACGTTGTTGCAGTTCAAACTGCCGCTTATCGTACGGCGTACTTGAATACACCTTCCTCCTTATGTACATGTTTTTGTTCGACTGCTGATTACTGGACACAACTGGCGTTCCCCCTAGATCCGTTTTTTATCAATTAGCCAAATCAACACCACTAACCTAACTACGGGTTAGGTATGTATGTTGTGTTTGACTGAAGTAATTTAATTCAAAAGGCCTCATCAAGTTGTCAAGTAGGGATGGATGATAATCACTACACACTCGGTGGTTCTCCCTTCCAACTTTCCTAGAGTGACTACTTTGGAAAACAAAAGAACTGCAATTATTGTGTGCATGATCACTTGCGCTTACGGTGTAAATCTTGACGTACTTCGTGTTACTTCTTAATTAAAGCTAGAACGACGGAAGAGTCTAGGGGAACATTGACTGATTGTAAAAAATGAATAACCCGCTTTTCGTAGCAGTTCGTTGAAATTTCGTGACTTTTCCTGGTGATAAATTTTACGCCCTTCCTCAAAATTTCGCCGAAATCTGGTAATCCGTTTATAATCCAGGAAGACCCCTAATCGCTTTCCAGGACAAAAACGAGGTGTTCAGGGCCACCCTATTACGCAAGCGACCTTTCGTGCAGCTTCTCAGAAACTGAAACGTAGTATGATAACGCCGCAAATATTTGCCATGCTGTATCAACCAAACAGGAATAAATAACCTATCTGATAATCTTCAAAACATTGTAAGTTACTATGAACAAAGTGATCTTTTCCGTAACCCTTCGTAGTGTTCTGAGTGTGTCTCCATCCCATCTCACTCAGCCTTCCCCAATGATGAGTATACTCCGCGCAACATTCAGTTACAAAGAGTTCGATCTCCGAAGTACCTAGGAGTGACGTTAAGCACTGATATTTGCATGTTGTCAACTGTGTGCGCGAATTGTGCTGACTTGTTTTTCAAATTTGATAGCTCAGGCAATTCTGCATGACAATTATCAACACACACTATCTCTCGTGACATCGATACTACTGTAACTATGTGGACACAAATATGTCATTTTTTATCACCATGGATGCCAAGTTCCTTGATCTCTCTTCTATACTCTGAATTTAAATGCCTATAAAACGCGCTATATTATGCCAGCTGGAAGCACCGAAAACACTCGTTCTCCACCGAGGGTTCTAATGCTTCAGCTGGGTATTTTCAATTAATTCTGCGGTAAACCTACATTCATATCTTATTTTGCTTCCCAATAATTTTACAAAACCTACTCTGTACTCTCCTGGTAGCTGCACGCCATACACACGTCGCAAACATGTTACGTGAGACGTATAAGAGCGTGGGCGACTAAGACAAATCACGGACAAAGGGCTCAGCTCCATAATAATTAATTTTTAATTTTACGCGACTATCTCCTGCGAGAGGATAAGTTGGCTCCATGGATATCACGAACCACTGCTGACCACGCGCGGCGGTCGGAGGCGAGCTCCGTACCCCAGCTTGTTGTCTTATCAACTCGACCGCCGGGACACGAGGCGTGTCGCTTACCGGGGACGCCGTAGCATGATGAGCGCTTGAAGTTCCGTGAATAATCATAGAGAGTCGCGGGAGTAGGGTACGAAGCGATGTCCCCAACACCGTTCGGCCTTTTTGTTCGAGGTTGCACCTCTAGCCCGTGCACACCCAAGTGCAGACTGCAAGGCAGCAGGGTGTTCCCAGAGGAGCCGGTGACCTGCTATACGGTTCGTTCGCCTCCTCTGGAATGTCGGATCAGGCAGCTGAATAGGTCTCCTTTGTGGCCGTTGGATCAGCAGATCTCGTCGGCCCATTCAGAAGGATCTGTCTTCACATGCCGAACACCGTCTCGCCGAAGTTTTTTAGACCTCGGTAACCCTCAACCTGGTTTAGCCCGCCTGTCGAGCGGTTTGCCGGGGTGTGGCCGCTGATGCATGCTTCAGCTTCAGGGAGCCACAGGTAAGAGCTGGGTGAATGATGGAGACCAGGGAGATGGATGATGCCCAAAGGGACACGACAGTCAATCAACCCAGAAGTGCTACTCCTTTCAGACACCCCAGCTCCATCCGGTATCAAAAACCAATTCACCTGTTGTTGAAATACAGACGGTTATAGGACCACGAAGCAGACAGGCCTTGGTTGAAAGCTGGGTCACTGAGTGAACGTACATGTGTGCGTGCACATGTGGACAGTCCAGGAACAGCAGCGAAATTGTTTGCATGATTTTCACAGAATGAGGCCTCCTACACTGAACGTAGCACAAATATGTCGCGTCTGAACGTGCTTCGTGCACATGTGATTTGGCAATGGTGCATTCATCAGCGCGAATACAGCTCAACCTGGGTATACACGTCACTGCATGGTTGACGCGTGCGTCAACCCACGTGCGCATGCAGAGGTGCGCTCACTCAGTCAACCGACTTTCATTCAACGCCCGTCTGCTCTGTGGTCTTTTTGATCGCCAGACATGGACAACAGGTCTTACAACATCTACCATTGTTGGTTCGAGTGACAGTTACAGTAAGATATACCGATCCCATTAGGGAAGCGGTATGAACACATGGTATCCTGCCAGGACAAACTGAAAGTTGAAAAGCGCGAAAATAACGGCAGTCTGTTAGAGATTCATAGTTTTCGAGAAGTATCGACACCAATTGACGTGAGAAAGTGATATTCCTGGCGGGATTGGTTGAAGAAGCATTGATGTGCATTCGCGCTGGTCGTCTGATTAGATCATATCTGGCTGAGGATAGTGATATACCCAATATATCTTTATCTAATTACTACTTTTACTTTTACACGACTATCTCCTGCGAGAGGATAAGTCGGCTCCATGGACATCGCGAAGGTTTCGTGAATAACCATAGAGAGTCGCGGGAGTAGGGTACGAAGCGATGTCCCCAACACCGTTCGGCCTTTTTGTTCGAGGTTGCACCTCTAGCCCGTGCACACCCAAGTGCAGACTGCAAGGCAGCAGGGTGTTCCCAGAGGAGCCGGTGACCTGCTATACGGTTCGTTCGCCTCCTCTGGAATGTCGGATCAGGCAGCTGAATAGGTCTCCTTTGTGGCCGTTGGATCAGCAGATCTCGTCGGCCCATTCAGAAGGATCTGTCTTCATATGCCGAACACCGTCTCGCCGAAGTTTTTTAGACCTCGGTAACCCTCAACCTGGTTTAGCCCGCCTGTCGAGCGGTTTGCCGGGGTGTGGCCGCTGATGCATGCTTCAGCTTCGGGGAGCCACAGGTGAGAGTTGGGTGAATGATGGAGACCAGGGAGATGGAGGATGCCCCAAGGGACACGACAGTCAACCAACTCAGAAGTGCTACTCCTCTCAGACACCCCATACACCTAATTAGAGTGTTTGCGATTACGGGATAATATAAACGAGTGCATATCATGACAACTAAAACCTAATTTGCTTACTTCAACCTTTCTTTTCGTGTTTTGGACGAATAACTGGGGGGATGCATGGCGGACATATAGATGCGCCTTTTGTTGCTCCATGTTTGCGAATACGCTTGATGAACTAGCTAGTCATTTCATTTTGGATCGTAATACAGTGAATGATCAAAATTGATGAGAAAATGTGGACCAATTGTCTTGCACCTGATCTACGGTCTCGCTTCCAAGTCATCTCACTTTTGAAGGAGCTTTCTCTCTGACTGTTTTAGTGGCGTATTGGCAGGAATACCAATCTTTAGCATGTCATTATTGAGATGAATGGGTGTAGGCGGTAACTTGTTTGACAATGTCTTCTAACTTCCGATTTGCGTCACTACCAAACGTATTACATGTATTTCTATATACCGATATGGTCGAATAAAAGAACGAATTGATGCTATTCATAAATCTAGGCGACTACGTGGTTCACTAGAATTGCGTGCTTTTACCATAAGTTGATTGCGTTTTCTCCAGTTTTGTCGAGTAAAGTCAAACTGTGGTATTGCTGTACGGTTTGTCGCATGAAGCAAAGTGCCAGAATGAAAACATTTTCACTAGAAGACCGGCAAGAATGATAAGGGAACAGCAAAGTCCAACGAAAATTGCCGACATGTCCGAGACTCTCCGATTTCCCTGATATGCTGCTTTACCGTAACAAGGGAAAAGGTGCCACACACTGGAAAGACGAGGGAAAAAAACCTCGACAGAACGGTGACATGTCCGTACGGACATTTTGCATCATAACACCAGAAAAAAATGTCCCACATAAACTGATCGCCCGAATTTCGAGAACCAATGAGATCTTTTCAAATATACCAAAATTATGAGAGGAATGGAATGCACCTATGGAAACCACTTCAGTGAAACTTATCACCAGGATGATTCACGAAACTTCAACAAATTGCTACGAAAATCAAGTTACTGAGTTTTTACTAAGAGCCAGTGTCCCCTTGGACTCCCGAGGCGTTATTGTGCTAATAAAGAGATAACGCGAATTATACTGAATGCCACACTATACACACAACCATTCGTGCACACAATAACGACAGTTGCTTTGTAGTAGTATTCCGGTGCAGAAGGTGGTTTAAATGGGTTAAGATAAGTCTGTAAAAAAAATTTCACGACTTAAACAGACGTTCGGATGTCACACCGACGCTACAGACGCATGAGATTGATGAAAGTTAATCAGGCCTTATGTATACGCAATGACACCGTATCCTATATCTTTCCACCTGGTGAAATGTAACCGAGCAGATAACAAAACTTACCTAGTTCGGATAGAGCTTTCTCCGCAAACACAGGGTTAAGTGTAGCGACAACCCAGTCTTGTAGCAGCAGTTTACACTTTGAAGGTGTAAAATGCACCCTAAATATAGCTACGCTTGTGTTAAGGCTAGCTAAAAAAGCCCGTCACTTACGTGGATCTTCACTTGGAAGAACAACATCGTCCGGATATTTCAAGTCAGACCATGTACTGTCTGAGTAAAGATCCATGCTGTTGTTCTCACTCGAGTATAGGTGTATAACACGAATCAATCCCATTTCAAAATTGAAGTGGAAGGGCGGAAGGTGGCAGCCCTGACGAAAACCACTTTGTGTGGTGAACTTGGATGAAAGATCACCGTAAGCACGAATTCGTTTTTGGCTGCTTACATACAAGCACTGAAAACGAGAAATAAGCTTATCTGACACATCCTTTAATGACAGGCAGCGCCAACGTTGTGGAGACGTAGGAGAACGCCATGTGAATCTATGCCGCTTCCTATGGTAGAAGTTCGTACTCGCCATAAACAATCTGTGGTCGGAACACAGCTAGATGAGACGATCATCGTTATCAGTGCGATCAGCCCCGACATCAAACGGGCCTCTAATGTACCTTTTGGGTCAATTTGGGCACTGAAATCACCAACAATGACTACCACATCCGTTGAACACACCCTTCGAAGCAGTTGACATAAATCGTGGTAGAATTCGTCGTTGATTTCAGATGAACTGTAGCCTTTGGGTGCATACACAAACACGATGAACAAGCGTCGATGCTTCAGTTTGTATTTGTTGACACGCACAGAACCATCCGACCGAACTGCGCACAAACGACTGCTGACTGGAATTCAGTCTAGTAGTGCGCACTCAGCTCGCATGCTGAAAGCAATTCCAGCGACAGCCTATCCACAAGCACTGAAAACCGGTTCGCCCGATACACGAAGAGTGAAGCGAGAGACTGTTGTATCTGAGGTGTGAATACTGATTACAGAAGTCCGGTTTAGTATGCGTCTTTTGGTGACACAGTGGGGTCTGTTTTAGAAGCTTCAAGAGTTTCAGCGAGGACAGCCTGTTGTCCTGACATAGTGTGCGAACGTTGAAAGCAGCCAAGCGGAGCGAAAACCTGGGCTCAAGAAGTGCGATCGACTTAAACTCGTCTCCTGGGCTGCCTTCTTCTGGGTGAATCGTACGTCGCGGCTGCCCACACCGCAGAAGGGTTTCTTCTTCGGAAACCCTAACCGGAGTCTTTGACTCGAAAGTCTTAACCACAAGGCAATGGAGCGTTGCCGCAGCACGAGAGCGTGACCGAACGACCCGAGAAGGGATTAATTTTGATCTGTCACGTGATGCTTGGGTGCTGCAAGTATTCCGATATTTTCACTGGTGCGTTGTGATCGATCAGCCTTTCGGATTCAGTACCCAGCCCCATGCACCCAATGGAGCAAGCGGAACCTGGACGAGGAAACATCCTTTCAACTGGGGGCTGTCCAGCCGATTCTCTTCGTATTTATTCGCTGAAGTATTCCCTCCAGATGCATAGCATTTCAGTTTAGTTTAGGCAATCATTAACCATGCACTGGGTGCGGTGGCTTTGGTTGCTATCTCCTAGCGACAATCTCAAAAAGAAATAATCAAAAAGAAAACAGTATGAGAAGAGTAAGGCGACAGCGACAAATATTCGTGCCAAGTGGATGGAGAAAGTTTGTGAATACAAGAGTGCCACTGATTACAACACCTAGTCATTTCCTCCAATGTATCTAGCCACTGAGTGGGAGGGTCTCTTTGACCCCGCCTAGGAGGTCTAACACGACCTACATGACCAAGTCCACTGGTTAGGTTTTTCACACATTTCTTCCATGTCATGGACTGGCTACCCTTACTCATCTTCCAGCCGCTACCCGACACACCAAACATTGCGCGCCAGGGAATCCTGTCAGGGGACAAGCGTAACCCATGCCCCAACCACCTAAGCCTGATGAGCTTGTTTCATCTAATGATTTGATCCGTGAGTCTAAGACTCTCCGCCGAACCTCAGCATTGCTTACACGGTGTTCCCACCAGATTCGAGCAATACTACGAGGACATCGGTGTCCAAATACCGACAATCTTCGTATATCCTCCACCAGCAGTAACCATGTTCCTGAACCACACAGAAGCACGGGCCTAACGGTTGCAGCGTACGCTCGACCCTTGATAGATAAACAAATGCCATGTCGACGTCACAGATGGCTGAGATTGGCAAAAGCTAAACGAGCCTTCTGTACACGCAAAGACACCTCAACCGATATCTGACCTCCAGGTGAGATGCAGCTCCCCAGGTAACGGAACTTGTCTACCAAGTCTATAGCCTCCCCATACAATGAAGGGTTTGGTGTTGGATGAACCCAATCCTGCAACAGTATTGTGTACTTTGAAGGTGCGAAACGCATACCGAACATTGCTACGCAATCCGTCAAGCTGTCTAAAAAAGGTTTGCAACTTACCTGCATCTTCACTTAGAAGAACTAACGTTAGCATACTCAAGGTCTGATACCTTCCCACCTTGGTGACTATCGGAATTAAGCTAATCACACGATGATTACTTTAGTCATCGCGTATTCCCTTTTTGAAGATGGGTATAATCAATGACTCATTCCATGCACCGGGTTCCTTCCTCCTTCCAAATGTCACGGAGCAAGGTCGTTAGTGATTTTAACAATGCACAACCACCCATTTTGAAAAGAGCTGGAGGGAGTCCGTCGGGACTAGCCGCTTTCTCTCACTTTAGTAATGCAATGCACGACTCTACTTCTACTTCCGATGGGGGCTCAAGTGATACTTCCCAAAGAATCGCAGTTGTTGACGCCGGAAAAACTATATTTGCGAGCAGCCAGCTAAACTGTTCCTTGAAGTACTCGGCCCAACGGTCAAGCCTTTGCTGTTTGCCATGAACAGGCTCTCCATTTCTATCGCAAATCGTTTCACTGATCTGGGTTCGCCGTCCACCGGTGTCACGAATAAGTTTGAACAGTCCTTGGCTGTTACCTTAAGCAGCTCCTACTTCTTTCTGACCCACCAATTTTCGCGATCATTCTTAAGGCTTTTCGTAACTTGTCACTGTAGATGTCTTTGTATCTTACTCATCTCCTTACAGTTCGAGAGATGACGCTTTAGCTCCATTATACTCAACGACTCTTGCGAGATCCAGAGTCTTTGATGGACATCGGATCTAGGACCACACGCAAAACCTGCTGCAAAGTGAATCGCCTGGTTGATATGGGCTTAATGCTCATCCACAATACTGCTCGTCGTGGATCCTAGCTCTTATGCCAAATTCTGTTCATAACGGGTGCAGACTTCTGGATCACACAAACGTTACACGGCTAACCGGGTTCACGTTTTGCGCCGATTACCATGGAGCTGGAGGGATAATAGCATTAAAACTAATGCATGGTCCGACTCTGCATACGGGGACCAGTAAGATCTACAGTTCTGAATAGAACTGCGCCACCGGTAGCTTACTGCGATGCGATCAATCTGACTGAAGGTACCAGTAGAATTAGAGCGCCTTGTCGCTGTGCGACGCGACCTGTGTCGGAAATTCGTACTAGATAGGAATAACCGGTTGTCTGCACAAACCTGGAGAAGCCTATCCCCGTTATCTGTACGGTGAGCGGGTAAGAAACAACAATCACCTAAACAAGCCTCTGATGCACTGAGTCTGCCAATTTGTGCAATAATGTCATCAGTTAGCACTACAATGTCAGAACCTTTTCTCATGCGAACAGGAATGGTGAGTTCATCACAGAACTTATCCTTTTGCGTACCAGAGCTGCAGTCTGTTGGAGCGTATACCAAAATCACAAATGAACTGCGCTTAACACAACTACCCTTTCGAAAGCCAACTGACTCCTGGAATCTCACAGCACATAAACGACTATTTATCGGGATCCAGTCTAAAAGAGCAGCCTCGGCCTAGTTAGTCAAGACTATTCCTGCTCCACGTTGACTCGCAGCTCGAGCTACTTCGTCTCCTGAAGTGTGTAGGAAATATCTTGATGAGATACCAGTAGTTAGTTGAATCAAAATACTCGAATCCGGGATACGCGTTTTGCTTACGCAGCACAAATCAGTCTTCAGAGAACCTATTGTGAGGGTTAGGCACGCCTGCTGACGCACGTTAAAAGAGCCGAGATTCAGAGGCTCACGAGGCTTGAGGATCATTCCCCACACTATTAGTGTAAGAAAACTCTTGGACATCGGAAGCCAAGCCATCACTGTGCGAACGCTACATGATTAACGCATCGAAATCGCATGTCTCTCCGAAGTTCGGCTGCCAAATCCCGGCACCGGTTCATAAGGTTCCCGGTGTAGATGACAGTTACCACCGCTACCCACGGACAGCTCGGGTCTCTACAGTGTAGCGATAGCTGTCAGCAACAAGGCTAACAAAACACTGCTTTCATGGCACCCAATATCCCCTCGGATCGCCTGAGCTCCTTTTTGCGCCTTACCCTTGAACGTATTGGTTGTTGCGGTCTATGTTCCGACGGCTACAACCGAAGAAGCAGCAAAGGACGAGTTCTACGACAGATTACAAGAAGTGATGAACAGTGTCCCGAAACGTGACATTCTCCTCGTTGCGGGGGACTGGAACGCCCGCATTGGTGCCTCCGCCTACGCAACTAGACACATCTAGGAAAATATGGTCTCGCACAGCAGTGCAGCAATGGTGAACGCCTCGTCTACTTCGCAGACTTCAAAAGCCTAGCCATCACCAACACCCGCTTTCAATATCCCAAGAAGCATTTGCTAACGTGGTACTCTAATGCCGGCCACACTGTGCACTAGATCGACTACAATCTCATACCATCATGCTGGTCATCTTCGATTGAAGATTGTCGGTCTTATCGGTGTGCGGAGACGTAACAAGAATAGCACTGAATGCATCCTTGTTCGTGCACGCTTCAAGATTCACCTAGCCAGTCGCCGCATAAGCTTTGCCCCGAGGCGGATTAGCACAGCAGCGTTAGGATCACCGAAAAAGCGCCAAGCGATCTCAGACGCTACTGCCTCCCATTTAGCCATCACGCTCATAGGTGGAGAGGAAGTACACGTGGAAAATCAGTAGACTTCACTTAAGGCATCGATCCAGCAATCCGCTTTGGATGAACTGGGCTTTACGCTACGACGAGGACAGAAAGACTGGATCTCAGGGGCGACTCTTCAGTTAGCCGAAAAGACTAGAGAAGCCAGCCTAAACGGTCAACCAGACGTCCGTGATATCCGACGAAAAACCACCTGTTCGACCAGGAGCGAGCGCAACAACTACTGGAACGAAGTCAAGGAAACCATGGAGACTGCGGCTAACTGCGGGGACCTCTCAAAGCTCCTTCGTCTAATTCGCACTGCATTCGGTAAGCGACAGTCGACGGAACCCCTCTTTCGCGATGCTGCCGGGCTGCTTATTCCTGAACAGGCCAAAAACAGGCAGCGATTGACCGTACACTCCGACTGTTTACTGATCCGTTCTGCGGCAAGCTTTGTGAACCGAATCCCAGCAATCCAGAGTGAGAGCTATGACGTTAACGACAAACCATCAAGCCGAGATGAAATCATCGATGTATTACGCAAGCTGAAGGCCTGGAAATCTCCCGGAGTAGATGGCATCGCACCGAAGGTATATAAACCATGCCTTTCGACACTGCTTGAGCCATTGTACACCCTGTTTTGCTCAATCTGGGGAAAAGAACAATTTCCAGCGAACTGGGGGACCTTAGTTCTACTTTCTCTTCCAAATAAAGGCGACAGAACCGTATGTGCGTACTTCCGTGGCATCAGTTTAAGCAACATGACCGCCGAAATATTCTCCGTGCTTTTGTTGAATCCCTTCTCAGCGATGCGAGAAGCGCACACATGCCTCAATGGAGGAGGGTTCCGCTGCGGCAGAGGGTGCGTGGACCAAATATACACCCTCCGCCGAGTACTATAACATCAGTACGAGTTTTAACAACCGACTGCAGCTTGCTTTATCGATTTTCGGACTGCCTTTGACTCAGTTAACAGGGAATCGCTATGGACCACATTTCAAGCGGATGAAATGCCTCAGAAGCATGCTAGTCTCATGAGGTCGTACCACGCAAATACGCGTGCGAGAATACGCATCTACGGAGAAGTCCAGTGACTTTCCCTCAACTCCGGTGTTAGAAAAGGCTGTCCCTTGTCGCCTATGCTGTTCAACTACACCATCGATTGGATAATGCGGCAGGCGCTCACCGATTACCCTGGTATTTAGCTGGACACCGATGCTTTACTCACCGACCTAGAATTCGCAGACGACATCGTCATCCTTGGAGATAGCCCAACCGCATAACAGCCGGTTCTCAGTCGTGTAGAATCTTATGCGAAATGAATGACATTAGAGATCAATATGTCGCAGACTAAGATTCTTCCGACATGCACTACACAGTCCATTCTCCCAATACACTTGAACGGCGAACAAATCAAGCACGTCCCAGCGTTCAAATACTTGGCCCTGCGATTCTCCCGAACGGTCAAGACCAAGATGAAGTCAAGTTGTCCATTGATAATGTCAGGATTGAGCTTCTTCAGCTTCGCAACGTACTCTGAGCATGCAACGAAATCAGCCTCCGGACCAAAGTCCGCGTCTTTCGGGTCCCTATCCGTCCAATACTGATCCACGGCTGCGAGACGTGGCCAATAAGCGTCGAGGACATCAGAAAGCTGGAAGTATTTGATCATTGGTGTCTGCGACGGATACTGAAAGTGGCTTGACACGAAAAACTTTCGGACGCAACAATAAGACAACGGTGCCTCGACATCGAAAAGCTGTCAGTGTTCCTCCAATGCCGACGATTGGAGTGGTTTGGACATGTCCTACGATATCCAGACACAGAGATCTCAAAACAGTGCATCTCTCTTGTTCCATGTTCAGGATGGCACTGTCGCCTCAGAGAATAGCTGAAAACATGGGTCAGTACCATCAAATCGGACGTTGAGGGATTAGGACTCCAGGTTGCCTACGGCGTTCGCAACTGGAAGTAGAACTGGATTTCTCTGTGTTTAAGTCTCGCATTCGATCGCCTCTCATGGGCAGGTGCCATTCGGGACATGCATGAAGCCGGCTAGCCACATAAAAATATAAAGTAAAAGTAAGGTGCAATCTCGTCGTGATGGTACTTCCTAACAGAAGTGAAGGAGGCTCGTTTGTCACCACTGATAGGCTTCATGTGCTATTCCGATCTACATGGGAAGGAGACATTTACGAAATACTGGGTTGCGTCTATTCTGTCACCCATTCCCAAAAAAGAAGATAAGACAGTGTACAAAAGCTAATGGGAGGTCGGTTTGAATGACATCGCTACAAAGATTTTCTGCGTACTGCTACTCAATCGCTTCTCACTTGTGAGACCCCTGGACTCGACCGAACAAAGGGGGCTTCCGTCGTGACAGAGGCTGTCTGGACCAAATCTTCACATTGCGTCGAGTACTGGCACAGCGCTGAAAGTTCCAACAGCAAACAGTAACCTGCTTCATCGATTTTTGGGCTGCCTTTGACTCGATTAATCAAGAATGCCTATGGAGTATACTAGAACCCGACAGTATTCCTGCCAAACTCTCAAGGATCCTGAGGGGTTACTTTGCCTCCACTAGCGCACGTGGTCGTTTTACTAACGCTTGAGAGGATACAGTAACTCTCAGACATCTAGCACCGGCTGCTGAACTTTCTATTGAAAACCAACTCCAAATATCAGAAAGTGAAGCGGAACAAAGTCCGGTTCGCAATTTAGTAAAAGAGTATCTCTCCTGCACGAAAACTAGACCCATCTCCTAAATCTGAGGTTGTACAAACAATCGAATACACCGCTCAACGACCCTTACCGAATGAAATATATAGGCTTCAATAAGGAGTTCGCCCTCAGTGTATGAGACCGAGACGCATGAATCATAAACCCTTTGTGTGAACACGCGCTAACTCCTCTTGCTTTATGTGTATCCTCAGATGTTACTCACTCCAATTAGCGCATATAAACACTTATCAATACATCAATTTTAATCATTACGCTTCAAACCTTTGTAAGCGGGATGAATGTGGTGAGACTGAGGCCACTTTGTATATTTGTCCGTTACTTGTTCTCAAACACCGATATTCCATAATTCTTGTCTAATTATGTTTTATCTACGGCTATCTTACAAACCAGTTAAAGCCTAACTTCGGGTTATCAATGTATCATGAGTTTTTTTTTATCAATCACGTGTTTGCTGATCACTAGTGTTTACGGTGGAATGAAACTGCAATACCGAAACATTACATCGGAAAATCATGGAGATTCGAGATCATCTATTAGACGATGATTCATTCAAAGTGATTGTTTTAAAGCAGGAAATTAATTTGCAGTGAAACTTTTCAATATACGAAAAATTGTGATCGTCTGATTCTGTGGGTTCTCAGTTGGAATAAAAACAGCTTCTCTAAAAACAACATCCAGTATTCATTTATTACATGCTTGCACATGAAAGTAGTGGAAGAGGTACATTTTAAAGCCTCGAAGGCCCATTGCGCTATGAAGGATGACCGGTAACCTGACTGAAATTTGGAGTGAAGAAAAACAAGGCCTTACTAGATCAGGCATGGTAACGAGACCGTGACAGTGGATTATTGTCTACCACCAAAGTTGGGTTCGAATTTGAACTTCGAGGTGATAAACGCTGTAAACCAGTTGAATGCCATTTTTAAACGTCACTGTTGCATCTGCAATATGACCTCCTCTTGTGGACTCAAAAACTGGATGAGGTAAATATAGGAATGCTAACGGTTAATTTTCATAATTGAACGAGCGCAGGGTGAATAAAAACATTCAAAATAATGCGCGGATAGTCATGTTGCCCCTTTCCCGTTAGCAGCGATGCCTGTTTCTTCCTGCTGACACTATTCATCCTCAGCACTTTGGCAGCTTTGAGAGTTCCATGAAGATCTCCCTGACAGGTTTGCGTTTCAGCTGAATGGCGTGCGACCTGATATCTTTGAGACATTCGGTTTGCGCTTTTTTAAACGAATTCAGATTGAACGCATTTTTCGTAGATTTTTTTTTTGCGGAGGAAAACAAATAGCATTAGCGACCGCTTGGGTCTGAGATCTTCATCGAATATTAGAAATTCCGTTCGGAGAGCTAACAAAGGCAACAGCGGATCCTACAAGTCCTACTATCTACCTCGGATCTTTAATTTTCAGTTAAACTTAAGATTAGCGAAGTTCACCTCAGTAGTTTTTAAGAAACAAAATATATAGATGGCAAAATAATTCCTAAGAGAAACGGCCTCCGATCAGTCTGGGGAAATGCCTCCTTGTGATAATTGACAGAGAACGCTAGTGACCTACAGCTTCGAGAACACCGCTCTTCGTTGCACGATTGAGGAAAGATAGCTCGGGGTCATTGTCGCCAATACTTCGAAGACTAATGAGCCCAGCGAGATCCTGTGCCTCTACGTGGAGAATACTCAGTACCACTCATCGTTCATTTGAGCGCCTTTCGATGGACATCAATAGATTGCTGTACGCCTCTCACTTACGTTCTTGAATGTAACACGATTCTCCTTCCTACCTCTATGTGGCTGCTGAAGTAGTCAAACTGAGGAGCAGAATGGGCTGCCACACGTCACTGATGCACTAAGTGGGATCATCAACGAAGGATAATTGGAGGTTAATTGGTTGCTCCATGTTGCCTACCGAGTCACCCATGGTGACCTTTTCTGTGCGAGACGCAACATCCGAGGGAACGTGAACCATGACCTGCAGTCGGAACTCCTATCCTGAAACAAAAACCACACCTAGGCACATGTGCTGCACTCCAAAAGCCGCAGTCATCGTCCGCGTCTCAAAATAGCACCACTGTCACTTGGGTCTCCCCTTTGAGACAAGACAGGGACACTCAGGTAGCTAGTGGTGCTCTAGTGGTTTAAAACGTTTGAGAACCACATCGGAAGGCGCGAGGAATGAGAAAATGTACGGTGAACTTAGGAAAGGTAGTTGCCTCACGTCTCAATGGTTGGGGTCCGAAAGATCCCTCAGCCAGTGGACTGGAGACACTGAAGGATATGGCAGCGAACTGTGAACAGTGGCAACAATGTGGTCACTTCTTGTCGAATCAAAACGATTGATTAATGTGCGTTTGTACTGTTAGGGCGTTCTTTCCTATTCCCACCATTGTAGATCCACTCCCTGTCTTTCTTTTATGTTCAATCTTTCTACTTCTAAGTGCAAAATAGTGAAAAACGCAGTGGTCAGTGGGGCTGACTCTGTTTATTAACGCTGTACGATGGTCATGATGATAATGATGACATCGGAGGTTAGAGGTTCGAAACTCACCCGCGCCGGTCACCTCGGTGGTAAACAGCAATCCACTGTCGTCCGGCTCATCGCCATACCTGACCTACTGGGACCTTGTGTGCTTCTCTACTCCAAGTCAAACGGTTTGGTTTTCGGTTACCCTTAACATTGCAATGGGCGTTTGGGAATTGGGGTATATACCTCTTCCCCCGCACTCATGCGCAAACATGTATAGAAGAAACAAGTAGAACAGCAATATTTCCAATGCATAGGAGTAGTGAAAACCAAAAAGCATGACTGATAATGAGACTACCAGTATCTTAAGATAGCAGATAGGTTATTGGGTTTTAAATAGAACTGAAATTCGTGATTCTTGTGACGTCATTTGTCAAATAAATCCCAGGACGATAAGCTCTTTGAAGATTAATTCGGCTTATAATTTATTAAACGCCTTTTTCAGATCAAGTCACGGGATATTCAGGTATTTTTGTGAGATTCAGTTAGACCGTCCCCTCGAGGACACCCAGGTGACGGTCCCTTTGCAAAGTGACATGTGTTGTCTGGGCCAGTCCATTAGGAAGTATGCATAAAAGTTTACACATGTGAACTTACGGGTCTCCATCCAATCGGTACAAAACCCGGTCCAATGAACAATGCACAAAAGTAAGAATTTAGTATCATATATAAAAGAATTGTAACCAGCACAAACTGCGTACACCCCAAAGGTGACGCTGACATTGGGTAGATCCACATGGAGCTCTTTAAACTGATGTATGCAATGTAGAATATTGTCGCCAGCGCAATTAGCGGACCCCAATGTAAAATCCTTTTCAGTTTTTGCTGCCATGTGTAACAAACTGAATCATTCAGCAATTGGTTTATTTCCACATCCATTGATGATCAATGGTAGTTCACGACTTAAGTGTGCTGGACCGAAGATCTTCCGAAGGGTCGCACGCTTTCGATCTGGAACAATAAAAATACAAAACACCCAACGACCACAACCAGAGGCTGCGCGACAGCCCGAAGGCGGCCAAGGTCACGCCAGGCCAGTCGGTTGCCGTCCAGTTTGTATCTAGTTCAGTTCAGTTCAGATTCAGTTCAGTTCAGTTCAGTTCAGTTTGCACAGGACAGGTAATGGCCACGGCCAATCGAGCGTCCAGAATTCCTTCGATGGTATGCACACCAGTTATGCACCCACCACTGCCGAGTGTATTTCGTCGAATCCCCGCTAAAAATGAGAGGGAAACGGAAAACCTCATCGCACATCAACTGCGAGAGACATTATGCATCGTGAGCGTTCACTGAGACAGTATGCAATGAGGGAAAAAGTCTGCTAAAACATACTCCAGAAGGACCACAGTGCTACCCGTCATCCATCTAGTTGATATTCTTAAGGCTCACTACAAGGAAAGATCTCGTACCACTTGCGATCAAGGGCACATTTGAAGGATTGGACTGTCTGCAGATCTACCATTTCACCAGGCAGACCGTTCCAACTGTTCACAACCCTGTTGCTGAAGAAGTGCGATCTAGCCATCAACCTAGATCGGGCTTTTATCAACTTCTTTTCGTGTCCCCTTGTTCTGGAGTCTACGGCCAATTGGAATAGACTATCTGGTCTGAGGCCAGAAAAGCCCTTCATTACCTTGAACGTTTCTATGAGATCTCCTCGACTTCTCCTCCTTTCCAACGAGAAGAGATTCAGGTCACAGAGTCTCTGCTCGTAAGTCTTACCCCTCTGCCCACAGGACCATAGTGACAAAGGCCAGTCGAGTGTCCAGTTCGTCGTGTTTTCAGCGAGTTCCCTTGTCTCCTAACACTGTGCGTTGAGTATTTTGTCTGAAAGGCTGAATTTTCGAGGCAGTACCACCTTCACAGAAAAGTTCGTTGACAAAAATACAAGGGGCTCATAACCTCACCCCTCGTTCACACAGCTGGCTCTGGGAGCGCTGCCTCCCAGTAAACCAAATGCCTTCCTAAAATTTGGTACACTGCTGCACCCAAAAGCATCCTTTGACAGACTATGCTACATAGGTACAACCCTATGTGTAAAAAAGTTAGCCCGTATGTTCAGCCTTTGATGTGCCCTCTGCAACCTAAGACTGTGTCCCCCTTTACCCAACTCAAAGGCAGAAACAGGTCTTTTATGATTTTGAACGTTTCTATTAGGTCACCTTGCTCTCTACGCCTTTCCAAAGAGAACAGATTAGGGTCGTCTGGAGGGTGGGTGAAAGATTTCCCCTTAGATCGGTGAGCATTCTAGTTTAGGAAGCTGCACCCTTCCAAAGACTCCTCGTTCTTGCAATAATAAGGAGCCCATGCCTGCACACAACACTTCAGAAGAGGTTGCACCAGGGCCTTGTAAAACGGGGTGAACTCTTCTGGATTTTCCGTGTGATAGCAATGCGTACCCTAATTGATACTCTTCTGGCCATAATGACGGCTCTCTGGCACGGCCTTAAAGGCTTGGAGTTCTGTGTGACTATCACACCGAGGTCCTTCGCCTACGGCATTCTTTGAAACGGAATACTGTTCGTTTCGTCCACGATGGGGGTCAGGACTTGACATTAGGAGAGATTCAACGGTATATCCCATCGTTCTGCCCATCTGAGCACAGCATTTATATCATGTACTTAATCGCTTCCCGCCGTCTTCACCTCGTCTGCGAAGATGAAACACGGGTTACTCAATCCTTCCGATGGCCCATTTATATACGAGATGAAGATCCAAGACCCCAGTACTGAACCCCATGGCACACCACTAGTAACCCTCTCAGGTCTCGATAGATAATCGCCCACCTTGACACGGAAGCTTCGATTCCTGAGAAAGTTTGCATCCAAATCTCTTGCTTTTTCGATTATCTGAAAGGTCTGCAACTTATGGTCCAGCAGGCGATGACTCACGGAGTCCAAAGCCTTGCTGAAATCCAAATAGCAAACCTCCACTGTAGTGCCTTCATCCAATCGTCTTGTGGTCTCGTCTAAGAGCACCAGTAGGTTCGCCAAACACGATCTTTTTTGAAAAATCCATGTTGTGCAGGTATCAGCAGGTCATGTCTCATAGCGAGAACTGCCGGTGAGGAGGGGTAGGAAGGGACCAATCAATCGTTTTTTTATAGATGGTTGTTCTTACAAGGGCCAAGGAAAAAAATGAGCGAAGCAGGTCTACCTGGGAAAGACAAATTTGCGGAAGACTGCAAGATTGGAGCGATGAGAATGGTGCGCTCCATGTAGGAGAAAGGATGAAAACGAGCTACATGATAATCTCCAAACTATCGCAAAAAGATAGAAAACTCCTAGATAACCATCCGAGACGGCAAAATCTGATGGAGAGCGGAAAAGTGTATCATCAGTAAATGCTGCGGAGGGAGAAGAAATGGGGAATTCGACCGGTGCTGAAGCTGAGAAACGATGTGCTCAATGATTGCGCTGGCAAGTAGCAAGGGGCGAAAATTCGGAATAGAAATCAGCGGCGATGTGCCAGGGGAAAATCTCGGTTGGTTAAAAGGATTACAATTCCCATGCGTTAATGGAACAAATCGATGACAGCAGATGAGACACCGTGTGAAGGCGAATCGAATGACTGTAAAGACCGGCCAAACGACGCTTCTGACGGAGGAGAAACAAGTCCTGCGCAGGCGTCAGCACACAGCAGCAAGATGGGTTCATCGAGGATTATGATTGCGATAACGTAGCACCATTGGGGTGATACTGTGCCGATGTTTTTTCCACGGAGCTATCACAGCCTCAAACCCTCTCCCATAGGGTACCAACCACTGTATTGCAATTGTTCAAGATGGAGGTTGCCGATGTTCTGTGAAGACTTTTTATACGGGGACCTAGTCCTGGCGGGGTTGATCCATCAATCCCGCCGCGGCTAAAAGGAACTATCGCTTCCCCGCTCACGAGAAAGTTTAAAGGCTCAATGAAAAAAACCGCTGTCATCCAGATGTCCAAGAGCGGTAAACAGGCGAAAGTTGCAAATTACCGTCTGGTCTGTACTACCGGTGAGTCCCTGCTTCTTTCGGAACATAACTCGATTTTACGCTCCGAAGCCGAACCAACAAGCTCCAAGGTGATGAGAAAGTATTTCGCGGTCGAGGCACTGTGAGACACTGAGGCTCGTTTGAGAAAGAATCTGGAATCTTGTTGGACAAGCCGCATTTCGTGGCTGACTTAAACTCACTCTAACAGAAATCTCCGAACCCTAATCCCAAACCAACCATGGGTGGCTTTGGAGGGTACAACGTCATGCTCACTGGCTTCTGTGGCCAAGGGATGAACTAGGCATTCAGGATGTGCACCCTCAACAAGAGGGAATACGAACTGAGAAGCCAGTCACCGGACCCAAGTGGGATACTGTCCTCATGCTCCGTCCCACTGTCATGCCGGCTAAGCTCCCGGAATCTAAAGCCCGTCCGTGGATCCCTAAGCGAACATCTTGCTTCGGCTTGGGCAACCTGCCAGCAAAGCGCGTAAAGTGAGATCGTGGAGCCACTGGACAGCACTCTTCATCGACGTATAGCTCACAAGATTGCTCTGCTCACTCTCCGTCGCTTGCACCACACAAAAACTGGTTCGTTTCTTTTTGTACTTCTTTTACTACTGACGCATAAGCGAGACACTGGGCAAGATCTACGGGCAGGTCCAGCCGTCCACTAATAGCTGCGCCTCCCTCTCGAACACGCTCGCCGTTCAGACTGGTAGCGTATAATGCGCGTTCTGGTGCACACATGTCAATAATCTGGGCTCGTTAGGATCTTGGAGGGGGTTGGTGTTGGTATCCGCTGCCTACAGAAGCCTCTCATTCAAAACCCTGGCACCATAACAGTTATCGCCGAACTGAACAGGCGTTACATCCTATCTACACCGTACTTGAGATCCTGAGGGTAAGTGTAGCTACCGGTCGTGGAAAATCCCCCTAAAACCTTCGCGATTCAGTGGTTTTCTTAACATCACCCACTTGCTTACACTATTGACGTGTCTTTACGAACTGTTTGTTTTTGTGGGCCAATTGTTGTCTGCTCGCGCCCAGAGCTCTACTTTGACATATCCTTGTTCTGGACCTGTGTGACGCACGTGCTCCTTGCTCACACGCTGTAATTCGGTTTCTCGCTTGTTGAGCCCTTGTGATCTCATAAATGAGGGTTGTATCTTTTTGGTGTCACCGGGCGGCGGGTTGTAGGACAAGGAACCCACGTGGTAACGAGGGCTGCACGGACAGACACCATCGGCTTCTTCATCAGGCGAGAGTAACCTTACCCGAGGCGAGTACCAAACCCAGTGTTACTTGTTCAACGTCGCGGTCTGCCAGTAAACCGGTTCGTTTAGGCGTAGCTGCCGTGGGAGTAGTGACCCCAACTGGGATGATCAAAGCGTTGGCTTTCGTCGACAGTGGGTCTGACACTACACTAGTGAGAGAGCGGTTTGCCGACAAACACCAACTGGCTAAAGGTACGACGTCGTTAGCAGTGAGCACGGTGGGCGGAACACAAGTAATGACTGCCGGCAGTTTGAGGCTGCAACTCATCTATCTAGACACTAACGAGGAAATTGAACCAACGGAGGCATTCACGTTAGCCGATCTACCCATGCGAGCACCAAGGTCGGTGAACGCAATCTTGACTAGGCGGCCCCACCTGCAGGACCTAACCGTTGTAGACTGGGAAGACGTTGAAGTGGATCTCCCCATCGGCTGCAACGTGCCAGAGGCGCATTGGGTGCTTGGCCAGAGAGCGGGCCACCGTCAGGCACATTACGCCGTACGCACGGCTCTGAGATGGATGTTATACGGTCCACTAGGGGTACGTGGTTCCGTGAATTACTTATCCGCCGAAACGGACCGCAAAGAGTATCACCTGCAGCGGCTGTATGAAAAGGAGTTTCATGAAATTGGAGACGAAATACCAACGTTGTCTCAAGAAGATCACTTCGCTCTACAAACGGTGCGGCAAAGCACTAGAGGCCTCAAAAAACAGTTCGGGGTTCCCCTCCCATGGCGCACATCGGTTAACCCATGGATTGACAACAGGAATTATTTTCTCCAACGATTACTACGACTGAAAGAACGCTTCGTTCGAGAACATAATCTTTGGAAAGATACTCGGAATTAATGAAGCGAAACAAAGCTGTCGGTTACGTTGAAAAGGTGCCTGCTAACACCGACGGCGTAAAAGGTATCTGGTATCCGCCTCACCATCCGGTTATCAACCCCAAGAAACCCAGTAAACTGCGCGTGGTTCACGACTGTGCGGCCAAGTTCCAGGGCAAGTCGTTAAACGATCGCCTACTACAGGGGCCTGAGTAGACCACACCACTAATCGAAGTTTTGTGCCGTTTCAGAGTGGGTAAAGTGGCCTTGTCCGCCGACATTAGGGAAATGTATCGTCAGGTGAAAATACCGGTGGGAGAACGAGATGCTTTGCGTTTCCTGTGGTGGGAAGGGAGCGACCGGGACAACGCAGTGGTGAATTATAGGATGACCGTCCACCCCTTCGGAGCCATATCGTCACCATTTTGTGCAAACTACGCCCTCTGAGAGTCAGCGAACAAACATGGCGATCTAGTACATCGGACGGTGGTAGAAAGCATCAGCAGGAACTTCTACGTCGACGACTACCTTGGGTCATTCGATGATGTGGAATCAGCTCTAGAGCAGTTCATGGGTCTGACGAGATTGCTGGAAGAGGGCGGCTTCCATCTAACTAAATGGATGTCGAACGCTTCAGAGGTGCTGAAGGTCATCCCGTATCACGAAAAGGCCGAAAGGGTAAGAGATTTGGACGGCTCTCCACTTCCTATCGAGCGCACCTTAGGAATACAGTGGGACGCGGAAACGGACGACTTTGTTTTCGAGCTAAACGTTCCCGAGCTGCTAATAACCCGTCTTGGCATACTATCTGCCGTCTCAAGTTTGTTCGACCTGCTCGGTTTCGTCTCAACATGGCTGCTACCCGGAAAGATCTTGCTGCAGCGGCTGTGCCGTAAGAAAGTTGATTGGAACCAGTCACTGGACCGAAAGGACCGGCTGGACTGGAAAGAATTTTTAAAAACCTTTAAGAAGTAAGGGGACATAAGGATTCCACAATGTTTGACTCCTGGCCATATGACGCCTTTTCTGATGCATCCGAAGTCGGTTATAGAGCTGTGGTGTATGGACGATTGTGCACAGGAGGTGGACAATATAAAACGAGGATCCTGTTCGCCAAAGCCCGCGTTGCTCCACTGAAGTCGGTCTCGATCCTACGCCTTGAACTCAGCGCAGCCGTGTTGGAAGTCAGGGTGGTGCAAGCTGTGAAGTGATGTTTCGATCTCTACATTTGGTCGGTGAGCTTCTGGACGGATTCAACGATAGTACTTTACTACATTAACAACGTCCGGAGCCGGTTAAGTACTTTCGTTGCTAACCGACTCACGGTTATCCACGATGAATCAGCCACGAACCAGTGGAATCATGTCAGGTCTGGCGATAATCCGGCCGACCTGTGCTCCCGAGGTGCGAACAACTTCAGGCAACTGGACACGTGGACGAGAGGGCCGAACTTCCTGCAATTGCCCAAACAGGACTGGCCCGTGTTCGAATTAAAACCCCCTACGGAATTGGAACTGGAGATCAAAGGCGTAGTGATAGCAACCAACGTCGTCGAAGCGTCGCCCATTTTATCGCGACTGATCAGGTTTTCTTCCTGGATGAAGACGCTTCGTTCGCTAGTTTGGTTAACCAGGTTCAAGAGAAATTTACTAGTCATGAAAGAGCTACGGCCCTCGGGTCGGATACGGGTCGGCCCGATAATTCACGATGAGCTACAAGCTGCAGAATACGATATTTTCCGAATGATTCAACGCAAGGCTTTCGCCCGAGAACTCAAGAGGGCGGAAGAAGTGGGGCCGACCAATAAAGACATACCATCTCCAAGAGGCGAGCTGAAGCGTTTAAACCCCAAACTCATCGACGGACTGCTGCGGGTGGATGGTAGGCTGACCAACGCCCACCTGAACTTCGACACAAAGTATCCTATGCTGCTGCCTGCGAGATAACCTGTAATAGAACTAATGATTCAACACGTCCACGCCGTGGAGGGACACGCCGGGGAAAGTCACGTGACGAGCGTCATCCGAAAGTGCCTTTGGTTGCTGAGAGAACGAGAGACTGTAAAACGCGTAATCCGACGGTGTGTGCAATGCAGGAGACGCAATGCCACAGCAGGCAAACAACTCATGGCCCCACTACCAGAATGCAGGGTGACTACGGGCTGGTGGCCGTTAGGTGACACCGGGTTGGACTATTTCGGGCCCTTGTGGATCACGTGCGGGATGAGATTAGAAAAGCGATACGGATGTATCATAACGTGCATGAAGTCACGTTCGGTACACCCAGAAGTCGCACGTTCGATGACGACCGATTTGTTTCTAAGGGCCTTGCAAAGATTTATCAACCGAAGAGGCGTACCGGCCGATATATACTCAGATAATGGGTCGAACTTTGTGGGCGCTCAACGGGAATTGCAGCGTTGGCACAAAAACATAAACAGGGACGAACTGCAGAATCGAACCGCGGCCTACGGCATACGATGGCATTTCAACCCCCCACAGGCCAGCCACCGAGGCGGCATATGGGAACTCATGATCCGGTCCGTCAGACGGATATTGCCGTCAATCATGGAGCAGCAGCCGCTTGACGACGAGACGGTGAACACCGTCATGACTGAGGTGGAGCGAATCCTGAACAACCGCCCCCTGGTTCCAGTATTGAACGGCAACCCCACCCACCTGGCGCTCACCCCAAACGACTTATTGACGCTAAGGTTGAACGAGAGTTTCCAAGGGCCGGTAAACCTTCGTGGGAGCTACCTCCACGGGTGGAAGCAAGCGAACTATCTGGCCAAGGTCTTCTGGAGGCGATGGCTACGGGAATACCTACCGGCTTTGCAGACTCGACAGAAATGGCTGGTGAAAGCAAGACCGCTCAATGTTGGGGATGTGGTAATGATCGCAGACGAATGCGCACATTCCAGCACCTGGTCTTTGGGAGTAGTTATGGAAACCATCAAAAGCACTGACGGAATGATAAGAACGGTGAAGGTGAAGACAGCTAACGGAGTGCTCATTCGTGACATACGCAGTATTAATCTACTCGAGAGCGAAGGCGGACGAGCTGATAACCCCGATGCCCAGTAGACCTTTTCACACTAGTGATCGATGTGGATAAAGATACACCACATATACCACACGGTCTCCGTCAAACACGTTACAGTGCTCGTGGTCTTTCGTTGACATTACAGAAGGTTCTTTCCGATATGTGGTGATGAATGCGATTCCATTGTACATCCCGATACATACACGCATGCACGACGCACTCTACATCCCGTAAACCCATCAAACATGTGACAGTGTTCGTTGTTTGCCTTTTGTTGACGTCACCGAATGCCCCTTGCATATGTGGAAGTAGCGGAGCTTAGGTCACACACACATGTTACATTTTAATCGTTTTCTTGCCACGCGGTCTTTTGTTGACATTGCAGAATGTCCTCCTTTGATATGTAGTCATACCTGTGATTTCATTGTAACCCCGGCACACACACACTCAAGCACATACACCCGGGAAAGGACGGTACTTTACAAGGACAGCACCTATGTGGCCCCTTCACGCCCGCCATCCGTCTTGTGGAAGATGTAGACTAGCCTCACGTCTATGTATCCAATGGATTAGGTGCGACCAGTAGTAGAACGTTGACGACGAGCATTAGACGCGCGCACTGACGGCAGGGCCTGGGCAGGTAGAAAGAATCAGAACCTTTATACCGAACCTTTGACTCTGCTAAGGATCCAGGAGGATTTTGGTGGGCGGTGTAACAGCCGGTCGTGGAAAATCCCCCTTTTTCCCTCGCGATTCAGTGTTTTTCCCAACATCACTCATTTCCATACACTATTGACTTGTCTTTACGAAGTGGTTGTCTTTCTGGACCAATTGTTGTTTGTTCGCGCCCACAGCGCTACTTTGGCACATCCTTGTTCAGGACCTGCGTGACGCACATGCTGTCTGCTCACACGCTGCTATTCGGTTTCTCGTTGTTGAGTCCTTGTGATCGTATTATTGGGTTTGTATATTTTCGGTGTCATTGTTCATGTAATAATCTAGTATCGTAGATAATCGTCTTTTGATTTTGGGATCCGTTGCGAATTTGGCTACGCATTGCTCAAACCGTCCTTACAGCTGCTAAGAGTGCCATTCTCACGGATAAAAGTCAGATTCCTCCTGAATCCATCGCCTTAAACGGCTCGTACATTCCTATTACGAGATCTCAGCCTACAGTATTCCTGTACGTTCATTATTCGAGAACAAGCCACATACCAGGTGGCTAAGACAAAGAGAACGATAGCCCCCATTCGCAGAACTCTAGGAATGCTCGACAGCCAGCTTTTAGTCTTTAAATCCCACGTGAGACCGCAGCTCGAGTACTGCCCTCTGGTATACACTCATATGCGCAAGTGTGACAGGCTTGTGATTGAAAGAGTTCGGCGACCCTTCACCAAGCACTTACTCGGCTCATCATCTCCCTTGAATAACAAAGAGAGATGTGAGCTTCTAAGTCATGAACCCCTGTGGCTACGAAGTATAAAACTCAATCTTCATCTTCTAATAAACCTTCTGCCTGCTAGAGCGCATACCATCATCACTGATCTATGTTTCGCTCAAGACGCACCCTACCCTCTTCGTGACCGAAACCATACTACTAAAGTTCCATACTCAAGGATAAATCTAAGAGAAAGGTTCGTCATCAAAGTCTATTCCCTTATTTGGAACAGACTGCCTGAGGACATTCAAGACTGCCAGACATTAGACGGTTTCAAAATTGTCCTTACGAAACATTTAGATGCCGCCAAAGTACTAAAATTAACCCATACGAGCACCATGTTGGAACAAACCCATGAAGGAAACCCACATTTTTGAAGAGATCAAGGTAACATCTTTGGCAACATCGAAATCGCCTACTCTTTATGCCTTCTCCATCACCAGCACACTGGTACCCCCAAGAATGACTTGCATCACTGGCACTGCTCGTGTTAGATTCTCTCTAATTCACGCGCGCTGACATCTCTTATCTATCTCCATCACATTTACTTCGCTTTTCTCGGTCCCAACTAACCCCATTCTTCTGCTTTATTTTGCTTCAGCGTTCCAACACTAAATCCAATCCCGGCGACCACTATTTACCTCCAAATTATCATCCTTATTCCTAGTTTCGGTCATCGTTTTTGTATTCTTATTCACTCCTGATGGTTTAAAGTCCTCATTCTTTTTAAAGTAATCTGTGTATAAATTACTGGATTTCTCTTTTCACCATTGACCGTTGATCCTCAGCTGGGGCATCCCAGAATGCGTCTCTCTACTCCTGTTTCCGGACACCGACCTGCACGTATCTCCCTTTTGTTGTCTTGGAATGATCCGGAAATAATACCGTTCAACTATCTGTCCCACACTTCTAGCTGAAAATCTGATACCCGCCCATCATTCCGCAGCTCATTCATTGACCCCATTGACCGACATCACCTGTGCAAATACCACCGGTGCGGGGCGCGATCAGATCCACCGCTTTGGCCGGTGCATATCGGGCATGTAGGACGTCTGCAACGATGTGCTGGCGCATATAGGTTGGTGGATCGCACCTCTTGCCTCCATAAAAGGTTTTCAGGTTGGGTGTCTAGAGCACGGTCAGCCCCACCCACTAGCACCGGCTGCGGATTAGAAAAACAAACAAAAAGAACACCATTCATATACTCACAATGTCGCTGTCTACTCCAGCTAACACGGACTCTACCTCGTGCTCGCTTCCAAATTAGCCTTCATAACCTACCGCTTTTTACTCCCGGCAAAATTTGCTTCCTTTGAAGCATAATTATCGCACACGTAAAAACCCATGAACATTCTTGGCTCGTTGTTCTCGGTCCACTTCTCCGCGGTTTTATGCTAAACTATTTACCTGTCTTATTTGTAAACTTAACCATTCTCTAAGATAAAGCTCACCCATTTACTACCTTTATCGATATATTCGAAAACTGACGCGTTTATTGTTGCCATTCACTTCCGTGCCACTATCTTCAAACAGCATATGACACTGTGAAATATCTCTCGAGAGATTCCTAATAATCGATGATCCTGTGATTGTTTGCTTTCTCTGTCAGTTCCGCTGTTCGCCCACTTAGGGCTGTTGCACTGCAGTACCCTCATCTTGCAAGGTATCATGTCCCACATATGCATATCTGGTAAGCTCTTGAGCGGCAGAGTTCCGTTTTGTCGCCATAATTTGGTCCACCTTCCGTAATGAGCGTAAACTGGCAGTCTCCCACCCGTTGCCTCGTCATTTTCGCCAGCTGTGTCTTTCCTGCTGTTGTAGTTGAGCACCACACATCGATTTTTCGCCACTTCCTAGTTTCATGTTGGTGCATTGAATTCCTTTTTACTGAAAGCGAAACGATAATCTCACAGTTTATATGTTTTCATCCGGCTACTTTCATCATCCCTTTGGTAACCACAGTCCAGTTTGTTTTGCCTTTGTTTCACAACTGGCTCATCCGATATACGATCACTGAGCTTCACAACTATAATCTACGATTGGTTTTCTTGGTCTTTATGCGTAATGCCACCATTTTTCACCGTCTAATTTTGCATCGTAACCCCTCTCAAACATTGCGAAGCTCTATTGCTTGATTACTTCTCCTTCAGGAACGTTTCTTTCTCACGATATCCACTTATCCGTCAATCCAGTCTGGTTCTCCGGCAGGACAGTCTTCCATCCGCAGGATTTGTGTGCTTCTTTACTATGCCCTATTCACTCCACACTTTGGCGGAATAACTACACCCTACCTCGAGCCGGCTCGACCACCTGACCCTGAGTTCGAATTCACCGGGAGGTACCTCAACAACTGACTTGAATGCTCCCACTTACGTTCAATCGCGTTCATATAATTGTACAATCCTCTTGTAACTATGGTTCAGCTTTCAACTTTAATGTCTGATCTTGCATTGTAGCATGCTTCGGAGTCACCCGGATTAAACTAATAATAAAAATATTATTATTATTGAGCACCTCAGACTGACGGGATAGAAGACTCTGAACTTCTCCAGCTTCTACAGACGCTGTTGAGTAGGTCACAGCGCTTTGTCGTGTTGTGAGACATGAAACTCCCAGAAACAAAGCACGATGATGGATGTAACCCTAGCAGACAATCGAAAATGCTCTGATGGGGTGGCTTCTTAGCTACGCTCTCATACAACATGTGAGAGGAACAACACGCCTCAGAGGTGGTGAGCTTTCATCCACGCTAGATCCATTGATAACCGGGTATCCACCAAATGCTACCTCTCCGGCAATAGAGCAGCCACTGATGAAGAGTAGTCATGGAGTCCCGCGTGCGGCGTTCACTAAAGGGCACAACAATCCAGGATCTATGTTGGCCCGGAACTGAGCTGGAGTGGGTGAGGATCAAGTGAGGGTGAGGGCACGAAGCATATATTGGTACCCGGAAGTCCTGAAGCAATCTTGGGAGGAATAACTGGGGGCAGTAAATGCCGGGCTAATAAGCTTGACAAACGAATTGCTCCGTTGACACAGCAAAAAGTAGGAGCCGGCCGCCTTGGTAGAAGCCCAGGATTGCGGCAGCTTTAATCGTTCGTAGAAGGTTATGGGCTCATCATAAACTTCATAGCACGCCCCAGGCATGGGCCACTCATAAGACAGCGGCAAACAGAGCACAAGCCGTGGAACGATAAGCAAAGTACGAGCATACGAAAAAATTCACCAACGGTATGAGGGCAGGTCATAAGAAGTTCTTCACCTCCGATGGAGAAGACAGGGCAGAAATCCTACATGCGTTCTTTGAGAGCGTGTGTCTCCAGGAACAGATGATTAGTTCGAAGGGATCAGACAGAGAAAGTACGCCGGTGTAACAGCCGGTCGTGGAAAATCCCCCTTTTTCCCTCGCGATTCAGTGTTTTCCCCAACATCACTCATTTCCATACACTATTGACTTGTCTTCACGAACTGGTTGTCTTTCTGGACCAATTGTTGTTTGTTCGCGCCCACAGCGCTACTTTGGCACATCCTTGTTCAGGACCTGCGTGACGCACATGCTGTCTGCTCACACGCTGCTATTCGGTTTCTCGTTGTTGAGTCCTTGTGATCGTATTATTGAGGTTTGTATATTGTTTATGTCATTGTTTATTGTAATAATCTAGTATCGTAGAATATCACGGATAATCGTCTTTTGATTTTGGGATCCGTTGCGAATTTGGCTACGCACTGCTCAAACGTTCGTTACAGCCGGTGCTTCTGGAGCTTATGGTAAGTGAGGACGGGATTCTCAAAGAACCCTAATCTTTGTGCAAGTACAAAGTAGCTGGACCGGATTCAGTCTTTACGGCGATTGTTCAGCCTCTCCTCGATATCTCATCAGGGGCCATTACCTATCTGCACGGAGTGTCTCTGAGGGAGCGTGAGGTGCCGGAGGATTGGAGTAAAGCAACTGTCGTGGCAACAAATAAGACAGGATCCAGGCAGAGGGCGGAGAATTGTAGGCCGGTCAGCTTGAAGCCAGAGTTGTGCAGGTGCTTGGAAGGTACAATCAGGGAGTCATTGTGTCTGCTTCTGGTTAATAAAGACCTACTGATACCTGCACAAAACGGGTTTGTTGAAAAGATCGTGTATGACAAGCCAACTGGTTATTTTGGAAGAGAGCATAAGATGAACAGATGAAGGGACGACCGTGGAGGACTTCAGTGAGGATTTTGACTCTGTGACACGTCGCTTGCTGAAGTGTAAACTACAAACATTTGGGATAATCGGAAAAGCAAGTGATTGAGTAGCACACGTTCCATGGAATAGTGGCTACTGTGCCAAGGCGGGCGAGTATCTATCGAGGCTGGAGAAGGCTACCAGTGGCGTGCCACAGGGCTCAGTACTGGTGCCTTCGCTCTTCCTCCTGTATATAAATAAGCTATCGGAAGAAACGAGCGGCCCGTGTTTCATCTTTGCAGATGATGTGAATAAAGCGAGCAGTGATTTAGCATAGGGTATAAATGCGGTGCTCAGATGGGTAGAACGACGGGGTATACCGCTTAATCTCGCCAGATACAAAATCCTGACCTCAACATAGACAAAACGAACAATAGTCCGTTTCAAAGAATGTCGGAGGCAAAAGACCTGACGTGATAGTTACGTAGAACTTCAAGCCTCCAAGGCAGCGTCAGAGAGCTGTCGATATAGCCGGGATAAAGATTATTCCGACTGTGAGCAACGCGTAGTCAATCCAACACGAATCCCAAAACTAGAACAAGATTGATTCGTAGTTTCTACGGTACTGGATTATCAAGTTATACGCATATAAATATATACAATCCTCAACTGTACGGCCACAACGTCTAACAACCAGGACCAGAGTCTATTAAATGCCAATATCAGGTACCACCGTCACGGCAGTCCAAGTTCGAGTCAAAATTATGCCACTTCACGTGAGCAAAATATAAACAAATGTTGAAGTGTAGTGATTGATGCATGTTGTACTTGTGCCAGAGTCAATAAAATAAAGAGGATAGTCTCAACAATACAAGTATATGACAATGGCTAGGGAGGAGTTCCACGCATGTACGTTACACCGCCCACCAAATCCTCCCATGAAACGGTCAACATCCAAGGAGTAAATGGGGGTACTGACTCGCCCTAGCCTGCCTAGGCCCTAAGTCAGTGCATAAGCAGGTCGCTATGGATTTCGTCTACCGTCGGCCAGTCGCAGACACGCTTGCAGGCTTCCTGAGGTTATGCGCTATCTCTCGACGTCCCAGGGTTTTTTTCTGAGGATGACATGGCACTATCCGTACACAAAAGGGGTCTTCGATGTGATAGGGATGCGTAGACAGATTACGGAATGTGGATGAAAAGGCTGCCTAAACAAGAGTAAAGTACACGGCAAGATGAGGACTCAGGATTCGTGATGAAAAATAGAGATGGCCACAGGTTACTCGAACATCAGGGGGTCAACAAGTGTTGTTATCAAATAAAAAGTATGTTCGACTCACAACTTATGTACACTTGCACACATGTTGAATAATAATACAAATAAGTCACGGGAGAAGAGATAATTTTACAAACGGTCAGTAAGTGCGTGTTCAAGAGTCTTCGCTACTTCACAAGCAATGTCGTGTGATAAACTAAGGTTTCGACGATTAACTCCACCGCATGAAATTAAACACAAATATACTTCGAAGACGGTGTGAAAAATTGGTTCTCACGGAGAATCCGTGTGGAATAAATAAATGAATTCAGCTTCATTTGGTATCAGCAGACATGGGTTTAGCTTGGTCTGTAGCGTCGAGCTTGCCCTCGCCACTTTCACCTTCGAGCAGACGTATCTTACGAATATCTCGCAGTACGTCTCCTTTGCTCGTTCTCCCCACCACCGTGCGCACGAGGCCATCGGTTTCTGCACGGCAGTCCTTGATCACTCCAACCGGCCAATCGTCTTTATGTAATAGGCTCTCTACGGGGATGACCACATCGCCACGTCTGAACGACCTCTGTTTGGAGATCCACTTTTGCCGAAGCTGCAGTGTCGGTAAGTACTCCCTCGTCCATCGTTTCCAGAAAGCCTGTGCCAGGTGGTTTACTTGTTTCCAAACAACGATATACGTTCTACGCAGGGTTTTTGGTGTGGTTGCTCCTACGTTTGACCGAAGTATTAACAGGTCGTTGGGGGTGAGTGCCGGCTCGCCTTCCGGGTCTGGGACGATCGGCATCTGGGGTTTGTTTTTCAGTATGCTTTCTACTTCTGTTAGTAAAGTGATCAGCGTCTTGTCATGGAGTGTTTGTTGTGAGGTCAGAACTGTGAGTATTTTCCTAGTTAATCGTGTTAGTCTTTCCCAAACGCCAACACGATGACTGGCATAAGGTGGGTTGAAGTGCCATTCTATCCCCTTTGCCAAGGTCCTGTTTTGTATTTTGGCGTGATCCAGGCGGTTCCACCCCTTCTCTAACTCCTTATGAGCCTCAAAGAAAGTTCGAGCCATTGTCTGGGTATAAATTCTTGGGGACGCCTCGCCTCGCGATGAACCTTTGAAAAACCATTATAAATGAATCGGTGGTCATATTATGCACTACTTCAAGATGGACTGCTCTGGACTGTAAACATGTTATCGGGCAGCCATACCTCTTTTGGGTGCTCCTTTGCCGTCTTACAAGTAACAGGACAAAGCAGTCGACGCCAATTTCCACGAACGGGAACCATCCCGGTTGAACTGCTAAGGCTTGAAAGGGGGCCTTCATTTGTTTGCCTGCTACCGCTCTTCGGCGGCGACAAGTGATGCAGTTGCCCAAGACTCGCTTGACAGTCGCTGGTCCCTTTGTCACCCAAAATCGTCAATGTATATTGCTCAGTATGCGGTTTAAACCTGCGTGTCCCTCTTTTCGATATACACGGTCTATCAGGCATTTCGTTATGTAGTGGTCACCAGGAACTATTATGGGGTATTTTGTTTCGCACTCCAGAGTTGAACTCGCCAGCCGCCCTCCAACTCTCAGTAGTCCGTTGGCTCGCATAAAAGTTAGTCGCCTGATACTACTCTACAACGGTCTGCTTCCTTTGGTGTTAGAATCTATCCTGGCTAGATCGCGGGTCTCAAACCGGAAGGCGTCTAGTTGTAGTAGGCGTAGAACGTCGAGTTCGGCTTCGTTCAACTCCCCCGGAAGTATCGTCCCCACATTTAACGTGTTCTGTGGTCGTGTGCCTTTCAAAATCGATAGGAGTACTTTGTATCGTGTCCAACAGACCACGGCTCCTAACATTTTTATCCAGTCGGGGAGGGGGCACAGTTTTTCTATTAGGCTTACGCTTCCCCTGGAGCTTGTAGCCAGTATCAGTCTCAATATCGTCATCATCAGGCTTGGCTATCAGTAGCGTTGGCCACATCTCTCTAGATGCGGTTAGGAAGTCCGGTCCCATTGTCCACACCCGCAACCTTTCTAGTGTTTTCAGGCCCCTTGAGCAAAAGTCGGCCGGGTTACTGGCGGATTGTACATAGTGCCATTGTTCGGTTTTAGTCGACTCGTGGATTATAGTGAGTCTGTTGGCCACGAAGGTGTTAAAACGAGTGGTAATGTTGTTTATGTAATGAAGTATCGTGGCTAATTCCGTCCAAAATTTGGTTCCCAGTTTATCCGACCGAAGCATCTCCTAATCAGCGTCGCGGCTTTCACGGCCAGTACTGCTGCCGTCAGTTCCAGACTCGGAGTGGACACCGTCTTCAGTGGAGCCACTCTTGCCTTTGGGAACAGTATCTGGCTGTGCCGCCCACAATTTCCGTCTACCCAGCAGCCGTAAGCAACTATCCCGTAGCCTATTTCCGATGCATCGGAAAATAAGTAAAGTTGGGCGTCGTTTGTGCACTTGATTCCTGTTAAGCGTCCTTGTATTTTGTTCTCACCAAGTTGCTCCAGGCTGTGCAGCCAGTCACGCCATCGCTTATCGTCGTCATCCTGGAGAGGTTCGTCCCAACCCGTCCCTCTCTGGCACAACGATTGCAGCAATCACTTTCCCGGTAACAGCCATGGCGAATCAAAACCTAGGGGGTCATAGAGGCTTGAGACTGATGATGGGATTCCTCCCCGTGTGACTGGTCATTTTGGTAGGTCCAGAGTTAATTAGAATTCGTCACCTCTGGGTTTCCGTTGAAGGCCAAGAGTGCGCTCCGTTTGTGAAGAGGATCCAAAAAGCCCTCTCGTACACTTCGTTTTCTGAGACTTCGGGATAACATTGAGCACCTCCTGGCTGTTTGAAGTCCATTTAGTGAGGTTGAATCCCCCGGTCTTTAGAGTGGCGATCAGTTCGGTCATATAAGGAATAGCAGTATTTAGGTCGTCAAGGGAGCACAGAAAATCGTCCACGTAGAAGTGGTCCATTGTTCTTCCTAGAAAACTGCTGGTGCCGCCGAAACGTTTGAGGGTTTACCGGAGGGCAAAGTTAGCACAGAAGGGAGATAATACCGTTCCAAAGGGGTGAACGGTCAGCCTGTACTCGTCAGGTGCGCGACTTGCGTCGTTTTCAGGCCACCAGAGAAGACGGAAGGCGTCTCTATCTTTAACGGACATCTTCACTTGCAGAAAAATTTCACGTATGTCCGCAGAGACGGCTACTTTTCCTAGCCGAAAACGACATAAAACCTCGACTAGTGGTGTTACCCATTCTGGGCCCTGTAGTATATGGTCGTTGAGTGACAAGCCCTGAAATTTCGCGGCACAATCGAAAACCACTCTGACCTTCCCCCGGTTTCTTTGGGTTCACGACCGGGTGATGAGGTAGGCACCAATTAAAATTTGCGCTGATAACAGCTGTATCTACTCTTTCTATATAACCCGAGTCGATGTTATGTTGCATGGCTCGCGTGTATTCTATCCTTAATTGTGGTTCTCGAATTGGCCTGGTTTTGAGGAAGCATAATCTCTTCAGAGCCATTTCTCGGCTGTCTGGCATAGGTTTCATGTTGGGTCCCCACGGGACAGGAACCTTGAAACGACCTATTACATACTTGAAGTTCTCGGCTACCATTTTCAAAACCGACCTATATTCTCGTGACGGGGCATATCTATCAATGGCTAGGTCGGCAAATTCGGTGTTATACAGTTGTTGGAATGCCTGTTCGATGTTCGCCCTTTCCACCGACGCACATTTGATTTGGATTTGTTTGCGGCATCTTCCGTTTGTACTACCATATAAAGCCAGGCCAAATATAGTGCGTACTGCATAGGGTGCTTTGCGGCTTCCTATTCTTTGATCCAGGATCCAATGCTTTTCCGGTACATCACAACCGATCAGCAAGTCAATTTCGTCATTCTGCCACTCCTTGATCGTAACCCCGTCGAGATGCGGTCACTGAGACAGAATCGATTGCACTGATTGAAGTGCTCTAATCTGCAGGTCCTTTATGGTGAATGCTTCTAGGGTTTCTGCTCTATCGTTGTTGAACAAGGAAACGAGTCGTAGGTGCAGTTTGGTCGACTGGATGACCTGGGCGCCACTCACTGTGCTCACTGCTAATGAGGATTCATTCCTTCTGCTCTCATTTCTCTCTGCAAACTCCTTCCTCACTAGAGTGGTATCCGAGCCACTATCTACGAAGGCCAACGCTCTTATAACCCCAACTGGTGTTTCGACGCCAACTGCTATGAATCCCGGGCGAATGGGCTTGTTAGTGGAGCGGGACACTGAGCAGACCACACTTGGTTTCGGGGTTTCTTTGGCATTCAAATTTTGGCCTTTGTGAAGTAGGTAATGGTGCTTCCCATGGCATCCATCCTGACTACAATTGGGTTTTGTTCGGCACATCGCTGCTCGATGTGATTCTATGAGACAGACGAAGCACGCGCTCAGTCTCTTGGCCATCTCTCATCGTTCGTCGACATCTACTTTGCGGAATCGAGGGCATCCCGCTAGGCGATGAGGCGCCCCACAAACTTTACTCATCGGCAAGTTTTCACCTTCGCGAGATAATGCGTGTGTGTTCGCCCACGGTTGGTTTCTACTTGGTTCCCCGGTCCAGCTTTGCGTCGTAATCCTAGGTAATTTGCTAGTCTCGCGCACAAGTTGGCCGAAACGACTATTTGCTATTCGGGCATGACGGTCAATAAACTGCGTCAGGTCTTCGAACCTGGATTCTCGCCCAAACCTACTGATCCCTTCGGCTCCCTCAGCCCATCTACCCTGTAGTTCTGTGGGTAAACTGAGCACTGTGGTCTCCAGTGTGTGCAGCGCGTTCAGGTCTGATCGGTAATCTAGGTGATTAAGTGCGATGCTGCAGTTCTGCATTTTTATCACCAGGCTGGCTAGAGAGCCCGACTCGCCTTTGGAGCGTTTTGCCTCCGACAGTACACTATCGATCAAATTCCGGGCGACTTTAAATGGTTGCCCAAATAGGTTTTTCAGATTTTCACGTGCTCGAGTGTAACCTTCCTCGGGATCCAGCATCGAGCACCCGTCGATTGCTTTCCTGACCCTTCCACGACAGTAATGTAGTAAATACAAGAATCTCTGTTCTGGATCGGATACTCTCCTTTCCACAGAGTTCTCGTACTGTTTAACGAACTTACAGTACTGTTCTGCGCTCCAGTCGAATGGGGATAATTCCACTCGTGGTAAGTCAATAGCGTGGTTGTTACTGGTACAAGTCGACATTGGTCGTTCCACGGAACTGCTGGGCTGACTGGCTGTATACTATGTGGTCTCCAAAGTCGCCTCTCGCTCCCGTCTCTGGAGCTGATCTTTTCTGGCAGATTCTGCTTCTTCCCTAGCCTGCTTAAGCTGGGTTTCTAATTCAGCTATTCTCAATCGATGGATATCATCACCTTTACATTCTATACCACTAGCTGAAGTACATGAAATAGCACTGACAGTACTGGCAGACCTAGCCAGGTCAAAGCAATCAGTATCACCCAAGAATGCCCTAGAGACTGGCTGGGTTACTTCCTGTTCAGCTTCGCTTTGTCTGCGTCCTCTTCTTGTCATTTCTGATTGATTTACTCCTGGTGATCCCAAGTTGAGTACTGTAACGATTATTCCGATTGTGAGCAACGCGTAGTCAATCCAACACGAATCCCAAAACTAGAACAAGATTGATTCGTAGTTTCTACGGTACTGGATTATCAAGTTATACGCATATAAATATATACAATCCTCAACTGTACGGCCACAACGTCTAACAACCAGGACCAGAGTCTATTAAATGCCAATATCAGGTACCACCGTCACGGCAGTCCAAGTTCGAGTCAAAATTATGCCACTTCACGTGAGCAAAATATAAACAAATGTTGAAGTGTAGTGATTGATGCATGTTGTACTTGTGCCAGAGTCAATAAAATAAAGAGGATAGTCTCAACAATACAAGTATATGACAATGGCTAGGGAGGAGTTCCACGCACGTACTTTACAGCCGGAGGGGTAGTAACTGAGGTGCGCAGTACTATTTTATGCAAAAACCAGAAGTCTTCGCCGCTTTATGCAAGGTTTTTGTGCAACCTCTTCTGAAGTATTGTGTGCAGGCTTGGGCTCCCTATTATCGCAAGGATAAGGAATGCTCAGATGGGGTGCAGTGGCTTGTAACTAGAATGATCACCAATCCAAGTGGAAATCTTACACCCGTCCTCCAGAGGATCCTAATCTCTTCTCTTTAGAGAGTTGTAGAAACAGCGGTGACCTAAATGAAGCTTTCAAGATCATAAAGGACCTGACAAATATAGAAGTAGGTGATTTGTTCTCTCCTGTTCCTGAGTGTGGTAGCAGGGGACGCAGCCGAAAGCTACAATTGGCATTATCAAGGCTGTACATATGGGCTAATTTTTTTACAAATGGGGTTTTACCTGTGTGGAATAGACTGTCAGAGGATGCTATTGGATGCAGCAATGTACTAACTTTCAAGAAGGCCTTTGGTTCACTGGAAGGTAGCGTTCCCGGAGCTAGCTGTGTGAACGAGGGGTGAGAAAACGAGCCTCTGATACTTTCTTCGATGAACTTATGTCCGTAGATGGGGCACCACCCGGAAAATTCCGCCTTTAGAACAAGATATTCAAAGCGCAGTGTTGGGAGCCAAGGAAGCACGCAGCAGTTGTCTATCTAACCAGAATAAAATCACAGGACTATCAAGCTCCGGGGACCCCAGTGAATCCGATTACGCTGCAGACCCTACGGTCTGCACAGTCTTTCCAAATCCCCTCTCAACCTCAGTGGCCTCCAGCTCCCTCAATACCAATAGGCATAGGGAAAACAACAATGCCCCTGAAGCAACTACTCAAGTCAACCTAAATTAAAAAAGGGGGAAGGATATCCAAATAACGCCTCAGAAGAATTCGCGGTTTCAGCTGATTTTTAAGCCTAGCCAATAGGTGGTTATTTTTGGGCCGCCCTAGTCCCATTCTTTCTTACTGTGGGCGGATAAGAAACGGAAAACTCCTAATGGAAACTGCTCCGCACCACATTGTTCACGTGGTATTGGACTCCCACAACATATCCATTTTCGCACAGTAGCATCTCAGCCCCGACCATCAAAGAGTAATTCTCCCTTTTACCCTCAGACACTCCCGCTTATGCCTCCACCGAGTCTTATGTGGACACGGGCCTTCATGGGTACACCTCCACTGCAGACTACAAACTCCTTCCCACCAGAATGTTTTCCGTCTCTAGTAAGCAGGCACCAAAATGCCTGAACACAAATTGTCCCAATCTACCGAACAAAATGCTTGAGCCGGGACAACGGGCAACAGACACGATACCCCACATCACTGCCACCTCGCAGACCTGGCTGATACCAGGCTACTGAGACGGCGAACTAGGAGTACTGGGTCACTCCCTTCCTTGTCATGATTCAGAAGGAGGACGTGCTGGTGGGGTGGTTTTCTACGTTGGTGACCTTCTCCCCCCCCCCCCCGGGCATCTCCTCTCGATACATCTCAATAACCATGACGGACTCCCTGTAGGCAATTTTTCACTTCTGCCCCTCCACTACTTTCCTTCTAGGTGTGATTTACTGCTGCCCTTCTACACCACAGGCAGGTTCACTTTGATGGTGGAGCTTCTGGAAAGTCTCAGAACACTTCGTCTTATGGGGACTTCAACGCCCCCCCCCCAGCGAGATAGCTGGAAAGGCCTTAGCACCCACAGCCAGTATGATATGGCATTATTAGATCTAGTGGCCGAGCAATCCCGGAAACAGCGCGTGGCCAGTCCCACAAGGTTTAGAACGGGTCAAAGCTCATAACTTCGGGAACTGATAGTAATCACTCCCAAACACAGCGTGGATTTGGTCAATCTTCTACCACCGCTAGGCAAGAGCGACGACGCAGTCCTCTCTTCCGACTGCGTATTGAGGTGACCAGCTATATTCTCCCAGTACAGATTAACCCACAAGCCCAGGCTAACAGATTCCCAAATGATGAGGTTCTATGTCAGAAGCAACCTAAGCGACATAACAGACAACAAGGACATAGATGATCGCAATAGGCTGCTACTGCAATGTGTTCTGAGGGCAGATATCCTATGTGCCGAGAATTTGGCAGATCCCAAAAGGTAAGGTACATCTGCCACCATCACTTAGAAGCCTTCTCGACAAACGCTCTCAGCTGTTCCCCAAGTACAGAGCCACACCACTTCCGGGGGCGCAAAAGCCTTCAGATGCCTCAGAAATGTTTGCAAATCCAAGATTTGGGGAATGTTTCAAGAAGCTAAGGAAAGGAATCCTAGACGGGGCACGTAGGAACCGTTATTTTCTCCATAAACATCTGTGACACAGTAGTCAATCAGGGTCTTCAGTGTAGCGATCGGTCGTGGAAAATCCCCCAAGAAACACTGCAACTTCATGTTTCCTTGACATCAATCACTCATTTACACAATTGGCTGGTTTTTATGGGCCGTATGCTTTCATGGACCAACGTTTGTTTGTTTGCTTCCAATGCTCTACTCTGTCACATCTTATTCTGGACTTGCGTGACTCACGTGCTCCTTTCTGGCACTCCGCAATTTAGTTCTCCTTTCTTCGAGTCCCTGTATTCGCACAATTGAGGTTGGTATCTGTTTTATGTCATTGTTCATTTGATAACCTAGTATCGTAGAATTTCACAGGCATTAGCGTTCTGATTTCGGGATCCATAACGTATTTGGCTACTCATTGCTCAAAGGCATCTTACACTCAGCCCTCGCGCTGTCGCTCTCCGATGGCTCTCCTGCCACCTTCCCTTCAGACCTCTTTTCAAATCGGTTTTCAGCACAACAGCAGTGCCCGCGTGTGGACACATCTCTTCAGCCAGAACTGATAGTCCCCCCATTGAAGCACTTCACGGTTTCTCACGCAGAAGTGGAGGAGGGGCTTAACAAACCTAACCCGTTCAGCTCGATGTGACCGGAAAAAGTTCACCCCCGTATTCTTGATGAATCCGCCTCCATTATTGCAGCATCATACCCTACGCTCTCTCAACAGCGCACAGACAACGGAGGGTTTCCAAATTCATGGTACCATACGGTAACTGCTCCAATTTGTAAGAAAGGAAGTCGACACTCTCCTGGAAGTTTTGGGCCAGTAAGCCCCACCAGTGTCTGTAGCAAAGTCTTTGAGCTAATCATAAAAAGCGAAACCTTGACACACCTGCGCGACAATAGTTTACTGTCTCCAGCGCAACATGGCTTCCTTCTTGGCAGGCTATGCATCACCAATATGCTAGCCGTTATGGGTAACCTGACGCAGGTCTACGATGATTGCAAGATATCTCACGCCGCAATCATCGATTTTGCCAGAGCATTCGATAGTGTCCCGCATATTCCGCTTCCGTACAAACTCAGGATGTGCGGCATCTCCAACCGCCCACTGTTCCTGATTGAGTGCTTTAAAAACTGAACCCTCTGGGATTTTGTGTAAACATCCCGGTCTCAACCTGCACCCACCGATATAGGAGTCCTCCACGGCTCTGTCCTCGGTCCTCCCCCACTCCTCATTTACATCAACAACCTCCCTGATATGGATCCTGCTAGCTAGTTATATAAGCAGATGACGTCACAATGTCGGACATAGATGCAAATGCTGTGCACTCAGCAAATGACTCGGTCAAACTTCGGTCAGCTGACTGGAGCCCCCCCCCCCGCCCAAATAAATGATGGCAAATGTGCAAGCATGTCACCTGGCAAAGCTCCGGCTCATCTCTCCAAAATAAGTGGGAACACACAAATCCAAACAGTAAGTCAACACAAGATCCTTGATTTCTGGCTGCGCAGTAATCTCTCGTTCTCCTCTCACCAAGAGAAAGCTAGTAGCACTGCCTGTCGGGTCCTAAACCTTATCAGGCGAACTTTTCCGGTGATCTCCAAGGAGGACTTCGATCTTCTACGTGGAACTTATATTCGACCTCTTTAAGAACACAGCAGGCAGATAGTACACACTGGCCCGGCAGAGACCGGAAATTCTTGGAGCGGATTCAATGGAAAGCGACCAAAATGGTGCATGGCTTACGTTTCACTCCCTACCCGATTCGTCTAATATCACTTAATCTCAGCCCTCTTGGGACGCGCCATATTACGGCAGACCTACTCCTGATGTATGATTTATTCTTAACAGGCCTATTGGATCAGCTTCTCACTCGTCCGAACTTGGAGACCCCGCGAAGACCCACGTGAAAGCTCTTCAAACCCCACCCGCGTACCCTCATTAGACAACACTTCTTCTCGTCCCGGATAATATCTCTATGGAACAGCCTTCAACAGGAGGTTGTGAACGCTTCCTCAACAGAGACATTTAAAGCCGGACTAGACAACTAGTTAGGACTATTGCCAATGCCAGCCAATCCTCCGACCGCCCTCGCGTGGATTGTTCTCCCCAGTGTCTTCACATCTCGTCTTCAATCGCATATATCAGTACTTGTACGCTGACATAAATGGATCCATTCCCCTTCCTTTTACGGGTGCCCGAGCAGCACGACCGTCACCTGAGCGTCACCTGAACGTCCCCTGAGTGGCCTCCGACGGTCGCCTGAGTGTCCCCTTCGAAACGAAAAAAGGACACTCAAGTGTCGGTCAGGGGACACTCAGTTTACGGTCACGGAAGCTCATCGAAACGGACTCCCCTGATCCCATTAAATTTGTAACACTAACTGCAACACCGAAATACCTACATGCTGAATAATATACTGGAATATATATATATATATATATATATATATATATATGAAATAGCCGAAGTTCGGCGCAAGAGCATAAGCACGACCATCTTAAAATAAGCTTAACCATAATCCCGCATAAAACATTTGGCGGAATTAATCCCCGAAGTTCACATAAAATACAGGTTTTACGGGGATTAATTATACATTTCGCTATTGCTAAATCTTTGTACACTGGGCTCGTCAGCGAACAATCGTCATCCAACCATGGGTCATTTTGGTGTACTTTGCAGTACCTGAAACAGAGGAAATGAGATACCTGCTGAATCGGTGCAGTACGAAGTCGTTATATTTGTCAACGTTAGAAATCGGCTCATGAGAGGGTTCAGCAATACATAATATATTAAGGATGATCGAGTCAAAACTGACTTCAGCACTTTCGATTTGGACGGCCACGTGATAATATGTTGAATCAGTGCTAATAAACTCAGCTGGTCTGCACCTTCGAATACAACGTTGTATCTCTTCGTTTATAAAAAGAGTTGTAACTTCGGAGAAATTGCGCTTTGTTACTGCGTCTACGAATACAGGATAGGGTAACACAGAACGGCATACTCACCTACAGTTATTCTACAGACTCTTGTTTTGGCAAATGATTGACGCCCGCGGACACCGCGCCAGTTCAGTCTGTGCAAAACGCGATGGGAGATCAGTGTACTCATCATCTGACGCGCACAATTCCCAACTGTTAGAGTTCCAGTTGCAACAAGTAAATGCAACTGCTAGTCTGAAAGTTGTGAACAATTTAAGTTACCCTTTTTTCGTAGAAGGTTTCATCTTCCAATTTTTCTTTCAACCTCTTGAACTCCCATGCATTTCGAACAGGAATAGCGCACTGCACGAACTGCACCGATGCACCCGCAACTCGTACAAATTTGCACAGTTTAGACCTGACGTCTTCCATCGTTTTCTGCAGTTCCACAACCCGAGTGTTAAGCTCATTCATCATAGCTGCAGTTAATTAACGTAACATCCTGAGATGGAAGTACACGCCAACGTTTTCCACAAGTAATGTGTTCCGAAACTCGATCTGTTGCATTTTTTACCTTCGTTGCCGTTTTCGTCTTCCTAAGCGTAGAAAAGGTGACAGTCTATCTTAAACATGCACCTACTGTGCAAGGTGCCTCCGAGTGTCTCGAATAGGAGATGATGTTGCTGGTATAATGGAACTAGTTGTGACTTGGGATCTGAAAACGTCATCAAAATAGATTATTACCTACGTGGTGACTACTGGAAACCAAAGATAGCTGACATCAGCAGTTGCTTCCAGTTGACCCCGTTTCATTAGGAAACAGGGCTATCATATCCACCGGTAGTACTTCGAACGGGGAACTGCCAGTATGATGACTGCCTTGGCGATGATTTCGAATTTTAACGTCATTGCGTAACCTTCCTGTGGTTGATGGGAAAATGAGACGCCGCTGGACGCAACAACCGCGTTGTGTGCATCTGTGACAGCTGTATAACCCAGAATGATGCTTAACCTGCTTAAGCGTTGCCTCGGCTGGATTATCTGCCACAACACTCCGCTAACCAATTCTGCAATGAAGACCAATCCCACGAATAATGATGCCATTTCCTGTATCAGGTGTTCCAAATATTGATGCACGTCAGTAGGTTTGGACATCCCACAATATGGACCAACAATAAATACTCACAACGTTGGGTCCGAGAGGCGACACAATATTGCCCACAACTGGTGCGATGCGCTTCGAAACAAGCTCACACGGTCAGTGTGAAACTGAATATAAACGCAGCAGCCGGCTGTGACAGGTTTACACTCCAGAGGTCGTTGCAAGGTTTCACCTAGTCCAAAATGTACGTATCTACCAAGGCCAACGTTTTTCTTCAGGATTCTCCTTGGCGCTCACAGCGACGACCTCGGATCTAAAGGGAAGTCAAGCTTTAACCGTTTCAGAGCTGGCAATAAAATCCTCAAATCGGCCATTGATGATTTCATTTGTATAGCGGCCCGCCTCACAACATCTTTGGCCGAAGGAAGAGCTGGAAAGTATAGATTTATTATTTCAGTTACCTTATGTGAGGGTGGTTACCATTTTGATTGGTGCTGTAAATTTCATTTCTCCAGCCATCAGTGATGATTCTGTTGCATATATTGCTGATTACCATGAAGTTTACTTTTCGTGAAAGTGCTGGCGGCAAAATAATTTGACTCTCACTCCTCCTTTGGTATGCGCGTGTTATGCTCCTCTTGTTCTCACAACTATCCATATTAAGAAATTCAGTGTGCATCACTTAACAGCGGTAGAGGTTGCAACAGCTGTGACTTGTTGCTCCTCATCTGCTGCCGACGAGACCTTCATTTCTTCAGGACTGTCGATGTCATCAGTTAAGGCATCGGATTCGTTGTTCTTTGGAACGGAACAATTGCCTGGGAATTTCTAACGAACTTCACAGAAGCTAACCCTTTACACCACCATCCAATATGAGGGATGGGATGAAATCGCCCCGTTAACCCTGCGAACTGCGATCCGCTTCTTGCGCCTCCATATTGTAGTTCTGAAACAGCCACGCAATTTTGGGTGGGTCTCTTCCGTTTACAGATGAAGAGATAAATGAAAATAAATGAGATTTATTCTCCGGAGAACACCAGAAACCGACCAAAAGCAATGAGTAGCCTGGGAGGCGACAACAAACAACCACCGCCAGGGGCCGGCCGCCATGACAGGAATGCATTAAAACAAAAGGAACATCAAAATTTACAATAGACAATCAAATGGACGCTAAATGTCAAAATTGTTTCTTTATAAGGTTTTTTACCACGGAATGTTTTACTCGGAGTTCGCATGCATTCACGATGCCAGAGATTTCTGTATCTGAAGCCAGTAGGGACCAAGCTACTAAATATTCGGAAATGTGACTTAACAGAGACTCTCGTTCGAAGTCTCTTGCATTTATGACGGATTCTCCGGTTTTATTGAGTTTTTGCTTGTTTTTGGAGGCATTGCACTGATTTCTTGCGACCGTCCCCTAGGGGACACTCAGGTGACGGTCGAGTGACCTTTCGTGCGCGAATCAATCTTCTGTGTGAATTTTAAAACATGATAACTAACGGTATATTGATGCATCCATGTCCATATTCTCGGACTCATGTCCTACATGGGAAACACTAAATTTGATTCTCATGTCGCTTTTGTGAAAATGGTTGCCCCCATGTTGTCGAGTTTTGCCGTTCCAGCTCGGTGGCACCGGAGAAAAGAAGATACGTACAAGAATCGGGGGCATTTGGGCTAAAATGTCGTATCCATAGACTACGGCAAGACTTCAAGACAACACCACCATCTAGGGGCACGATTTGTGTCCGCCAATTTCGTCCTGTGCAAACTGAACTGAACTGCATTATTGTGTACCTCTGGGCAAGAGTGACCACGTGTGTGTCAAAATCGTCCTATGCATGCCGCAACTCAAGATATCCTCAAGGCTGGTCAGACATTTCGATAGTATGGACATAGATAGGCTTCGTAATAGGGCGATGGGTTTGACCTGGGACACGGCAGGGGAGGCTAATGTCGAGGAGCGCTGGCAGGCCATAATGGGATCCCTGGCTGCCCTACAGGACGAGTTAGCACACTTAAAACGAAGGAGTGGGGGGAGGGCAAACCCATGTGGTGGACGGCTGCAATATCCAAGGCCATCAGACGTAGAGACCGCAGCTCGAACCAGAATAAAGCTTCCGGCAATCAGCTAGCTTGGGACCAATATACAAAGCTGAGGAACGAGACTGTGAGCCTTCTTAGAAGTTTCAAGCGGGAATTTGAGCTCAAATTGGCCCAGTGTGTAAGGCAACAGCCAAAACATTTTTCAGCCATGTGTAGTCGAAAGGCTTACAAAAGAGTGCCGTAGGTCCGCTATCCACTAGGGACCACGGTATTGTCGCTGATGACCAGGGCAAAGCAGACGCCCTGGGGGAATACTTTGGTGGTGTACATAGAATGGATAGTGGGGTACGAGTAGATCTGGCTCTGGTGCATCCTCCTCCTCAGTTAAACGAGCTGAACCTCTTAGAGGAAAGCGTGCGTGGGTAACTACAGGAGTTAAACAGCCACAAGTCAGCGGGCCCAGATGGCATTCATCCAGCTATCATCGAGCCTTTGGCGGATATCATAGCTCCATCAGTATGCAGGCTGTACAGATCCACGTTGGACCAGGGTAAGCTGACTCAGGACTGGAAAGTCGCGGCAGTCGTGGCAATACATAAGAGTGGGCCTAAGTCGGATGTGCAGAACTACAGGCCGGTAAGCCTAACTAGCATTCTCTGTAAAGTTCTCGAGAAGATCATCCGTGCCCACATCTGCCAGCACTTACTGGAGCACTTCATGTTAAGTCAGGCGCAGCACGGATTCCTGAAAAAGAGATCTTGTCTGACCAATCTCTTGTGCTTCTTAGATGAAGTAACTGGACGACTGGACGAAGGTAAGCAAGTTGAAGTATGATACCTGGACTTTAGCAAGTATTTAGACTCCGTTAATCATTGTCTTTTGCTATGCAAGATGGAGACTTTCGGTATAGGTGGGCCAGTATTGAGGTGGCTGGAGGACTTCCTCTCCCACAGGAAGTTTTACGTCAAAGTGGGGGACAGGTGCTCCAGTTTGGTGAACGTCACCAGTGGTGTACCTCAGTGATCCGTCCTAGGCCCGGTCCTATTCTTGTTATTTATTAATGACCTGACATCCGCTCTTCAACCGCCCAGCTTTATTTTTGCGGATGATGTGAAGATTGTTGGATCTAAGGGTAGAGCGGACTTGAGCAGGGAAATAGGTACGGTCCTGAACTGAGCATTCAAATGGGACTTACCTCTGAACGCTCAAAAAAGCCGTTTGTTGTCAAGGGCAACAGAGAGCCTAACTGCCTCTCATGATCAAGGGCTGTTCACCATAGAGGCACTCAGTAGGGTTATTGACCTTGAGGTTATCATGAACAGTGACTTCAAATGGCCGGAGCAGTGCAACGCTGCTGCGCAAAAGGCTCGTGGGGAGCTCTTCAGGCTGCTATCGGCTTTTCCTTGCCGGAAGCCGGAGGTATTCGTACCTATTTACATGGCTGTAGTACGACCTCACTTAGAAGATAGCGTGCAGGATTGGTCACCCTTCTACGAAAGGGACGCCGTCTGCTTAGAGAAAGTCCAACGTCTCGCCACACGAATGGTTGAAGGGCAGATGTGTAAGACGTATGAGCAGGGACTCTGTGACCTGAATCTTTTCTCGTTGGAAAGCAGGAGAAGTCGGGGGGATCTCATAGAAACGTTCAAGGTAATGAAGGGCTTTTCTGGCCTTGGACCAGGTAGTCTATTCCAGGTGGCCGTAAATTCCAAAACAAAGGGACATGAAAAGAGGCTGATAAAAGCCCGAGCTAGATTGATGGCTAGATCGCACTTCTTCAGCAACAGGGTTGTGAACAGTTGGAACGGTCTGTCTGGTGGAATGGTAGATTTGCAGACCGTTCGGCAGACATAGCGAATACTTTATAGAATACAGGCGGGAAAAGAAATCAGCGACCAATGGGGCACTATAGTCTCCGAGAAAAAAATCACGACGCACTAGACAAAAGATATGTATGGACAAAAATATTATTTGGTAAACCGACTAAAAATATCAACAGATGGGGAAACAACAAAACACAAAAACAAACGCAGACGGGACCTTGAACGGTAGAAAACAAGGAAACTCACGTGACCTGGGGATCATGTCGGGCTCACCAACTGTAAGATAGATTAGACCTTACTTCGCGGTTTCCTTAGTAAACGCGTGCTTCGGTCCTTTGTACTGCGTGGGCCACCAGCACGTTACTCTAATGTGCGGCACTGCACGAATGTGTTAACCAGAACAATGTTCTCCACGACCCGTGAGAACGAGAAGGTGATTGGGAGAGATAGTGGTTAGCGTGTACTTGAGAGCGTGCGTGAGAGCGTGCGCAAGAGCGACGGACAAATGGCAACCGCGCTTGGCAGTCAGCGTTCAATTAAACAATAAACGTGGTAAAAGTACCAATGTAGATGGCAACTGCCTCAGCAACTTTGCGGTTAAAGTCGGGAATGTTTTGTCTCAACCCTCTTCAGTAAGAACTGTGGTTCCCCAAGGGTCGTTCTTGAGTCCTCTTCTTTTCCCAATCTACATAAACGATCTTGCGACCGCCTTTCCTGTGAACATTGCAATGTATGCAGACGATGTAACGCTCTGGAATTCAAGCGTTGAAGACCTGAAAATTGCAGTTTATGAAACGAAACACCGGTCCGAGGATTGGAACCTCCCAATTAATTATGACAAATGCTTGAGCATGTCTTTCGGCAGAGAGACTGGTCATACGTTTTCCTTTAACTGAGAAACCACACTGCCAAGGGTTGACCAACACAAGGTGCTCGGTTTCTGGTTAGATTGTAACTCGTCCTCCTCTCATCATCACCATTTTGCAAACAAGTCCGCCTTTCGAGTCCTAAACATGATTCGAAGGTCCATCCAGCTCATATCTAGGGATGATTTCCCCATAATTTTCGGCACGTATATCCGACCTCTGCTGGAGTACGGTATTCAGATAGTGCACTCTGGTCTTGCCCGAGACCGTGGAGTCCTGGAAAGAGTTCGGAGGGTCTCCACTAAAGCAGTAAGGGTCTATCCCACCTACCTTATCCCGTCCGCCTCTCACTCCTCAACCTCTATCCCCTTGACTTAAGACGCGTAAGAGGTGATCTGTTTTTGATGTTCCACCTTTTTGAATCAGGTCAAAGCGATTGCTTCTTCTCCGTCTGTCCAGCCTCTTCTCTCCGTGGTCACAGCAGAAAGGTTTTCAAGCCGAGGCCAAGCACTTCACTAAGGATTACCTTTTTTAGCTATAGGGTTATTACTCTGTGGAATGCACTTCCGGAAGATATTGTTCTCTTGCAGAACAAAACTATCTTCAAGAAAAAGCTAGACCTCTACCTGGGTCTCTCCTAATAATTCCTTGTCAAAAAACGAAAAAAATGTCTTTTATTGCATATATGTTCATGAATGTCGCACCCCCACTCCACTTAAGGCACTGTCCACAGTGAGACACTGCATGATGTTATGTGTATTGTGTTTTCGCCGCCACCCCCCCCCTACGCTTCTTTTTGCTCTCGTTTCAGCTCGGTGAATCCGACAGAAGATCAGAGATTTCCTCGAGAACCAGGACAACTGGTGTCAAAGCCTCCCTAGATCGCAAGTGGTACGAGATATTTCTTCGTAGTGAGCCTTGAGTTTATCAACTAAATGGATGACGGGTAGCACTGTGGCCCTTCTGGAGTATGATTTGATAGACTTTTTCGCTCATTGCATACAGTCTCAGGAAGGGTCACGACGCATAATGTCTCTCGCAATTGATGTGCGATGAGGTTTTCCGTTTCCCTCTCATTTTTAGCGGGGATTCGACGAAATACACTCGGCAGTGGTGGGCTCATATCTGGTGTGCATACTATCGAAGGAATTCTGGACGCTCGATTGGTCGTGGCCATTATCTGTCCTGTGAAAACTGAACTGAACTGAACTGAACTGACATGAGCCTAGGTCGTTCATGAATGGATGAAAGAGTCGTTTGTTGCGCTACGCCGACCGGTTGATGGTCGTGATACTTGGTATTATATACAGTAGTTGTGTAATTCTGTGGACTATGATTTATCCATAGTGCCTCTAAAGAAGTCAGAAAATTTGCATATATGCGCTTGGTTTATTCAAAGGTTTTCACCTCCGCGGGGAATAGTTAGGGTTACACCTGACAACCCACCGTTCGTCAAACAGGATAATGCCATAGTCCCGTTTAGAACGGGCACACCTAATATGAAGCAACCGATTCTCCATATAGCAAAATTGGAGATGATCCCTCTTGGGAAGTCAACCCCTGAAGCCCTAGGTGTAATTCAGGTCCCAAAGGTGGCTTTAGACGCCGGTAAACAAAAAGCCAAAGTCCAGGTAGTTCAAAAGACCAAAAGAAGGGGATTCACAAGGCATTCAGTCCGGTTAATATTGAGAAAGCGCGGCCAGCCAGCCGATTCTGAAGGAGACGCCTAAAAAATCTACTCCGGTGCAACCAGCGAAGTTGGAGGTACCAGAGGGAAAAGCCGAGGAAACCAGTTGGGCCGAGGTGGTCGCAAGACTATCCCGGGCCATCTTTATGGTTACAGAAAAGGAAGAAACGTCCGCTGTGCACGTTGAGACCGACACCTAGTCGACGGGTGTGAAAGAAAAAGCCACGAAACCGAGAGCGTCACTTGACGTTCAAGATGCAGCAACGCAGACACCTGTAGAGGTAAAAAAACGGGGCATCACTTCGGAGACTGCGTCCAAGGGTACCCCAGCCGTGAAATTTGCAATAAAGTCTGTAGCGAGGACCAGGGAACAGTCAGTATGGTACACAAGCACCTGCAGTCTCCCGGGAAAAAGAGGGGAGTTGACGACTAGGATCGCGGAGTCTGACGTCGTTGCATTGACGAAAACTTGGATAAAGCCAGATACTGACATGCTCTTTCAGGGATACGCTGTCTACAGACAGAATAGAACAGATGGGAGGCAGGGGCAGAGTAGCATTACTAATATGGACCGACATAGACCATTGGGAGGCGCCGTTCAACTGGGTCTCTGGTAATGTACAGGCCGGATCCTGCTTTATCAGGATCGAGGTGCGAACAGTGTACATTATCTGTATTTGCAGGGCACCGCTAGAGACAGATGAGGAGGACGTTGAGCTTTTGTAAATGCTGGACGCAGTGCTGACACAGACAAAGGATTTCTTTTTATTACGGGATCTCAACCTACCGGAAATTAACTGGGGAAGCGGGATCGCACCAAGGGGATCAACGGGTGACAAGTTTCTGCAGTGGGTCCAGCTACATGCATTTACGCAGCATGTGACGCAGGCTACTAGACACAGAGGTGGACAGCACCCGTCTCCTTGATTTAATCACATCGCGGCACCATCATGACGGTAAAGAAATTAAGTAGGAAGAGCCACTGGGCATAAGTGATCATGTAGTCCCAAGGGTCACACTAAGACTTAGCAAAGCGCCGAGGGAAATCGTGTTACGTCGGTGCCATGGTTGAATCAATATAGGTGACTAAAGAGGGCAGCGAAGGAAGTTCAGTGGACACCGAGTCACAAAAACGCCTCCGTACAGGAACTGTGGGAGGCCATTAAGATGGAGCTATTCGAACTTACAGAAGAGTTAGCACCTTTGAGGGTGGTTAGCAGTAGAAATCAACCCCCATGGTGGAAGTCAAAAGTCCGCAAGGCTATAGTCATTCGTAGACAACGATGGGCGGCGTACAAGCTGTACTAAACTCAGGGAGCGTGATGGCTAGGGACAGAGCTCAAGAGATCCAAAGAGTAGAAAAATATGCATTCAAGCGTCGGTTAGCTGCGTCGGTTCTACACTTACGTGCAGTCCCACAAACGTATGAGAGAAAGTGTAGCAACTTTGGAAGGAGCACAGGGATAACTAGCTCTTAGCGACGAAGACAAGGCCGACATGCTCTTGGCATTCTTCAAGAGCATATATCGACCAGCAAATAATTTAGTGGGAAGAATGAACGGACCACAGGCGCCTCCAAAACCCGAACTTGCTGTAGGAGAAGAAAAGGTGCACGCGGAGCTGCAAACCTTGATTAGAAATAAAGCCACGGGACCAGATGGGATTCATCCAGCAATCGTTCAGCCTCTGGCCGAGGTCCTGAAGGCTCCGGTGACGAAGCTGTATGAAACGTCACTTAGAGAGGGAATTGTGCCGGGAGACTGGAGGAGGGCAACAGTGGTAGAAAGTTATAAGAGCGGACCCCGGCGAAGGGCCGAAAACTACCGGCTGGTTAGCTTAACTTCAGTACTGTGTAAGTGCCTAGAGCGAATAGTCAGGAAACAGATTTCTAGGCATTTGGTTCAAAATAACCTCATATCACGTTCAGCATGGGTTTGTGGCAGGACGATCTTGTCTGACGAATCTTCTGCAGTTCCTCGATGAGGTAACCAAGCGCCTGGACGAAGGACGGCCGGTTGCTGTCTGTTACTTGAAGGCGTTTGATTCTATGAACTACAGATTTCTGGACCTCAAACTGCAGTCTGTGGGAATTGTTGGAAAGGCAAGGCAATGGATAAATAGATTTTTAGCAGGGCGGACTTTTAGTGTTAAGGTGGCTAATCATGTCTCAAAACCGGAAGGTGTAACAAGTGAGGTGCCACAGGGTTCGGTGTTCGGCCTTCTGCTCTTCCTGATCTTCATCAACGACCTAGCACGTGAGCCTACAAACCCCACCTTTATGTTTGCCGATAAGGTGAAGATAGCTGGAGTAGATATAGAATTTAACGTGTTAGCAGTACAAAACTGGGCACGCAAATGGGACCTTCCACTAAACCTCACCGAGTGTCAATGCTTGACCATTAATACAGGGGCTAGTGGGAATGGTGTGGGTTCGTTGCAAGTAGTATCTCAGGTCAAAGACTTGGGCATTATAATGGACAAAAGCTTCAAGCCGTCGAAGCAGTGCACCGTAGCAGCCAATATGACCAGGAAAGAACTCTTTCGAGTTAGATCCATTATGTCGTGTAGAGATCCGGAGATTTTCGTTCCGATATACCAAGCCACAGTTAGGCCGCACATGGAGTACTGCGTGCAAGCCTGGGTACCGTACTCCCAGAAAGATATAGACTGTCTGGAGAAAGTGCAAGGGCTAGCCACTAGAATGGTGGCTGGGCAAGGGGAGTCTAGCTACACAGAGCGTCTCCGTGCCCTAGATCTCTTCTCGATTGAAAGACGGCTCTTTCGCGGGGATTTGATAGAAACCTTCAAGGTAATCAAGGGACTGTCAGGTATATATCGAGAAAAACTTTTCTCTCCGATCCCAGAGAGAGGCACAAGGGGGCGTAGCCTTAGATTACAAAGAAAGCACTCGATGCTCCAAATTAGGGCGAATTACTTCTCAAATAGAGTGGCATTTTATTGTAATACGCTCCCGGAGGAAGTCATAAATACCACAACAGTGAAGGCTTTTAAGAAAGCAGTAGACCTGTGTTGGGTGGCAGTATATCCCGAATTATGTTAGACAGTTTTTAGGGTCAGACGCAATTTACTCACTGTTTTCACCTTTCTCTGCCAGGGCTGATACTGCACAAAATTTCCGTCTTTCAAAAATAGAGACTCACACAGTGTTAGGGGCCACGGAAACGCGCCGACAACTCAACTATCTGGACACACGATTGGCTCTAGCCACACCAAGTCCTGTGCAGACTGAACTGAACCCATGAATCGATCTCATCAACGCCGAGTGTAAACGGTGCTCCGTTAATCTTCTTCGAGGACTTTTCGGAGTCAGAGGTGGAATTCGCTCTTCAATCTGTGAACACACAAGTCTGCAGGGCCGGACGGTATCCACCCAATAATGTTGAAGAAATCGGCTACACAGCTCACTTTTACAATTGATCAGATTATTCAACTTGTTCATAACAACTGGCAACCTACCAACAGATTGGAAAAACGCGGTGATCGCACCGTTGTACGAAGGTGGAACGAAATCTGCGGCCTCAAACTATCTCCCGGTCAGTCTTACATCCGTAGCTGGAAAGGTTACGGAGCGGCATGTGGCGTCTCGTCTCAAAGAACGTTTTGAACAATATCAGCCTGTATGCACACAGCAGCACGGTTTCTGAAGGAACTTACTGATCGCACGTGGACGATGGTCCGCTGCCAAGGCCGAAGGACATGACACGACCGTCATCTTTGTGAACTTCAGAAGGGCTTTTGATAAGGTATCCCATGAGCAACTGCTGTCGAAACTCCGGATTCTCGGTATCGTTGGGTCCATGCTTCGCTGGGCACGTGTTACGTATGTCAAACGCACATCCAACACACCGTGCCCTATTCTCCGTTCCTCCTAGGGAGTGGAAGAGACCACGTGGAGGTCAACAGATGACGTGGCAACGAGGAATGAGGAAATGTACAGCAGACTTAGGAAAAGTAGGTGTTTCACGTCTTCGTGGTTGGGGTCCGAAAGATCCGTCTACCAGTTGACTGGAGACATTGAAGGATATGGCAGCGAACCGCGAACAGTGGCGATCGTGTTGTCACTTTCTGTCGAATCAGAATGACTGATCGATGTGCGTTTGTACAGTTAGACTATGTATTCCGTGTGTTGGTTACTAGGACATTCTTTCCTTTTCCCACCCGTGTAGGCCCACTCCTTATCCATCTTGTATATTCATACTTTCTAATTCGACGTGCAACATGGTGAGGAAAGCAGTGGTCAGTGGGGCTTGCCCTGCTGTTTAACACTACGATGATGATGATGATGATGATGCTTCGTTGAATTGAGGACTTCTCAACTGGGAGAAACTCCGTGACAGTTGCACAGTCTCTGTCCCAGCGGTATCCTGTCACTTGTGGTATCCTACAAAGTTCTGCCCAGGGACCATTGTTATTCCTTGCTTTTGTGAATGACCTTGCTCAGACATTGTCATGTTCATTTACTATTTTCTATCTACCTTAGTTTTATTACTGTTGTTCTACTGAATTTCTGCTTTATTGTTTTCAGATCGCACCGTTCAGTTGTATGTCAAATAAAGCCAAAATTCTAGGCCTCTGTCTTCTGCCTGCCTCAACCGTTCGGCTTTCGTAACCATACACGTATCAATTTATTTGGCATGCACCCTCCCAAAATGGAGCGCTACCTACGTCCTGAACGATTCGACGCAGATCCAAACTCGACTACTTCAAAAATTTGGCGTCACTGGCTCTGCAAGCTCTGTAAACTTCTCGCCAAAGTTGGTCTGGACGATTACGAGAAGCTTAATGTCCTATACAACTATGTCTCTCCGACCATATACGATTACGTGGCTGAATGTACTGCGTGCAACGATGCCATTCAAATCCTTTAAAAAATGTTCATCAAACCGCCGAATGAAGTCTGTGCAGGCTACCCACTCATCATCATCATCACCATCGTACAATGTTAAACAATAGGGCAAGCCCCACTGACCACTGCTTTCCTCACCATGTTGCACGTCGAATTAGAAAGTATGAATATACAAGATGGATAAGGAGTGGGCCTACACGGGTGGGAAAAGGAAAGAATGTCCTAGTAACCAACACACGGAATACATAGTCTAACTGTACAAACGCACATCGATCAGTCATTCTGATTCGACAGAAAGTGACAACACGATCGCCACTGTTCGCGGTTCGCTGCCATATCCTTCAATGTCTCCAGTCAACTGGTAGACGGATCTTTCGGACCCCAACCACGAAGAAGTGAAGCACCTACTTTTCCTAAGTCTGCTGTACATTTCCTCATTCCTCGTTGCCACGTCATCTGTCGACCTCCACGTGGTCTCTTCCACTCCCTAGGAGGAACGGAGAATAGGGCACGGTGTGTTGGATGTGTTTGACATACGTAATACGTGCCCCAACCAACGAAGTCTACTAAGTTGGATACGCTGTGACAAAACGTTATCTGAATTAGTACCCAATACTCGATTTCTGACCTCAGCGCTGCCTGCTCGGCTTCTTCACCCGATCTTAGAGATACCACGTAAACATCGGTGGTCGAAAACCTCAAGAAGACGAATATCTTCAGCACGCAGACTCCAAGTTTCGCAACCATACAACAAAACTGAACGCACTGCAGCACAGTATATACGACCTTTCAACTTCAGTGAAATATCAGGTCGGCGCCACAAGTGCTTCAGTCCAGCGTACGTCGCTCGAGCCTTGGATATCCGAGTACTCACCTCTACTACTGTGCTCCCATCCGTCGTCACGCTTCTGCCGAGGTAGGTGAAGTGGTCGACAACTGCCAGCACCTCCCCATCGAGCATCAAGCTCGGAATCGTTGATGTCCAGTCTTGTAACATCACCTTGCACTTTGAAGGTGCAAAGCGCATGCTGAATGGAGCTACAGCTCTTGCGAGATTATTTAATGCACGTTGAGCATGTTCCGTGCATTCGAACAAGCAGACAACGTCGTTTGCTTGATCTAGGTCAGCTAGCTGTTCACTACTCCCTAGTTCGACGCCTACATTCTGAAGATTTTGCAGCGCACTCTCCATTATTTCGTCTATGACGAAGTTGAACAGGAATGGAGACATAGGACATTCCTGTCGAACACCACTGATCGTTTCGAACCGACCGGATAGTTCACCGTAAACTCTAACGCGGCCAGAAGTATGAGAATACAATGATCTCAGTAGGTTCACGAACTTCTGGGGCATACCTTTTCGATGAAGAGTACTGAAAAGCGCTGCTCGATCAACTGAATCGAAAGCGCCTTTCAAGCCTTAGAAAATCATTATTGTCGGTCAGCGGTACGTGTGACGCGTTTCAAGTAGTCGGCGAAGAGTAAAAATCTGGTCGATGCATCCTCGACCTGGGCGGAATCCAGCCTGCTGTTCGCGGGCATTCCTCTTGCGAGCCGGTTTAAGATGGTGCAGTAGAATTGAGGGTAATACTTTGGTGACTATTGTAACTAAGCTAATCCCACGATGATTACTGCAGTCATTGAGTATTCCCTTCTTGAAGATTGGAACAACCAACGACTCACTCCATATTAACGGAATACGCTCCTCGTTCCAAATGTCACGGAGTAAAGCGGTAAGTGATTTTATCAAAACATTTCCACCCAGTTTGAAAAGAACTGGAGGAAGTTCGTCGGGACCTGCCGCTTTCCCTCGCTTTATTAATCGAATACATGACTCTATTTCTACTTCCGATGGGGGCTCAAGTGATACCACCCAAGGAGTCGCAGTTGTTGATACAGGAGTAACTACACTAGCGTGCGGCCAGCTAAACTGTTCCTTGAAGTACTCGGCCCGTCGGTCAAGCCTTTGCTGTTTGCTATGGATGGGTTCTCCATTTCTATCGCAAATCGTTTCACTGATCTGGGTTTGCCGTCCACCGGTGTAACGAATAAGTTTGAACAGTCTTTGACTGTTACCTGAAGCAGCTGCTATTTTCATTTCTTCGGCCACCCTGACCCACCAATTTTCGCGATCATTCTTAAGGCTTTTCGTAACTTGTCACTGTAGATGTCTTTGTATCCTACTCATCTCCTTACAGTTCGAGGGGTGATGCTTTGGCTCCATTATACTCAGCGACTCTTGCGAGATCCAGTGTCTTTGATGGACATCGGATCTAGGACCACACGCAAAACCTGCTGCAAAGTGAATCGCCTGGTTGATATGAGCCCAATGCTCATCTACATTACTGTTCGTCGTAGATCCTAGCTCATGTGCTAACTTCTGCTCGTAACGGGTGCAGACTTCTGGATCATACAAACGTTGCACGGCTAATCGGGTTTGCGGTTTGCGACAATAACCATGGAGCTGGAGGGATAATCGCATTAAAACTGATGCATGGTCCGACTCTACATACGGGCACCAGTAAGATCTGCAGTTCTGAACAGAACTGCGCCACCGGTAGCTAACTGTGATATGATCAATCTGGATTAGAGTACCTGTAGAGTTAGAACGCCATGTCGCTGTGCGACGCGAGCTGTGTCGGAAATTGGTGCTAGACAAGAACAATCGATTGTCTGCACAAAACTGGAGAAGTCTATCCCCGTTATCTGTACGCTCAGCAGGTAAAGCACAACGCCCACCTACACAGGCTTCTGACGCACTGAGTTTGCCAACTTGTGCATTAAAGTCAACAGTTAGCACTACAACGTCAGAACCTTTACTGCTGCGAACTGCTGCGAGGGTGGCCAGTGCATCATAGAACTCATCTTTCTGCAAGTCTGAACTGCAATCCGTTGGGGCGTACGCCGAGATCACAAACAAGCTACGCTTAACACAACTGTCCTTTCAAATACCAACTGACCCTTGGAGTCTCACAGCACATAAACGATTGTTAACAGGGATCCAGTCTAAAATGGCAGCCTCAGCCTTGTCAGTCAACACTATTCCTACACCACGTGAACCCACAGCTCTAGCTGCTTCGTCTCCTGAGGTGAGCAGAAAATACCTTGATGAGATACCAGGAGCAATTAGTTGAATTACACTGCTCGAATCCTGGATACGCGTTTCACTTAAGCAGCAGACATCAATCTTCAGAGAATCTAATGTGAGGACTAGACACGCCTGCTGACCGACGTGCATGAGTGTATGCACGTTGAAGGAGCCGAGATTCAGAGGCTTACGAGGCTTGAGAAAATGTGAGTTACCAGACAGAGGATTAGTCCCGACATTATTTGACAGTGAATTGTTGCGAGTATCGACCGTGTTATCAGTGGGAGCATTATGGGTGGATAGATGGGTCAAAGAGAGGTGGTTGAGGACAGAAGACAAAGGTTGAATAAAAGGGAGGGAACTTTGAGCAGTAGCCCACTTATCACTACTCACCCCGCTCGATGCAATGGGCAGCGCGGTCTTGATTATCCTGCACGACGACCGATGCAGTAAGGAATTCTTTGTATTCGTGCAGTTCATGGGAGATGTTGGACGGGTACTGCTAGGGTGTCCAGCCACAAAGCAGGAGAACGATTAGGGTCCTCATCTCAAGCCTTTAGTTCTAAAAAGAATCTATCCGCAAGGCAGCAGGATGGCTTAGTGGAAGCCCATTTGCTTGGATCAATTATTATTCCACTGATTTTGACGACTGACTTGCCAGCTCAAATCAAACCCCAACCTGGAGGATCAGGAGACCGGACTTTGTGTGACCTCTACCCATTTACCTGTCAGGTATGATTGCATCTCTGGCTTAAAGAAGCCATCCTGTATAGCTCTTTGGGTCATTAAGGCGCGCAAGCCATCACACCACATCAGGGTGCAGTCTCGTCGTGATGGCTACCTGCTCGCAACTTGGAGACAAGAAAGGGGGCAGGATTTCAACCAGTGCGACCAAAATCTAAAATCCTTAGCAAAGGATTGTAGCTTCCGGGCCGTGACAGCCGAGCAAAATCAAAACGATGCTATTCGAGACGCTTTCTTAAACGGGATGCAGTCGAACATTGTCCGGCAGCGACTTCTTTAAAATAAATATCTGGATTTACAAACTGCCCTAGAATTAGCCTGATCGCTCGAAATGGCCCAACGACAATCCAGCGCTTTCCAGACACCATCAATATCGTATACGGCTTCGGCGTCAACGCCCACTGAATCAACTGATAATTTTCCCTCTGACCACAAGAAAGGTAGCAACCTAATCATGGAAACAACGTCAGCGGCGTTAAAAACCAAGTGGTATTTCTGTGGAAATGACAGACACCCTCGATTCAAATGTCCTGCTAAGGATGCAGTTTGTAGTAACTGTGAAAATAAAGGACACTTCAAACGTGTCTGCCGATCATCTCTGGAGAAAAGAATAGTCTGCCACAACACCTGTACTCTCTACCACCGTCGCCACCTCTTTTCCGGATTGGCACTTAGATACGCCAACAACGATTACTGTAAACAAGATCCCTGTGAAAGCTCTAATAGATACGGGGAGTTCCGACAGTTGCATCTCCGAATCCGTGGTACAGCGTCACCGTCTCAAAACCATACAGTTATTCAGCGTCACCGCCGTGGCTTCCACAAGGTTAATCAGTCAAACGAAGGGTCATTGTTTTGTTAACATATGTCTCAAGGATAATTCGTACAACAAATTCAAACTCTCTGTGCTCCCTCATCTGTGTGCGGATGTATTACTGGAGCAGGATTTTCTGAAATTTCACAGTGCAGTTGAGATTCCATTCAGTGGCAGTAAACCAACTCTCTCCCTTTGTAGTATGACAGCTCCACTTATTGAACCTCCTTCTCTTTTCGGGAACTTGCTACCAGATTGCAAGCCCATCTCAACTAAATCATGACTCCACACTCCTGAAGGTGAAAACTTCATTCGATCGGGAATTCAGCGACTTCTGAGGAATGGCATCATTGAGACGTCAACGTCACCTTGGTGCGCTCAAGTCCTTGTTACAACAAACGAAAGACAAAAGACGCATGGTAGTTCACTACAGTCAAACTATCAGTCGATACACGTTATTGAATGCTTATCCAATGCCCAGAATCGATGACATGGTATCTAAAATATCTCGATATTCCACTTTCAGTGCATTGGACTTAGGAAGCGCATATCACCAAATCTGCATAGGAAAACAAGATAGGCCATACACTGCTTTTGAAGCCCGTGGGAATTAAATCAATTCAGCCGGATACCGTTCGGAATGACGAATGGTGTTACTTGTTTTCAGAGTGCTATCGACAAAATTATTCGCGAGGAAAACTTGAAAGGAACGTTCGTCTACATCGATGATATGACTATGTGTGGCACAAACAAAGATGATTACGATAAGAATCTTACTAGCTTTCTTAATGTTGTGGAAAAATACGGACTTACTGTGAATAAAGAAAAGAGTATCATCGGTACGAAAGAACTTAACCTCTTGGGTTATGAAATTTCACATGGTCTAATGAAGCCCGATCCTGAAAGATTACGACCCCTTCAGGAACTTCCTCCTCCCAAAGATATGAAATCTCAGCGACGAGCTATAGGTTTATTTCCATACTGTTCTCAATGGATACCCCGCTTCTCGGATATGATTCATTCACTGGTTCATAACCACGTATTTCCCTTACCAGACGATGTCAGAGTGTCATTTGAAACGCTCAAGAGCGAGCTCGAACGTGCCGTCGTCACCACTGTCGATCCCGAGGTACCACTGGTCGTTGAAACAGATACTTCGGATATAGCTATCTCAGCCACACTGTCACAAAATCACAGGCCGATCGCATTCTTTTCCCGAACTCTGTCTCAAAGCAAAAAACATCATTCATCCGTAGAAAAAGAAGCAAACGCTGCTGTGGAGGCTATCCGGAAGTGGAGGAGGCATTATTTCCTGGGTGCACATTTCCGACTTATCACGGGTCAAAAGTCGGTTGACTCTCGACACCATGGGAAGATCAAAAATGACAAGATTCAGAGGCGGCGAATCGAATTATCGTGCAATAGTTTCGACGTTATTTACCGCTTTGGTCATGAGAATGTCGCGGCCGACACACTGTCTCGCAGCTTCTGCTCCGCGTCTACGTCACTTGCGTCACTCAAAGAATTACACAACTCACTCTGTTACCCGGGTGTTGTCCGTATGCTTCATTTCGTCAGGACAAAGAATCTACCGTACTCAGTCGACGATGTGAAATCTGTTACTGGTGGTTGTACACTTTGTGCCAAATGGAAACCACAGTTTTGCAAGTTACCTACCGGAAACCTGATCAAAGCCACTTCGCCATCTGAAAGACTAAACATTGATTTCAAGGGACCGCTTCCCTTAATATCCAAAAATCGGTACCTATTAACTATCATGAACGAGTACTCCAGGTTCCCGTTTGCTTACGCTTGCTCAGACCTGTCGACCGCCACAATCATCCGTTGCCTTTCCCAGTTGTTTTTGATTTTCGGTATGCCGTCCTACATCCATTCGGATAAGGGTTCTTCTTTCATATCTGAAGAACTAAAGAACTTCCTCCACCGCAAGGGTATCGTAACTAGCAGAACAATGGCCTAGAATCCTCAGTCAAACGGACAAATCGAGAGACTCAATGGAACCCTCTGGAGAGACATTGTTCTTGCAGCCCAGTCAAGAGAACTACCATGCACCCAGTGGGAGGATGTTCTTTCCGATGCACTCCACTCCATCAGGTCACTACAGTGCACTGCAACGAATGAAACACCACCTAAACGATAATTCACTTATCACCGTAAATCAACATCAGGGGTCTCAATACCTACCTGGTTGAGTAGTCCAGGATCGGTCTTGATGCGTCGTCCCGTAAGGTCAGCAAAATAAGACCCCTTGGTCGACGAAGTTGAACTGATTGAATGCAATCCGAAATACGTTCATGTTCGTTTCCCCGACAGACGGGAAGATACTGTCTCTATACGTCATTTTGCACCTAAAACCCAAGCCTCAAAATCACCGAGGACCGTGGAATTTGCCGAAAATCAACCTCCGACTCTAAATGATGACTGTCAGCCTTCACCCGACACCGTGTGTAATCCCCTTGATGCACAAGTCTAGAGACACCCCCTCTTCTCACACACCACTATCAGAGTCATATATTAACGAATCCAATGCACACCCTCTAGTAAAAGCACAGCAGGGAGTCCATCCCTATAACCTAAGAAATAGGAACGACACAAACGTTCTCAATCGAAACAGTTCGCGGGGGTGAATGTCATGTTCGTTTACTATTTTCTATCTACCTTAGTTTTATTACTGTTGTTCTACTGAATTTCTGCTTTATTGTTTTCAGATCGCACCGTTCAGTTGTATGTCAAATAAAGCCAAAATTCTAGGCCTCTGTCTTCTGCCTGCCTCAACCATTCGGCTTTCGTAACCATACACGTATCAGACATTGGGGTCTCAGTGCTTCATTTATGCCGATGGTATGAAGATCTGGCAAACCATTCGATCAGAGGAGGATCGTGAGCTGCTGCAGTTGGGCATTCATAAGATGGCACGTTGGTCCAGCTATGAAAGCCTACCGATAAATCCCCAGAAATGTATTCACATGAGAATTGGCAGAGAGGACGCGACGGTCTGCTGTCACCTTGGACGCACCGTTCTTCGGCGAACGGCTGAAGAAAGAGACCTTGGTGTTGTCACCGGTAGTCTGAAGACTCAGGTCCACACCGGCAAATCCTGTGGAGAGTGTAAAAAGCCATTCGCCGTTTGTTTAGACGCCCTTCCATGAAAGCTTCCCAGATGCTTTACGCTCCTCACGTGCGTTCGTGATTGACATGTGGTGGTGCCACTGTCTGTCCATGTACGGTTGCCGAAGTAGCCAAACTGAAGAGTTCAGCGAGCTGTCGCATATCACATTGCTGGACTACGCGGCTTCAGCTGTGAGGGACTGCTGAAGGCTACTGGTTGTGCCCTGTTGCTTACAGGCAGATTCGCGGTGACCTGATCTGTGCAAGACGCATTATTCGAGGTGATATGAAAGCCGAATTTCAGTTAGAACTACGGCTCCGGAATAACAACAACATCCGAGGACGTGTGCTCTGCTATGATCAACGGCAAACGAACGATGACAGAAGTCTCGAAATGGAACCCGAAGTAAGGATTTAATTTGTTTGGAACAGTGCCATAGCTAAAATATGAATAGGCAAGAGTTATAAGGCATTAACATGGGAGTGCATAAGCAATAACAAAACTATTTAATAAGGAAGATTCCGTTACCACATTCACTCCGCCCTAAAAGGTTTTCGACATAACAGAATTGACGCAAAGGTTAATATTTGCGCAGACGTAGGGAATGATTGTTTGCGTGTGTATGTGACGTGGCATTGTAATGTATAGATCATGCTGTTCTATTTCTCAAACAATATGGGTGGACTGTTTGTTGGAGTCTATACATTTCCTCCATTGAGGACTGTTGAGTAGTGTCTTCGGCCCTGCTGGTCACTTGAGAATTGAGGCCCGGGTTTGACTCTGATGTAGAGGAGGGAAGTTCGTTAGCGGGTCTACGTAGCATCTCATTTTATTTGTCATGGCTTGAATCTTCAGCGGGTCGTTAAGCAGCAGGTGCAAGGTTTCTGAGTGGTGCGGTATCTTCTCGGCCATCCGTAAAGCAGATGTGAGCGTAGTTAGGATTGTATTCTAGTAATTCAACTTCCTCAACAAATGGGTCAAATTTGGATGATGGAGCGTTTTTACGAAGAAATACTCTTTCTGAATACACCAAAAAATTGGGCATTGAAACGCCCACTATGACTTTTCAATTGTGGTGGAACAACCTCTCATGAGGAGTACAGTTTGTAGCCGTGCAGAGTAGGGTGCGAAGTGAATGAAGGGTATTAGGAAGGACGACTTCCCACCGATGAGTCGCTAGATCTCGAGATCGCAGTGCTAAGGTAACGGCCTTTCAAATGCTACCGTTCAAACGTTCGTCTTGTCCGTTACATTGGGGGTTATAAGACGTGGTGCGACTAGTGGCAATGCCTTTGCTGTGGAGGAAATGTTTCAGCTCATCTAACATGAACGACAAACTACGGTCAGAATGTATGAAGGAGAGCATACCAAAGATAGAAAAAGACTAATTAAACACTTGATTACAGTAGTAGTAGGCGTACGCGAATGGAAAACGGGAAAGCTCATAAGTAATTGTAGGCAGAAATTTGTTCCTAGAATTAGACGGAAGAGATCCTTTGCAGTCCATACTCACACGTTCATATGGCTGCGTAGCTTTGATCAAAGGGGTATGCAGAGGACTATAAAATCGTACCTCAATTTCAGAACATATGGAACACTGGGAGGCGACCGATTTTACTTCTGCTGTCGAGAATGATAGGTTACGACTTTTGACAAAATGTAGCATTTTGGTCATTCCGGGATGACACAGGGATTCACGGAGCTCTTTCAGATCGGAACGGGAGATGGATCCACAAAAGCCACGTGACAAACTGTCAGCGACACATTTTTCGCATCCAGAGCGATATACACTGTCGTAATAGAAGTCAGATAATTCAATTCGCCAGCTTTCGATCTTTTCATTTTTTGTTTTACTTTTACGTGTTTTGTCAAACATGAATGATACTGATTTCTGGCCAATCACTAATTTAAAGTGTGTTCCAATTAGCAAGTGTTTTCACTTCTTCAAGGCTTCGACAATGGCGTATGCCTCTTTTTCGACCGAAGAATAATGCCTTTCCGTCGGGAACAATGTCCTGGAGAAAAATGCCTTTGGCCTGCCGTTCTGGTTTACGGAGGCCGCAATGGCAATGTCTGAGGCATCTGTTTCTACCACCAAATTGGTTCCAGGGCCGAAGGTGACCAAGACGGCGTTTTCGAATTCAAGCTTCAGGTTTTTAAATGATACCAAGACGTTGTTCGGTAGAGGGAAGTTCCGATTTCGTACAAGTAGGCTGGTTTTCTCCGAGAAGTGTGATATCCACTGAGAGTACTAAGCAAACATGCTTGTGACGCGTTCTTGGGTTTTCACGTTATGCAGTGGAGGTGGTGCTCTCAGTGGTTTTAGTCGCTCTGGGTCTGGTCTAATAACATTGCTCGATACTTCGAACCCGAGAAGATTGAGTTGGCGCGAACGAATAATGCTCTCTGACTCATTGAATGTTATACCGTATTTCTTAGCGACTTTAAGAATTTCTTCCAGATTTCGGTTGTGCTCCTCAGTTGAGGCTCCGCAGATAGTCAGGTTGTCTACGCAGGCGAAGGTTTTATTCAATCGTTCTTTTGCTATGATATCATCAGCTGTACGCTGAAAACACGCCACTCCGTTTGTCACGCCCAATGGGATACGACAAAACTAGAACAATCTGCCGCGTGCTTTGAATGCGGTGTATTGCTTTTCACTATCTTTAATCGGTGTTTGATGGTAAGCGCTCTTCAAGTCTAGTGTGCTGTAAACTTCATATCGCGAAATTGTTTCGATTAACTCGTCTATACGCGGAAGCGGGTAAACATCTAAATGTGTGAAACGATTTATCGTCTGGCTATATTCAATTACCAGCCTTCTTTTGTGACATTCATTCCTAGCAATAAGAACTTGCCCTCTCCAGGGAGAATTTGACGGCTCAATAATGCCGGAGGATAATAATATTTCGATTTCGAACTTGATAAACATGAAATCTTGCAATTAATGTCGTCGTCACAGTGGCGATTGGTCTACAATCGGAAGATTGGGGCTCGAAAAGTGATTGTGGCTCGATTTTGGCCGCCAGTAGATTGCCGAGAGAAAAATGTGGTTTGGAACCAGAAAATAGGACTCAAACGCCTTCGTGTAATCTGAGGAAGTCGTCCATGTAAGACATTTGTGCATAAATCAGATAAGACAGAAAGTTTGATATGTGTGTAAGAAATGTCTCTCAATTGAATGAATGCGAATAAATATCCCTGAGATGAACTCGGTAGTTTGGTGGATGCCATAGTGATTTTATGTTGTGATGCAACGACGTGCCAGTCATACTTTCCAACAACACTCTTGGAAATGTAGCTCTCCGAAATCCCTGTGTCAATAAGTGCGTGCAGCGTGACCCCTTTGACAATGATAAGAATGACTGCGCTGGAGAGGCAGTGAGGAGCCATTGCAACAATGACGCAAGAAGTGACGGAGTCCACGGACGATTTGACGTGTCTAGGGAAAGGTGTAGGTTTCCTGACATGTGAACTTCGACAAACTCGTTGAAAATGTCCCTTTTTCCGCAACCTTTGCACAAAACTTCTCTAACAGGGCACTTAGTTCTGGGGTGTCGACTCATTCCGCAGAATCAACAAGAAAAGTTGCCAATTGCCAACACGGAATTTTCTTTATCGTGTGAATCAGCTGAATTATCCGAAACGGGCTGGTTAATCGTAGAGACGAAGCAGGGTGTGGGTGGGGCAGCATAGTACGATTGTTTTTGGGCAAGCTCGAGTTGTCTAGCTTAATCAGAGGCGGTCGAGAATTCAATTGCCTTTTCTTCCAATAATCGTTGCCGGATTTGATTAGACTTCAAGCCACGAATGAATGAATCACGAATAAATTCGTCCCGGTCCTCGTCAGCGGTCACAGCCTTGAAATCACAACCAACAGAGAGGAATTGCAATTGTTGGAGAAATTGATCTGTAGTCTGCTCCTGTTCTTGTCTGGCGGAAGATAGCACGTGGTGTGCAAAAATTATATTTTTCGGTTTAATATAAAGTTTCTCGAAAGTTGTGATAGCCGAGTTGAAGCCCTTGTGCGCGTCGATGTGCTGTGTGTGACTGACGGTGCGACGTAATTTGTTAGAGTGACTAGTTTGTCAACATTCTGGGGCTCGATAGAAGTCAAGAAACAATCGAATGCCGTCTTTCAATAAATCCAATAGTCCGTAGCGTCCGATGAGTAAGGATTGGTGTCTAAACGATCTGGCCGTAGTATAAGATCCATATTTCACAAGTTGATTAAATTGTTCTGACTGAAAGCAAACGAATGATGACAGAAGTCTCAAAATGGAACCTTAAGTAAGGCTTTAATCAACTTGGAACAATGCCATAGCTAAAATATGAATAGGCAAGAGTTATAAGGCATTCACATGGGAGTGCACAAGCAACGACAAAACTGTTTAATTAAGGAAGATTCAGTTACCACATGTTCATACTGCGAAAGCTAAGTTCCACTGGCATGCCGTTGGTATATCGTTTATCGAGGAAAGTGACCAACCTCTGGAACCCTTTCCCTGCTAATGCGACGAAAGAGGTCAGCGACCGTACTTTCAAGCAGGAGCTGGACACATTCCTGAAGAGGCATTGACAAGGGACCAACACTTAGCCAGGTCAATGAAGTTTGGCTTGATGGGGCTCATAAGGGACGATCCTACTGCTTTTTAAGAGAAGAGTGAAGACAGACTAACGGTGCGGGTTCCTGCGGTACTCCACTGGAGGCGTTTCTCAAATAATAGTTCCTATCACCTACTTTATCGTAGGATGCCCTACCTATGAGGAAGTCCGCTAGCTATTCATGAATTTGCCTACTTATGCCAAGTGACCCCAACTTGAGTGGCAGAAGCCGATGGTTAACGGAGTTAAATGCTTTGCACAAACCAAGATAACGTACATCTACTTGTTTACCCTCACCCACTTCATCTAGAAAGCACAGGATATTGGTTTGTTTGTTTCGTTCCCATCACGACGAGACTGCACCCTGATGTGGTGTGATGGCTTGCGCGCCTCAATGACCCAAAGAGCTATACAGGATGGCTTCTTTAAGCCAGAGATGCAATCATACCTGACAGGTAAATGGGTAGAGGTCACACAAAGTCCGGTCTCCTGATCCTCCAGGTTGGGGTTTGATTTGAGCTGGCAAGTCAGTCGTCAAAATCAGTGGAAGAATAATTGATCCAAGCAAATGGGCTTCCACTAAGCCATCCCGCTGCCTTGCGGATAGGTTCTTTTTAGAACTAAAGGCTTGAGATGAGGACCCTAATCGTTCTCCTGCTTTGTGGCTGGACACCCTAGCAGTACCCGTCCAACATCTCCCATGAACTGCACGAATACAAAGAATTCCTTACTGCATCGGTCGTCGTGCAGGATAATCAAGACCGCGCTGCCCATTGCATCGAGCGGGGTGAGTAGTGATAAGTGGGCTACTGCTCAAAGTTCCCTCCCTTTTATTCAACCTTTGTCTTCTGTCCTCAACCACCTCTCTTTGACCCATCTATCCACCCACAATGCTCCCACTGATAACACGGTCGATACTCGCAACAATTCACTGTCAAATAGTGTCGGGACTAATCCTCTGTCTGGTAACTCACATTTTCTCAAGCCTCGTAAGCCTCTGAATCTCGGCTCCTTCAACGTGCGTACACTCATGCAGGTCGGTCAGCAGGCGTGTCTAGTCCTCACATTAGATTCTCTGAAGATTGATGTCTGCTGCTTAAGTGGAACGCGTATACGATATCCCCTAATGAGCGGACGAGATCAACTGATTCAAAGCTATAAAGGAAGCCGCCCAACCTACCTGACCCGGTATTCCGGAAGAGACGAATGAGTCACGCCAGCCCACCGGCTCATCTGGAACAACCTTGTTGCTTTGTAGTCTGCACTTGGGTGTGCACAGGCTAGAGGTGCATCCTCAAACAGAAAGGCCGGCTGAGGTACCGTCAGCTTCTTGGTCCGGATTGGGCGACCGAGTAGTACAGCAGCCTCAAGCGCTGCTGGGGATATCGCCTCGAACCATATTCCCGTGAGTCTGAATAAATCTGGAAACACGCACTGTGATCATGCTACGGCACCCCTGGCCAGGGACCCTCCTCGTGCTCCAGCGGTCGAGGTGTCAAAGTAACAAGCTGGATAACTTAGCTGAAGGAAACAGGCTCATACGGCTTGTTGGAATGTGCCGATATTGCGTTCCAGCCGATCGAACTGATAACAGTGATCGACTCCGCTGCCGTCCGGATAGTGACCACCTTTGACCTATTAGGACCTTATATGGTTCTTCGCCACTCCAAATCTCAGGGTTCGGTCACCGGTTATCCCCGATAGTGCACTGGGCCCTCGTGGCCATGGGGTATATACCCCCTCCACTGCACTCATGCGCAAGCATGTAAAAAAACTATGTTCCGGCCATGGACTATTCCTAGCAAGTAAAAATTTCTCGCACTAAAAGCGACACCGGCTAACCTGGCGTCCTCCTGCGCCCTCATAGCGTTGGGCTCAGATCGACCATATTGATGTCGGTTACTGCTGGCGCGGATCAATTCAAGACTGTCGATCATTTTGGTCCACGTCTGTAGACACTGATCACGCTTTTGTCCGCGCGCGCTTCAGCTTACGCCTTGTTGGTGGCCGAAACAACGCTAAAGCGAACCGTCCCCTGCACCTACTGCTGGACGACAACCAATTATCTGCTTTCTGAACAGAATTATCCACCAGGTTATCGATGCAGTCAAATGCTCAGGATCTAGAAGAGCGATGGACAGAGACCAAACAGGCTCTACATGCAGCTGCTGATGCTAGCCAAGGTCAAACAACTGGACACACACAGAAACGATGGACATCTGCATCTTCATTTGCACCGCTAGATGCGCGCAGATCGATTCCTCCGGACTCCGGATACAACGAGGCACGTAGATGCCTTAAACGCTAACCGATTTTGAGCCTGAGAAGTGATCGTGAGCAGTGGTCGACTACGAAGTGTAGGGAGGTGGGAAAAGCTGCGACGATTGGAAAGAACTGCAACCTTTTCCGTCTGACTAGACAAACCGGTCCACGTAAACCAGGCATTAGCGAATTGATCAAAGAGGCGAACGGCTCAACGATTCAACTCAGGAGCGTGGTCTGGTTCGTTGGGCGGGGCATTTCGAGAAGCAGTTTAATTGGCCTTTAACCCCGTCCGGTTTGATCACTAGCACAATGGGTACATCTCTTATAGTGGATACCAGTCCTCCGTCAGGAACGGAGGTTCTTCGTGAGATAAACTATCTTAAAGAACAGTAGGATTCCGGACCGGATGGGTTTCCTCCGTTTAGTTTTAAACACGGTGGCTCAGCTTTTCTCCTGCAGTTCAAAAAACTCCTCGGTTTGATATGGGAGAAGGAATTAGTTCCAAAGAGTTGGTGTGAATCGGTGATCGTACCAATTTATAGGAAAGGCGACAGGTCCTCCTGTGAAAACCACAGGGCAATAAGTCTGGTTAGCATCGCACCTAAACTGCTTGCTGATATTTCTCTCCATCGCTTATCTAACGCCCGCGAACAGTGCTGGCGCGAGAATCAAGCTGGGTTTATACCTGGTTCAGGTTGTATCGATCACATCTTCACTGTTCGACAAATTTTAGAACATAGACACACCTTCCATAGGCCCACTGTCTCCGTTTTTCTTGATCTTAAAGCAGCCTTCGACTCAGTCGACCGCACAGTTCTCTGGCGCTGCCTTTTGTTGAAAGGTGTACCCGAGGAATTCATTTCCATCGTAAAATACCCTCTTTTCTTTTCTCCTCAACTTTGTGATTGATATGGTCCTAGTGACCACACTTTTGTCAGGTGAGGATAGCGGCATTGAACTTTTCCCGGGTGGAAAGGTATCAGACCTTGAGTATGCTAACGACAGTTCTTCTAATTGAAGATCCAGGTAAGTTGCAAGCCTTTCTGGACAGCTTGACGGATTGCGTAGCAGTGTTCGGTATGCGTTTTGCACCCTCAAAGTGCAAGATGCTGTTGCAGGACTGGGTTGGTCCAACACCAAACCTTTCAGTGTATGAGGAGACTATAAACGTGGTAGACAAGTTCTGTTACCTGGGAAGTTGCATCTCACCTGGAGGTCGGATATCGGATGAGGTGTCTCTGCGTATACAGAAGGCTCGCTTGGCATTTGCCAATCCGAGTCTTCTGTGGTGTCGACACGACATCCGTTTGCCTATCAAGGGTCGAGTGTACGCTGCAGCCGTCAGGCCTGTGCTTCTGTATGGTTCGGAAACATGGCCACTGCGGGTGGAGGACATACGAAGATTGTCGGTACTTGAACACCGATTTCTTCGTAGTATTGCTCGAATCTGGTGGGAACACTGTACGAGCAATGCTGAGGTTCGGCGGAAAGTCTTAGGTTCAAGGATGAAATCATTAGGTGAAACACTTAAGCTCACCAGGCTAAGATGTTTGGGACATATGTTAATCGTGTCCCCTGACAGGATTCCTTGGCGTGTTATGTTTGCTGAGACGGGTTACGGTTGGAAGATGAGTAAGAGTAGTCAGTCCATGACATGGGAGAAAAGTATGAAAAGCCTAACTAGTGGACTTGGCCGTGTAGGGCGTTTTAGACTTCCTGGATGGGATCCAAGAGACCCTCCAACTCAATGGTTAGATACGTTGGGAAATATGGCTAGATGCCGCGATCAGTGGTGCTCTTGCATCCACAAACCTTCTTCATCGACTTAATTCCATTAGTGTTGTTCTCTTACTCCTTTCATACTCTTTCCTCCTTCGTTATTTCCTTTCGAGGAGATAGTAACCAAAGCCACCGCACCCAGTGCACGGTTAATGGTTGTCTGAACAGAAAAGAGGTATATCATTAACCGGGGGAGAGTCTGAATGAGGGACGGGTGGTGCAGAAGTCGATCGATCTACGGGAGCAAAATAACGAAGTGATACTGTTTCTTTGAGTCCATCAGGGCGATGTATGTGAGCGTATTCAAGGTTGCTCTCTAGCAATTAGACTTCCTCCATCATCGTATTATACTTGAACGAACGGATGTTTTTTTGATATAGCACTGGCCCAGTCATTAGTAACTATCTGGGGCAAACTGGCGCGTTTCAAAGGCTCCCCGCAGAACTTGACTGTGATTATGGTCTATGCTCCGACCAACGCAGCAGACAGTGAGGCAGAAGGTGAATTCTGCGGCAGTCTCCATGAATTAGTCGATCGGGTCCAGAGAAGTAATGTTCTTTTCAACTCCGGGAACTGGGACTCTCACACAGGGTTACCGATGTCTAAAAAACTTCGGCGAGACGGTGTTCGGCATATGAAGACAGATCCTCCTGAATGGGCGGACGAGGTCTGCTGATCCAACGGCCACAAAAGAGACCTGTTCAACTTCCTGATCCGGCATTCCAAAGGAAGCGAACGAACCGCACAGCAGGTCACCGGCTCCTCTGGGAACACCCTGCTGCCTTCAGTCTGCACTTGGGTGTGCACGGGCTAGAGGTGCAACCTCGAACAAAAAGGCCGAACGGTGCTGGGGACACCGCTTCGTACCTTACTCCCGCGACTCTCTATGATTATTCACGGAACTTCAAGTGCTCATCATGCTACGGCGTCCCCGGTAAGCGACGCGCCTCGTGTCTTGGCGGTCGAGGTGATAAGACAGCAAGCTGGGATTATTCGCTGCAGGAAAAGAACACACATAGCCTGTTGGAATGTCACGACGTTTCTAGACGTCGGCAGTCAGTGCATCACAATGCGAACTCTACATGACTATGAAGTAGATATTGCTTGCCTCTCGGAAGTCCGCCTGCCCAACTCAGGTAGCCGACAAATAAAGGTCCCGGGTGTGGATACACCCTATTGGCTCTATCACAGTGGCCCGAAAGACAACTCCGGTCTCTACGGTGTCGCGTTTGCTCTGAACAAAGCAGCTAATGATGCAATGATATCTTGGGAATCAATTTCATCCAGACTTGCCTTGGCACGTTTTAAAGGCTCCCCGCACAACCTGACGGTGATTGCAATCTATGCTCCAACCAATTCAGCTGATGACGAAACCAAAGACGAATTCTACAATAATTTGCAGGAGGTAATCAACCAGGTTTCGAGGTGCGACGTACTTTTCATCGCCATATTCCCGGGAGATTCGGCCTTGATCAACGCTGCGAGAACGGTGGCCGACTGATTGGTTTAGCCGACATCAACAGAATGGTTGTCTGCAGCACTCGATTTCAACACCCCAAGAAGCACCTACTCACATGGTACTCCAATGATGGTTACACTGCACACCAACTCGACCACATCCTGGTGAGAGCCCGTTGGGCCTCGTTTGTGGGGGATTGCCGAGCGTACCGAGGTGCAAAAACGGGCAACACAAGTGGCACCAACCACGTCCTCTTACGAGCATGTTTCAAAGTTCATCTGTCTACACGTGCTAAAGTGTCTGCACCCTCTCGGATAAACGTTGCTGCCCTAGAAAATCCAGAGAAGCGAGAAGCGTTGTCACGAGCAATCACAACCCGACTAACCAACGCGACCAACGCACAAGCAGATGAAGTTTCTCTGGAAGGGCAGTGGACTCGAATGAAGACGACAATCGAAGAAGCTTCCTGGACAGTACTCGGGAGAACAGAAAGAAGGACAAAAGATTGAATCTCGGAGAGCACGCTCTAGCTGTCAACCAGAGCACACGAAGCCCGACTGGCAGGTAGTAACAAACGCCGCAGACTGCAACGAGAGGCCACACGCTCCGCCAAGGCTGGTCGCAAAAGATACTGGATAGAAAGAGCCGAAAAATGGAGACCGCGTCCGGAATTGGTGACTTCGGTAAACTGTTCCGCCTTATTCGCAACACCTCTGATAGGTTTTTTAAACAAAATTCCCTTCTTCGTGACACGGCAGGAAACCTAATACCTGAACAGAGTAAGAAAATGGACCGATGGGTGGAATACTTTAGTCAGCTGCTCAACCGGCTTATGGACCACCGGACGGACCAACCAATATCAACCCCTCCACTCCAGTACGAAAGCAACTGTGACCCGTCCAACACCGCGGAAATCACGGAAATGATAAACAAACTGAAAGACAGAAAGGCTGCTGGGGAAGATGGCATCCATCCTGAAGTGTATAATGTGTGTTCATCGTCATTGATTGACAGGTTGTGTACACTTTTTGGTTCCATTTGGAGAGAGGAAGCATTTCCACCCGACTGGGGAATGTCCATTCTGTTGCCCATTCCGAAGAAAGTTGATGAATCGGCATGTGAGAACTACCGAGGGATCAGCCTGACCGATGTGGCCACAAAGATCTTTGGTGCGTTGTTACTAACCCGTTTCTCCGAGGCAAGAGACCAGCGCACTCACCCGAACCAAGGGGGTTTCCTCTGTGGCAGAGGCTGTGTGGATCAAATCTTCACACTGCGCCGAATACTGGAGCACCGCTATAAGTTCCAGCAGCCGACGGTAGCTTGTTTCATCGACTTCCGGGCAGCTTTTGATTCGGTGAACCGCGAGTCTCTTTGGACCATAATCCAATCCGATGGGATGCTCGATAAGCTTTTAAGACTGTTAAGGGGATACTACTCGACAACTGGTGTTAGGGTTCGTATGTACGGTGAAGAGTCTCGCGAGTTCGCACTCACTGGACAGGGCTTTCCCCTCTCACCGGTGCTGTTCAACTACGCCATTGATTGGACAATGAGACAGACATTACACAACTACCCTGGCGTTCAGCTTAGCCAGGAAATATACATCTCGGACCTGAAGTTCGTGGATGATAGTGTCGTTCTAGGAGACTCCTTCGCTACGCTACAACCAATCCTCGACCGAATCAATTCCTTCGCGAGGTCCATCGGACCCGAAATAAATTCGACCAAAACAAAAGCTTTCACAACCCATCTGGGTCCGACAATTCAACAACTGTCGACCAACGACCCACCAGTCGAATACGTCCCTTCATTAAAATACGTAGGCTCAACTCTGCTTCCGAACGGCTAGGCAAAAGATGAATTGGTATCACGGATCGACAGCGCCAGGAAGCCTTTCTTCAGCTAAGACGAACGCTGTGGACTCGCGGTGAAATCAGCTTAAGAACCAAAGTTCGTGTTTACCGTGCTGCCATCCGGCCCGTACTCATCTATGGCTGTGAAACCTGGTCATTACGAGCTGAGGATATCAGAAGGCTGGAGGTTTTCGACTACTGGTGCCTGCGGCACATCCTCAGAGTCAAGTGGCGCGACAGGGTGTCCAACGACGAGGTAAGGAGACGATGCTTTGATATCGATGCGCTCTCCGTCTTCCCCCAACGTCGACGACTTCAGTGGTTCGGCCATACGCTTCGGCGACCCGAGTCAGAGATAACCAAGCAAACACTCTGTTCCACTTCCTACCCTGGTTGGGGTTGTCGCCTTGGTGAGCAGCTCAAAACGTGGACCAGTACAATCGAGAAAGACGTAGAGCTTCTAGGCCTTCGGTCAGTCTATGGAGCCCGACGATGGAAAAAGGACTTGATGAGGATCTGTACGGAGCTTGCCTCTGACCGCCGCGCGTGGTCAGCAATGGTCCGTGATATCCATGGAACCGACTTATCCTCTCGCAGTAGATAGTCGCGTTAAAGTAAAAGTAAGTAAGTAAGTCACACAGGTCCCTCGGATTCGTACGCGCGGCCCGTCCTGGAAAATTTGGGCCTTAGTGAACGCTGTGAGAACAGTGGCCGTTTTGTCAGTTTGGTAGACCGCGACATAGTGGTCATTTGGAACACACGTTTCCAGCACTTACTGACGTGGTACTCCAGCGACGGTAGCACGTCACGTCAAATTGACCATTTATCCTAGCGAGGTCCTGTTGGGCTTCGTCTGTAGAAGATCCTGGAACGTATCGGGGCACAAAAACGGGAAACACAAACGATGGGGACCACGTTCTTGTTCGTGTACGCTTCAGAATCCATCTATCCACGCACCTTAAGACCTTTCTATCGACCCGAGTAAACGTCGCAGCCCTGGAAATGCCAGAGAAATACGAAACCCTGTTACGTGCAATCGCCACGGAAATGTCCACAGTAACCAACGTGCCACCCGATTCACTTCCAGTAGAAGAACAATGGACGACAATCCAGTCGACGGTTAGAGAAGCTGTCTGGAAAGAACTATCGAAAACCGAAAGACGTTCACAAGACAGAATCTCAGTTGGCACACTCCAGCTGTCGGCTAAAGCACACGAAGTCCGGATATCAGAAAATGGCAAACGCAACAGATTGCAACTCAAAGCCTCGCCCTCCGCTAGGCTAACTGTAAGCGGTAATGGCTGGAAACTGCTGAAGAAATGAAGATTGCAGCAGGGGTCAGTGACTCGGCAAGGTATTTCGCGTCATTCGCAACGCGTCGGGTAGACGCTGCAAGCATGAGTCGCTCTTACGCGACACAACCGGTCAGCTCATACCTGAGCTGAAAAGAATAATAAGGCGATAGGTGGAGCATCTCGACCGTTTGCTCAACCAACCAGCGGGCGCACAACAGCCCTACAACTCCCAGTTCTCGGAGAGCCGTACGATGTCGGTAGTGATCCTCCCAGTACAGCTAAAATCTTTAATCATTAATCAGCTGGAGAACAGAAGAACTGTTGGAAAAGACAGTGATATATTTTTGTTACTGTGCCCCTGCCTCATAATCCACTCCCATTTCGTCTGCATCATGCAATGAATCAACAACGTGCGTTCAACACCAATCACAGTATAAGAGGTTCGCCTGGAAGCAAAGTTTTAATCAACGTGCCAATTGTACATATACCTGAAAAATAAAGTGCGGTAACAATTAGAATATGCGGCAAACGAGCAACAACACAAATAGTAGAAAACCGATTCACAGCATTCTTCCCGGGTGTATGGATTTTTTCTTACAGGCAATGGGAGATGAAGATTAAAACCAGTTCGCATCTGTTTATGTATGCCTCGAAATAGGAAATTTACGCTTCATGATATCGCAGGCAGTAGGAACGAACTCTCTGTTGCTGCTGGAGGGGGCTTTCCACGGATTTCTGTTCTAAGCGAGGTTCTGCGAGAGCATCGTCTTTGGAAGTACTCTGGTTAGGTGATGAAATCGATGGAGTTTCTGGCTCGTTGTCCGGTTGAAGGATTGTCGTATCGTCATCGTGAGCAGCTGGAGCTAACTGGCGTAATGAGACTGAACCTTCACAACCATTTGGAAGACGTATTCTGGCGTAATTCGGATTACATTCGAGTGGTTCCATCTCCTCTACTAAAAGATCGTATTTGGAATATCGGTTATGCTTTTTCAATAACACCCGGTTAGTATTCAAAAGCCAACTAGGCAGGGACGTCCCAGCAGCAGCTCGGCGGTTGTAAACGAATAAGCAGTGTTGCATTGGTTGCTGTGCAAAGAAGAGAACATATGGAGTGTAACGCATCTAAAAGAATAGTTCCCCAGTGTCGTGTCTCGAGTCCTCGTGACGTCAGAGCGAGAGTGATGGCCTGCTAAAGCGTGCGGTTTAGACGTTCAACCTTCCCGTTAGGTTGTGGATTGTAGGCGGTATTGTGGCTCATGGTAATGCCTTTCTCGCGAAGGAAATCACGGAGTTCGGCAGACACGAATGAAGATCCGTGGTCAGAATAGAGGCACGCGGGCATGCCAAAAATAGCAAACAAATCGGTGAGACACCGAGTAACAGCGGGTGTACAAATGTCTTGACAAAGATAAGCGAAAGGGAAACGGAAAAAACTCGTCAGTGATTGTAAGAAGGAATTTGTAATGTGTGGATGATGGTAATGGTCCTTTTAAGTCCATACTGAGTAATTCAAAGGGTTGAGTGGCTTTAAGCAGAGGTACATACGGTGGATTAAAAAACCTTGCCTTCACTTCTGCTCAAATTCGACAAGAGGATATCATATCTTTTACTTCCTGAACCGAGAACGGGAGATTTGGGGCGCGCACAAAATGGTTTATACGAGTCACTCCCGGGTGGCATAAGGATGCATGAAGCTTGTACAGGTTAGTACGGTTGAATGCTGAGGCACAGAGACTTCGAGAGAGTTTGTCTGATACAGGATTTTGACGTCCCGGACGATAAACAATGTCGTACTGAAAGACAGAGAGTTCTGCACGCCACTGTTGAATCTTCTCAGTTTTAGTTTTGCCTCTCTAGCGATTGTCAAATATAAAGGCCACCAACCGTTGATCTGTGACCAGTTTGAAGTGATGTCCGATCAAGAAATGGCGCCATTTTTTAATTTTTCAACGATCGCGTATGCCTCCTCAACGACAGAGTGGCGTTGCTCTTATGGAGATAAAGTTCAAGAGAAAAATGCTACTGGTCTGCCGTTTTGTTTGAGAGTAGCTACAATCGCAATATTAGATGCATCGGTTTCAACAACCAGTGGTGTTGCCTAGTCCGTGATGACAACCGCAGCATTCGTACGTCCTTGCTTTAGACTTGTAAGAGCGGTTATGATATCTGGGGAAGCGAAAAATGCGGTTCGTTACCAAATGATGAATTCCTTGTCCAAGAAATGTGAGATCCAACACGAGTAATGTGCAAACATGTCAACAATACGCCCCTGGGTTTTGAGATTATTTGGAAGTGGAATCGTTAGCAAGGGCTGCAATCTTTCTGGATCTGGTTTAACGATGCCATTGGACACCTCGAAACACAAGATATTTATCTTCATTGTTCGGAAAATGCTCTTGGCTTTATTGAACGTTATGCCATATTCGGTGGCGAATTCCAAGAACCTGTCTAGATTACGATCGTGGCCGTTCTTGTTATGACCACAGATAGTTGAGTTGTTGAGATAGGCAAAGTTACCCACATGCTTTTCAGGGGAAATTATTTTGTCTGTCGTCCGCTGAAAGCTGGCAACACCGTTAGTCACATCGAAGGGAATCCGACAGAACTGATAGAGTCGATTGCAAGCCTCGAAAGCTGTGTACTTGCGTTCTTCAACATTTATTTGTATTTGATGGTAGGCACTTTTCAAATCAAGGTTGCTGCATACTGAGTAAATGGCAATTTTTCCAATCATGTCATCGATGCGAGGAAATGGGTAAGCATCAAGGTAAGCGAATCGGCTGATAGTCTGACTATAATCGACTACCATTCTTCGCTTGTGTCGTGCATAGGAGGTCACCAGAACTTGCGCCCTCCATGGAGATTTGGACGGTTCTGTTACGCCGGATTCAAGAAGCGTCCGTATTTCTGATTGGCTGAATAATTCATCTTGAGGTGTGTGGCGGCAGGACTTAGTGGCGATTGGCCTACAGTATGGAGAAAAGTGGTGGAAGAGGGACTGGGGCTCAACGCGAGCAGCGAGTAAGCCACAGACGGAGAAAGTGGGTAATGCACCTGAGAAGCGGATTTCAAGGCGTCGGTGTTGTTTCAAGAAATCATGATCCGAAAGCACGTCAGTACAGAGGTCGGGTAGAACAGACAGCTTAACATGGTCACAAAGGGTGCTTTTGTATTTGGGAAAAGCAATACTGAGTCCGTGTGTAGTACTGGATAAGCAGGTGGAAGCCATTGTGACACGCTTGTGTGAATTTACTTTGGGCCAATTATATTTTTCTGTCATTGTTTGAGAAATGTGGTTCTCGGAGCTTCCCGTGTCGATGAGTGCACACACAGACATGCCGTTTACCAGTATACTGATGATAGCATCGGATAGACAAGCGGGTGCTGCAACAGCTGTAGTGCCAGACAGCAGTGAGTTTGCGGCAGAGGCGACGCGATCGTTATTTCGCCTTGACTGATGTGCACGACACACGCTGAAAGTGTCCTCTCTTTCCACGTGTTTGATACAGCTTCTCTTGCGGGGCAACGAGTCCGTGGATGACGAGCGTAACCGCAGAAATAGCAGGAGAACTTGCTCACAGCTGAGATCACATACTCCGAAGTTGGCGTTTAGGGTGCCAAAGACTCAGAAGGTCGTGTTGTTTGTGATGTGTAACACAGAAGTATCGCGATTGTACGATAAAGACTGTATGAGCTAGTTCCAGTTGTCTGGCGAGATCAAACGTTGTTTTGAGGTCGAGTTTATTTTCCAGTAGTCTCTGTCGAATTTCATTGGATAGCAAACCACGAATGAAGGAATCACATAAATTCATCACGATTTACTTCAATATTAACTGCCTTGAAGTTACAATCCACGGCGAGAGATTTCAAACATTGGAGGAACTGGTCAAGAGTCTGACCGCTTTCTTGACGAGCTGTCGAGAGAACCTGTCGGGTGAAAATCTCGTTCTTAGGTTAGATGTACAGATTAGCCAACGTTTCAATAGCAGAATCAAAACTTCTGCAATCGGCTTGTAGACTGACGGTGAAACCAGGTTGGTTAGGGTGGCGAGTTTATCCACATTCAGGTCCTTTATGTTAACCAGATAATTATCCAGAGTTTTCCCAATGAATCCAGAGATCGTTGGTATCAGACGAATGAAAAACAGCATCGAATCGTTCTGGCTGAACCACTCGCTCCATTTGAAAAGTTGATTAAATTGTAATGAATCAGCAATGTGCGTTCAACACCAACCACAGTATAAGAGGTTCGCCTCGAAGCAAGGCTTTAATCAACTTGCCAATTGTACATATAGCTGGAAAATAAAGTGCAGTAACAATTAGAATATGCGGGAAACAAACAACAACACAAACAGTGGGAAGCCAATTCACAGCACATCATCTTACATTTCGCTTGTCTTGTTTTAGTCCGCAAGCCTCGTCTTTTGGATGGTTACAGCCCATCAATCAGGCGTTGTCTTCTGAACCCCCATTCTGTTAACCGATTATACGTTACGATTTAATCAACCTAGACAACCGACACCTGCGCCCGGATCGCTTCGACACAGACCCAAACTCCCCAAATGTCGCTGACTCCTGGGAACATTGGTATCGTACCTTTACAAACTTTTTGGGAACATCAACCAGACAAACTCAAAACTCTCATGCATTTTTTTATCGCCAGCTGTTTACAAATTCGATTCTCGTTGCACTGATTATGACTTTCCCATCACCACCCTCCAATCTCTATACATGCGCACTATCTTCTGTCAACTTCGAAGCAGAATACTGTTGAAACTGTTGATCAGTACATGCAGAAGCTTAGAAATCTTGCCCGAGAATTGTATTTCCAGGCTGTCAGCGCAGTGCAAAACGAAGACGCCATCCGCGATGACTTCATCAGCGGACTCTTATCAAACCCTATTTGTCAGCTACTTCTCGAGAACAAAACACTCGAAATAGGTTTTGTATATGATTAAGATAAAGCTCTAGATCTATTTCATCAGCAATCGCAGACTTTCGCTCAATCCAAACCTTCCGCATACACTACCGCTAGTATAGGTAGCTCCAGCGCCCTCAGTCAGGTATCTGATAAAGAGGCCGAAGCGACACTAGCTGCATCCCGAATTAGCTGTTTCTTTTGTATATAATATGATTCATCATGCAGCTTGAACGCTCAACTCACCATTGAAAACCATGGAAGCACTGTACAGCTGTTTCATCCTTGTTGGGAATCATCAGCAGTGCACATCCACCGAGCCCCCACGGGGACTCGAACCCGGGGTGAACGATTATGAATCGAACACCTTAACCGCAAGGCTATCCGGGCTGGCTCTCAACGGTTTGTTGAACATCCATACTACATGATATAGCACCCTTCCGTCACTGGCTTTTGAATGGTAACAACCCGCTTCCCACACAGCAATCGACTCCTATGATGGATGACTTCTTTTGTGGTTATGATCGTCATCCTCGCCTCAAATGTCCCGCCGAAGATGCTATTTGCATGTCGTGTGGTAAACGGGGTTACTTTCAGAAGGTCTGTCGAGCTTCTACGAAAACAAAACCTCAATATCCTTACCATTTCTTTTTTCCTGTATCATCACTGCTGCAGCTTTATCGCGCCTCAGTAAAGCTGTTACGGAAGTGTCAGTTAACGGCCTAGTGCTACAAGCTCTACTAGATACATGAAGCTCAGAGACTTACATCTCCAAGGCGATTGTGTTCTGGAACAAATGGTCAACAATGACTTACAAAAGTAAGATCATCCTTGCTTCTACTCGCATTATCAGCCATACCAAAGGTCACTGTTTCGTCTCATTGCTGCACAGAGGTGCCCGGTACAAACATGTCAAACTATCGATTCTCCCTGACTTATGTGCTGACGTACTGATGCGGCATAACCTTTTACAACAACACGTCGGTAGGAATACCTTTCTAAGAGATTCAGCCGTCCTTCTTGCTTTGTCGTCTTTCCGCTGCTAACCTTCCAGCCCCATCTCTTTTCGTACATCCGGATCCCTCTTGCCGTCTTTTTTGCACAAAATCGAGGAGATATAGCTACAACGATGAAGCCTTTAGTCGACCACAGACTAATAGTCAGTCTAGGGGAGATGGCTTAACCCTGATTCCAAAACAACTACGGGTAGTATATGAAGCGTACAACACTACGCTCATCGGCATCTGTGGCGGAGGGGTGTACTGGGCACCCAGGATGTTTGGCCCTATCCGAAGGGCGTATGAACTGAATGATCGGTCACCGGTCCGCAGTAGGTTTCGGACACCGCGCTCCGTCCCGCTGCCTTGCTGATGAGGCTTTGGACAGCTAAAGGCTCCGGTTGTGGACCCCTAAGAAAACCACCTACTTTGGCCTGGGCAATCTGGCAGTACTACGCCCGCAAACTGAACCACGGACTCTCATACAAATTCGCTTTTATCTCACTCTCCTTCACGCTTGCTCGCCATCGCAAGATCATATGCTCATCCACCACCACACTCGGAACGTATCCACCCTTTCCTGTTGCTTTATGGGCCAGACGTGTCGCTTCCCCACAGCGAAACTGCTTCACTACTGCCGCGCTTGTGACGAGACTTCCGCTAGAACCGTCTGCCCTACGACTGTCACAGCAAATCATACCACCGAGCCCACCTTTCTTCAACCTCGCCTACGATTCACATAGGCCGGCTACAATGTACGCACGCTTATGCAAATCGGATAACAGGCGAGTCTAGCTCGCACACAGGAATCGCTCTCGGTCGATATCTGCTGCCTCTCAGAGACAAGACTGCAAGACGCAAGCTCCACGACCAGACTAACGTCCTCAGCTAATCCCAATACCAAGTTTCATCTACGCCTGTCTGGAGGCCCGGACGCTGCAGCAGCCGGCCAAGCCGATGTTGGTGTTAGTTTTAGCCGTAGAGCCGAAGCAACCATGTCAGACTGGATTCCTGTCAATAGCCGACTTTGTGCGGTCCGGCCGCGAGGCTCTTGCCGAGTAACTAGACATTGAGATCGCACACGCGACTTATTCGTTATTTCCGCCTATGCCCCGACAGACTACAGTCCGGAGGTAGACAAAGATGAATTCTACCAACTTCATATGCTCCTGCTTACAGCGCGCCGGACAGATATCGTGGTCCTTGCCGGAGATCTTAACGCCCGCGTCGGTCGCCTGACAGCGAATGAACGTCATCCAGGAGAGCAGTTTGGCCTCAGCTCCAGTCGTTCGGACAATGGGGGCAGATTGTTGACAATATGTGCTGATCACCAGCTTTTTCTAGCAAGCGCAAACTTTCGCAACTCCAAACGACGTGCCGCCACCTGGCGTCCTCCTTCCTCAACACAGGGATGGTCTCAAATTGATCATGTAGCGATTAGCTACCGTTGGCGCGGCAGCGTGTTGGATTGTCGCTCTTACTGGTCAATCTGCCTCGATTCTGATCACGCGTTAGTCTACTCTACGATCTGCTTGCTGTTTGGGGGCTCGAGGAACTCGGATCATGCCCGCCTAAATATAGACAAGCTGAACGACCCTCTAGTACTGGAATCCTTTCAGACTACGCTGGCCCAGGCGCTGGAATCCGCCGCCCCACCTGATGTCGATGGTCATTGGGAGCGACTGAAAGAAGCCTTACTGAATGACGGCCTGACCAGTTGTGGTACGGTCCGCCATACCTAGGGAAGTTAGATTTCTTCAAACTCCTTGTTACTGCTTGAGAACCACCGACATATCTCCGCTGATGCAAGATACAGCGAGGTACGCCGTGAACTCCGCTCGCGTTTGAAGAACAGTTTGCATGCTGATCGTGAGACGTGGTGGTCAGAGCGTGCCCTCGAGATGCAAGTAGCTTCTGCCTCTGGCAATTGCAGGAAGCTCTCTCAACCCATTCGCGCCACCGGACCGCGAAAAACAGGTGTTTGCGAGACTGTCTGCGAAACCGATGGGACACCAATCACCAATCTATCACGCAGACTAAATCGCTGGGCAGAACACTTTCGCTCCCAGTTTAGCTGGCAACCGGCTGCTTCTGCTGCACCTGGAACTCCCACACCTTCTGCGTGGTCTATTCCAGACAACCCCCAACAGAAGCGGAAATTCGGAAAGAAATACAAACCCTCAAGCGCAACAAGGCACACGGATCAGATCGCATCCCTCCTGGGTTTTTCTAAGATGGCGAGATGGTTTCGGTGAGGAAATTGACAACCCTGTTCTCAAAGGTTCGGACGGAAGAAAAAGTTCTTACATCCTGGGGGGAATCGACGATTGTGCCCATCTTTAAAAAGGGTAGCCGTATATATATATATATATATATATATATATATATATATATATATATATATATATATATATATATATATATAGTTAGTTAGTTAGTTAGTTAGTAATCGATGACTTCAAATTCAGTCGTCGAGTGGAACAAGACTCTATCACCAATCATCACTATTCGCAGTCAATAAAGACACGCCTCTCGTGGTCAAAATCGACGCCTCCGACGTAACAATCTGTGCTAATTTTAATCAAAGGGTTTGTCCCATGGTTTTTTTCGCGCATTCCGTCACCCACGGAGCGAAATCACTCAGCGGTAGAGAAAGAAGCTTACGAGATTGTTGAAGCTGTTTGAAAGTAGTGACATTATCTTCTGTGTGCACACTTCAAGCTTATTGCAGATCAACGTCCTGTGGCTCTTATGTGCACCATGAAAGCCAGTAGCAAGATAAAGAATGGCAAAATTCAAGGTTGGCGCATTAAGCTTTCCCAATTTTCCAATGGTGTGATATATTGCCCAGGTTCATAGAATCCCACAGGCGATACCTCATCGCGAGCATTCTTTTGTGAGCACACATCCTATCAGTGAACGGAAGCGACTTCATGAAAGTCTCTGTCACCCTGGTATTACTCGTCTATATCATTTTGTTCGGACAAAAAAACCTGCCTCTCTCTCGATAATGTCAAGGCGATAACTCAGCAATGTTCTGCTTGTTCACATCTGGAACCCAAATTCTACAAACTCTGTAATAGCCCACTTGTTAAAGCTACACAACCTTTGAACGTCTCAGTGTTGATTTCAAAGGACCCTTCTCTTCTTCTGCTCGTAATCGTTACATCTTGACAATCATAGATGAGTATTCTCGTTTTCTACTTGCTATTGCTTGTTTTGCTATGACTGCTTCTACCGTAATTTCTCGCTTATTCAAATTGTTTGCTGTGTTTGGCATGCCGCGCTATCTACAATCTGACCACGGGGCTTCTTTTATGTCCCAAGAATTGAAGGCATTTATTTACAAACGAATTGTAGCTAGTAGCAAAACGACGAGCTACAACCCTCAAGGCAATAGTCAAGTCGAACAACTGAACGGAACAATATGGAAAACAGTATCTCCTTGCCTCTCTTCGAGAGATCCAGCCATTGATCAGTGAGAGTTGGTACTGCCTGAGGCACTGCATGGCATCAGGTCACTGCTATGTGCTGCTGTCAATGCGACTCCCCATGAACGATTGTTCATTCATCATCGAAAATCTGCTAATGGCACCAGTTTGCCTCAGATAGTTACTAATGACTGGGCCAGTGCTATATCAAAAAAACATCCGTTCGTTCAAGTATAATACGATGATGGAGGAAGTCTAATTGCTAGAGAGCAACCTTGAATACGCTCACATACATCGCCCTGATGGACTCAAAGAAACAGTATCACTTCGTTATTTTGCTCCCGTAGATCGATCGACTTCTGCACCACCCGTCCCTCATTCAGACTCTCCCCCGGTTAATGATATACCTCTTTTCTGTTCAGACAACCATTAACCGTGCACTGGGTGCGGTGGCTTTGGTTACTATCTCCTCGAAAGGAAATAACGAAGGAGGAAAGAGTATGAAAGGAGTAAGAGAACAACACTAATGGAATTAAGTCGATGAAGAAGGTTTGTGGATGCAAGAGCACCACTGATCGCGGCATCTAGCCATATTTCCCAACGTATCTAACCATTGAGTTGGAGGGTCTCTTGGATCCCATCCAGGAAGTCTAAAACGCCCTACACGGCCAAGTCCACTAGTTAGGCTTTTCATACTTTTCTCCCATGTCATGGACTGACTACTCTTACTCATCTTCCAACCGTAACCCGTCTCAGCAAACATAACACGCCAAGGAATCCTGTCAGGGGACACGATTAACATATGTCCCAAACATCTTAGCCTGGTGAGCTTAAGTGTTTCACCTAATGATTTCATCCTTGAACCTAAGACTTTCCGCCGAACCTCAGCATTGCTCGTACAGTGTTCCCACCAGATTCGAGCAATACTACGAAGAAATCGGTGTTCAAGTACCGACAATCTTCGTATGTCCTCCACCCGCAGTGGCCATGTTTCCGAACCATACAGAAGCACAGGCCTGACGGCTGCAGCGTACACTCGACCCTTGATAGGCAAACGGATGTCGTGTCGACACCACAGAAGACTCGGATTGGCAAATGCCAAGCGAGCCTTCTGTATACGCAGAGACACCTCATCCGATATCCGACCTCCAGGTGAGATGCAACTTCCCAGGTAACAGAACTTGTCTACCACGTTTATAGTCTCCTCATACACTGAAAGGTTTGGTGTTGGACCAACCCAGTCCTGCAACAGCATCTTGCACTTTGAGGGTGCAAAACGCATACCGAACACTGCTACGCAATCCGTCAAGCTGTCCAGAAAGGCTTGCAACTTACCTGGATCTTCAATTAGAAGAACTGTCGTTAGCATACTCAAGGTCTGATACCTTTCCACCCGGGAAAAGTTCAATGCCGCTATCCTCACCTGACAAAAGTGTGGTCACTAGGACCATATCAATCACAAAGTTGAGGAGAAAAGAAAAGAGGGTATTTTACGATGGAAATGAATTCCTCGGGTACACCTTTCAACAAAAGGCAGCGCCAGAGAACTGTGCGGTCGACTGAGTCGAAGGCTGCTTTAAGATCAAGAAAAACGGAGACAGTGGGCCTATGGAAGGTGTGTCTATGTTCTAAAATTTGTCGAACAGTGAAGATGTGATCGATACAACCTGAACCAGGTATAAACCCAGCTTGATTCTCGCGCCAGCACTGTTCGCGGGCGTTAGATAAGCGATGGAGAGAAATATCAGCAAGCAGTTTAGGTGCGATGCTAACCAGACTTATTGCCCTGTGGTTTTCACAGGAGGACCTGTCGCCTTTCCTATAAATTGGTACGATCACCGATTCACACCAACTCTTTGGAACTAATTCCTTCTCCCATATCAAACCGAGGAGTTTTTTGAACTGCAGGAGAAAAGCTGAGCCACCGTGTTTAAAACTGAACGGAGGAAACCCATCCGGTCCGGAATCCTACTGTTCTTTAAGATAGTTTATCTCACGAAGAACCTCCGTTTCTGACGGAGGACTGGTATCCACTATAAGAGATGTACCCATTGTGCTAGTGATCAAACCGGACGGGGTTAAAGGCCAATTAAACTGCTTCTCGAAATGCCCCGCCCAACGAACCAGACCACGCTCCTGAGTTGAATCGTTGAGCCGTTCGCCTCTTTGATCAATTCGCTAATGCCTGGTTTACGTGGACCGGTTTGTCTAGTCAGACGGAAAAGGTTGCAGTTCTTTCCAATCGTCGCAGCTTTTCCCACCTCCCTACACTTCGTAGTCGACCACTGCTCACGGTCACTTCTCAGGCTCAAAATCGGTTAGCGTTTAAGGCATCTACGTGCCTCGTTGTATCCGGAGTCCGGAGGAATCGATCTGCGCGCATCTAGCGGTGCAAATGAAGATGCAGATGTCCATCGTTTCTGTGTGTGTCCAGTTGTTTGACCTTGGCTAGCATCAGCAGCTGCATGTAGAGCCTGTTTGGTCTCTGTCCATCGCTCTTCTAGATCCTGAGCATTTGACTGCATCGATAACCTGGTGGATAATTCTGTTCAGAAAGCAGATAATTGGTTGTCGTCCAGCAGTAGGTGCAGGGGACGGTTCGCTTTAGCGTTGTTTCGGCCACCAACAAGGCGTAAGCTGAAGCGCGCGCGGACAAAAGCGTGATCAGTGTCTACAGACGTGGACCAAAATGATCGACAGTCTTGAATTGATCCGCGCCAGCAGTAACCGACATCAATATGGTCGATCTGAGCCCAACGCTATGAGGGCGCAGGAGGACGCCAGGTTAGCCGGTGTCGCTTTTAGTGCGAGAAATTTTTACTTGCTAGGAATAGTCCATGGCCGGAACATAGTTTTTTTACATGCTTGCGCATGAGTGCAGTGGAGGGGGTATATACCCCATGGCCACGAGGGCCCAGTGCACTATCGGGGATAACCGGTGACCGAACCCTGAGATTTGGAGTGGCGAAGAACCATATAAGGTCCTAATAGGTCAAAGGTGGTCACTATCCGGACGGCAGTGGAGTCGATCACTGTTATCAGTTCGATCGGCTGGAATGCAATATCGGCCTCCCATATTCTTCTCTGTCTCGTCTAAGTTTCCGACTCGAGCTTTTAAATCACCATCAACAAGCATGATGTCCGTAGACCGCACGCTGCAGGGCAGTTGAGACAGATCTTGGTAGAATTCGTCCTCAGCCGCGGAAGAACTACAGTCTATTGGAGCCCACGACAAACAGGCATCGACGCTTCAGTCTATTGCTGTTGACACGCACAGCACCATTCAGTCGAACGGTACACAGACGGTTGCTGACTGGGATCCAGTCGAGCAGTGCACGCTCAGTGGTCATACTCAGAGCGATGCCAACGCCAGACCGCGAACACTAGACACCGAATCACCCGACACTCGAAGAGTGAAACGGGAAGCCGGGCTTGTATCAGGGGAGCGATGTAATAACACTGGCGTTGGGTCTTGTATGGGTGTTTCGGAGACACAGCACACGTCTTTGTTCAAGGTTCACAGTCACGACTGATGGTCGCTAGTCGTACCCACTTGGAATTGGAACGTAAAGGAGTGATCGAAAATTTTTCCTGATTGACCGCTGGAGATTTCTGGATAAATCATACTTCGCGGCTGCCCACACCGCAGAAGTGGTTTTTCTTTGGGAACTCGAACCGGAGCCTTTGGCTCAAATGTCCCACCCACAAGGCTGTGGTGCGTTAATCCAACATGGGAACGTGAGCGAGTCACCCGTGAAGGAACTTCATCCGGTCTGTCACGTGACGCCTGATTACTGCATACCTTTTGCCTTGTCTTCGCTGGTGCCTTGTTACCGATCTGCCTGTCGGATTCAGTCCTCAGCCCCATGCACCCAACGGAGTAAGCGGAACGTGGACGGAGCAGCATAGTTGGGCTGGGGGCTGCCCAGATTAGGCGGGCGATAGCTGCACAATGAAGTGCGATGACTTCTCTCAGCGTCAAGAGAAACCCCAGGTACTGCACTCCTACGTCCATCTAGTAGAGGTTTTTAGATCGTTAAACTGTTTTTATCCGTGTTTATTTGCTAGACTGACCTCTCCAGGGGCACAGTGGTTAGAACCGGATGCTGTCCATCAACTGGTTCTGAGACTGGACTTTTCCTGGTCTCTACCCATTAATCTGTCAGACATGATTGCATCTCCGGCTTAGGAAAGCTGTCCTGCATGGCTCTTTGGGTCATGGAGGCACGCAGGCCATCACACCACGCCAAGGTGCAGCATCATCGTGGAAATAATGTTATGCCACGTACCTTCGATTTGCAAACATCTGTCTCTGACCCAGCGGAGTCTCCTAGTGAACCAGAAACAAATGTTGAATACCCTCTCTTGCAACACCAAAGAGTAAGACCTTATTGCCTCCAAAATCGTGAGGCGTAACAACGCATTCTTCGTTAACTGGTATCAACATTTTCCATTCCTCACTCACGAAATTCACGAAACAAAATGGTAGTCTTTGGTTTCTGAGTGGCGGTGAATGATGTATATTTCTCACTGTGACTCTCCCTATCAATCCGCTCTTATTTCTTATGCGTCATCTAATACTTTGCTTGTCTTGTTTTTGTTCGTAAGCGTCGTTTTTTGGCGGAATAAAGTCTGTCAGTCAGGCGTTGTCTTCTGAGCTCTCATTCTGTTGACCAATCGTACGTTTTAGACAATACCACGAAAAGTCTACGAATGCTGCCAATCCTCATTGATCGACTGATTACACACCTTATTTGGCTCCATACGGTGGGGAGAAGTCTTTCCGATTGATTGGAGCACGTATATTTTTCTGCCTATTTCAAAGGAAGGTGACAGATCAATGTGCGTGAGCCATAGGGGGATCAACCTGACCGACTTGGCTGCAAAGATTTTCCTCTGTGCTGCTACTCAACAACTTATTTGTTCCGAGAGACTGCTGCATCCGACCGAACCAAGGGGGTTTCTGCCGTGGCAGAGGCCGCGTGGACCAATTTTTAATACCACATCGAACACTGGAGCACCGCTACAAGTTCCAGCAGCCAACAGTTGCCCGTTTCATCAACTTTCGGTCGCTTTCGATTCAGTTAACCGGGAATGTCTCTGGGCAGTTATGGAATCCACGGGGTACCCGATAAACTGGCAAGGCTTCTGAGGGGATACCATTCATCCACCACGGCGCTAGCACGTGTGTGATAGAGTCCTCCGATTTCACACTCACTACGGGCGTCCGACAGGACTGTCCTTTTTCACCGACGCTGTTCAACCACGCGACTGACTGAACAATGAAACAGACACTGACTGACCATCCCGGTATACAACTGAGTCAAGGGATGCACATCTTGGACACAGAGTCCGCGGACGACATTATTATGCTAGCGGACTCCTGTCACGTTTCAACTAGTCTTTGATTGAATCAGTTTCTTCTCAAAGTCCATCGGACAAGAAGTAAGCACCACGGAAATTAAAAATTTGCAAACTTGCCCAGGGCCATCTACTTAAGAGCTGTCCATCAGTGGTCAACTCACCGTATGTTTTAGCATTCAAGTATCTGGGATGTACACTGCATCCGAAGGGTCAAGTGAAAGATGAAGTAATGCTTCAGATAGACAACGCCAAGAAAGCATTTCGCCAGCTACGATGAGCGTTGTGCACCGGCAGTGAATTTAGCCTCCAGACTAAGGTGCGTTGCTGCCGTGCCGCTGTGCGTCCCGTACCCAGCTGCTACGAAACTTGGCCATTGACAGCCGAGGATACTAGAAAGTTGGGGCTCTTTGGTCACTAGTGCCTGCGACGTGTTTTGACATAAAATTGGCGCTACGCAGTATCTAACGCTGAAGTAAAAAGGCGGTGCTATGAAATTGACGAACTCCCAGACTTTCTCCAATATCGTCGACTGTAGTGACTGGGCCATATACTAAGGCGACCCGAAATGGAATTAACCAAACAAACTCCGTCTCGAACCCTGTCCTGGATAGCGCTGTCGCCTTGGTGGCCAGCTCAAAACTCTGGCCAACACTGCCGAGAAGGATCTAGAGCGCCTAGGCTTACCGTCAGCCTGCGGTGCCCGCCATTAGAAGGAAAACTGGATCGCGACTTGCATCAAACGCTGTTCCAACCGCCGCGCTTGATCAGCAGATAAATTGGACAAAGTAAATCCGCTGGGTGATATTTCAAGTATGCACAGAAACTGCACAAATAGGAAGAATTCCATACTGCATCGGTCGTCGTGCAGGATAATCAGGACCCGCTGCCCATTGCATCGAGCGGGGTGAGTAGTGATAAGTGGGCTACTGCTCAGAGTTCCCTCTGTTTCATTCAACCTTTGTCTTCTGTCCTCAACCACCTCTCTTTGACCCATCTATCCACCCATAATGCTCCCACTGATAACACGGTCGATACTCGCAACAATTCACTGTCAAATAGTGTCGGGACTAATCCTCTGTCTGGTAACTCACATTTTCTCAAGCCTCGTAAGCCTCTGAATCTCGGCTCCTTCAACGTGCATACACTCATGCAGGTCGGTCAGCAGGCGTGTCTAGTCCTCACATTAGATTCTCTGAAGATTGATGTCTGCTGCTTAAGTGAAACGCGTATTCAGGATTCGAGCAGTGTAATTCAACTAATTGCTCCTGGTATCTCATCAAGGTATTTTCTGCTCACCTCAGGAGACGAAGCAGCTAGAGCTGTGGGTCCACGTGGTGTAGGAATAGTGTTGACTGACAAGGCTGAGGCTGCCATTTTAGACTGGATCCCTGTTAACAATCGTTTATGTGCTGTGAGACTCCAAGGGTCAGTTGGTATTTGAAAGGACAGTTGTGTTAAGCGTAGCTTGTTTGTGATCTCGGCGTACGCCCCAACGGATTGCAGTTCAGACTTGCAGAAAGATGAGTTCTATGATGCACTGGCCACCCTCGCAGCAGTTCGCAGCAGTAAAGGTTCTGACGTTGTAGTGCTAACTGTTGACTTTAATGCACAAGTTGGCAAACTCAGTGCGTCAGAAGCCTGTGTAGGTGGGCGTTGTGCTTTACCTGCTGAGCGTACAGATAACGGGGATAGACTTCTCCAGTTTTGTGCAGACAATCGATTGTTCTTGTCTAGCACCAATTTCCGACACAGCTCGCGTCGCACAGCGACATGGCGTTCTAACTCTACAGGTACTCTAATCCAGATTGATCATATCACAGTTAGCTACCGGTGGCGCAGTTCTGTTCAGAACTGCAGATCTTACTGGTGCCCGTATGTAGAGTCGGACCATGCATCAGTTTTAATGCGATTATCCCTCCAGCTCCATGGTTATTGTCGCAAACCGCAAACCCGATTAGCCGTGCAACGTTTGTATGATCCAGAAGTCTGCACCCGTTACGAGCAGAAGTTAGCACATGAGCTAGGATCTACGACGAACAGTAATGTAGATGAGCATTGGGCTCATATCAACCAGGCGATTCACTTTGCAGCAGGTTTTGCGTGTGGTCCTAGATCCGATGTCCATCAAAGACACTGGATCTCGCAAGAGTCGCTGAGTATAATGGAGCCAAAGCATCACCGATTAGTAGTTCAGACAATGTTCTATCACAGGGTATCCAGATTAGTAAACTTCTTTGGTTGGTGCACATACTACTTATGGCAAACGCACGTCTACCGTTCCGTGTCCTATTCTGCGTTCCTACTCAGGAGTGGAAGAAGCCATGTAGCGGTCAACAGCTGACGTGGTAGCGGGGAATGGAGAAATGTACAGAAGACTTGGGAAAAGTAGGTGCTTCACTTCTTCGTGGTTGGGGTCCAAAAGATCCGTCTACCAGTTGGCTGGAGACACTGAAGGATATGGCAGCGAATCGCGAACAGTGGCGATCGTGTTGTCACTTTCTATCGAATCAGAATGACTGATCGATGTGGGTTTGTACAGTTGGACTATGTATTCCGTGTGTTGGCTACTAGGACATCCTTTCCTTTTCCCACCCGTGTAGGCCCACTCCCTATCCATCTTGTATATTCATACTTTCTAATTCGACGTGCAACATGTTGAGGAAGGCAGTCGTCGATGGGGCTCGTCCTGCTGTTCATTGTTGTACAAAGTGAGGATGAGGATGGAGCTGTTCGACACGTGACAAGATCGGATTGGTCACCGCAGTCCCTGATGGAGCATGCTAGCATCAGAACTATGTCCACGATTGCTCGCGTTTGTCCATTTATGTGAGGCATATGGATCAATTGTGTGTGCAATAGTGTCTGCCTGCGCGCGTGACTATTTGGGTCAAATAACGTGTGGTGTGACCTTTAATTGCCCAGAATGTTCACCTTCTTCATTCAGGCGATCCTCGGATCCTCCATAGGTTGTATAACCTCACAGATCGGCTATATCGGGAGATTCGTTAAATAAAGGATATTCAGTCGCATGTTCTGATATATGTATTTACCTTTCTGACAAACGTTTGGGACGTGCGGACTGTTTGATGTTCAGTGTGCGATTTTTCCGACATTTACTCTACGAATGCTAAAGGGTTGTTGTTAGAAATAACATTTATCAAACCCAAGCTACCAAGTCAGCTTAAAAATCCGTAGGGAAGTCCTACTACGCTATTTTTCTTAGGTTTTGTTCTTTTATGATTAGGCGAAGAGAAAGTGAAATTCTTGGTATTTAATCCATCCACTTTTTACAGTAGCTATATGCACCACACAACTTGTTGAAATGTCTACGATGTATGCTGCAAGGAATACATATAGTTTGCTTCTGAAGTCTTCCATATTGTCATCCTTCAGGTACGTCTGTTTGGTTACCATAGTCAGATTACTCTCAGGTATTTGCATACCAAGTCCGCGATTAAAGACTATTATGCAGTACTACGTGTTGCACCAACCGCTTCACACGACGAGATCAAAGAGGCTTTTTTCAAACTATCTAAAAAGGTTAGACGCTTTGTGAACTGATAAAGTGCGATTTCCCCGTAGTATCACCCAGATGTTGCTGGTGATGATGTGCAGTACAAAACCAAATTTGTCGAACTGACGGAGGCTTTTTCTGTGTTGAGCAAACCGGAGTCCCGACAAGAGTACGACGCAAATCGCAAATTGCTTGCCCTAGGACTTCTCGGTGATGGATTTCGCATGGAATATCCCAAACCGAGCGCGGATCTCGGTCCAGTTGCTCTTGAAGCATATCAAGAGGAAATGCGAAGGTGAGTCTTCATAGCTTCGTCATGGTTGTGGGATCCGAGTTTTCCCAGTTTAAACTGTTGAAAGACTGATCTTCATCACACTTTCAGAATTCCTCCAGACGCCTAGTGAGGTCGACCTATTTTTTATTACACGAAGTGAATTACAGTGAAGTAGGTGAAACTCATTCCGGAAACACTTAAGAGGACTTTGGAGAGAGTGCTCTCATAAGGGCCAGCTTTTTAAGCCTGTTTTCGAAGAGTAAAGGTAACAGGGAGGATAAAGAATGAGTTTTCGTGTTCGCAAATAATGGGAACACAGTACGCGTGGAATCCGTTTATTAGCGCATTAGCAAGCAAGTCCCGGAACCTGAACAAGCGTAATTGGAACTGCCAAGCAAGGCCGTGCGGTGCGGGCCGAAACGGGCTTGCATATTACGGTTCTTTCAGATGTAAGATACACCTGTATGTGCAAGTATGGCAGCCAGTATAATCATAGATCAATAGATATTCAGCAAGTTAGGCCATGGCCATTCTGTTGTCGATATGTGCGCCGACAGGAGAGTGTTCCATAATTTAGCAGTCATTGAAACATGCTTTTCCTGAAATAACCTTGAACAGAAAAGCCACAGTTGCAACATAGCACGATTTATGTCCGGGACGATTTCGCTGCATCTCAACATGGTGCATATTGCAGAACGATACTGTTTATATGAGTTCATGTAAAACCATAATGTTCGACAAATATAGGGGAAATTACAATAGTCAATTTACGTCACCATTGGTAAAGACACATTAACAAAGAGCTGTTTCTGCTGGCACAATATAGGTTTCCATCGTTGTTTGGCAATGACTTCAGTAAACCTCAACAGCCTGGTATTCTTTGCCATGTAAATGACCCAAAACGCAATGCTTCGGCCAGCTGGATATTGCGTCATCAGAAGATGACGAGCGACGGCCGACGACGGGATCTTATGGTTTCGAACGTTGTCATTATGCCTTTGATCTGACCCTGATTGCATCACAAAAGGTTGTACCTAATTTGGAATATGGTCAATCACTCGGTTACGCAACTGCCACTCTGTTCGACCCACGTAGATTGCTCCGCAACTACACTGAAATTGGTAAATCGGATTCGATTTGGTGTACAGAGGTGGACGTTGTTTCACCGAGGGTGTGGCGATCTCAATCATTGGATGAACAATTCTGAGGTCAGCGGCATAATGTGTTCGAGCAAGCGCTAATCCAAGTCGTCGTTTGGGCAAGCAATTGACGTCATCATTTTTGTTTGGAAGACAAAGGGTGATTAATTTTTCTACCGAACAATTTGTTTGTCTGATGACCTTAGGTTTGCTGTGCCTTTCGATAAACGCATCTTGATAAGCGTTTTCAGTCAAGGCTTCTTTCAGCTGTCGTAGTTCGTTGTCAATCATGAGTGAAGGAAGGAGGTGATGTTAGAAAATAGGGAACAAACGAATTTGGTAAGATCGGGGATGTGGTCACGATCACCAGCCTGATCGGGAATGTATGTGAGGAAACCAAACAGTTGAATCAACATCCAATTTTCAGTGTGGGAGATTGTTCATGGAAGTATAGTTCATTATCTACAGGTTTGTATGACTAATGACGGTGATGTTTTTCAGCACCTATCGTGACGGGAACTACAGAAGAAGTTTGCACCGAGGAACGACACAGTAGTTCTTTTCAGAACCAGAGAACGATTACTCAGTCTTTTTGAGGGCCAGCACAACCTGATAACCCCTTTAGTTGTTTACTGTGTTCTGTTACTCTTCAAACTCATTACTCTGAGGGGGATTAGTTTAGCGACAGCGTTGCTGTTCATATGCATACTCTACGCAACACGACAAGTAACAGAGCGATGCAAACATGATACGCGTTATACGTAGCTGATTGGTAGATGGTATGAACCGATCAGTACATTTCGTCACATTTTTTTGATATGTTAGAAAGTGAAAGGTTAATACAGTATGCAAATGTTTCAACCATCTGTAGTAAAAAGATAGGTGTGGCGTGACTGTGAACACGTTTATCAGAAAAATGAACGATCAAGCATGAACAATCCGTCTGAAAAATTCGAGTTCATCTCATTTCGATCGAAGTCCTGCTTTGTGGCTGGACACCCTAGCAGTACCCGTCCAACATCTCCCATGAACTGCACGAATACAAAGAATTCCTTACTGCATCGGTCGTCGTGCAGGATAATCAGGACCGCGCTACCCATTGCATCGAGCGGGGTGGGTAGTGATAAGTGGGCTACTGCTCAGAGTTCCCTTTCTTTTATTCAACCTTTGTCTTCTGTCCTCAACCACCTCTCTTTGACCCATCTATCCACCCATAATGCTCCCACTGATAACACGGTCGATACTCGCAACAATTCACTGTCAAATAGTGTCGGGACTAATCCTCTGTCTGGTAACTCACATTTTCTCAAGCCTCGTAAGCCTCTGAATCTCAGCTCCTTCAACGTGCATACACTCATGCAGGTCGGTCAGCAGGCGTGTCTAGTCCTCACATTAGATTCTCTGAAGATTGATGTCTGCTGCTTAAGTGAAACGCGTATTCAGGATTCGAGCAGTGTAATTCAACTAATTGCTCCTGGTATCTCATCAAGGTATTTTCTGCTCACCTCAGGAGACGAAGCAGCTAGAGCTGTGGGTCCACGTGGTGTAGGAATAGTGTTGACTGACAAGGCTGAGGCTGCCATTTTAGACTGGATCCCTGTTAACAATCGTTTATGTGCTGTGAGACTCCAAGGGTCAGTTGGTATTTGAAAGGACAGTTGTGTTAAGCGTAGCTTGTTTGTGATCTCGGCGTACGCCCCAACGGATTGCAGTTCAGACTTGCAGAAAGATGAGTTCTATGATGCACTGGCCACCCTCGCAGCAGTTCGCAGCAGTAAAGGTTCTGACGTTGTAGTGCTAACTGTTGACTTTAATGCACAAGTTGGCAAACTCAGTGCGTCAGAAGCCTGTGTAGGTGGGCGTTGTGCTTTACCTGCTGAGCGTACAGATAACGGGGATAGACTTCTCCAGTTTTGTGCAGACAATCGATTGTTCTTGTCTAGCACCAATTTCCGACACAGCTCGCGTCGCACAGCGACATGGCGTTCTAACTCAACAGGTACTCTAATCCAGATTGATCATATCACAGTTAGCTACCGGTAGCGCAGTTCTGTTCAGAACTGCAGATCTTACTGGTGCCCGTATGTAGAGTCGGACCATGCATCAGTTTTAATGCGATTATCCCTCCAGCTCCATGGTTATCGTCGCAAACCGCAAACCCGATTAGCCGTGCAACGTTTGTATGATCCAGAAGTCTGCACCCGTTACGAGCAGAAGTTAGCACATGAGCTAGGATCTACGACGAACAGTAATGTAGATGAGCATTGGGCTCATATCAACCAGGCGATTCACTTTGCAGCAGGTTTTGCGTGTGGTCCTAGATCCGATGTCAATCAAAGACACTGGATCTCGCAGGAGTCGCTGAGTATAATGGAGCCAAAGCATCACCCCTCGAACTGTAAGGAGATGAGTAGGATACAAAGACATCTACAGTGACAAGTTACGAAAAGCCTTAAGAATGATCGCGAAAATTGGTGGGTCAGGGTGGCCGAAGAAATGAAAATAGCAGCTGCTTCAGGTAACAGTCAAAGACTGTTCAAACTTATTCGTTACACCGGTGGACGGCAAACCCAGATCAGTGAAACGATTTGCGATAGAAATGGAGAACCCATCCATAGCAAACAGCAAAGGCTTGACCGATGGGCCGAGTACTTCAAGGAACAGTTTAGCTGGCCGCACGCTAGTGTAGTTACTCCTGTATCAACAACTGCGACTCCTTGGGTGGTATCACTTGAGCCCCCATCGGAAGTAGAAGTAGAGTCATGTATTCGATTAATAAAGCGAGGGAAAGCGGCAGGTCCCGACGAACTTCCTCCAGTTCTTTTCAAACTGGGTGGAAATGTTTTGATAAAATCACTTACCGCTTTACTCCGTGACATTTGGAACGAGGAGCGTATTCCGTTAATATGGAGTGAGTCGTTGGTTGTTCCAATCTTCAAGAAGGGAATACTCAATGACTGCAGTAATCATCGTGGGATTAGCTTAGTTACAATAGTCACCAAAGTATTACCCTCAATTCTACTGCACCATCTTAAACCGGCTCGCAAGAGGAATGCCCGCGAACAGCAGGCTGGATTCCGCCCAGGTCGAGGATGCATCGACCAGATTTTTACTCTTCGCCGACTACTTGAAACGCGTCACACGTACCGCTGACCGACAATAATGATTTTCTAAGGCTTGAAAGGCGCTTTCGATTCAGTTGATCGAGCAGCGCTTTTCAGTACTCTTCATCGAAAAGGTATGCCCCAGAAGTTCGTGAACCTACTGAGGTCATTGTATTCTCATACTTCTGGCCGCGTTAGAGTTTACGGTGAACTATCCGGTCGGTTCGAAACGATCAGTGGTGTTCGACAGGAATGTCCTATGTCTCCATTCCTGTTCAACTTCGTCATAGACGAAATAATGGAGAGTGCGCTGCAAAATCTTCAGAATGTAGGCGTCGAACTAGGGAGTAGTGAACAGCTAGCTGACCTAGATTAAGCAGACGACGTTGTCTGCTTGTTCGAATGCACGGAACATGCTCACCGTGCACTAGATAATCTCGCAAGAGCTGTAGCTCCACTCGGCATGCACTTTGCACCTTCAAAGTGCACGGTGATGTTACAAGACTGGACATCAACGATTCCGAGCTTGATGCTCGATGGGGAGGTGCTGGCAGTTGTCGACCACTTCACCTACCTCGGCAGAAGCGTGACGACGGATGGGCGCGCTGTAGTAGATGTGAGCACGCACATATATAAGGCTCGAGCGACGTACGCTGGACTGAAGCACTTGTGGCGTCGATCTGATATTTCACTGAAGTTGAAAGGTCGTATATACTGTGCCGCAGTGCGTTCAGTTTTGTTGTATGGTTGCGAAACTTGGAGTCTACTTGTTGAAGATATTCATCTTCTTGAGGTTTTCGACCACCGATGTTTACGTGGTATCTTTAAGATCGGGTGAAGAAGCCGAACAGACAGTGCTGAGGTCAGAAATCGAGTATTGGGTACTAATTCAGATAACGTTTTGTCACAGCGTATCCAACTTAGTAGACTTCGTTGGTTGGGGCATGTGTTACGTATGTCAAACACATCCAACACACCGTGCCCTATTCTCCGTTCCTCCTAGGGAATGGAAGAGACCACGTGGAGGTCGACAGATGACGTGGCAACGAGGAATGAGGAAATGTACAGCAGACTTAGGAAAAGTAGGTGCTTCACTTCTTCGTGGTTGGGGTCCGAAAGATCCGTCTACCAGTTGACTGGAGACACTGAAGGATATGGAAGCGAACCGCGAACAGTGGCGATCGTGTTGTCACTTTCTATCGAATCAGAATGACTGATCGATGTGGGTTTGTACAGTTGGACTATGTATTCCGTGTGTTGGTTACTAGGACATTCTTTCCTTTTCCCACCCGTGTAGGCCCACTCCCTATCCATCTTGTATATTCATACTTTCTAATTCGACGTGCAACATGGTGAGAAAGGCAGTGGTCAATGGGGCTTGCCCTACTGTTTAACACTGTAGGATGATGATGATGATGATACGGTCGAATTCCATTTTCATACTACTGGTACTACTCCCTCACGCTAAGCAGTAGTGTCCACTGTATATTTTTAGCCACTGAGAGTGGTGTCAGTTGTATAGACTGGATTTCAACCGTATATCAGGATTTCGACCGAATTGAGTTGACCCCGAATTTTCGGACAGACCACACTACTCTGAGAAGTGTTCATGTACGGGTGAAATACTCAGTCACAATTTTCACTCAAAAATTGCGCTGTAGCTTGCTGAGAAAGTACTGAGGGGCGCTTAGAAACATTTACCTGTGTTATGTTATCAAAAGTAGCAGACAGTTTTATACTGATAGTATTTAGCAAGTTTTTTCGAATTAAATATTCGTGCTTATCTGTTGCGCTCCATCCTTGTCTCTCTATTTGATCACCTCAGGCGTTGGAACGAACGTGTCCAGGAATGGGCTCGAGCTCAAGGTGCATTTGAACTAGAACGTGGCATTACAATGGACCAGGTCCGTGACGTCTATCCCTCGCTCTCTCGATCCACCGTATTCGATCGGGAGAATCGTTTGTACATCATGTTAGCTTCTTCAGCACTTCTCTTCACGTTTGGTTACGTTTGGTATCTCATATAACATTTCTTCGTTATTTTACCTGGACTTTTCGTATCAGTCGTCCTGCCTTACCTGAGCTTCAATCTGATTTTGATTTTCAAGAACAGGTATTCAAAATGTCCCATGTGTTGCAAACATTTTTTTACATCTGTCCGAGGTGAACGCTTGCTTCACACAGGATAGATTAACTTCTTGGTATCAGCATGAAATCGCAGCCATGAAATTCGTGAAGAACACTTATCGTATTTCGTTTTTGAGACGCCTCAGCTGGCCACCTTGCGTATCTGCTTGCATGTATAGATCACACGTTTGCAGGCACCCCAGGCGCTATGTGAATCAGTGGTGTACGTTATAAAATGCATGACCTGATTCCTACCTCAGTTCATCTTTAGTCATGAGCTATACGTTGAAATCACATCTGCAGGTGTCTGTGCGAGTGCTTGCGTGCTCTGGATCAAGTTATCTGCTGTCGTCATGACACCCCACACGTGAGACGTCTTGTTGACACATTCAGTAGGTCAAATAATGCATTTCCTAACGAGTTTCGGGTCATTGTTTCCTAGATTCGGTCTTATCTGCAAAAGCTAGCTACCTATCGGTATGTTCTGTCGCCCATCTCTCGTGTATTACACTTGAACGCGTTTTATGCTGTGCCTTTCAGACACGATGGTCATTTCTGTGAATTAATAATCATCCAGTCAAACCTTTAACTGCGCTCAATAATAAGATAAACATGTTCTACTCTTTGGTTCTAAATGAGTCACCTCTTGAATGGGGAAAATAACATGGGTTTTTATGATGGAGATAAGTTGACAATCACAAGCTCATGTCTACGAATCTAAGTTTGTCGCAATGTGGACGAAATGTTTTCCATCCAACGTCAGTACTATCTTACGTGTGTGGGTGTAGAACGACCAATAATCCGCAATCAGGCACCACAGACGCATAGTGGGATAGACTCCATTGTCTTTTGGCGCTTAAATTCAGCATTATCGCAGCTGGTTCATTAGATTCGATGTGATAACAGTATGAGAGTGGTACCATAGGCAATGAATCAGAAAAATGGCATACAAAATTGCGACCTTGGATTTCTGCGCCTTACTTTTCGGGATGATGTGACTGGTTCAATCTGATCTCGGGCTGTCTGGTAAATCCCACAGAAGACGGATCGGAAAACAAGCTCGTTTTCAGCGATTCCTCATCATACAAATACGACAAAATATGTATGACATGGTACTTAAGGGGTACATAACTGGAAGGAGGTGTTGGAAGCTAGCGTTCATACCCATTGTGGCACAGATTCATCCGGAAAGGGGACGGGGAAGATCATCTCATGTTCAGCGTGTTATATTTCGCTCGGTTTGGTATCTGCCGTTGGGCAGTGTGTAGACCAAGACAGACTGATTGCATGCACAAGTTGTTTCTGAGTGCTTAAGGCGGGTTTGTGGAGGTGAGTCTCGACCGCTGCTGTTGTGACTAAGATGCGACAGCTCATCGTTCTGAATAGTAGACTTCGGATCATATACAGGGGCGGAAGGCTTCGAACACACCTACTATGTGCTTAGTCCCGGCTGGATGTGAAACTATAGCACTGTTAATTGACTTTATCGTTCCATTCCTCAACTACACTGGGTGTTGCTCACGAATGAGTTTGGACAGGGATTATAATATGGCTGTGTGATATCCCCTGGGGTGATTGATTAGTTGGTAACACCGGAAAGACAGGTTTGACGAATACGTTAAATCAGTCGAACAGCGTGGATCAGAAACGTCGCGTGTTGATGTAGTGTATCGATGGATCAAAACTTGATTATCAGTTTCTGGTGGACTAAAAGATTTGTACACAATCTATGCAACCTCGAATTAGACAGAATTCTGCTAGAGGTGTTGTCCTTGGAGCTCCTGCCTAAGCGACAGTATCACACAACTCGGGGTCAAGGTGGGATTTGAGAATCTTTACGCCCAACCGACCAGTTCAGTTTCATCATCCCTGCCAGAAAATCTTAAGTCTACCTTGATGAACACATACTACCAATACAACGGCGCTAAGTCAACTGTCAGCGGGTTATTAACGCCTGACCATTTGAAACGATTAACAAAGTTGAAAATGCAGAAACAAGTGATTATATTAAGACTCGACAAAAGTGTGGGTATAGTACCTCCTAACGATGGAAACCGTTGGTACTGCGAACTCCAAATTCGAAAAAAATGAAACCAAGGAAGATAGAACTATCCAAATAGAGAAGTCTTTTTTTGCCGGTTTACGGCGCACTAAGCAAAAGAGTGTTATAGAGTGGACCACGTTTGAAAGAGTTCGGTCTACAAGGAACTCCATTCCAACACTGGACTGCCAACTATCCGTAAGAGTTAGATTCCTACAAAGCCCACTCCTAATATGTGCATCGGATTGATTATTCGCACGCTATTCGGAGGGGATCCAAGGTCCCTAGCACATCATTTCATTCTACACAGGCTGATGTAAGATAGCCTGTTTCATGCTCCGTGCGGAGAACCTTGCTGTAAAACTCGACAAGGCCTTATTTAGCCGCGAAGCACACCCGCCACGTCACTGTGCTATCCGCGGATTCGTGTGATGCTTTGTTAGAAAGAACGCTTACCAATAAACCATCACACCCCCGCGCATCCCCACTGATCTCCCACGGCCATTTATTCAGTGAGCCCCAAACCCACTGTCACCAATGAACTGAGAAAGTGCCCGGTAGCACACGGCTTTGTTGCAGCGCACCCCAGACTGCTGAATAAAATGCGTGAAAGACAGAACCCAAGTGAAACACAATTCTGCTACCTAAATTTTCTTTTCACTTGAATTCTTTCAACGTTCGTGCATATGTCATATAGGACAGGATGCTGTTCCAGCTAGTGCTTTCGGAACCTCTAAAATAGATGTATGATGTCTACGGTGCGCGCCTGTGAGACCCATTTACAGTAATCACACTTCAGCCAAGGGTTGCAGATTGTCTTCTGTAACAGAAATTGAGCTTTTGGGTCCGGAATCGAAATCAGTAGCGCAAACGCTGGGTGGTGCTTAGTAAATTCCCAGCTACTCAATAGCATTTCAACAAACAGATTGCAAAGCAGGGGAGGGCAGAACAGTTTCGTTTGACACAAATTGAAGATTTTTGCTTGAGAAGCCCGTTTTGTTTGTGTCCTGCTTTTGAGCGTTTATTCCCATTGTCACACTAACCGCAGCCTTGTGACACCTCGCGTCGAACTTACATCAGAAGGATGAATTAGAGATATTTTTCTGAGAAATCGATTGCATTCTGGGCTCAAAGAAGCCGTTCTGCTCAACCCCTTGGACTAATTAGGCCCGTAGGTCATCACGCCACCCCAATATACAGTCTCTTCATAATGGGCTTGTGTATTTCATGGTCTGTGTAGAAACCTTCTATTGTAATTGTGATAATCGCAAGTCTCCCCTTTAGATGCAACCTCAGTCTCTTTTGCTTCACTTTTCGCCCATATATATATATATATATATATATATATATATATATATAATATATTATATATATATATATATAATATATATATATATATTCGGGATGACTTATGTTAAGCCGGAGATACAATCATGCCTGAAAGGTCAATTGGTAAACGCCTGACGAAGTCCAGTCTCCTGGTCCCTCAGGTTGGGAGCCGAATTGAGCTGGCAAGTCAGTCGGTAAAATCAGTGTAAGAAAATTGATCCAAGCAAATTGGCTTCCACTCAGTCACCCCATGCAGCATTGCGGACTGGTTCTTGTTAGAACTAGAGGCTTTGTTTGAGAACCCTAATCATTCTCCTGCTTTACGGCTGGACACCCTAGCAGTACCCGTCAAACATCTTCCATGAACTGCACGAGTACAAAGAATGCCATACTGCATCGGTCGTCGCACAGGAGAATCAGGACCGCGCTACCCATTGCATCGCGCGGGGTGAGTAGTGATAAGTGGGCTACTGCTCAGAGTTCCCTCTGTTTCATTCAACCTTTGTTTTCTGTCCCCAGCCACCTCTCTTTGTCCTTTCTATCCACCCATAATGCTGCCGCTGATAACACGTCCGATACTCGCAACGGTTCATTGTCAAATAGTGTCATGAGTCATCGTCTATACAGCAACTCACATTTTCTCAAGCCTTGTAAGCCTCAGAATCTCGGCTCCTTGAACGTGTGTCCACTCATGTAGGCCGGTCAGCAGGCATGCCTGGCGTTCACAGTAGATATTCTGGCGATTGATATCTGCTGCGTCTGTGAAGCACGTACCCAAAACTTGAGCAGCGTAATTCAACAGACTGTATGTGGCATCTCATCGAGGTATTACCTGCGCACTTCAGGAGACGACACAGCTAGAGCTGTTGGTCAACGTGGTGTAGGAATAGTGTTGACTGACAAGGCTGAGGTTGGCCTTTTAGACTAGATGCCGGCGAAAAGTCGTTTATGTGCCGTAAGACTCCACGGCTCAGTTGGCGTTTGAAGGGCAGCTGTGTTAGGCGCAGTTTGTTTGTGATCTCGGCATACACCCCAATAGACTGTGGCTTTTACACGCATAAGGATTAGTTCTATGATGAAATCACCACTGTCGTTCGCAGGAGTAACGGTTCTGACATTGTAGTGCTAGCTGGTGATTTAAATGCATAAGTTGTAAACTTATTGTATTGTATTGAAGACTTTAAGAAGTCAACAAAACTCACATTTTAGCCAACTTAGTGCATCAGAAGCTTGTTTAGGTGGGCGTTTTGCCTTACCCACTTAGCACATACATAACGGGGATAAATGTCTGCAGTTTTGTGCAGACAATTGGTTATTCCCGTCTAGTATTACTATCCGACACAGGTTGCGTCGCACAGCGACATGCGCTGTAACTCTGCAGGTACTCTGAGTCAGATTGATCATATCGCATTGAGCCACCGGTGGCGCAGTTCTGTCCAGAACTGTAGATCCTCTCAGTTCTCGCATGTTGAATTAGACCATGCGTTAGTTTCAATGGGTTTTTTTCTCCAGGTCCATGGTCGTCAACGCAGACACGGTAGGCGGTGTAACGTTTGTTTGACTCAGAAAATCGCACTAGCTATCAATAGAATCTATCGTATGGGTTAGGAGCTAATGCGAATAATGATGTAAACAAGCACTGGGCCCATATCCATCAGGTGAATCATGTGGTTGGAGGTTCCGCCTGCAGTCTTAGATCCGATGTCCATGAAAGGCACTGGATTTCTCATTAGTTGGCGAGTTTAGTGAAATGAAAACGTCAGTTCTTGAACTGTAAGGAAATGAAAATACAGAAGCAAGCTGCGAGAAAGCTTAAGAATGTTGGCGAAAATTGTAAGGTCAAGGTAGCCGAAGAAACGGAAGTAACAGTGGCCTCAGGTAGGAGTCAGAGTCTGTTCAAACTTATTCGCGACACCTGTGAACGACGAACCCCAGTTAGTGAAACGATATGCGATAGAAATGGAGAACCTATTCATAGGAAAGAGCAAAGGCTCGACCGTTGGGCCGAATACTTCAAGGAGCAGTTGCTCTGACGTCAACAACTGCGAATCCTTGGGGAGTATCACTTGAGCCCCATCGGAGGTGGGAGTAGAGTTAAGCATTCGGTTACTAAAGCAAGTGAAAGCGACAAGTCCCGACCAACTCCCTCCCCACCGGTTTTTTTAAATGCGTGATGATGCGTTGGTAACATCACTTACCACCTTGACCTGTGACGTTTGGAAAAAAGGACATATTTTTTATTATGGGGTGGATATCCAGATTAGTAAACTTCTTTGGTTGGCGCACATTCTGCGTACGGCACACACACGATACCGTACAGTACCCTGTTTTGCTTTCCTCCTCAGGAGTGGAAGAAGCCATGTGGAGGTCAACAGCTGACGTGGCCGCGGGGAATGGAGAAACGTACAGCAAACTTATGAAAAGTAGGTGCCTACTCCTTTACTATTCGCCAGTAAAAACCGCCGTTAAACCGTCAGGAATGTGTATATAATCAATCAGTGACACGAAAACCCATATCAGCTGTTCATTATTGTTCAGGGAAGACTTCCTGTCGATACATCTCCATATGCGATTCTTTCCTTGAAAGTCAATCAGGGGTTTCAATATGAGTAGCATGACATTGTATCTGAATGACAACACAATTTCCCAGGAAGCACGCGACCGGTTTCGCGGTTATTGCCGCTCATCAGGTATGCGTCCCCGGTACTCTTCCGCCCAGTCATCCATACACTTGAGTACTCCACAGTTGGTTCACAGCTGCAATTTCACTTGAGTCAAATGAAACGTGCATGGACGGGGAGTCCATTTTTAGGATCACACGGTGATTCTTCCAAAGTTAATTCGTCGGTTAACACGGCTAACCTTCAGAACGAGGACGCATCGTCCCAATCGCCGTGTGATTCTAAAAAAGGACTCCCCGTCCATGCACGCTCCATTTGATTCAAATGAGATTACAGCTGTTAACCGAATGTGGAGTGCTCAAGTATATGGATGATTGAACCGAAGAGTACCGGGTACGCATACCTGACGAGCGGCAATGACCGCGAAACCGGTCGTGTGCTTCCTGGGAAATTTCGTCTTATCATCCAGACACAGTGTCATACTACTCATATTGAAATTCCATACTTGGGACCATGTGTCCTCGTTCTGAAAGTTAGCTGTGTTAACGGACGAATTAACTTTGGAAGAAACATCATGTGATTCTAAAACAAAGGACCCCCCGTCCATGCACGCTCCATTTGACTCAAGTGAAATTGCAGCTGTCGACAGGGGGTTCATCGAAATGGAATGTGACCAAGCCGATATTTTAGGTGATTTGTCACCTTGGGTACTAATAGAATATGTCTCAACTTCATCTCTAGTGTTAGCAAGTTTCATTGAATAACCCCATTTCAATATGCGTGAAAAACACGAATAGCGAACAAGCTCGTTTTCGGTAACATCATCCTTTTGGTTACTACAATTACATTTGTAAGTTAGAAATGCATAAATTATGAACAATGTCTGTGTGCTAAAGTACGGTTGGATAGTCATCAAAGTTGGTGTTGCGTAGTTAGGAAAGATAGGATGGGAAATGTTGTTGGTCCGTGGTTGGGAAAAGAACCAGTGAAACATTGAAGATGAGTTTCGGGGATCATCCATTTCCGGTTTCAACCAAAGAGTCAACGTTTGGATCACATTGAGCTCCAGGGTCGGTTTCGGATCGCGAGTAGGGCAGTGTGGGTGCCTTAAGGTGAATGATATACTAAAGGATCTGAGAAAGTTCAAGAAACCAGAAGGAGAAAAAGGCAAAACTAGAACAATAGAGGAGCAACTAACCAGAGCCCTGTAGTCACTAAAAGAGCTCAATTTTATCCCCCATACAACCCTCGAACAGCCAAGACCAACTAACACCACTTTTCCTCGACTTTACGAGTTACCAAAGGTTCACAAATCGGGAATACCATTGAGACCGAAACTCGACATGAGTGCATCCCCGTATCATTCAGTTTCCCGTTGACTTGTTGATGTACTTGAAGCGGTTCGCCGAAAGATTGCACGCTACAGCCTAAAAGACACTTTCCAATTCATAGAGAAAAACATGCTTGAGAACTAACGATGGCTTCTTTGGATATGACATCTTTGTTTACCAACGTGCCGCTTCTTGAAATGATCAATTATTTGTGCGATTTCATCGTATAAAACGAAATCAATATCGGTATTCTAGTAACCAATCTGAAGTTTACCTTCAACGAAGAATTATACCGTCAGACCGATGGAGTAGCTATGGGGTCACCTCTAGGTCTCTTATATGCTGATATATTCACGGCTAAACTGGAAAATGGGAAACATAGTGAAATGATAGAAAGTCCACCCATCTATTGTCGGTACGTAGATGATATTTTTGTCCTAAGTGACGGTCATACACGGTTGGAGTCATTAGTGGAGGAGTTCAATCAGTCGATGCGGTTGACTTTATATCGGAAGTAGAAGAAAGGAATACTTTTCACTTTCTAGATGTATTCCTTTTTAAGAGGTGGCAATGGCAAACTGCTCCGTCGCGTACATCGCAAACCAACGTGAACAGGCCAGTACACCAATTTCGCCAGCTTTGTGCCAATCGGGCGTAAACATAACCGTATTCGCTAACCCGCAGCCCGTGTTCGAATGATTTGCTCGGATGAGACCGTGAATGCAGCAGTAGATGCTATTGGATAACGGATATCTCGAGCGCTTCATTTAAAAGAACGGCACAAAGGGCAACGAGACAAGCGTTACTGACCGTTAATAAGAAAGTGTTATACATTCAACTCCCTTTCAACGGAGATAACAAAAGCGTGTTACTAATAAGACGCTTGGAAAAGGCAATTGCCCACAGCTTTCCCGCTGCTACACTACGTGCCCACTTCACCAGTCGACCAGCGATCTCAGCGAACCTAAAAGTTACCTGTCCTCACCTCATCCATGTTAACCCATTCGTTTGTTTGCTCATGTTCGGCAAGCTTTGAAGGTAGAATGACACGGCAACTATCACAAATAATCAAAGAGCACAAACCAGCTTGGCTGACGATGGCAAACAGAAAATCGATCATCAATGCAATTGTGGCGCACCTTGCAGACACTGGACATTACATAAACGACGACGCGTTCAAAATAGTCCGAAGAGTCCTTATGAATGCGCCGGAAGTCTCTCGAAAACAATATCTAGCAACAGCAGAAGCTGTAGCGATCAGATTATTCAACTCATCGCTTTGTTCTCAGAAACGTTTCGTTAAGGCACCCACACTGCCCTACTCGCGATCCGAAACCGACCCTGGAGCTCAATGTGATCCAAACGTTGACTCTTTGGTTGAAACCGGAAATGGATGATCCCCGAAACTCATCTTCAATGTTTCACTGGTTCTTTTCCCAACCACGGACCAACAACATTTCCCATCCTATCTTTCCTAACTACGCAACACCAACTTTGATGACTATCCAACCGTACTTTAGCACACAGACATTGTTCATAATTTATGCATTTCTAACTTACAAATGTAATTGTAGTAACCAAAAGGATGATGTTACCGAAAACGAGCTTGTTCGCTATTCGTGTTTTCTGTTAACAAGTTTATTGAATCCGCTTTTATTCCTTGGAATTACCCCCGAATACTGAAAAGTGGAATTCAGCGTGAAACCGTTCAGATAGAGGTATTTGAAATCTATGATCTGTGGCGTGAACATTGGCTTCCCTCTCTCTCTCTCTCTCTCTCTCTCTCTCTATATATATATATATATATATATATATATATATATATATATATATATATATATATATATATATATATATATATATATTCATGGGAATATTAAGCTGGTTTTGGATCAGCCTGCTGATAGCTGACCGGTTGTGTACTTGCAGAAGACTCACCCTCGTTGTGGACTTTGATATAAATCCATAGAAAATCTATTCCACGTTATCTCGAACGCTTACTAAACAAATTCCGTTGCGCAGTTTCGATCCAGCTATGGCTTAGCCTATCTAGTGTCCACTTTCTGGAAGCGTTTATGCGAGTAATCACGTTCTCTACAGTGAGCATGAATAACGTCCTGTTGGGTAATCGGTAGCTACTTCAGTGAGGTTGGAATCATAAAGTGCACTCACCAGCAAGTGGGAAAGATTATGTACAATCAAAATACGTTGTTTTGTAACCGCCCCCTAGTTATAGTGAGTAGACGTTTCTAGGTTCGAGCCATCTCGATTTGTTGGTACGTGACAGATCACTTGTGTGAGATGTGTGCTGATCATATCCAAAATCTCTCGTGGAAGCTTATTAGTTCCCTGATGCTCTTAGACGGCCTATCTGGCTGGTTTGTCCGGTTGCATCCGGATTGACTGATTCGGCCCTGGTCGCACCTAAAATATCTTAACCGCTGATTGGTCCATCGATCCGCTTAGCTCCGCTCTTATTAACGATTCTGGGTAGCCGATGACGTGCTCTCTGCTTTGCTGTCCCCGGTCTTGTCCTTGATCCTGGACGAGCGATAGCGTGTTGTCTTCTTACGTACCGGGCCGTTTGTTTACAATATGCCAGCCCGTATTCTCACAGTTCATACTTTATGAACCTCTTATGCACTTCGTTTGCAATAAATCCATATGATGGATCGGGATTTCAGAAAAACATGTCTCTCTGCAGTGTAAAAATTGGATGGGTAATCTGATTGTTACTTCTTATCTTATTTCAGAAATCTTGCAGAGGACCAGTGTTGTCCCAAGGGAGTTTTGCATTTTACTAAACCAAGTTTTTAACTGCATGTGCAGCTTCTGGTCGATCTTGTGACAAAGTTTAGTGATTGTGATGTTGTGGCGTGATCGGACGACAATTTAACGTGTCAACAGATAGGTCAGTTTTGTGATCATGCTTAGAAATCTGATCTCGGCGATCAAAAAAGGCGGTTTTTCGGGCTATCTGGAAAATCTGCAACCTACCTGATTCTTCGCGTTTTTCAAACTATCGAGAGAAATCTGAGGATTCAGATAAGCTGCAAGTCCTAGATAGTCCTTCCGTATTTTATTGAAGACTTTAGTAAGTTTAAAACTCACATTTCAGCCAAAAGAAAGGGGAGAATCCGATTACTTTCACTTTTGAAATAAGATAAGTAACTGGCTCAACAACCGGGGTTCATGGAAAGTTCCTCCATGACTTTCAGCTTGTCAACCAAAATCTTGTTCACTTCCCAAAGGGGCTTCGAGGCGCTTTTGGATTCCGTGTTAAATAATGACCCAGTTATTTTTACAGTTTTTAGATATCTCCCATTGGGACTTCTGATCACTGTGCTTTACTTCTTCACCCTGTAAGATTGGCCAAACCTTATCACGCAGTTTCCTTATTGCGTGCGTTAGCTAGTCCTTCTCACTACGCATGGACCACCTGTCCGATACAGTGGTACTCTGCAATACGCCACCACGATCACCCGGGCAATGTTCCCCACAAATCATGAGAGGGATAACACTACAGATAGGGAGAGAGTGGTGAGTGCATATTGGAAAAGCGTGCGTGTAGCGTGCACTGGCAACGGTCAATTAGCCACCACGCTTGACGGCGCGAGTCCAGATAAACAATGATGTGTGTTAAACAAATAAGCAAAGTGAATGTCACTACAACCCTAACATTTATAGTAAAAGCAAATTTTTGGCCAACTCCTCATTGCGCACCGTCTGCAAACGACCTTGCGCCGCTGAGAATCTCGATAAGCTCCGGGTATTCGTTGACTCCACTGATTTCTCTATTTTTCTTTTCAACGACGTGTCCTCATACTGTGGACACCTAACCGACCACCTTAACTTTTGTTATGGCTTGTGTTGCTCCATGGAAACCTATTATTTTCGACCCGATAGGTTCTCCGCTCACTTGACGAGGCTCTGTACAGCTAGGGAAAGGGCGTACAAATCGGGCAGCAGTCATGTTGTAAAAGAGCTATCCACACTCATTAAGACTGAAGCACGAAATCTGAATAATTTGTGTATAGACAGTGCTGGGTACCAAGAACTACCGTGAGCCGTGGAAAGCTCTGAAACAGTTGTGCCATTCTAGATCCAAGCTGCAGCTAAACGTTGAAGGTTTGAATCGTCGTTAACTCAGATGCATCCTCACTTTATCCTCCATAAATAGAATCCCATAAATCCAACCCCATTACATCTAGTTCTGTCCTTATAGTTCTACAGTAAGTCAAGTGCCATAAATCTGGTGATCGTGACTTTCTATCACCGATGCTACCAAAAGCCTGCTCTTTCGAAGACAGATCCCCTTTCAGCGATCTGTTTAATTGTTGTATGGATTCGGTGGTGATTCTCGATTGCTGGAGATCTATACACATCACACCTGTGACCAGGAAAGGTTCCAACAAATATAGTCAGGTAGCCTGCACGTCTGCCTTGCTGAAAGTACTTGAGAATGTACTCCCGCACCATATAATTTCTCAAGTTCACTCTCTTGACCCGAAACAGTTTACCTACAGACTCTTGATGCCATTGGCTACATTGTTAATTCTATTGCTTCTACTCTTGATGACGTTGGCTGTACTGTCAGGCTAATTTTTCCTGACTAGGTGAATACATTTGGTTCTCTTCATCTTGATACCCTCCTGAATATTCTACATGATACTGGGGCTGGTGGTCGTGCTGTGAACACTCTTCGTGATTATTTTTCTAATCGCACACAGTTTACTTCTTGTGGAGACCGACATTCGTCTTCTCTTCCAATTAAGTCTGGTGTTTTTAATGGCGCCATTCTGTCCCCAATTCTTTTCTCCCTTTGCATTAGTAAACTCCCCATCTCATCTAATCTCATTGGCTGCAAATATGCAGAAGACGTTGTACTTGGATGTCTCGATAAAGGAGATGAAAGTTTGAACTTTCTTCAAAACAGTCTGAATGAACTTAGCTACTGGTCTACCGCCCATTCTTCTTCTCTCAACTTCATAGAATGCGTTGATGTTCCCTCTAGTCTTCATTGTGGATTACGCTACCAAACTGTTTTTGATAACATCCTATACCTCTCCATTGATGATCAACATCCACCAAATGCTTCTTCCGCCCGTTACTTAGGAGTTACTTTGACTCACTACCTTTGCCGGACTAGTAACGTTGAAACAGTCGTAACCAAAGTCAGAAAGCTTCCTTTTCTATTATTCAGACTAAGAAAACTTGGACTACCTTACAATCTTGTACTCGCATTTGTAACCTTCTGCATTCTTCCTCTGCTTCCTTATTATTTTTCCCGGTTTAAAAGGAATAGACTGTGGTCTTATCCTCAAATCTTTGAAATTGCTCTTTCCATTGTAGCAACAATAATACAGATATTCTCATTGACTGCATCATTCCCAGTCACTTTGATGCTTGTGCCAGATTCACAATTAGGTTACTTTCCAACGCAATTCATTGTCTTTACTCCACTCTCTGTAGAGTCATCTCATTCTTTTCCACTCGCTCGAAATTCAGAATACTCCATTCACACACGTCTACATGTAGAAACAGCCTTATCCCTTACCCTGTCCGTTTACTCGTAGACCACGACCAAGTAATCGACGATCTCGTTATTTACCGTCGTCATTATTCAAATTGCATGTACTGCTTCATTTTACTTCCGCACACTTATCTGCACTTTCCTACATACCCTTACTCTTTTTTCTTTTGGTTTCCTCTGTAAATCACGCATGTGCTTAAAATTCACTCCAAACCTGGTGTACGAAATAGTATATTTACTTGACTTGTTCAAGTATTGTACTGAGGTCATATGTGTTAGACGTCAAGTTCGTTCTGGAATTCCGGTAAACCGTTGATTAGCACCGCTGTTGTTCTGATATACACGGTATCGGCTTCAGCAACGGAACTGTTCGAGTTCTTCGAAATGGAATAGCAGTCTGAGGCAATTACACCTATAGTGTATATGTTGGGTTTGTATGCAAACTGATACGGGTCATTGGGAAAACGAAAAGGAATACGGTCAACTAAGGATAGCGCTCTTGGCCAATTTGAGCTCAGAAGAAATGATGGCAAAGGGACAAAAATTTTAGGGACTTTGTTTTCACAGGATGTTAGAAGTAGAATATTTCAGAATAGACAGTACTGTCACGGGTTTCCAGAAAGTAGGCATAGCACCGGTATCAGCCGATTTGTTGATGAAAGAAATAATTATTCCGAATGGTTAATTTGTTCCAGATTTAAGCCAGATGGGAGATAAGCTGCCTGTACCCACGACGAATTATGCTTTTGCTGTTCAAAAGAACGACTGAGCCGCAAGCGAAGAACCTTTTTTCTTACCTTGACTGGTTGAGGTGAGTTCAGAGACGTAAAAGTCAATAAGGAATAGGGTCAACGGATAACAGACAGTGAGACTCAAGTTCAATCTACACACAGTGTCTGAGTGAAGGCTTATTTAAAGAAGGCACCGCAGATAGCCTGTCGACCGAAAATGTGTATGCACTCGTGACATCCAACTGAAAGGGTCAAGAAATCAAGATACTCAGACGAAGAAAGTTCCGAACAAGGTGCATCACCAACCATAATACCAGTTTATCATGCTCAGAAGAATGGCATGTATCACTGGTAGACAGACATAGACCGCACGGTCGAGGGAAAGCGTAAAATCTGGCCTATCACGTAAGTAGGGGAGGGTGCAATTGAAGCAGCGCTCGGTCACTGATGCGTGACTGATTAGTGGGTACGACAGTGCTGCGTGCGCACTCGTGTAACAAACGATAAAGCGTTGTGTATAGGCTGAAGACAATGTGGCCGCGTGCATGTGAGGAACATTAGTGATCTAGGATGAAATATTTCTTGAACATTGTCTCTAGTAGTCTGAATGATAGATTACGTGGATCCTGAACGAGAGCCCTAGGGTGCTGAACATACTCAGATTCACCCGTTCTTATTTTCATACTTTCTGCCATTTTATGTATCACCTGAGACATCTAACTGTCGGTTGCATCAGGGAATAGTACGCGCAGAAACAGTCTATCCGAAGTCGGGGTGCATATATCAACCAAATTCGTTGTCGCTAACGTCGGTATCACGCCTAATCCACAAGCGGTTATCCACCTTCAGCCTCAAGATCTCGACTGCCGAACACACATTATAGTGAAACGGCCCCTGTGGATATGGGTACACCCCTCTAGCATACTCATACTCTCATGCATAAAGTAAAAAGTAACCTTTTCAAATTAATTGCTTAGTCCGCTATACTAAACCCAGCCGCACTATTTTTGATCCAGTGTGTTTCAACCGTATTCGAGCTTAATTCAGTAGACTCCCCGACGCGAATAGCCTTCGTGTTTTCGCAATTTAGTTCAATTCTACCAACCTTTAGACTCGCACTTCTGTGCACTGGTATGAGTTGCTCACTTGTGGCATCGTCCAAACAAGAGTGAAACGAATAGAAGTACAAGAAGAAAGATATTTCTAAAAAAATCCTACAGACGGATGAAGAACTCGAATAAAACTAAGCCACGTACGCACCATCCAGTTATGTCACTTGATGTTTCCAGCCATTCATTTGGCTTAAGGTTTCCATCCTTCTACGCCATGACATGGACTGATCACCTGGACCCACTCTCCAGCTAATACCCGCCTCGAAGAACGACGCCTACTGAAGGAGTCTACCCGTGGGCATGCGTAGCCCATGTCCCAACCACATTTACTAGTTTGAATGTAGCGCTTGCTACAGTGACTAGGCCCCGGATCCGAACACCTTGCTCCTAGCCTCAGTTCTGCTGAGACAATGTTTCCACGAGACTCAAGTATTACTGCGACAACACCGATAGTCAGATACCGACAGTCTTTACGCATCTTACAAACGTAACAGGCATGTTTCTGAGCCAAACAGAAGGATTAATTTAAGTACTATTTTTCACACTCGACCCCTGAACAATATTCGGGTGTTACACCAACGCTATAGGATGTGACTTCCCAGGTGACGAAACTCATCTTCATCAGCTAGGGCGTACTTTTCCGGAAAAGATTTGTCATATGATCTACCCAGTTCTAAGGCAGCATTTCAAGCTTTGAATGTGCGGACCAAATAACAAACATTGCTGTACTATTATTAGGAATGCAACAGCACACCCAGCGAGTGGCTGCCTTAGAATTCGTTGTCAACTTGATCACTGTCACTTTGGAATTATTTTCATTGTCACTGTATGTCACCCAGAATTCCCTACTCGGAAGAAATTTTCACATGGATTATAGAGAAGTGATGTTCTGTCTCATCATCCAAAACTCGTTTTTGTGCAAGTTGGCCGAAATCAAACTGGATTAATAAGCATGCAAGCAAGCTGGTTGGAAAATAGACCCCAGTCGCACAATCGCCCGAAAGATGACCGTCTCCTCATTGATCAGTACCAAAACTGGGGCTTCATTGGGAAAGATGTCCTTTCTGAACATAGTTCTTGACTTTCAGATTAACACGAAAATCTGTTTTCGTTTTCCTTGAGAACTTTGCTTGGTCCTAATAGAAAACAGTGCAAGAACAAGGCAGACCATGGTGTGGCAACTGGAATCGGTTCGGAGTGGTCTAACAAGTCTGAAGTTGGATTCCCTTTCTCGTATAACGATGTTAACTGCGGGGTTGTTAGACGTCATCCTAAATTCTCGTGATAGGTATTCTGTAGTGTTCTTCTAGGTTGCATACGCACTGGGAGCTTCGAATTTCCAACACTGCTACTGAAAACAGCAGCAGTAGCCAGATTTTGGATTTTTCTGATTTCTGAAGAGAAAAATTACTTTGCATTGTCAGTCTGAGAAGAGCGTGAACGACACAGAAATTTGCAACGTACACCTTCAAAAGTGTTATTCCAACCACAGAGTGATCGGATAAAGCCATCTACGTCAATCGATTGGACCGGTAATGGTAAGTGAGCTAGCATCGCCTTGTTCAATGTGAATAAACTCGTCACTTTGGTCATTTTTGCAGCGACTTGCATAGAAAGCACGAGTCGAATAACAACTTATGTAGTGTTTGCTCAGTGGCATACCGTCCAATGGCAAAAGTTCTTCGCAAACCTGTTTATGGTTTTATCTCGTATATTCACTTCGGTCTTCTGAATGCTTGAGACTTCAATGAATCCAGTTCAGTTGTAGCAACCACTAGCTGTTCATGGATAGCGGAGACTCTTTGATTGGTTTATCTCAGCAGCAACCTAACCTGGAAAGCAAAATAATTACCCGTAGAAAGAGCAATAAAAGTTGATACGTATATGATGATTAAGTCGTGTGAATACCAGAACCCTACTTGTCATGGTACGCAGTCGTTTATTCCCTTGCATATAGTCGCTCGTTTGATGGATCTAGTGGAAGCTCGACACGCTATAAATGGCCAAGTACAATAGTCCAACTGTTGCCTTCTTATGGGTCTTCCACTTAACGTCGCTTACCTTATCAAGGTTTACGTAGCAGTTGATAAGTGGCATATGTCAATTTACTAAAGTAGATGTTACCAACCTGACTACTTGTTGAACCTGTTTAGTGTATTTTGTCTGGAAACCGGCATACTATGTTGAAACTAATACTCGCACTTTATTACCAACCACTAGCATTTTGGCCTTAATTTCACTCAGTCCATCAAATAGGTATGATAGCAACGCTGAATAGTTGTGCGATTGTTGTGGACATCGTTGCTTGGTTGAAACCCAGGCATAACTCGTGTGATCCGGTGACTGCGGAAGTCTCCGATGGTTGTGGTTAGGTACCAGTTCAAGTAACTTCGGAAATTGTTGAACAGTGAGAACAAAACCGCTTGGTGAACAAGCTAGTTTTCAGTTATTCGAACTCATACCAATACATATCATTAAACATGACTCAAACCAACAAAGAGGATGATCATCCAAATCTGTCGGTGCACGTGTGTGTGTGTGTGTGTGTGTGTGTGCATGTGAAATTGATCACAGTGAAGAATGTTCGAGTGGTTGCCCACGTGTTCGGGAACAAGAAGTGGGCCATGAAAGTTTAAGTGCTTGCACAAATTGTTTCTGAGCGCACAGGGGAGGATTGTAGAGTCGAATGCTCACGACTTCGGCTGTGACTAAGATGCGACACTTGACAAGTCTTGATTGCTTACCCCGGACTTTGTAAATGGTGAGAAAAACGTTTATCACTTCTACGGAACGGTTTGACTCAACAAGGTGTGAACACACAGCACTCTTAATTGTCCTAATTGCTCCAGTGTTCAACCAAACCGGGTGGTGTTCACAAACGTGTTCGGATAAGCGCCTGGTTGTGCGGCCAACATACTTCGTTCCACAGGGACAGGTGAATGAATACACACAAAAAGATGCTTCAGAATCTGGCACTTTATCCTTCAGTCGAAAACACACGATCAGTTTGGACTCGAACATAGTTTGTAATTGTGCAGCGTAGAATGTTCTACTGACTACTCCTGTTGATCTTCGTTGAATAACTTCAGTTTCCGTTTCTCCTTTGAATGGTAAATGGATATACACGGGCTTCTTCTCGACTACTGTCTGTCTTGGCCTATCTTCATGTCATTGCATTGTCTTGTCAATGAACCGTTCAGGATAGCCGTTTTCTGAGGAGTGCTTTCCACTCGAACATTCTTCACTGTGATCAATTTCACATGCACACACACACACACACACACACACACACGTGCACCGACAGATTTGGATGATCATCCTCTTTGTTGGTTTGAGTCATGTTTAATGATATGTATTGGTATGAGTTCGAATAACTGAAAACTAGCTTGTTCACCAAGCTGTTTTGTTATCAATGTGTTCTGTGGGATTTTTCGTACAATGTTGAACGTGTTTCCAAATTCTCATTGACTGCATTTCACAAAAGTGAACTGAATTGAAATGAACTTATGGTCACATCACATTTTTGTTGAACCCCGCAGCTCCCGAGATTTCTGATGAGATCACTAACCTGTTTATTTTCAAACTTCGACCGCGTCGAAATACGTGGAATGTTCCAAAATAATGCCCCAGGTTTCGAGTTAAAAAACATTTCCATTCAAGCTGCTGTTTGCCTCCATGTGGTCTGTATGGTCGGGGGTAGGCTTCATGTTCCGAGATGACCAGAAATCCTGAAAGCCCCTCGAAAAGCTCCCAATTGACCGTTCGTCTGTCACAGCCTCTACTGAGGAATTCCTGCTCACTGCCTTCTTGCCGCGGGGTAGTCCCACTGAAGTGAGAGGATGAGAGCGAAAGCACGGTGCTTTCCACTGGGTTAGCTGACTGAAAGTCAGTCTAGAGGAGATGGCTAAACCGTGATTCAAAACCAACCCTGGGTGACACGTGAGATGTACAACACTGCCCATCGGCATCTGTGGCGGAGGGGTGTACTGCGCATTCAGGATATCCGGCCTCATCTGAAGGGCGAATGAACAGACCAATTAGCCACCGGCTTCCAGAGACTTCCATAAAATATGAAGAACCATTTAATCAGCCATCGGCTCACTTGAGCCAACCCAGCTGCTTTGCGGAACGTGCTTGGCTGCGCAAAGACTAGTAGTATATACTCAAATAAAATTCTCACTTTGGACTGGGTGGCCAAGTAAAAAAAAGCCCGCAATGCGAAAAACCATGGAAGATTCTACCACTATCATTGAATGCTCTTCCAAGCGCTCTAGCCGTCACTTTCTTACACTGCACTCAATTTGTTCTTCCATCTCTAATACCCACTTTCTTTTCAATTATCCTATTCCACGGGTTTTTCGGTCAGACGTGCTCGCTGAAGTGTCACTGGTGGAAATCCTGGCTATGTTCTCTTTGGTCCTTCTTCGGCTAGCTTCCAAGCCTCACCAAACTCGCTACTATCGGGTAATACCCTTCTTCATCCTCGATGCTCCTTCAAAACTAGCAACTTTCAACTTGTGATCCCTGATGCGTATGGGGCCACAGGCGAACTTAGGTCGTACGCATGATCCCCTTGACACTGATGTGTGTTGCACTCGATAGAATCTTATTCAGATCTCCAGTTTTATCTTTCGATTGACGCCTCCATCTAATCCTTTGGTGAGGTTTCACTCTCGTATTTCTGGGGACGTAGGAGCTACGGCTTTTGGGCTTGCTGGCGTTGGCATTGCATTCATTGAACGAACTGAAGCTGCTTTGCTAGACTGTCATCGACGGTCGTTTATGAGCACTAAGATTCAGGAGTTCGTGCAAAATGATCAGTCACCCCCGGATAGAAGCAATCCGTTTGTTGTTCCTGTGTATGCACCCACCGATTGCTGCCCAGATGCAATCAAAGATAACTTATCAAAATCTCCATGACTTCTATACAAAGCAAGCCGGGTCGATATCGTGATTTTGGCAGGAGATCTGTATGCTAGATTTGGTCGGCTGTCGTCGAATGAGACGCATTTAGGAGGTCTTTTTTGGGTAGATTCTTGTCACCTGGAAAAAAGGGAACGGTTTTTGACCCTGTACTCAAACCATCGTCTGTTGTTCACCAGTATGACATTCAGTCACTAATCGCCGGTAGGCCACGTGACGTCCGCCATCTTCGAACCATCAGTGGACCCTGATTGACCACATCATACATACATACATACATACATGCATACAAGACTGTCGCTCGTACTGGAGCACTCCATTTGCTTCCGGCCACGCTCTGTTTTGCACTAAGTTGTCCATTTACTTCGGCGGGCGCTCCGAACGCATGCTGCAACGACGGTTAGATTGCGATAAACTCCCCGATCCATCTGGCCTATCAGCCTTCCAACACTCGCTAGCTGTAGCCCTACCTGATAAAAATCCGTGCAGCAAGACCCTAAATTTCTGCACCTCGGCACACCAGTTGATCCCGGATAGAAGCGAGTAATGCGAAACATACATCGTAACGAGCCGTGCGCTTAACGCGAGTGATCGTAGGGACCGCGAAATCTGGTGGTTGCAACGTGCATCAAAGATGGAACGTGCTGCGACCGTGGGAAATTCCCGCAAGCTGTCCCATCTTATTCGGGTCATCGGTAAGAAGCTACTAGATGTGAGTGGAACAATTTGTAAAGCTGACGGTTCTCCAATTCACAATCAGTAGTAGCGCCTTGAACTCTAGGCGGAGCACTTTCAGACAGTTTAGCTGGCTCTCATAGTCAGTCTTTCCTATAGCTCTTTCGGCACACGTCCCATTGTCCGTTTAGACAGATTAACCTACCGAGACGGAAATACAAACCCTAGTAGGTAAAAAAGCGTCAGATTCCACTGACCTTCCCCCAGCCGTTTTAAAAGGTGGTAGGGGTATAACTCGATAGAAAACTTCATGTTTTGTTCTCAAAAGTTCGGAATCACGAGCAAGTACTCTCTTTGTGATGGAAGTCGGTTGTTTTCTCTGTCTTTAATCAGCTCGGGCAGTGACAATGCTAACCATAGGAGCGTAAGCCTTATCTTAATAGCTTCGAAGCTGCTTGCATCTGTTATACTTCGCAGGCTATACCGAAAGAGTAAAGGGCAGACTCTCTAGGGCCAAGCTGGGTTTCGTGCCGGTCATGGATGTATCGACCAAATCTTCACCCTCCGACAACTGCTAGAGCATCATCACACTTTTCAAGGACCAACAATCATCGTGTTCCTAGGCGTTCGCGTGATCTTTCACTCTGTCAATAAGATTGCACGACGGAAATGTTTGTTGGGAGATGGTGTATCTGAGAAGTATGTATCAATCCTCATAAAGTCGTATCGTCGCATCTCAGTTCCAACTAGGGTCTACGGACAGCTTTCTCTGCCCTTCACTGTCTCCAGACAAGTACGAAAAGGTTGCATCACATCCGTTCTTCTTCTCAACTTCACCACAGGGGATTTTCTACGGAAGGCCCTATGTGATCTTCCAAAAGTTGAAGAGCAGTTCCCCCCAGGAAGCGGAGTTTTCGACCTGGAACATGCCGATGATATCGCTTAGATGAGTGGTAATGCACAGACAGTTCATCACGCTCTGAACCATTCGGAGATGTAGATATGTAGATGTGTGCAATCTGCGCCTTCAAAAAGTTTTTGCAAGGTATGCAGAAGCCTCTTGCAATCACCGTTTGTGGTGATCAACTTCAGTTATTTAACAACTTTAAGCACCTCAGGTGCCTGATAACATGGATGTGTTGTTAGGGTGGAAATCAGTTCACGAACAGTGAGAGCTAGTACAGCTTTCGCAAACCTGCGACACCTGTGGCGCCGCCGTGATATCCTGCTCTCTCTTAAAGAACGGGTCCACGTTATCGCAGTTCGCAGCGTTTTACTGTACGGTTACGAGACCTGGCCACTCCGCGTTGAGAATGCTCGGTGTCTTTCCATGTTCGACGGTTGATATCTCCGAAGCATTGCTCGTGTCCGGTAGGCACACAGAGTAAGTAATGTTGAGGTGCGCCGTCATGTATTGGGCACGAACAGCCGCCCTCTTACCGAAGTGATGGCTGTACACCGCCTCCGGTGTCTCCGACATGTTTTACGGATGCTTACCCATCGTCTACTTTTCCATGTTCTATTCGCACGTGCTAGACAAGGCTGGAAGAAGCGACGCGGCGATCAGGCCATGACTTGGCTTAAAGGTATGAAGAAGCTTTCATTAGCTTCGGTTGATGCTTCCCGCCTCCGTGTTGGGGGTTCAGGTGACGGGGACTGTCGTTCATTACATACTTTGAGGGACATGGCTGGGAACAGAAGTCAATGGCGTAAACGTAGTGCGGCGTCTGTCAAACTTCCATGCCAGGTTATCACAAAGAATGTCATTCTAGCAAGCAAAATGACTGAGAAAGCACCATAAGATGTACGATGCAGAAAAAATTGCGTTATTTTTTTCTAGATTTTATTTACTTTGCTCTACTCCCCCTCTTCTACTTCTGTATTAGTAAAACTTGTTGAACCACCAACGGCAACCATATAATAGTGCTTAGTCTTGTTTTCTATGGAAATATTTGAAAGGATCCTACCGCGTAAGTATAAAAGTGTGTTAGTCAGACCATCAAATTCGCTGACCGAGAGGTTGACTTCAGCCCTTGTATTCTATGTTGGAAAAATATGGAAATCTGTGACGGAAAAAACTAAACACAGTGGGATGCTGGCGGGCTTGAATTCCAATCGCTGTTCCAAAGACTTCATACATACTGAGCCAAGAAACCTGGATGCACTTTTCCTCACATTAGGATAATCATTAGGCCCCAACTCGTCTTTTTGCTACGGCTAACTCGTTGTTCGTTTCGTTCACTAACAGACCGTCATTCACGCACATACCACATGCAGATATGACCCAGTCCACTCTACTAGTTTTGCATTGGTTACACCTATCGGACGTGCCTTGTAAATACGTGCATCCTGTTGCCAATAGACACACTTCTTCGCGTCATCTTGATTACGTTCTGTGGTTTGAGCGTGGCAGTGCCGATTACGGGATTTCGTGATTTGCAGTATCGCTAACCTGCATTCCTAGTTCAATTAATTCGCACTGCATTCTGAATTCAAACCCTTACCCGAGTGACTTATTGCTTGTCTAATGCTAACAAGCTCAAAAGAAGTCGAAACACTACCTGCTTCTTAGATCTTTCACTGGGGAGCCAAAAGCCGACCACTGCTTTATGGATCATTCTCTGGATTTTCAATTATTTGACCGATGAAGCTATACCAGAAGCTTGCCAAACGTTCGCAGTTTCTTCTAGAATTTAATCGCATTGAATTTGATACAGTAAATTTTCCTGGCATTTTCGGTTATACTGTTTCTTTTTCTTGACAAAGTTTCAACCAGATACCGAAAACCATGTCTGGTTTGTTCCCTTTCAGCACTTCCACCAGAAACAAGAAGTATATATTGGCAACTCAAGTCACACAAACACTGTTTCACAACTGGAAAACAGTATCATCTTAAAAGCGTAAAACGATGTTCGGAGCCGAGTGCGGATTGAAATAATTAAACACTTCAAAACCCCCTCAAAGTTGGCGCGAGCATGGTCATCCAACTTAGTGAAGCGATCATTGTTTGGCATCCAGTTCACCTTTGATCGCCCTAAAAGGGTCAGATAGAAAGAAAACAGCATTTTACCAGACCTACCTGGAGTTCCTATTATACAAACTTTATACTCTGCATCATTGTGTGATAATAGAAAAATGAATCGCATAGAAAATTTGAGGATAGGAGTAAGCAATCTTAGTTGCAACCCCGGGAATAGTTTTACATCTGACAGACAATATGAGCACAAGAAAAAATAGAAGTTCCGTACAAAATAACGATGTGCTTTTATTTACGTTTTGATGAACTTTCGGATAAATGAAATTCGATTAAAAAGAATAGTTCATTAAGGCCCAACTTGGTGACCAAATGGTAACCACACCCTATCAGCCTGTTCACCTTACTTGGGACACGCGGCCTAACTGATAGCTATGCATGGACTTAATGAGTTGAATATTATAGAAAAAGGCACGATAGCGAACAAGCTCGTTTTCGGACAGGCCAATACACACATTTTGCCAGTTTCGTGCCTCTAAAACGCAAACAGAACCTAGTCCGATCCCTAGCATCTCGCATACGAAAGATCTGTTCCGAGGAAACAGTGAATGAGGAATTACATCACATAAGGCAAACATAAATAAACAACGGGTATCCGGAACGTTTCATTCGAAAGAACATTTCGGAAGTACCCAAGCGACCATTGATAATCACCGCCAAGAAGAAAGAATTGCACATGCAACTTCCCTTCAAAGGAGATGTTAAATGCGAACTACTAGTTCGGCGCCTAAGGGATGCAACCGCCCGTACATTTCCCGCCGCTACTCTACGCGCCCACTTCACAAGCCGGTCAATGATTTCTATGAATCTGAAAGACAAAATGCCTGTCCTTTCCTCCTCTATGTTAACCTATTCATTTGTTTGCTCATGTTCGGCAAGCTATGTAGGCAAAACGACACGGCAACTGTCCCAAAGAATCAAGGAACACAAACCAGCTTGGCTGAGGACAGGAACTAGAAGAACCATAACTAGTGCAATCGTAGCGCACCTTGCCGAGACAGGGCACCAGGTAGACAACGAAGCCTTCAAGATAATTTACAAAGTGCCTGTGAATTCTTCGAAGATCGTTCGCCAAATCACTTTGGGAGCAGTGGAGGCAGTAGCGATTAGGCTGTTAAATCCATCGCTTTGTTCACACAAGCGATTTGTCAAATCACTGCAGCTACCCTGGCCGCGATCGGAAAGTGGGGGACAAAATCATGGTGACCTCGACCGCGACCTTTCAGTCGTGACAGGAAGCAGCCAACCCACCCCAGATGTACTTTCTACACCGAGTTTTCCCAACCACGAACAACCAACTTCCCACCCCTTTTCCGAACCGCAAAAAAACCTACAATATTGATTGACCAATCTTAATTTGATACTGTAAATACCCTCTATTTTGTTCCGAAAATATGCATTCCTATCGTATATATATGTAACTGTATTAGATAGAGGATGAAGTTACCGAAAACGAGCTTGTTCGCTATCGTGCCTTTTTCTATAATGCAATGGGATTATTCAGTGAGTTGAATATATCGAGAATAAACAATCCCGCTATTTCCCGAGTCTCTGTCAGCCCGGGTCACCTGACGAAATTTGGTCCACATCCATCTTCGCGTGCCCACACATCACAGAGCAAAGCTCACACAAAGCCCGACGGCGCAGGCGTAGCAACCAGTTGGCATTCGTGTTTCAAGTGAGGTGATCAGGCCGGCAGAGTGCGTTTACCACATGGTCACTGTGTGACCCCAGTCGTAAAGATGATGATCAAAAGTATTAAACTGAAGGTTACCTTATATACGTTGATGTTATGGTTGTTATTCATTACGAATCTCGTACGGATTAGTGTGTGCTGTTAAAATCGTATGCTGAATAGCATGTCTGATCGGTTTCCGTTTGCTTGATTAAAGAGCCTACTTAGAGGGTATATTGATCAATGTGTAGAATACAGAGGCGGGGGGGGGGGGGGGGGGGGGTGGGGGGTGGGGGGGGCTCAGCGAGTGGCACCTACGATGATTCTCGACCTGGATGGAACAGCCGTAATTTCCTTGCGTGCATTCTCAGTTGTCGATTGAATGCTGATGACGCATGGCAAATCACCCAATGGGCCATTCTAATCTCACTACTCAAACTGATCATTCAGCCTCATTATCCTCTTGACCCAACACAGTTACGGATTGTTAATCAATTTCACCGCACTCATCGATTTTCACAGATAACACTCGCATTACGATATAACGACCTGTGCTCCTCATTACTGACTGACTTCTCTGGGCGTTCGTTTACAGACTGACGCACATACACATGCCAACTTGTGTTTGGTTACTTCTACAATGTTTAGAGGTGATCCAAATGTGGAAGGTCTCTGGCCGGGGCCAGAGACTTTTCACATTTGGACCACCTCTAAACATTGTCAAAATCTGCCAGACATCAATACTTCTACAATGTTTTCTCTACGCATAACGGAACGCGATTGCTAAGATACACACACTACTGAGTATAGTCTGCCTTTCCATGTCTTCTTGATTACGTTCCGTGGTCCGAGCTGAGTACAGCTCAGTTGCAGGAGTTTTTGACTTGGAGCAATCACAGTTTGTATTCTGAGTACAATAAATTCGTGGTGCATTAGGTATTCTGTATCAGGCGTCACTGCCACGCGCTTGGATATATGTGTTATCAGTTTACTTCAGCGGTAATCAACCACGATTCTCTCCTTCGCATAGTAACGTGAGATAAACGTTCCAAATCTCTCCAGTTTACTACTTCAGACCTTGACACATCTTTCTAGCTGCTGATTGTCAGTGTGCTTCTAATTCCCTTGGGTAATGTTTCGCGTTGGAAATGCAATCGAATATAAAGTACAGAAGCAACGTTATCCTTCGACACGCAAACAGAAGGGACTGCTTTCCCGCATAGTCAGCAGTCGAACCACTTGCCCTGAAAGTTCTTTTACACTGTTTATTTTCTATGTCTCAATGTTATCCGGACAGGAGGGTAAAGAATGTGTCATTTTTTCGCTAATACACAAAGCGAATCCGTTTATCAAATTTAGGTCCTAGATGACACCCAAAAAGGATGGATAATGGCTTTATTTGATCTAACCACTACCCCCTTCTGGTTTTCCATTCCTTCCATACTTACGGAAAGATAGGAAATGAACTGAAGCACCCATGGATCTGTAGGTTGTTTGAGTTGAACCACTTTTTGATGATCCACTTCTGATAAATATTGCCGTGAGCATGACTGGGGGTAACGAAAGTCGCTGGGCCAAACTATGTACAGGCCTTATAAATGCAGTAGCCTACATGAACTTCTGGTGCGCTCATGTACCGCTTTATACCACGATCGACAAGGCGATTTGTGTTTGTCGAGGGAACTCCTTCGAATTTTTCTATGGCACATTCACACACCCGACTTAAATCGACCAGAACTGGAGCACCCCAAAATCATCTGGAATAAATACGACCGATTTCCTGTAGTGGACGACTAACCGAAAAGTTATCATCTCAAAACAGTCGCATGAAACGTCAGGTGGTAGGGGACCGTGTTGTGTTACTGTGGAACTTCAATTAAACCAGACTGCTGAATGCATTTAAATAGCTTGTACTAAGAACTGCACGCACCGAGAGGTACCAAGACCACAACTGCGGGTGTGTTCTGTTATAAGCGAAGCATTTGTAAGCATAGGAAGCAAGGCGTGGCATAACTGACAGGCAGTGTACTGTCTAATCACAAAGCAATCCGGTTTTGTCAGAACGATTCGATTACATCTGTTTATTTGAGCCCTGGGCACAAAACTCTTGCGTACCGCGTGGTACCGCACCTTAAGTAGAAGCATTGTAATCACCCCAGTAATCTATATTTTTATCTTCTAACCGAATCGGAAATTTATCAGCCAGTTAATACTCTCAATGAAATGACTTTCTTGCATGTTCATATTATTTCTTTTCGAACCAAAACACATTAGTTTCGTTTCCTTGACACAATTCCTACTACATATTTAAATAAGTAGCAAAAACTGCGGTTGATTTATGCTATTCCATCAAAAACAGCAACAACTCACTCCAGAACAGAAACTTTAACAAAAGTAAATAAAATTTTAATGACTGAATGCAAATTAGTGAACAATCAATACCATTATTGATGAATATGGTGCTAACTAAGTGCCTAAATTGCGAAACTCCCGGAGTACTGCACAACTTCTGGTCAGTCTGATTGCTGGTGTTTGGCTGCATACCCTGAAATCTCGTGGAAGCCTCATGTTGGTAAGCATTATTCTTCGACGACTGTATTCATCCCATCTACAGGAAATGAACAAATGAACCGTTTTAATTTGAAGCCAACAAGAAAATAACATGACCTAGATTGAAAGACTTCGCATAGTCAAATTTTCAGAATTACGAAGGAGCGAAAACTGAATGGGCTATCCGAATCAGTCCCGTGAATTGCATACACCGAAATGGTTCAAACTCGGAATGACACGCACCTGGAACTAAGAAAACTGCAGCTGTGAATACTCCTATTCACAATACATTCGACTATGTATGAATCAGCATGTGATCCAGCCAAGCAGTTATACCCGGGACATTTTTCAGACTTCGCAAAAACCTCAAGTTTGCAAAGTTGAGAACGTGTTGTCTGCTTCAATGCAGTTGAAAGCCTTCAATCCTCCGGCACATACTTGCTGGAGGACGGCACCAGGAGATTACACTCGTCGACTATATACTGTACTTTGTGAGAAACGATCACTGAAGCCACGGCCGTCGAGTTCTACATCCCTCCAAAGCATGCCTGAATCAGACGGTGCTGGATTCTGTAGATCCAGCTATGAACTAATTCCAGTTGAGCTTTACGTGTAGTTCAATTAGGACAAGGGAAACTATTGCGTTCTGACTGGCCCTGGCGTGTCTCTTCACGTACTGACAGTGAATGCTGTCCACTTGTTTCTGGCCTGTCGTTTTAAACTAACCAGCCCAATCACGTACCTCAATTCGATAGACTCTGATTGTTCTTGATAATTATTAATTAATCAATATATGACTAATGTTTCGTTCAGCTATGTGTTTGTAGATTTCAGATTAGTGTTATCCAGTCCTGGTGGCGGAATAAACTTCCTTCTCTTACGGTGTTGGTTTGTGAACATAACAGATACTGTTGGTGGGCGAAGTTTTAACCAATCAAGTTGCGATCCGTTGCCTTTGAAATGGTCCGTCTGACTGGTTGGAGCCCATCCTGATTGACTGAGATGAATCTGTGGCCCATAATGCCAAGATAAAGTCAGAAAAACGCCTGATTTATAGATAAGTGACTACAGCTGATTAATGTGTATTTTATTTCATTGTCTTATCATTGCTTCCTAGTCAGCTGCAGTTTTGAGTGCAAACTCTAACCGATTTTAGTATGGACGATGGCTTACTTCATCCAAAATTGTGGATGCAGTTTTAAGCGTATCATCTAGTTTCTTTGCTGACAGCTCAGTAGAATTAGAGCTTCATGCACTACTCCACTAGTGATAAGCTGAATTCAGTTTCTGGATCAGTAGCTGCAGCCAAACTTTTCACAACAAGAGGTACCTGTTTTTTGATATTGGTGCCCGTTCGTGGCTCACGAAGTCCTAATCACTGAACTAGGAGACCATTAACTTCAGTGACTATTGTATGTGAAAATATGGACATCAGATTTCCTAAAAATGATTGTACAACCAATAAGCTGGTAGGAAAGGGTGGATACAGATTCAAAGGTTTTCCGGCCGAAAAGGAGTAGCGCTTCAACTTCTGTATTGCAAACGAAACTGGACTTTAATAAATTCCCTGTTTTTCATTTCAACCGAATTCTGTCCAGCGGAGAGTACGTTGTTGTGGTGGTCGTTGTGACAACAGAAAGAGATGACCGTAGTTTTGATCACAGCAACCAAATGCAAGCCGCAAGCGGAAGAAGAGGTGACTGTCTCGACAGATGTTCGCATTAAACAAGACGGATCCTACTGAGAAACTGGCAGATCCAAGCGGAACCTCCGACAGGCAGCAAAATGCCCCAGTCTGAGAACTTTACATAAACACGTCAATAGGGTCAGTCCGGGGGAAACGTTTCGCCTTAGCACAACGCCCCCAGGTACATAGAGGCGAAACGCGCACGTAGGATGAAGATCCATCTTGTTGTAGGGGTGTAGATTTGAAAACAGATTTCGTAAATGGCCTGATAAGTTAGGTTATTTGAATTGTCTGATGTTTTGATTAAAGCTGAGTCCTTTACACTTCATCCTCTCCACTTTCTCTTGTTACCTGGTCATTTTTCGCAGCTCTAGCCACCTTTCTTCTGTCGGTCGCATCCGTCCGTAAAACTTCCTTTTTTGGGACCCAACTCGTTTGATCGTACGGTTTATGGCACTGACGGACAATCTCAAGCTTTGTTTATTTCCTTGGGCCGGATTAGTACTCTGTTGAGCACTCAGTCTCTATGCTGTGTATTCTTTGCTCTTCGATTGAGACTCTTTAGCTGAGTTTTTATAGTTATGATCAAGAATGATGCAATGAACTTCCATATAATAAGTATCTATCTGCCTTATCATATCTCCACATCAGTGATGGTACGAAACCAATATATCTCTTAGACCCTCAGAAAACTTATTAATATTGAGACGAATGCGATGAAACGGCAAGAAAAATCACGCACTGAAACGAATAAACATCAGAGTACGAAAGCTGCATTCGCGAAGTTCACTGAAGTGATTATTTGAAGACGGACAGATGCTTGTCTCTCTAATTACTCGTTGATGATTAGATAAAATACGGGCATAGTTTTGACTTACGAATTTCGGGTGCTGAAAAGGGATGAATTTCAATCGTAATTGTCACTTCTGATTTCTGCCCAAATTTACTGAGGAACAGATATAACGTAGCATTTGGTGCACATATCCGCCTACGTACTGCCTGTCCAAGAAGTTCAATGAAAGCCCATATCGGTTGAACTCTAATTTTTACCACTGAGACATTTGCCCGTTGCCAAAATCCCAGTTAACCGGCATTAGGGGAAAAATTCTTTGGGGCGTATCCGTGATCGCAGGATCAGTGACAACTATGTTTACTGCTTTCCCATTCAGAGGTAAACATTGATTCTCCGGCACTTCCATGTTCAAATAACTTGGCCGGCTGTTGGGTGAAACATCGCTTACAAGTAACTGAAATCCGGCCGATCTGGACTGTCGTCGGACCTATCGAGAGTACTCAACATTTGCATCACGCGAAAAAAAATTATCCGACCGGCCCTTGATTTTCGTCATTTGGGTATGTAGACCTGCTCCAAGAATTCCGTCTCCCACCAAGTACTAAGAGATCTCATTCCAAACTGGAATACTGAATTGTAATTAAAAATCTTGCATTGGAAGGAAAATGCCGGGAAATTAGCAAAATTAGCTACGATAAAACGATCCGACCGCGAAATGTATGGCCTAACCCAATCTCTAATAAATCACGTGTTATCCACTTTAGACCAGATAACCTGTTGAACGATATTACTCCATTCCCGTTTCCATGAGGCTTCGAGCTCGGTTGCGACCCACAAATCTTTGCATCGGTGTTTCCAGCAAGTTAGAATTCCCTAAATGTTATTCACTAGACTAGGAACGGGGCTGCCATAGTCTTGGTCCTACGGAACAGTAACGAACTTTTGGTTTGCATGTGGATTGTGAACAACTGCACAATATTACCTAACTATAGTATCTGGTTGGTGTTTTTGCTTCAGTAATTCGAGAAGATAATATTCCAATGTATGGCTGAATGCATCGGAGTCTGGTACATCTTTTAAGTGAAAATAATTCTATTGATTTGTCTATGACACTTCTATTCCAGTCCAAGATAAGTAATTGTGCGTGTGTGAATTTTTGTAATGTTTCAGTTGAAACTTTTCCCCGAAAAAAGCTTCCGATTCTGGCGTAAAACATGTGGTTCTCGAGGGTAGGTTAATTTAACTTCCTAGTGGAAGAGTCTTTTAGGGCGAACCATAATTCACCTTAGAGATGTTTTGTAGTTTCCTTCCAATAATCATCGAATGACACCCCTTGATCTGTAGCAGTTCCAAGCAACTTAAAGTACACTGTTTCGTTCTTCATGATGTGTTGAAGCCCCCTCTCTCCCAAATTCAGTTGTTCTTTTCCAGAGATGTGATGTAGATTAAATAAGATTAGTCTCTGATCCTGGGTTTGTATGACAAAGATTTGTAACAAACATGAGAACGGCCTTATTAGGAATTCATGGTCATTGTAACTAAGGTGTTAGCACTTTAGTCTCCGGAGGAAGGCATTCGAGAAGACGAACTAAAGTCTTCAAAATGAACGACCGTAATATGCGATTTTAAAGGGATTTGATCAAGTCATATGTTTTGGCAGTTGGAAGTGGGACCTTGAAGTATCTGGTAGGATACTGAATTCTTGAAGCGAGTATATATATCCAAATGATGAAACCAGAGTGGGTCGGGAATTTTTGTTTTATGATACGCAGTATATCCTTTCGTGGATGAAACTAATTCGAGAAATATGGAACAATAAGGGGTAAAACGACAGTCAGAACTATGATAAAATTTCATCCCTTTGTCAGCTTCGGCAATTAGATGAATTGTATAAAATAAAATGTTTTTGTTTGTGTACTTACCTTCATCTCCAACTAGAAATTTAAAAAAATAGATTTCATGTCATTGAAAAGAACAACAACAATAAGAAAGGACTTGTTCTACTCAAAGCAAATTAATTACTGTTTTATAATTTGTTCCATCTCTTAGAGTATTAGTCTCCAGCGACTGTTGGGAAGCGCATTTCAGTGCGGTCAACTAACGCTTTATGTGTAGAACCATATTTACAAATTTCTTCACATTCACATGCTTTTCAACCGTAACACATCTGTTACGAAAGGAGACTATTTTGTGTACGTTTCTCACTGGTTCTGGTAGAAATCTTTTTTGCTTTTGGTAGTTAACCCAAGCTGGAATATCACATGCACTGAAATAACTCGTGCACCCAGAACTGAATAAACGGTAATTGTGAGTGGTTATACTGTTATTAGTACTTGCTTCACTTTCGCTCGTATATGAAGCGAGGAGAGACACCAATGATTAAAAATGTGCTACCTAGTCACGAAAAGGTCTGGTTGTCTCAGGATGATATGATTACCAAGTCTCGACAGTGTGTATTTGGTTCAGTCCTGCATACGAAACCATATTTCACCGCATCTCCTGTAGGAGAGCTCAAATCACCACTATAATTAAGTTACCACTGAGTTTGAAAATTTATGACCTTCAGTAACAGCGTTGTCGGAACTGATTGTAATGAGTTATGTATGAAATACAGAGCGCAACAAAAGTATTGACCCCCTGGCCCTCATTTTGTCGCGTATTTCTGCTTTTGTACTCGCTAGCCACATCATATCTGATGAGAATCATTTGATGCACATTGCGATAAAGAATACAAAACTTCAAAACAAAACAATTTACTATAATCTATTTCATTCGGAAAGTGCGAAACAGAAGTAACAAAGGTAAGAGAACCTTCGGCTCGGCTTTTGTAGGTGATTTGCAGCCGCCTACGAGCTACAGTGTGGAGATTCTTCTAGCTTCGAACCCCCTCATTTTAATAATATAAACACAGAGTGTATATATAATGCAAGAGTCATTGTAACCGGTCATCACACCATGATGTAACTGGGCCAAGCTGGCTTCCGGGTGATGTCTCTTTTGGTCGGTTAAATTGTAATACGGTCACCACTGTTTGACGGGAACCCTTTCTTGTCTTATCAATCTGTTGTCCTGTCGTTTGTCCAAACCTTGATCTGGATTCTTGACAGGCGCTTGCGATCTGACTGCTCACGAAACTTGGCTGTCTACGGATGATGACTCAATTCATACCCTGCCATCAGGTACAACTCAAAATCGGTTACGATTGTCAAACTTCTTGAGGACCTCAATATATATTTTCTCGGCGTACTTCTTGGAAGACCCGTGATTGTTCTTTGGTCAGTATTCACTCATTCTCGCATAAGGGGTGGTTATTAATTCACTCTTTGACTGGTATGCCTTGGAACCTTTGTGTACCTGATGAGCCAGTATGCACCATAGGATCCCAACCAGGCTTACATCTGGGCTACAGGCTGGACACTGCATGAACTAGATCCCACAATAGTCGAGACTTCGTGAACAGAAGCTTTATCATGCTGGAATATGGCGTCAGTAGCGGGAGGGAACCGTTTTAACGTAAGAATATACGTAACGGAATCGTGCGCCCTCAGGTACAACCGGTTCACTACTTCCCTCGACTGAGAAGACTCCCCAAAACATCACTGAGCCCCTGTCATTGTCTTCGGTTGGAAATTGTTTCACTTTTCTGGTATCATGCCAGTACTAATTTCAAATATCCGGTCATTGTAATTTTTTCATCACCGAATTAGACAACCCCCCATCTTTTTGTCCACGCTACATTTGTTTCAGCCTATGAAAGGCGATGGTCTTTATTCGACAATGTGAGGGTGATGTATCTACTCTTTTCTGTCTATTTCATCCCAGGCACAGCTCTAAACGTTCATTGTGACGTTAATTTCGAAATGGTCTCGCTTTTTAGGCGCACTTTCCAGGTAACTTTGTACGACGATTTTTGATGTGTTTGCATTGTCTGACTATTTCATGCCAAACTGAGTCCCATTTGGTAGAATGCAGTGTGCTTGCCGTTGGTGACAATACTCAGTGTTATTTACTCGATGATTTTGGGCATATTCCGAGAGGTTCGTATTTCTATTTTTACTACTAGGAAAGGTGAGAGTAGTTAGCTTTTGAGTTTCTCCTACGTGAGTCCGAAAAATCGTCCACATGTCCTTATGACTGACGAAATCAGTTTTTGCAAATCACTACTCATAAGGTGGAAATATTACTCCAGAGATGATTTTACAAGTGTTCGGCTCTGTTAGAGGTATATGTAACACACAATCGCTTGCCAGCAGTGTGTACTTCTGAGAATATGTGCTCGCTCACGGTGATTAACCTGGACCACCCGAGGCAACGTGCGCATTCGACTGTAAACCCGCCTTATCAGCTTTAACTGAAATTTCACCTGATTACAGCCATGTTCGACAATACTTTGTTGCTGGCTGCTGAATATCTATATAGAACTAAGTGTTCTATCTAGTTTTCTGATTGTCAGAGTTATAAAACGAATATACGCAGATATTGAAGAATTTTGTCAGTGGACACCGAGAAGTCAAGAACTGATTCCTTTGGACCACACCAATTTTGCGATCATTCATTGATATTAGTCATCTCTTGTTAACTCCCTTTGTCATATTATCTCCTTTATTATATCTGTTGTATTCAGTGCTCACGTTTATGGCGTCGGACTGTTCTTTGTTAGAGTTTCCAACTACCTTATTGTGTCTTTGTAACATTCTGTGCTCAGTACTAGGAAACTATCCCAGTGTTCTCACCATGTGAAAGAGGAAATCCTAATTAGCACTTCTGATAGTAGTACGACACCTGCTTATCTTAAAGATTGATATAATAACAATTCTTTTATCAGCTCCCTGCATCCTTTGCACACTGTCTGAAAACTTGCTTGCACCCCAAAGGATCTGGATAAACTTATTTTATTTGTTCGTTCATGTGTAGCCATCCACGAAAGTGGGACCTTGCATATCCAGTTGATACCGATGTAATATATATTTAAAGGTTACAACCTACCCCGAGGTAACTTCTAATGCTACGAAGAAAAATACCCAAGACAATGAATCAGGTTGTTTTGGCCCGGAAAAGGACTGACTAATCATTCTTCAGCTCTCACGGTGCAAACCAGGAACATTAGATGGAAAACACATCCCTCCTGATTGAAATACGTCTTCACCCTGCAGACTGAGTCCCTCTGAACAGCCTCTATCATGTGAGCCGGCATTTCTTGGCAAATCTCAGAAATCTAGTTCTTTAGATCCCCCATGTTCTCCGGTTTTTCTTCGTATCCTCGACTCGTCACATATACCCACAGGAAAAATCAAATGGATTTAAATTCGGAGAACATGGTGGCCTCGCTATTAGCCCTCTTCGTCCGGTCCACTGCAGTGATTATGATGACTCTCATCCAGCCAGTTATTCCGGACTGCAGGGTTTCGTTGTGGTGGTCCACCTTGCTAGAATAGGACCCGTGGCCAAATTCATAAAGGATGATTCCCGAGAAAATCACCGAGTATCTTTTTCAGAATGCTGCATTAGCCGATGGAGTTCATCTTCTCCGGTAGGAATACTTGACCGATCAAACGGGAGCCACGAATAGCACGCCATACATTAATCTTCATATCTCCTTACCGATTGGTTTCCTAATAAATAAATGTGTTCCTTTTATGCCAACTTTCCCCCCGTTGATGGCGCTGCATGTTGAGCAAGTAAAATGTTGACTCGTCGGAGAAGATGATATCCTTGCATTATGCGGTTGAACAATTTCCCGGTGTTTGAACCATTTGCCAAACTCCGTCCGCTGTCGATAGTCACGAGGGAAAAGTGTGTGGACCGGACTGGGGAATAGTTCTTCTTACCTTTTCTTTTCAGAATTATCACAACTGAACAAACAGATATTCCGAACTTGCCCGGAGCCTGTCGCACTGAAGTTGATGTATTGTCAGTTGCTGATCGAGGGTGTCCTTGTTTTTCCGTGGTTTTATGTATCCAATTCTTGGTAATTGTCGAAGAGCACAAATGAAAAGATGGTTTAGGTCGATCCCGGTGGTGCAGGTTGAACTGATCGTAGGCTTCTGTCCAACTCGGACCACCAATTTGCAGCAGAACCAGCCTGTATAGATCGGTGGCACCATTTATGAACGGAATTGTCGTCCTTGATTCCTGTTCCAAGTGGTGAGAGACTTATTTCACTACTTCTCCGAGTTCTGAATTCACTGGGGCTGCGCTTTGCAAGACGTTTAACAGTGAGAAATCACTCTACACGTATTTTCACTGACAACGGAAGTCATTTCATTGATCAGAAAGTGACGGGTGGGTTGAAGTCAGTGGATTTCCATCACGTGTAGTCTCCTTCATGTCACTTGCAGTCGAATGGAACCGTTGAAAGCTGTTCAAACCTTAAAGAGTGCTACAAAATCCACAAATTCGGAAACATTCAACGAGCTTCAGGGTAGTGTGGGAAAGTCCCTAATGCTATATCGTAGTTCTGTCCATTCAACTGCGGGCAGCAGTCTGACGAGGTTGTTCAAGAAAGGTACACACCGTACCGATTTGCTTCAGCTTAGGTCATGAGGAATTGTTTACCGCAGAAGAAATGATCTGAGACCTTCGACAGGCATTGTTCTCAAGCAACTAGAGAATAAACAGTCAGATTTTGGATCTTAATGATGGTTCCATACACCGAAGACAGACTGTTTATAATCTTGTTTCTGATTGTCATCCAACTGATTCTAATTCTTATATTTCTGATTCACTTCCAGATGAAAATGATTTCACTGCGATTGCTAGTTCAGAAGAAAGAACCCGAATAGTAGGACGACTGTAAAGTAAAGAACGCCCCGACTATATAAAACCGAAACTACATCCGAAATTCTGCGTATGTGGTGATTGCTAATGACAATACTTAGTGCTGTTTTATTGCATCTGTGTACACATTACGATTGCGTATAGTACAGTTTCGGTCCCGTGCCCGCTCAGTCAGTGTTCTCAGTCTTCACGGTGTATAGTTTGGGCCGGAGCATTTCTGCGTTCACTGCTAATAGTTAATGTGCTCCAGCGTAATTTTTAAGTATCGCACCTACATATTTCGCCCTTCAAAATCTTAGTTTCTCTCCGTGTAACGTTGCGCTGACTAAATTCATTGAGTGTTCTCTAAGGTGAGGAAGTGTAACCAATAAAAGTGAAGGTCACCGGGGAGTGGCTAGGCAACCAGAGTTAATCGCGTGATCCAGTGCATACGACTCACGTGATTTCAGTTCTCGTGTATTCCTCATGCTCCATATCCACAGACAGAACTAATCGGCTACTTGCCGATTATATGGATTATATGGACCGTATAGTTTTGCGAAATTATCCGTGCGAGGGAGCATCGCTATTGCGGGTCTTATACTTTTGTCGCCTTCATTTTTCACGTTTTGTATCTAATTACCACACTACACCGTTCCGTTCTGAAAATTGGGATACCGTATCGTATCGTGTAGTGGTTTCGGCCGTTCTGACCAGATATGGCTTCATTACAGAATGCAGAAGCGGGCAAACCAGGTGGGCGGGCGTTCCTGTACTTTGGCCGCGCACTGACACATCTTTTTTCATTGCACTACCAATCGAACCGGGTTCAGGCACATCGGGATAGATAATTCGCTTTCAACCATATCATCCACATCAGTGAATTTAGTCACAGGAATGAAATCGTACCCCGTTCCGCAACGTACACTCTATTCAAGATACCGTATTAATAAATACCTCAAATGGTATGATGTAAAGGGGTTAAATATTCATCTTTCACATGAACAAGTTCAAATCCTCTAAAAGGTAATTCCGCAATTCCATGAACATCTGGGGTAATGAGTAGCAAGTGTGAGGGAACGGGCTGGCACATTGTCAACAGACAGTCCGGTTTGTTTAGTACACAGCATGATAGTTTGGTGAGGTACCAGCGTGTTTTCAGTTGTCCTGAGTCGAGGACAAGAAGGGAACAAATGAAGCGGATCGAAGGACCAGCCAAATGCCAACTGTTGTCGGAACCGAATCAACCAACAGGGTTTGTAACCAGCCTAACCACTCAGAAGATTTGGCTGTGAATACCAGATGAACCCAATACGACGGCGGGCAAGGATTCCATTATGACCACTATGCATCACACATAATCTGTCGTTTCTGTACTCGTAAATCGAGAAGATGGTTCGTACGCATAGAAGTCTTCTAGACGGAGCTACTGGGGAGCATGATTATTCACGGAACCTCAAGCGCTCAACATGCTACGGCGTCCCCGGTAAGCAACGCGCCTCGTGTCCCGGCGGTCGAGGTGATAAGACAACAAGCTGGGATTATTCGCTGCAGGAAAAGAACACACATAGCCCGTTGGAATGTCACGACGTTTCTAGACGTCGGCAGTCAGTGCATCACAATGCGAACTCTACATGACTATGACGTAGATATTGCTTGCCTCTCGGAAGTCCGCCTGCCCAACTCAGGTAGCCGACAAATAAAGGTCCCGGGTGTGGATACATCCTATTGGCTCTATCACAGTGGCCCGAAAGACTACTCCGGTCTCTACGGTGTCGCGTTTGCTCTGAACAAATGATGCAATGACCTCTTGGAAACCAGTCTCATCCAGACTCGCCTTGGCACGTTTTAAAGGCTCCCCTCACGACTTGACGGTGATCGCGATCTATGCTCCAACCAATTCAGCTGATGACGAAACCAAAGACGAATTCTACAATAATTTGCAGGAGGTAATCAACCGGGTTTCGAGGTGCGATGTACTTTTCATCGCAGGAGATTGGGACGCTCGCACAGGTATGGCCGACGAATCTACTCGCCATATTCTCGGGAGATTCGGCCTTGGTCAGCGCTGCGAGAACGGTGATCGACTGACTAGTTTAGCCGACATCAACAGAATGGTTGTCTGCAGCACTCGATTTCAACACCCCAAGAAGCACCTACTCACATGGTACTCCAATGATAGCCAAACTGCACACCAACTCGACCACATCCTGGTGAGTGCCCGTTGGGCCTCGTCTGTGGAGGATTGCCGAGCGTACCGAGGTGCAATAACGGGCAACACAAGCGGCACTGACCATGTCCTCCTACGCACATGTTTCAAAGTTCATCTGTCTACACGTGCTAAAGTGTCTGCACCCTCTCGGATAAACGTTGCTGCCCTAGAAAATCCAGAGAAGCGAGAAGCGTTGTCACGAGCAATAACAACCCGACTAACCAACGCAACCAATGCACAAGCAGATGAAGTTTCTGTGGGAGGGCAGTGGACTCGAATGAAGACGACAATCAAGGAAGCTTCCTGGACAGTATTCGGGAGAACAAAAAGGCGGACAGAAGATTGGATCTCGGAGAGCACGCTCCAGCTGTCAACCAGAGCATACGAAGCGCGACTGGCAGGTAGTAACGAACGCCGCAGACTGCAACGAGAGGCCACACGCTCCGCCAAGGCTGGTCGCAAAAGATACTGGATAGAAGTAGCCGAAAAAATGGAGAGTGCGTCCGGAATTGGTGACTTCGGTAAACTGTTCCGCCTTATTCGCAACGCCTCTAATAGGTTTTTTAAACAAAATTCCCTTCTTCGTGACACGGCAGGAAACTTAATACCCGAACAGAGTAAGAAAATGGACCGATGGGTGGAATACTTTGGTCAGCTGCTCAACCGGCTTACGGACCACCGGACGTACCAACCAATATCAACCCCTCCACTCCAGTACGAAAGCAACTGTGACCCGTCCAACACCGCGGAAATCACGGAAATGATAAACAAACTGAAAGACAGAAAGGCTGCTGGGGAAGATGGCATCCATCCAGAAGTGTATAAGGTGTGTTCATCGTCATTGATTGACAGGTTGTGTACACTTTTTGGTTCCATTTGGAGAGAGGAAGCATTTCCACCCGACCGGGGAATGTCCATTCTGCTGCCCATTCCGAAGAAAGTTGATAAATCGGCATGTGAGAACTACCGAGGGATCAGCCTGATCGATGTGGCCACAAAGATCTTTGGTGCGTTGTTACTAACCCGTTTCTCCGAGGCAAGAGACCAGCGCACTCACCCGAACCAAGGGGGTTTCCTCCGTGGCAGAGGCTGTGGATCAAATCTTCACACTGCGCCGAATACTGGAGCACCGCTATAAGTTCCAGCAGCCGACGGTAGCTTGTTTCATCGACTTCCGGGCAGCTTTTGATTCGGTGAACCGCGAGTCTTTTTGGACCATAATTCAATCCGATGGGATGCTCGATAAGCTCTTAAGACTGTTAAGGGGATACTACTCGACAACTGGTGCTAGGGTTCGTATGTACGGTGAAGAGTCCCACGAGTTCGCACTCACTATCGGAGTTAGACAGGGCTGTCCCCTCTCATCGGTGCTGTTCAACTACGCCATCGATTGGACAATGAGACAGACATTACACAACTACCCTGGCGTTCAGCTTAGCCAGGAAATATACATCTCGGACCTGAAGTTCGTGGATGATAGTGTCGTTCTAGGAGACTCCTTCGCTACGCTACAACCAATCCTCGACCGAATCAATTCCTTCGCGAGGTCCTCCGGACTCGAAATAAATTCGACCAAAACAAAAGCTTTCACAACCCATCTGGGTCCGACACTTCAACAACTGTCGACCAACAACCTACCAGTCGAATACGTCCCTTCATTAAAATACCTAGACTCAATTCTGCTTCCGAACGGCCAGGCAAAAGATGAAGTGGTATCACGGATCGACAGCGCCAGGAGAGCCTTTCTTCAGCTAAGACGAACGCCGTGGACTCGCGGTGAAATCAGCTTAAGAACCAAAACTCGTGTTTACCGTGCTGCCATCCGGCCCGTACTCATCTATGGCTGTGAAACCTGGTCATTACGAGCTGAGGATATCAGAAGGCTGGAGGTTTTCGACTACTGGTGCCTGCGGCACACCCTCAGAGTCAAGTGGCGCGACAGGGTGTCCAACGACAAGGTAAGGAGACGATGCTATGATATCGATGCGCTCTCCGTCTTCCCCCAACGTCGACGACTTCAGTGGTTCGGCCATACGCTTCGGCGACCCGAGTCAGAGATAACCAAGCAAACACTCTGTTCCACTTCCCGCCCTGGTTGGGGTTGTCACCTTGGTGAGCAGCTCAAAACGTGGACCAGTACAATCGAGAAAGACGTAGAGCTTCTAGGCCTTCGGTCAATCTATGGAGCCCGGCGATGGAAAAAGGACTGGATGAGGATCTGCACGGAGCTCACCTCCGACCGCCGCGCGTGGTCAGCAATGGTTCGTGATATCCAAGGAGCCGACTTATCCGCTCGCAGGAGATAGTCGCGTAAAAGTAAACAGTAAGTACTGGGGAGCATCAGAACAGCAAGGATCTGCATTAGTTTAACTACTTTGTGAGTTGAAATATACCAGAAACTGGGTTGTGCTAAAGCCTCGGTAGATAGGGAATATTAAAGGTACGGCCAATTGTGTGCGTGAAGATGTTCGTGGTGGGTATGTGTGAAGGAGATGAGCAGTCATTTCATAATGTGTATGAAGGGGGCGAGCAGTCAGACAGAACCTTTGTGAATAACTTGCGGCAGGCTTCAGTAAGTCAGAGTGTAGTAAAATGAGTGAAATGTCGTCGGGGTAAGCCACTGCGTAAGAATAAGAACTTAGGTGATCCGGTAATAAGCCTTAAGTCTTTCAGCAACAGACCAGGGAAAATAACAGGAGAGACGTGTATAACCGGTTAGGTAGGACGCAGGAGAAGACAAGGTGTTTGACATGCTGGTTAATTATGGAGCAGAACTTGAGACTGTAAATATAGGAAGAAAAGCGTATAATTGACCGAGAAATGATATTTACGTCTGAACCAAGCTAGGCTGATGTTGAATATCACGCCGAGGTACTTAATTGAATCGACATGGTTCAGCTTTTTTCTATTCACTTTTACGGTGGTGCAGAAGTTTTCAAAACTAGAATATTCATTATCATTCAGCAGAAACAATACAATATCACTACATTAAACGAGAGTGTAAGCATCAGACTAGAGATTTGAGTAACACCTTTTGAATGGTGTAAAAAGTAGACTAGCGAGCGCATGGTATTCTAAATACAACATCATTCGCATACTTGATGAAAGGAGTAATTTGTGAGTGAAAATAGAAGCTATGTAGGTGGAAAATAGGATGATTACGGTACGTTACCATGAAGAACAGCAAGCGGAGAATAACAAAAGAAAACCGGCGGGATGTATTCTGCCAACATACAACAGCTGAGTAGCGGAACGGCAGATGAAGGAAAGCAACTGATTCCTGTAGACTCTATTGCACGCGTCACTGTAGAGTAGGGAGCTTATCCTGACCACTTCGCTGTTTCTGTTCAGTTAGGACAAAGTTTCGTATTCCAGATTGGCGAGGGCCTGGAGAGTGGAGTGTGAGATGCAGTGAATTTGATGCTGATTGTGCTCTGCCTCTGCTCACCACAGTACGAGAACTAATCAGTTTCGAATGTCTGTTACCGACAGATGAACCTGTGGGCTACTTGACTACGGTGGTTTGGTTGTCACTTCATAATAAGGTAATACTTTTACGGAATGTTGTTCCAACAGTGCGAATACTAGGCAAATACACGCCGTTTTAAGTAGAAAACGAAAGTCGTTTCCACTACAATGACCACAGGTAAGAAGACAAAAAAACTTGAGCGAGAATCGCGTTTCTTTTACCATTGAAATTATGATTTCAAATTTAAAACGGCAACAAGACAGTTTATTATATCTGATGGATCCGGTAGAGCTAATTTTGAGTTTCAAGTCTTTTAGGTCATCTTCGAAAAGTGATCACGAGGTAATTATTTTCTTTGAAACAGATTGTTTCTATGTGCTATTAGTCAAGTGGAATTTATTTCTCAGGATGACTAACGTCTTTCTTACCCATCCATCTGACTTAAACCATTTTGTGGGCTATGGTTAGTTTTTTTGTTCCATGTTTTCATCTGAGTGAAGTGGAAGGGGCGTACCCCCAAAAAAATATCAAATCAAACCGGCTAAAAGATTCTGCGACTTGGGGAGGAGGATAGCACAAGGTTTCGCTAAATCACACGTGGCAGTGAGCCCGGTAACCGTTGACTTCTGTCTGTCCCCAGTTTTGCTATCAGAAGTGGTTTTCGTAACTTCAAGGTGATAGAGTCTTGTTCAACTCAACAACTGAATTTGAATTTATCGATTACTAACTATATATATATATATATATATATATATATATATATATATATAATATACTTTTTCACGTGTATTCAACAGTAATTCAGTAAACCTCTTTAATAAACAGAACGTTTTGCTTTTCTTTCTCATTCGCCACAGTAGTACAACGTGCCTACGATGACTGGACTTTTGATACTACGTGACAGACTCTGCATTAGGAACTGATCTGTAACTATTTGAAATATTTCTATATCTTTTAAATTCATTATTGTCAATGAGAATTTTACTTGCCTTTTTCTTTGAAACCTGTTATTTTAATGTAAAGCATAATGGATTAACAGGACACTTTACAAAATGGTGGACACAACAGCACATAATAAAATTAATCAACCCTGTCTTGTGGCTTGTTTCTCTTCCATACCCTACAGTTTCCAAATTTTGGATTGCGTTGTAGCTCTGTTGAAAGATGAGGAGCTGTATACATCTGCTGACTTCGATCGCGCTGATCGGTTGGGCTCGTTTTATTCGTTAAGGTTATGAAATTGGGCACGTGAAACTCCCTCATCGCTACGTTTGTGCAGTTCGTTGAACAACTGTTATTCCATACATTTTGTTCCCATTCTCGTAGGATATAACGGAAGGCTTCAGAAAGACACAAGGAACAAGTATTTATGTGAACAGAAAACACTGTATTCATAGCGCACGCGGAATCGCTCCAAAAGCCGGTGCATATATCTTTGTCTGTTTCTTTCCTTTGGGATTGGTTATTCAGAAGAAATCGTATTCAGTCCACTAGCTCTGCCTTTTTATAGATCTTCCAAACTTCCAGGTTCATTGCTCACTCTATTAGGGAACCTGTAGATGGAGGTGAATCTGTTGGGAGACTAACTCCGGCCAATCATTCTCTAAATAAACTTAGCATTTTGGATGTGTTTTCACAACTACTTAACATCCAGCTTTTTGTTCATCTGTGATGACTGTTCATAAATTATTCATTCACTATCATACTATTATATTATGGCGTACATTCAATTCTGAAGTGTACGAGTACATAATTGTGACTTGTGTTTCAAAATGCGTTGACTTTTTTACTCCACCCAGTATCGAAATAGCCTCCTTTATTTGTTCATTGTGTCAATATTTCACTTCCAGCGCAGTGTTTGTTTATTTACATAAGGCCATCCTAAAATTTAGAATTCTTTCATCCAACTTCCCCTGTCTGAGTAGATGAAGATCATTTCAAGCTCTTTTAAATGTGGCGCATCGCTTGTGATAGCATTTCAGAGCAGCGGAATACTGCAGTTGTGACAAGTCATTGTGTGCTCTGACCACGAATCTGGTGTTCTCGAAAAAAACTATTTTCCCTGAATTTCGAGAAAAATTAGAAATAAGGGCTTGGTCATGTTTAGCCTGTAAACTCTAAAATTAGTGAAAGAGCTCAATTTCACCAACTTGAATGTGGTGATTCACATGATATCCGAACATTGATCATTCAACTGCAAGCGCACGGAGCTCGTTTTGCTTGTTCTGGTCAGTTAGAATCACCACTTCGTGATCGGCTTATTGCAGGTGTTGACTGTTTCTATTTGAAAGAAACACTTCTCCTGCTGGCACAACTTAGGCTGCAGAATGTGTGAGATGTATATGAACAATAACAGGGTGTGAATTATCCCACGGACGCTACCGCTTCAGTCACGTTTTGTTGTACATCTACGAAATCATCCAGTGTGCTCTCAGTATCTCGAAAGTCCAATGTGAAGCCAAATACACATTTACAAGTGCTGAGCTTCATATTCACTCAATCTTCCGTGAACGGTTCGTTCGACAAGAGTGATTTCTTTTGTAAAATCCATTGCGATCTAACCAACTTCTTTGGAAATGCTAAAGGATACAAATTAGGACATATTAAGACCGAGCGAAGACAGTCAGCTACCTAACTTTCCCATTCTAAGTCCACAGCCTCTGACCATTTTTCCAAAATTTCTCTCTCAGAGACAGATACCACTCTACCGTAACCTTGATCGTTCAATCCTTGCTGATGGCACAATCTACCATAATTTTATCGTGGACACTGGAAGTGTCATATCCTTCGTCTCCGATTTAGTTTTGAGTCGTGTTATGCTTAATAATCCACAAGGAAAGACTGATATCGTCATCAAGGGAATAACTGGATATACCTTAATTATTTTAGGTTTATGTATTACTATTGGTATAAGTAGTACGGTGTTGTATCTGTATGGCAGGACGAGATTTCCCCAGAAGCAAATGACCGGTTTCGCAGTTGTTGCGGCTTATCAGGTACGCCTACTCGGTCCACTCCCGCCCAATCTTACCTATACTTGAGCACTCCACAGTGGGCTCACCACCTAATCAATCACACTTGGTCTGCCTTTGACCGTACGTTTCTGGTTACTGAAAGGAGACCTTCAGTACTTTGATTGAAGGTCATCAAAACACTGGTATTTCTGTTTCGCAATCACACCCGTTGTCTTATTTAACTATAATGTGCTTTAAGGCTTCCCTTGGAATGAAGATATCTCGTACAAAGTTGTATTCAGATGGAGATCCCGTTTTCTAATCGTCGTGTGTTTTCTTATGCACCTCGTGGGCCGGTGAAGGAAGACCTCAATACTATGGTTTCCAAAATAATGTTTTTGAACCAATTTAGTTGTTGAAGTGGGTAGGTCCAATTATTATTCCGTTGAAGTCAGATGGACAAACCTTAGGAAATTATGGTTCTATTATGATATTTTGCAGTTCCTAAAATGCTTTGACAACCCTTTGCACAAAACACTCAGCACTTTCGAAATGGAACACATGGCCCATTGTAAAGATAAGAGCGGGGGCGGCCATATTGGAGGGACTTTTGAACACTCTCATCTGTTGTCGTTCGTTTGTTACAGGTGCACCTGTCGGACGTGTGAACTGGACGAAGCCCGGTGAGGAATCTCGGACAAGAAGACCTGCCGCTGTCCCCGAGGAGTGCAGTGACCCAGACCCGGAGAGACTTGAGTTGTGAAGAACCGCTGTAACTCGTTTCTACTACGTTCATTTCTGCCCAATACACGCTCATCTCTTGTACCCTGTGTTCTCTGTTTTGACTGAGCGACGATCACTGGATTATGGCTGATGAGTCTCGTATGTGTCCGTTTCTAGCTAACCGGCCTGTTACACCATAATGTAAGACCTTGGAAGCAGTTCATGTTCATTATCGTGATCAATTTCTGAGTAAATAATTGGCTTTCGTGATCGCTGTTTCCTATTCTCTTTGGCCAGATGTACACTTAGCGAAGTCACCTGATGCTGGATCCACAATAGCTGCTTTGCGTAAGACTTTCAGTCGTGAATGGGTGTCGCATATACTGATAACTGATAATGTAAACCATTTCAAAGCTGAAAAGTTACCAACTGGCTCGTTATCCCAGTTGCCGGCATTTTCACACTCCTTTCCATCAACAGCTGCTTTGAGAAGGTGCAATTAGCGACACTTGAAACACCTTAAAGATTATCGATATTCGTTCAAGTTGTCAGCTCCAGCCTTGCATTATTCGTGTTGAATGTAGGTTTGTTTATTTAAGGTCCTCCGGGACGTCCTCGTGAAGTCTTTATCGGGCCACTTTTTCACGAAGTTCTAACCAGCGGATGCAAATAACTTTTCTATCGGAAACATTTCAGTTCTGGGTGAGACTGATTCAGTGTCATCTCAGTTCGTATCAGTAATTCGCTTAGACGAGTCACCAGCATGCTGAAATCATCTTTGCTTCCTTACTCCTCCAGTCACTGAATTCATCGTCTGCATAACACAGCAAACCGTGGGTATTGCAGCAATTTGACACGTGAAGTCAACAAACACCGTCACTTTTCTGTCTATGTCGGTTTGTCTCTAGCCTCTCATCCCTCAACTCGTTATCGACTCCGTGGTCATCTTGCTCCTTAGGAATAGAAACTACCGATCGATCGCATTGGCTGCATTCACTACAAAGTTCAAACCAAACAGCGTAGACTTACCTCCTCTAGGCTCTTGCCCACAATGTTATACAGCGTGCTCAACACTTCTTTGTCCACACCTGGAATTTCGAATTCCTATTTCGACTACTGATAGCCATGGTACTGGTTAGTTGTTGAGTTTTTGCTGTGCTGTGAAAACTTCACTAGTAGGATCTTCTGACTGACTTCCGAGTGACTATGGGGTTACCATTTTCATTTTTGAGTCTATGATTCAGAAAATCTGATGCTACTGATTCTAGTTTTACTGGGATGAACTGGTGTTTGTGGACTGACGCTGGAAAAACTTAACAACTAACTACTGCCAACTCTACCAGTAGTCCAAACATGAACTTGACATTCCAAGGGTAAACTCTGTATTCATTCTCTCCGGGGCAACCTCGCTTTTCATTTGGAGCTTCCTGGAATTCATTCTACCCGAGAAATAACGGTTATTCACACGAAATCCAGAGGCTTCCGCGGGGACAACTGGCACTTATTTCATTACCATTCTGACCAAGAAGTTGATTGGTATCTTAACTTATAACACCCAGGAGTCTGCAAGGAGAAATGCGAATATTTGTGGATTCGTTCCATTATGTTTGTTTCATTGTCATAGTGCATGCATTTCTAATCATCTGACCACATAATGCGCAGCTTATCTTCATTTATTATTTTTCTGGGATTGTTTTTAAAGTAACATATGTAATTTGTGTCCATGCATACATTACAGGTCACATCACGAACTGGGTTAAATGGTTATTTACCAAGTCAGTTATTGACAAAACTCGGTCACCTAAAACACTACTATAATTTATCACAATCTATCTCAACAAACATTGACCGGGATCAAGTCTCTCGTGTCGTCCTAAAGACGAATAACAGGCGACTAAGTCGGCTTGCCGAAGTGATTGCAATCAACCGCTGGGAGCCTATGTTGGTTCAACAGAAAGACATGAGAATTTCAGTGTTATTACCAAAGTGAATTCCCTACTTCTGCCACTCCACTCCATACACTGCTTTTCTTGCTATCACTGTTATGTTCTGCAATAAACAACAGTGGATTTGCAGTGAAACAGGTTTTACAGCCCAGTGAAAAATTCAGAATTGCCAGACAAATAAACTTCGCAATGTAACACAAATAGATAAACGGTACATTCCGCTTCGTGTACAGAATGGGTCGATTTTAGGTAAGGTAATGAAAATGGTCGTTCAGATTTGCTCACCATGAGCTGTAGTTTAAAACTGACCAAACTTACATTCTTTTGGATATGAAAGAAATACAGCAGATAAACCAAGGAGATGTAAAAAAATGAGATCTTATAATGATAATAGTTGTGATAACAGAAATGCTTCATTATCTATCTAGTCGAACCAAGTATTCATTTTTCTGGGTAAGAGAATAAACCGTCTTTACCTCGAAGGAACCTTGAAGAACAGGGAAGCTTCGGTTTCATTAATTGGAACAAATTAGAAACCGTACAGCTTTTTCGTCCTGAATATGAGTCTTCAGCAGTGCTTATCCACCAAATTACTTTTACTTTTATACGACTGTCTCCTGTCAGAGGATTAGTCAGCCGATGGATATCGCGGATCATCGCCGAACGTGCGCGCGGTTGTATGTGAGCTCAAAGCAAATCGTCACCCAGTATTTCTTCCAGCATCGCAGACCGTAGATCGTACGCTGTCCGAGATGCTCCATATCTTTCTCGACGGTGCTCAATCACGTTTTCAGTTGACCATCAAGGCAACAGCTCCATTCCATACGTGCCGCAAGACAGAGTGTTTGTCTGGACAGTTCTGTGTCGGTGGCCGAACCACTGAAACATCACCCTATTTTATAGTTGGATAGAATCTCTTGCCAGTTTGTACAAAAATTCGGAGCAAACCCGTAGTCGAACACCTCCGATCTCTCGGTATCCTGAGCCCGCATTGACAAGTTTTCATACCCGTATGTTAGCACGGATCAGATAGCGCCACAGAAAATGCGAATCCTCGTTCAAAGGCTAATTTCACTCCCTTGACCACAGCGTACGCCGGAGCTGAAGAATCTCTTTCAGTGCGTTGTTATTCTTTGACTGTACCTCCTCCTCCACTTGACCATTCGGAAGCAGAGTTGACTCCAGATATGTGAACGATGGTACACACTCCATCTTCTGACCACTAATGGATAACTGCTCAGCTGACGACCCAGGGCAGGTCGGAAAAGCCTTCGTTTTTGTGGTTTTGGCCCCGAGACCAATAGTATTCGAGAAACAGCTGAGTCGGTCCAGGACTGGTTGTAATGCAGTACCAAAACCCTGTTCACTAAACAGTCCAGTGCATAGTTGAAAAATGTCGATGGAAGAAAGTAGTCCTATCCAAACCCGGAATTAATAGCGCACCTAGAGTATTCTTCATTGCACCTACGAACACGTGCGCTAGTGGAGGCTTAGTTACCACTCAGGATCCTTGAAAGTTTGGCAGGAATACCATGGGATTCTAGTATACCCCATAGGCATTCACGATTACCAGAGTCAAAGGCCGCTCGGATATCAATGAATAGGACTACCATTGGGTACTAGAATTTGTAGAGTCGTTCCAGTACTCCGTGATATGCGAAGACGTGATCCACACTGCCTCTGCCACAGCGGGAACCACCTTGGTTTGGTCGAGTGCGGGAATCTTTCACATTTGAGAACTGACTGAGTTGTAGTAGGCAAGAAATCTGTGCAACGAGGTCAACGGACTGATCCTCCGGAAACACCTCTGCTTGACATACAGATTGGAACGGCATGTTGAGCCTGCATATCAGTGAAGATAAACAGGTCGTAAAAAACTTCAAATCACTGTCAATCGAGCCCTGGGGAGCGATAGTCAGTTAACCAGACAATCACTGGACAAGAAACGGGTTGTAAACTTGTGAATGCCAGTTGCGGAGGGGCGCTACACCATGTATTTCTGATGTTGAACAGACCGCGAGATATATGGCACACAGTGATGCCCCCTGTGTTCGAAAATCAGTGGGAAGGGAAGTTCTATGAATGTGTCCTTCTGTTTATTTCTAACACGGTTCGAACATCTGTCCAGCTTTTCCATGGTCACGTATCAGTCTGGATAATACATGATAGATAAAACTATATATAAATCAAATTTCACTACGTATACTGATAACTCAGAAGAATTATAAGGAAAAGAACTATGCACAGGATGCTTAGCATTTTACCAGTGGCTCCAGATTTGGATTATGCTTTTCATTTTCGCTTATACTTGAGGGGTGACGCCTTTGCTCTCTGACTACAGAACGACTTGGCATGTAGAGTCCATTCGTCACTCACTATCGTGAAGTAAATTAACTACTGAGGTTCTAGATGACAAGCGCTGGTTAACATCTGTACTCACCTGGTGAATTCGAGCCTAGGATATAAGAATTACATTTGAAGGTGGAAGTGGAGTTCACCGTGCGCAGTCTTAACGATGACTTACATCAATGTATCACTCTAGAAAGTGCTTGAATATTAGGTGCAAATAGCAAAATTCATAAGAATTTTTTGAGTAAAACTAGCCATATGCCGGATAAAGCAGTGCGGGTTATCTGTAAGCAGGTTTTCTGATGACTGCATTTGGTTGAAGTCTGAGTAAATGGTCTGTAATAAGGAGCCGTTTGGCTAAAATTGTTTTTTAAAGCATTAATTCGGCATGCTTATTAGATTTAAATTTATCATGGGATGATTCTTCATGCTGTATTAGCAGCTACGTACTGGCGATTCCAGTAAAAATCGATAAGTGACTACTGTGATTGTTATCAGTAGTCAAAATAGAAATCTGAACTTCCGCATCCGTGGATACTCATCAATACTTCTGTGGTTTTCAATGCCGAGTTGACTTTTGATACCACAAGATAAATCATTTTATAGACAGAATAAATGTTAGGATATTGAAGAATATCTTTCTACTAGCTCACACAGGTATGCTCGTCCGCTCAACCGAAATAACTTAACCAATATACGTTCAGCATTTTTGATCGATGCAGCGATTGTGATTCGTCCCACGAGCCCTGCTCACTCACACGGACAAAATTCTGCATACTCCCTCACATATCCCAGAGGATTGTTGTATGCAGGTGAGCTTCTCTCTAGGAAAGTATACTGAGCGGTAAATATCCGACTTCAGACACGTTCAGCTTCCCGATGGAGGCTCCTCCTGCCGAATTTTCTTATGGAAACCGATACTTTAGAAACAGACTTATATATAATCGTACTGATACTTCAAAAGCGCCAACATTTTTCTATTTCTAAGATAAAAGCTTCCATTCATTTCGTGGTTTTGTTTACGTAACTGAAGTGACAAACAAAGTATCAAAGTTTTGGTCAGTATTTGTTCATTGCTCTTCAAGCAGACGGTTGATTGGCTCTGTATGGGAGTTCACAGGCTACTGATTCAAATAATCTTTGTTCAGCTTATCTGGAAATGGAATTCCATCAGTGTGTTTGATGTACTTTTTTGGTACTTTATTTTTTTCATGTCTCAGCGTTTTAGACCTGTCGTTTCCCTTTGATCAAGTAACAACCATCACCTTCCGTACGGTGATTCAAGGTAACTCATGCAGCTCCGTATCTGTATTTATCTATACGGAGTCATTGTTCAATAGTAGAACTTGGCTCACTGACGCAAAACACGGTATATACACTTGAACATACTTAGGTACACTCAAGAATGACTTTGTCAGGCCACATTTATTGAATGAATGAGTAGAATATACCAGTGAGCTTTTCACTTAGATAGTTAGTTAAGATGTGAGTAACCGACACCGGGCACGTAAACCGTTTAGTTACCTAACCACTCTTGAATCCCTATTATAATCCATACATGACCATGCTCAGGAGTGGTGTGGACCTATATAGTGTCCACGTCTCCCATATAAATGTATTCCGAGAATCAACAGATAAAATCATTCAACTAATTATAACTTATGGAATCTCGCTTTGAAATCTTAAAATCTGTGTACCACTGTTCTGTTTCGTCCCATTCACTCTATTGAGAATATTCTCCTGCCTTCGAACTAACTCACCTTAGTGGATGAAAACATGGTTTATATAGGATAAAAGAGTCACTGTCGTGGACCGCTGCACTACAAAATAATTGGTCCAAATCGGCATTGGGTAGCATCTTTTCCGATTGATTAACTGATGATACGGCTAATCACCGTTTGCCGGGAATTCTTCCTCGTTTTATCGATGCTCTGTCCTGTCGTACTCGGTTTCGTTAGCTCGAGCCTTGAGCCGGATTCTGGACACGTGCTGATGTGCTGTCTGCCAGCAAGGCTCTGCTGTCTGTCAACGATGTGTTATGCCCATACCATTACAGCACCTCAAGCGACGTTTTTTAATTCTTAGTCAGTGGACTTCATTGTCTGTCAGTGGGATTGATATATTACTCAATCATTCTTTATTACTCTGATCGGAAAACTGAAAATAGTTTTACTCTATTTCTTATACAGCTTGTGTCAACGGTTACTGAATGAGATTAAAAATAATACATTAAACTTACAGTCGAAACGTGCCCTGAGAAATTCTGTTTTTTTATGGGAGGGAATTTGATGTTTATTTTATTGCAAAACAAACAGAGCATGCGTCAAATCAGAGAAATTCGTACCTAAATTATTGTTTTGAATTCGGCCGTAATCTGATTCCTCCAGGTGGAGCTCAGAACGAAATAGAATTCGAACTGACGCGGAACATTTCTGTTATCATGTTTGTAGTACAGAATTTTGACACATGGATTTGGTAGCCAGTTACACCAGTGAATAGCAACCAATAAGAATGCGTATCAAACAAGCACTCCCAACAAGGCAATTCTATTGAAATCCGGTTGATCTGAATGCCTAAATGGAGTACGCACAAGTCCATCAGATCTTAGGGGTGAAGTGTTTCCGATATTACGGTTGGCTCGGTGAATGAAATTGCTAGACGTTTACCGGACACGTCCTTGTACTTTTATGCAAAATATTTAGTTTGTGCGGACGTTCTTTGCGAAAATAATAATAATACTAATAAAATGATTCCTCCACGAAGTCCTCCGAGGTGTATCCACTCCCTGGCCTCATGCACGAATCAGCCGATTGTGAACTACGGTTTATTCTACGACACATCCTAATTTGGAGGACGCAAATAGGCAAAAAGCCTCGTTTTCAGTGTTTCATAGTCATGCCAGCACATTCCAATATATTACGACAAGTTGGGGGGGGGGGGGGGGGTGGACAAATCAGACAGATATGTGGAAATGTTAGGGATTAAGAGGACAAACACAGGTGTGGGTCAAGCCTCAGTTAAGATCGGTTCTGGATTGTTTCACACGTTTGCTAGTTTTCGTCTAGTCTGCGGCCTGTTCTTGGGAATCGGGTAGGACAGGGGGTTGAACAGCACACAGACTACTTTCGAACCCACAGGAGGGATTGTGGAGGCGAGTTCTGACAGCCTCCACTGTGGCTAGTATACGACATTTTACCGGTCTTGATTGCCTACGTCGAACCTTATACGGGGCACGGAAGACCTCAACAACATTCATTGTGATTAGTCTAAGTACGGTGTGGAACCGCAGCGCTATTAAGTGACTTCATTGCTCCAGTGCCTAATCATGCAGGCTGGTGGGCGCGGATGCGTACAGGCAAACCCTTGGTCATGCGGCCGATTTACAGCACACAAAAGAAACAAGTGAAAGAAAACACACAGAATGAGGCTGAAGAGTCACCTGTTGTCTATCAATGGCAACAGCACTACCCCACTGGAATCAAACAAAACCCGGATCTGAAGCAGAACGTCTTGTCAACGAAATCTGACAATCCCCTATGCACAATCTCTGCCACCGTATCACATCGAATGGCAGAAAGATGTATACAGTGCTTGACTTTAGAGTGCACACACGAAGAATCGTCGTCATCTCAGTGAGAACCGGCTGTCCGGGTCCGAAAAGATTTTATCACAATCAGATCGCATACCAATAGATAACCGAGAGAAAAAGCGAACTTATCCCGCGAAGAGAACAGAGCAGAGTTACGTCGCACAATTTGTATCCGAAGAGATTTCGCTGTACCTCATCGGGTCCATACTACAGATAATACGATAATAATAAGCATTACAATAGTAAGACAACATTACCGGTAATAGGTCCAAAAACGTCATGTTTTCACCAAGGCAACGCCAGGGTAACCAATAGATCCTTTTGTTTGCACAAACTAGGTTCCCATCTTTGGATCGGAATCGCTTCAGCAAATTGTAGTAGACGTGAATTGGCGGCAGAGAAGATCACAGAGAACGCAGTTGTGCGGTCGATCCGATGATTTGTATCAAGCAAATGACGTGTGATGAAAGAGGCCGGCGGCCGCCTGACCGGTGACCATTGGCTGCGTGCTTCCCGTTGGTTAACATAGGTGTCCACCTACTGTGGGACATGTTCGGTCACTGTCAGTCAAATTTGCCGTTCAGTTCGGCCTAGGTAGGTGGCCGAGCACCCACACGTGAACATGTATAGAAGGTGTGATTCGGCGTGAACTGATAACGGTTATTTGACTGGAGGGGGGGGGGAGGACGGATATCTGTCTGCATATGTAGAGTAGGACAGGTTCGGCGGCATTTTATGACTGCTTGATTGCCGATTTGAGGCAGGGTGCGAATAGTTCGGCTGTGTCATTGCCCTTGAATAGCAGCTGCAAGAAAACCTTACATTTGGGGGCTGACGATGGCCGTTCGCTTTGACTACGCGGTGTATAATGCCTTTTGATAAAATTTTGAAGGTAGTCATTTGACTGGAACACGTTATTTAGCATTTCTGTTTCGGAGTTGAGCATATCTGGCGAACAAAGTTTGCGGGCTCTGTCATACATGGTTCTCACTAGCCCACGTTTATAACTCAGCGGCACAAAGCTCGTAAAATGCAGGTACTGTTCTAACCATGTGTGCTTTCGGTATATGGACCTACTGACACTTTCGTCCGGACGTCTGATTATCATAATGTCGAGAATTGCGAACCTGTTATCAGACTCGTACTCTACGGGAAGCTGTATGTTCGGATGAGCTGCATTCAGTTCACCGAAGAGGTTGACAGAGTCCTGCTCTGAGTTACTGATAACAAGGATATCATCGACGTATCTTCTGTAGAGACGAGTACTACCAATGGTGTTATTTAATCTGTTTTCAAGACTTGCCATGAATATGTCGGCCAGGATGCGGCCTATTGGACTTTCCATTGAGACGCCATCAATTTGGCTAAAATAACAGCCTAGAAAACTGAAACAAGTATTTTCAGTGCACCGCAATATTAGGCCTTTCAGTTTCGTCACTGGGAATTTGATGTTGATGTTATCTTAGAGAAAGTAATCACAAATAAAATCAACTGTTTCGTGCAGTGGCACGTTTTTGAATAGTGACGTAACGTCCATGCTGCATAAATGTCGATTGCTGATATTGATGTTATTCGGAGCTTCAGCTAGCTCGAAGCTATCTTTAGGGACTTTATTGATTCATTTTGTTTGTGACTGGCTTCAGTATTTTGACTAACCTCTTTGCAAACATGAGTTGCGGTGAATTGCTCATTGATAGGATGGGTCTTAGGGGCACACCGGACTTGTGTAGCTTAGGTAGGCTGTAGGGCTGAGGTCGATGACTGCCACGAGGTTTAATTTTTTTCGCAGTGAATTCATCAATAAATCCACCCTCGAGTAGAAGCTGTGCAACTTGCGAGATGATTCCTTCTAGACTTGTTACTTTGTCCTCTTTGCTGCATACTTTAAATTTGCTTACGTCTGTCATAATAGCCTCAATTTTTCTTATGTAATCTGTCTTATTCGTGATGACCATCCCAGATCCTTTGTCAGGTTGTATTATGACGACATTTTTGTTGCATCTTTATTCTTGTAATGATGATTTTCATTCAAAAGGCTTCTCTGTCGAGACGGAGTGCATCTGTATTGACGTTCGACACCAACTAGTCTTGCTATAAGCCAAACTTTTGAGCCAGTCGAGTTTGACTTCAGGGATGACAGTTGATCGACGAAATATTCGGAAATGGCCTGTGATTTCACAGTGTTATTCTTCTTAGGAGGAATGTGATATTTCGAACCGAATGAGAGAGCCTCGGTTTGAAATTGGTTAACGACAACGGATGACAGATTCCTAACGTAATTCTCGGGGTTACTTGGAAAAGTTGGTTGTGTCAGGTTGTGACTTGAAGATTAACACAGTTTTCGGGAAATATCCACCCTCATTTTCCTCACAGCATGGACGCAAAAGTTCATAAATTTCACATAACAAACAATGGACACTTCCTTCAAAACAAATTGTTCCTATCCGTGGAGTACGAGTCTGATAACAGGTTCGCAATTCTCGACATTATGATAATCAGACGTCCGGACGAAAGTGTCAGTAGGTCCATATACCGAAAGCACACATGGTTAGAACAGTACCTGCATTTTACGAGCTTTGTGCCGCTGAGTTATAAACGTGGGCTAGTGAGAACCATGTATGACAGAGCCCGCAAACTTTGTTCGCCAGATATGCTCAACTCCGAAACAGAAATGCTAAATAACGTGTTCCAGTCAAATGACTACCTTCAAAATTTTATCAAAAGGCATTATACACCGCGTAGTCAAAGCGAACGGCCATCGTCAGCCCCCAAATGTAAGGTTTTCTTGCAGCTGCTATTCAAGGGCAATGACACAGCCGAACTATTCGCACCCTGCCTCAAATCGGCAATCAAGCAGTCATAAAATGCCGCCGAACCTGTCCTACTCTACATATGCAGACAGATATCCGTCCTCCCCCCCCCCCTCCAGTCAAATAACCGTTATCAGTTCACGCCGAATCACACCTTCTATACATGTTCACGTGTGGGTGCTCGGCCACCTACCTAGGCCGAACTGAACGGCAAATTTGACTGACAGTGACCGAACATGTCCCACAGTAGGTGGACACCTATGTTAACCAACGGGAAGCACGCAGCCAATGGTCACCGGTCAGGCGGCCGCCGGCCTCTTTCATCACACGTCATTTGCTTGATACAAATCATCGGATCGACCGCACAACTGCGTTCTCTGTGATCTTCTCTGCCGCCAATTCACGTCTACTACAATTTGCTGAAGCGATTCCGATCCAAAGATGGGAACCTAGTTTGTGCAAACAAAAGGATCTATTGGTTACCCTGGCGTTGCCTTGGTGAAAACATGACGTTTTTGGACCTATTACCGGTAATGTTGTCTTACTATTGTAATGCTTATTATTATCGTATTATCTGTAGTATGGACCTGATGAGGTACAGCGAAATCTCTTCGGATACAAATTGTGCGACGTAACTCTGCTCTGTTCTGTTTTCATTTTGGTAACAGGAAGGGTCCGTTTCAAACTTATCTTTGGCCGAGGGAACCTTGCCGGCCCTTTTTTATGTTCGGCCCAAGTTACGAATTCGATGCGGGCGGCGTTGATTTTACTTTCCACCACACACTTTCCTGGAATTTCCACTTCTATTCGCGTCATCATCTCAACTATTTGATTCGAGTAACCGTTTTGCGTAAGGTTTAATCCCCACTGTTTGCATTTCTTCTTCTTCAATAGTGCCCTGTGACTCCATTCTTCTTCTTCTGCCTGTGAGGCATCGATTCGGGTTTTTTGACCTCTAAAAGACACGCGTTTTTGCTCGATAACCTCTAGCATTTGCAGTTGTCTACTTGGTCCAGCCCCTAACTTGTCGTAATATACTGTGGTGTGCGGGCACAGGTATGAATCACTGAAAACGAGGTTGTTCGCCAATCTGTGTTCTCCAGATGTGTTCATCGGGAAACTTTTCAATAGTATGATTTTCTGTTCTTTTAGCCAGCTGGTGAGTTATTGTTTCACTTGCTGGAATATGATGTAATTCACGCGATAACAACAAATTAAAGTTGTATGGACGCAACCCAACGTTATCAGTGTCCACAAGGATTTTGGAATCAGCCACACCGGTTCTTGCTGTATCCAGGACGCAATGAGCGACAAAATACACCCATAATGTTGTGATTATCCAAATCTTAATGTTCGTTGACTGCGGCGTGGCTCGAACCCACGTATAGCTGCCCCTGGTTCCAGTACCTCGAGTGCCCTACCCGCTGAGCAACAACCCCATGGTGAGATATTAGGGACTTTTTGAAAATGGACCACATGGTTCACTTACCCTACTTACAGTAGCACATTGTATTCGCCACGGTGGGTCCAAATTCCGCCGGGGTCAATAAAATTCAACACTTTGATCACCCAAAAATTTGTCACATCTGCCTAACCGTATTTCACAACCATAGTGACCAATCCAAGCAGTCTGCCAATTAATGCACCTTCGCGGCGTCCACAGTGCACCAAGCTGATTTCTCATAGTTCGTGCGCATTTTCAAAAGTCTTTTGATCAAATGTCTGATCTGATCAGTTTTTTGTATCTGCAGATCATGTTTTCACTTGTTGCTGAATGCTTTTGACTGCTTCAATCACAGTTTCTTCTTCTTTCTATCGTGGCTGCATAGACCGACCGACCATAATGGAGCGTCATTTCGCTGTCATGACAGCCTTCCCTAAACACTAAGACTAGATACAAATGAATCACCAGTGAAATAGAAAACGAAAAAAAAAATTGTAAAAGGTTGACTGACTCTGCGTCAAGCTGAAGAACTTTCTTCAAGGAGGCTTGAACCTCAGTTAGCTGTTAGTTGACTTGGGATGAATGCCGTTTCTCAACCATGATATGTGTTCTTATAATAGTTTATCTTCAGATGTTCAAAAAGTTAAATATTGTTAGAAGCATTTACACCAGTTTCTCTTAGACTCTTTTTTGAGGCTCGACATTAGAAACCGTGTATATTCTGCCCATTTGATACGGCCGAGCCCCAAAGGTGGTCAGTTTACGTACCCGAGCAATGTGAAAGACGTGAATTTTGGATGTGGTTCAACTGATGTCTATAACAACCGTTTTACATAGTTTAAATTCTAAACACCTTGGGATATAAATGCGCCTAAAGCACTTTCATTTCATTTCAAAATCAACACAAAAGATTACGACGGTAAATTTTCAATGCCAGGATCTAGACTACTAATGTTATCAACCACCATACGCCGTGATTATTTTACACAGTTAGTCAGCTAAGTTTCCCTCGAAAATTTAGCTTAAAAACGTGAGGTAATGTATCGAGACGAAAGAAAACTGAAACCATTCCGGGGATATCCGTGAATAGGTTCGAGTGATAAATCCGCGACCCACACATGAACTGCAACTGCATCCGAATCCACCGTGATACTAGCTTCGTTTGATTTGATATGGAGAGCTATTAGCGGAGCGCCAGGTTCTCCTGAACTCGCACCCTCCCTCCCCTCCCCCCGAATAGCACTGACGGTGATTTCTACCAAATAAGAGTAAATTGTATTTTGTGATCTTTGTTTCACCAAATTGATTTTGATTACTAAGATTACAACACTAGGTAACTGTTGAAAAAAAAATCATGACAGTTGATAAATCCCCTTTGTACCCTTCCCCGCTGCGACGGTCAGTCTACAAACTGCAACTTCAGGAACAAACGTTTTGGTCCCGAAAAAGGGATTTTCTTGATTGTCAACATAATCCGAAAAGTCTGATAATAACTAGTGTTGGCATATCTCGAAAACCACGATGGAGGAAAAATCTGACAACGATGTGTTTCATGATGTGCTACCAACAATGAGCGCGCATTCCACGTTGTCTAGCCGACACCTCAAGACTCCCTCGTGCGTTAGGAGGCCCACCAATTGATGTAAAACTGATCCGGACACTTTATCATTCCAGACTAATCGGAATAAGCACGTGACCTTAGCTTGTCAATCAAATTGTAGTAAGCAAGGACCAGTGTTTCTCCGCGGGGTACTTCTCATGTTCGATCTGCAAAATATAAAAAACGCGGTAAATTGTATGAGCCTAAAGCTCAGTAAGGGTCTCCCCGGGAATCCACATTTACAATAACCGAACACCAACATAGCTGCCCACAGCCTGACCACTTCACCGGAACATCAATGGTCCTTGTGTACTACGTACTGGTGACCCTGCCAACGGAACCGTGTAGAATGAGAGGCTTTTGTATGTGGGTGATTTTGAGGCGCTGTATTCGAAAGCTATCTTGTGCAATGATCTGCCCGAGGAACCGGATACTCCTGGTTTGTGCGTGATGAGGGAGTACACAGCATTACGAACAGTATTCTTTCGTTAGGGAGAGCAGTTTAGTGGTTACGATGTATGCAGTCATATTGGTAGTCGACTAATGTAAGTGTGGGTTCTCGACGAGACACTTGCTGAGCTTTATGCTCATGAAGCTTTCTGTGTGTTTTGTATTTTGCAGACCAGATACGAGCAACCGCCTTTGGAGGAACACTGGGCCCTGAATACTGACAAATTAATCAAGCCTGATATCTAATGGACTTCTGATTTAGCGTGCGGAATTCTTCTGTCTCTATCTAGCTGGTGGCGTATATGATGATAGATCGTGATCCTTTCTGTACGGCAGAAATGTTTTTTCTCCACGAACATAGTCTCGTCTCTTGTGAACAGACTGCTTATGTTGGTTGAGTTGGTGACCACGTGTACCTCACTCTGCTCAAGTTAATGAGGTATTTGCCCGGTTTGATGTTTTCATCAATGCAATCATTGCTCACGGTTTATCTTTAGTAAATTATATTTATTATTCACTAAATCAGACCATGGAACATATTTAAACGAGTACGCACAAAATTCCATGAGTTTTGGATGCAATTAGAGGGGTCTTCAAACAGTTATACTCACATTGATGGATATCACTGCTCGTACACTTTCGTTTCGACCCCATTCCACTAAACAAACCCGATTACTGATGTTTTTGTCCCCAAAGCTAGCAATTAGTTCTGGTAGACAACGCCATAGCTACAAATGATTAGATAATAATTCTGACGCTGGCATTCGGTTATTTTTTGAGTTCATGTTGAACGTGCAAAATGCGGATATTCACCGAGTGCGTCTTCATGTAGATTTACAAACCGCACGTGAATCGTCCAACTTAACCAGTGATTTAGAACATACTCAAAACAATCTATGCGTATTTTCGCCATTGTTGGTGCGGTATTATTTTTCGACATGAGCAACGCTGCGTAGATATCGATGCTTAAACACTGATAGTCTTCGCGTATTCTTCACCCATAAATGTCACGTTCATGAGTTGTTTAGACGGTCGGGCCTAACTACTTAATTCTTTACCTGACCATTAACAGATAAACGAATGGGAAGTTGACACCACATGTGACGCACATTTTTTAGTTAAACGGTTGTTCTTTGTACGCGTCAAAAGTTAATTCAATATCAGTTCATCAGGCAAGGTATAACAACCGTTCACGGGACGAAATCATCCTGCTTCAGCTAACGATTCCTCTGTTTAAACAAGGTTTGGTGTAAGATCATCCAGTCCTGTAGCAGCATTTTACACATCACGCAAACCTAAAATTTTGTTACCACATAATTCAGATTACACGATCGGTTAGGAACAAAATTAGATAAACTCACTTCCTACTAAGTAATTCACTCTTTCTTCTATAATGATCAAAGCGTGTATTGGTATAAAACGATTGTTCCGTAATCATTTGTTTTAAAAGTTGTGGAGTGTTAACATACGAATCATATTTACTGACCAACATTACCAACACTTCTCAGTTATTTTTGAGGAACTTGGGGATTTGTTATAGGCCAACAGTAACTAAATTAATGGTTATTAATTAATAGAATGAACAATGTAGAGCATGGCACAAACATGCTTCACACGTGCTGATGCAAGACGAACTAGACTGGAACACATGTGAATGCCAGTGACACATGAGTTCACCACACGACAGCAGCTTTGGCCTTCTTGTCCCTTTGGGGTAAGTGTTTCCCAGTTGGAGTGATTTCATTGCTCTCTCTTTGTTCAGGTATTGTGAATAACGCGTTTTGTGTCGCGTCATTTAGTTGCCCAGAATCGAACACCTGGATCTGAATGCCGGTGCACCAGAAATCGAGCATTGGATTGTGCACTTCCAGCTTTGGTGCCGTATATACTGGAAGAAGTGAAAAAAACGAAATCGGACGACGTTCTTCTTCATGGTTGTTGGCTGTTCATTTTATTCATGGCGGTAAGGTCTCGCCTTCCCAAGAACCCCTGCTTCAATTCCACTCAAATGATTGAGTATTCTGTTCCTAGAAGACGTGGATCTAGGTAACTTACAGGCGACAGAGTTTGCTAACTTTCATTCGTTAGTCCAGAGTTGGAGGAAGGGATTTTGCGATTTCATTCCTACTCTACAAGGAGGGTGCAAAATGCAGTTTCGGGGATTAATTTGAGGGGTCGATTTATAGCAGCTTTTGCTAAAGATAGACGTCACATCCTCTGAGGATGGATCGAATATTGAAAGACCCGATAATATCTCCGAAGTGACGATCGAACATTCCGATGTGCACTAACAAAACGTTCATTTTTACACGGCAGGTGCTTCACACTTATGACCACAATCTAAGCCAACAACCAAGCCCATTGCTGGACTCAAACCAGTGCAGCTAAATAGCTGTTTTTCATGTTGCGAAGTCCATCTATGATTCATTTGCCGTTTTCGTGATACTGCACGCATTTCCCGTGTAAAGACCGGCCACAACCTCTAGGTGTGTTGCCGATCCCGGGGCGGCGTTTCGAACGCTTCGCAGTGGTCAACCAATGCAATTTCCTCTCACCGACAGAGACTGAGGAAATTTACAGAGTGTTTCCGGCTATCAAGAAGAGTATTAATCAGAGATGAAACAAAAGTAGCCACAATTCTCAGTGGTTCGAGAAGAGTTCATTACACAGCCGGAGGACTTGCCATCTCGTGGTGACTGGTTTGTCATACCACCTCCACTGTGTAAGCCGGTTCTGGACGTACTGCGCATGGATCATTTGGGCATGGAGAAGATGAAGTCACTTTCTCGATGGATGTGCTGAAAAAATGAATGCCTGCTTTCTGGATCAGAGTTGTGGAGATGTCGAGACAAAACAGCGTGTATTGACAGTCGGCAACCCGCCCAACTCGGAAAAGATCTAGGTCGGTATACATGAGAGTGGTGGGATCAACTGACAACGTGACAACCCACTGACTGAGTAATCTCAGTCGTATGTTCTGTTCCTCAAGTTTGCCGTGCATTCATACGCAAAGAGCTTACGTGTGTCCTTCCCACATACACACCCAGTTAGGTGTTCTGTTATTCACACTTTACAAGCTCGTGTATCTCCAAGCTCTCCGTGTCCCTCACCGTGGACACAATTTTCACTGTGTTCACCGACGTACTGACATACAAACAGTTCACATTTCATCACAATAACTCCTGATTCCTTATTTTCGTTATGTTTTCCTCGTTTATGGAGCAGTAACCTCGCTGATGTAGACACATTTCTGACATTGTTCTGTAATCTGAGCGTATTGCTGTCCAGTTACTGAACTTCATGATACACATCGAACCAAATTTCGGCCACTCTCAGAAGAGATTAAACTTATCTCAGAAAAAGGGCCAACCGGAGTCAAGGAGCACTTTGGGAATCGGCTAGTGGTGAGCAGCTTTTCTGATGTCTTCATCGTGATTCAGAACTACTTCATTTTTGACACTGAACGAGACTTTTTCCTGCGCTTATGCTTTTTGATCTTATCCGTTTCACTCGTACTTGCGCGGTCTCACACATGCGCGCTATGTAATCGATACACAACTTTTTGTTTGTTCGGTCTATGTATGTAGCTTCGTTGCTCCAGATCGTGGACGTACACGCGTGCAGAATCTCACGCAATTTCGACTCGAATATGTTACGAACTAAAGCATGTAAACGATGGTGTTTTCAAGTACGGGTGAAGCGCCGACTCCGCCTTCGTTCCGGCTTTTTCGATCAAGCCATTAGAACTGTTGTCGTCGATATGATTCCCAAATAATGTAATGGGCCCCTAAATGTGGATAAAATCCCTTTGATCTGAAGTAAATAATCTGCGGAATGATGTCTTCACTCAACAGCACCCTGACCGCTGGTGTAAACACAACCAGCGGTTTTTTTCACCAATCACGATAGCGATTAAAATTTTCATTGTTTTATGTTCCCACTCCATATTTGTGGTTTGAACACATTGAAGCAAATTTCTGCACCAAAGGTTGCACTTCTCAGGGGACGATAAGTTTCCTAAAATTTTCAGTCAGTGATCACTGAGATCGTCCAATAATTATTTGTTCTTATTCAGGAGATCCCATCGTCCGATCTATATTGGTGCGCCCGAGTAACATCAACTCAATCAATTATTTTCACATTTCCGATTGGATGACAGTAGGTAGTTACAACTTTTGCGTCGCATAAAATGCCTTCTCAGGAAGTGCACGACAGATTCCAGAGAAACAGTTCTCACCATCCACCCAAGAGCGTCTCACGTTTCCCGATTCGACCATGGGTGTCACTGAGTTGATGAAGGCAGCTGAATGAACAATGAATTCTTATCTACGGAGTAGGTGGCCTCCATCTCATTCGTACCTTCACTCCTCCTCGGGAGACCTCAGTCGCCTTATTATCATTCCCACCTGACATGTTAGTTCACCTTAATACGCGTGATCAATCCCGGTGGCGTATCAAGATACCTCGACATGGTTAATATCATTGGCGGTTTTACTGAATATTTCACACTACCATGGTTGATAATATTTTTTAAGAACTTGACAAAAAGGTGAAGGCAACTCTCAAGCAAGATATCCCTGATACAGTTACCAACAAGAGGGAATAACTCTTCTTTTGATTTTCGTTATTCTCAACAGAAAGACTGAGAATCGAGACTGAAAATTAAAACTCGAAACTGATTAAAAAACCAGCATCAAGTGGTGGCTTCAAAATGAAGGTTGATAAGTCTTCCAAAACACTCCTGGATGATTATTACCCAGGTATGTGTAAATTCATATGTACTAAAAAGATAACTTTTGGGCAATGATTTATAAAGTTTCAAAGTTTAAACGAAATGCGCTGTAAGTTTTTTTAATGGAGCACATTTATTGTTCCTATATGTACAATAAGATAGTAGTCATGGACAAGCAATGAGTCATTAAGGAGATGAAAACCTTGGAAAGCTTCTGTACGCGCACTTCCTTCCAAAAACCACCCTCGTCGGAAAACTGTGCACTGGTGTGATCTCTGTTGGATCACTCGATCTTTTAAAAAATTGAGGATATTTTCCCCTTTCTACTGTTTTCATAACTTAGCGTAATCAGTCAAAACGGCTATCTGAACTTTAAATATTTGAACTTGTTGGTAATTAACAGATTGTTAGCAATTTCCAGTAAACTTGACTTCTGCATCTGTTCTGTAGGGCTGGAAATCAGTGGTAATACGTACCGCTAAGCGTCACTTTAATATCAAGTCGACTGGATTGAGGACGGACACCCTGTGAATTAGGCAAGAGGTGGTAGTAATATCATAATGATCGTAACCTGAATGATAAAGAGAACAATGTGTGTTTGTATGTTTGCCACAGGAATGAATGAAATCACTTTCCCATCAGTCCTCAAACATGAAGTTTTGGGAGAATCAAATGGGTTCCACTTACTCAGGGACCAAGTGGATCGCAGTAAAGCTGTGAAGAGGATAGTAAAAACATTGTGATGCCGACGAGTTGGATACAATTGAAACGCCGCTTGAACATGATAAGAAAGCGCAATGTAGTTTGCTCAGTCAAGTGATATAAGGCTTATCCAAGCTCCATAGGCATCCACTGGTGATCCATTCTCCAACGTGCACCTTAAACGCGTGAATCCGATGCCTGTCTGCACCACACTCTGCAACGTCCTACTCCACCAATTACGTGCGGCTTACTTGGTACAGACTGAAATAAAGTGGTAGCTACAGTTCATTTGGATTATTCTTGTTCTGTTGCTCATACTTACCGTATGCTAAGTATGAATGCTCGTTCCTTCGTGCATCTGTGTTTCTGTTCAGCTTACTAATTTCCGGGCACAAAAATCCTAAGTTGTTAGTTGCTTTCGATTAATCGTAGCACAATAATTCAGTTGGTAAAGTAAGTGTCCGTTAATCGGAATTTCACCGGTTCGATTCCGGCTCACGACTTCGACCTTTGGATGCCAAAAATGCAAATGGATTTGCTGTCATCTGCATCATTCAATTTTTTCGTGCCACCAATAAATTCCACGAGCAAGTGTTATATCAGAAACAAGGTTTACAATAGAACTTATTAGGGTGACATAGCAACCGCGATAGAAAACATTTTCTGGAGATAGATTTGTTCCAAAATGGGCCACCGACAAGGGGCACACATCAAAACATTGCCTAGCCAGTACTTCTAGTTTTGCTCACAATTTGGTGCGACCCAACAACTGATTTACTTTATACGGTTACGCAACCCAGCGGCTGACTCGCATCACTCTCTGGTTTGGCTCAGCAACTGACCCATTGTTGGTTCGAACACCAGCCAATTCAAACGAATCGGTTCTAGGCTGGACAATACGTATCGGAAAATTGTGTTTAACGAACTACAGACTTCTGACTTTGAGTGCAAAAAGTGTTCTGGTTAGCGTGATGGGAGATTATGAACAGCTCCGTAGGACACCATGAAATCGTTTGCAAAATCCATAATTACTTACTCACGATGGCATCCACTGAAAAGAAAAAGGAGGAGCTTACATTTTATGCAATGTCTGTGTGTAAACAGCCCGCGTTCAAAGTTGGTTGCCTGACTGAAAAGATCAGAAGTGTTTATTGACGGTAGTGTTAACAACAATAGCAATTAAAACCCTAACTGACTGGCTGTGATGGGCTAGTTTTAGATCAGATAATACCAGAAATTTGTTCAGTGTGTCTTCCAAATGCAGCAGTTCCGGGTAGGTGGTTTTTCCTTTGATGGTTTTCGCAGATGTTGATGCCGATAACTCGAGAATCAGAATGACAACGGCTCTGAGGAACTGTTTCTCGGAAAACTGAAGTAGAACGTGTTGACTGGAACATGTAACCTCAGTACATTTTATGAACGAAAGTGACAGACTAACTGAAAACCAATCAAAACACGAAAATCTGGGCAACATCGACCCATCGATTTTATGTCTTAGGTGAACACAAGTCATAGTAAATAGGGTAACAGGAAAGCAGTGTTTGTTACCTAGCTATGTAAATGTCTCTGTAATACTCCGTATTCTAATACGGTTTCGCGTATTACGTAATATCACAGCAAGACAATGGGTGTTACAGTCGATGCCAGCGTCAACCATCAAAGTCCAGCTGATTCAGCTGATGCTCGGCCGAACTACAGAACAGTGAACAACAATGATGTTATGATTACGATTTTGTCGAAAAGAGAGGCAAAAATATTCCAAATGCTATAATGCAGTGGAGCACCGTGAACTTATCCTTTACATCGTATATTTGACTAATTAAAATACCATACTAATCGATCAAAGGCAGCACATTCACTGTGGCTAAGTGCTCTTCGATTACGCCGTACGCAGAAAACGTGTGAACTTCAAATAATACCCAAGACGGGTAGCGCTTTATTGGAGTAACTGACTGCCAGACAGATACCAGAAAAACGAGAGCTGGAAGCCTCCCGTTCGACAGCAGTATGTCATACGGGAAGCTTGGGTCATGTATAAGCCCATATTCTGTATAGTACAGAATAATTCATGATGAATAGGAATCAAAATCGGTGCACATTCACCGTACCCCAACTGGGACTCGAACCCGGGATGAAGTTTTTGAACATCTGACTACCACGTTGATCGGACTGACTCTGGACCGCTTGTTGAAGACTAATACTACAAAATATAGCGCCCCATCATTACTAAATTTGCATGGCAATAGCCAGTAGCCTTTCGCAGCGATCCACTCCTATGCTGGACAACTCTGTAGAGGTCTAAGTAAAAAGAAGGCATTCTTTTACAAACAACCTACGAGGATAAGCTACAGCTTGTGAACACAAGTGAAAGGAAATTAGATTTACATATACCATGAGTTTTCACTCATAATAAGTGCTCATGTCATCAGTGAAAATCATGGAAGCACTGTACAACTTTTTCGTCCCTTCTAGGAATCATCCTAAGCATACATCCACTGAGCCCCTCTGGGATTCGAACGGGGAATGCAGGATTGTAAGTCACACGATTACACTAGGTTACCCCGGGGTGGTCCTCATGAATTCGCATGCACAAACTGCAAAAGTTCACTTTTTCTTGCCCTCTCCCACACTACGTTCAGGGATCGCTCTTCTCCTGAGCTGATCAGTAGAAGTGAAGGCAAAATTTCTCCCTCCAACCGAGTGGAAAGCCGCGAGAAATGCAGGTGGGTTTCCCAGTATCTAAGATCCAGGCTCTTCTTGCCAATGGTGCATTCTACGAAAACGAAAAACTTTATATATATATATATATATATATATATATATATATATATATATATATATATTTGTGTGTGCATATTGTATGTGTCTGGACAGAATGAACTCGTTACACCGATGAGACAATGTGAGCTGACGCAAAGCAGTGTCCACCTAGACCGTCAGCCTTCAGTGGCACAATGTGCTACTTCTAATGCCTATGTGCGTGTAATCATATTGCGACCAAGTTGCAAGGAATGTGGAAACTATTAAAAAAATCGGTGAAGGTAATCCAATGATATCAGAAAAAGTGATGGAAAATTACTGGAATTGGTCGTGGTGGTTCTAGTTGCAGGTGTTGTTGTTGACCCTGAAACAGAAGATATCGCAGAGATCAGTTGAAACCTAGGAAGGATTGGGAGATAATGACAGACCATCACAAAAACAGTTTGATGATTTCCGCTGCAGTATTAGGAATACTACTCACATAGAATACAGCCAGTTTTCGAATGAGGTAGAGTTATCTACACTATAATCAGAAAGTTTCCATTTGTAGAGCAGTCAAACTTAATCAGCTAAGGCATATTTTCCCAACCTCTCTCATTACACAAAGTTATCAGCTTTTTTAGATTAAGACGTCATCAGAATGACTTTCAATTTAATTCCAATCAACTGCTTGCTTCTAATTCGGGAAGTCACCAATAGATTCCTTCAGGCAGCGTCAAAGTGAAGGATTCAATTACAACATCGATGAATTCTAAGAAAAAAGCTACCAATAAATCAGAACTTTGCAGGCTGCAGTTTAGGTCTGGGAACAGTCATTCGCATTCGAAAGATGCACGATCCAGCAAAAGCAAATAGCCGAACTTCTGTTTTTTATGATCTATTCTTTAGTCTTTACAAATCATATGGGAAATGGTTGCGGTGAAATGGTCAAGTGCCATCCGGATTGGACACTGTGGGAGGGGTTTGGGGTTAGATCGACGTGTGGTTCTGCGTGACTAAGCGATTTGCATCCGCCTTTCCGCACCTGCTCTGTGTACACAGAAGAAATTCGTCCAATACAATACCATACTATTGATATCGAAAATCCATAATTGGGACCATGCATCCTCGTTCTGAATGTTAGCCGTGTTAACCGACGAATTAACTTTGGAAGAATCACCGTGTGATTCTAAAAATGGACTCCCCGTCCATGCACACTCCATTTGATTCAAATGAGATTACAGCTGTAAACCAAATGTGGAGTGCTCAAGTATAAGGATGATTTGGCGGAAGAGTACCGGGCACACTTACCTGATAGTCGGCAACAACCGCGAAACTTGTCGTGTGCTTCCTAAGAAATTTCGTCTTGTCATCTACACACAATGCTGTGCTATTCATATCGAAAACTCGTCCGAGTCCTCGATTTACCCTGGCCGCATGTGGACCACCCCCACTCCAGTGACGCCGCTCCGAACCATGTGACTGTCACGACCTAGCTGTGCGGATCGATACGTCGATTTAACCTCAAACCCCTCCCACAAACAGTGTCCAATCCGAATGACCCTTGACCATTTCAGCACAACCAATTCCCATATGATTTGTAAAGGCTAGAGAATGAATCATTGAAAACAACTGTTTGTCTTCGAAAACGTGTTATGAAGTCTGACATCTATGTCCACCCTCATACTAAATACAGTGATCATATCGGCATTTATCTTACAATTAAGTGCCGATAGAAAATTAGCCAAGAGTGCAAGCAACACTAGTGACCAACGAATCTGTTGTTTTCCTTCTTTACCGTAAAATATAGCATAATTGGAAATGCTTCGAACTGTCCCACCAACCCTGGTGAAAAGAATTTTCTGTCCTTGAATCATCTCAATTTATTGGCGCAAAACATTGTCTATACAGGGATAAAAAATCCCTGTAACCGTCCATTGCAGCGCAAGCTAACTGGTCCATGCGCGCACCAAATAAGCTGTATTCTGATTGGTTGATTGGTGATAGGGCCAACTACTATTTGACGACAACCTGTTCGCGTCATATCAGTTCGCTACGTTGTTACCTGCGGTTCTGTTGGTTTAAACGCTGACCTGGATTCTGGACAGGCGCTGACAAGCCGATCGCCAACGGGACTTGGCCGACAATCGACCAAGGATCAGAATATACCCTCACAGGAAATTTACACTCACATCAGATTCTATTATGTTACTTCGTTGACGTTCACAGAGAACACAAGTCTATCCACATACCGGCTACGAGCCTTCGGGATCTTCAGCGTAGGGTAGAGGAAAGCATGCTGTTCTCTTCGCAATACTTGAACTGAAACTCGAAATTAAGCAAACCAAAACAGCAAAAAGATCAAGGCTGCGTAACTGTAAGTTAGTTTTACTGCAGAATTGAATTCTATAAATGTTACCTCTAAAATAATTAGCAGATCACACCTTAACCAAACGCAGTAGGCTCTTACTTTACCTGTTCACCGTGCTTCTGATTTGATGGAGCTTCTTAGTGTATGAAGCCATGACGCTGTACGAGGCCTGCTGTTTCACCACAACCTTCCCCACCCCCCTCCCCCCCCCCAAAAAAACAGCCCTCCATCAGTTTGGTTCGCCTATCGCACTGATCTCCGGACCGTAACTGGTGTAAGTGGTTTGACATCTTCGGCAGTTATTTGCGCTGCCAGAACAGGTTTGCTTGGTGCTGTCCCACTCAAGCCAGAAAGAATGCTTCTTTACTTGAGGACAGTCTCATTTTATTACCATAAAACACAATGGAAATGTAGGGTGTTGATCAATGTACCCAGCCATTGTCCAAACGCATTGGTACAAATGGTGCGGCGACCGAGCATTTTTAATATCTTGTGTCGAGGCTAAACACCGCTTGTCAAGATTCATCTTTCATTTTATCGATCTGAGACACCTATCAGCTATCCTGTCGCTTGGGTTTCCGTTGTCTCAAGCCTTGGGCTAGGTAATGGACAGACTCCGATAGAACATTCCGTGGCTCACTGTGATGAAGTTAGTTTTCTAGGGGGGGGGGGGGGGGGGGGGGGCAGGCTGCGTATTGGCCACCAATGAACCACAAGGCTCACAAGTGACTGCGCTAATCATAGGGGTGTAAGCCTTATCCCAGTAGCGTCGAAGCTGCTTGCGTCTGTCATACTTCACAAGTTGTACCAAACGCGTGAAGAGTAGACTAGCGGGGAGCAGGCTGGTTTACGGGCCGGTCGTGGATACATCGATCAAATCTTCATTCTCCGACAACTACTACAGCACCATCACACTTTTCAAAGACCAACTATCACCGTGTTCCTTGGCGTTTGCGTGGTCTTTGACTCTGTCAATAAGATTGCACAACGGAAATATTTGTTGGGAGATGGTGTACCCGAGACGTATGTCTCAATCCTCATAGAGTCGTATCGTCAACCCTTAGGTCGAGTTAAGGTCCACGGACGGATTTCTCTGCCCTTCACTGAACCCAAAGAAGTACGACATTGTTGCGTTGTATCCCCATTTCTCTTCGACTTTACCATATGGGATATTCTACGGCTTGCCTTGTCTGGTCTTCCAGACGGTGGAGTTGAACTCCCCCAGGAAACGGAGTTTTCGACTTGGAGTATGCCGATGATATCGCCTTGCTTAGTGATATGGCACAGGTAGTTTAACACTATTTGAACCGCTTGACGATTGCGGTAACTAAATAAAGTACTCAACCTGAGCTTCCCCAGTGCAAAGTACTTTTGCAAGATTGACAGGAACCTATGCCTTCACTCATCCTTTGTGATGATCAGCTGGAGGTAAGTGATAATTTGAAGTATCTTGGGAGCTTCATGCCAGGCTGAAGGTGGTGTTGGGAACAGATCAGTTTACCAATAGCGAGAGATGGAGCAGCTTTCGCAAACCCGCGACACCTGTGGCGCCGCCGTGATATCCTGCTCTCCCTTAAGGAACGGATATACGTTGCCGCAGTTCGTAGTGTATTATCCCACGGTTACGAGACCTAGCCACTTAGCGTAGAGGATGCTCGGCATCTTTCCATGTTTGACACTTGACATCTCCCAATCATTGCTCGCGTCTGGTAGGAACATCGAGTGAGTGGTGTTGAAGTGCGCCGTCGTGTACTGGGCACGAACAGCTGCCCTTCTACCGAAGTGATGGCCTTACACCGCCTCCGGTGTCTCTGACATGTTTTACGGATGCTTACCCATTGTTTACTTTTCAGACCTCTATTTGCACGTACTGGGCAAGGCTGGAAGAAGCGACGCGGCGGTCAGGCCATGACTTGGCGTAGAAGTGTGAAGAAGATCGCATTATCTTCAGTTGGCGCTTCCCGCCTCCGTGGCTGAAGCCCAGGGGCCGTGGACTGTCGTTGACTAGAGACTTTGAGGGATACAACTGAAAAAAGAAGTTAGTGGCGCGAAAGCTGTACGAACTACCCCTTGAACTCTCGTACCCCATATTTAAGAAAGGTCACTCATACAAAAAACATGACAAAAAATCCGCAATAGATCTATGGTGAGAAGAACATAAATACCACAACACATCATATCTTTTATTAACTACTTATTCTCTGTAGTGCTTCCTTCCTCCTTCATTTTTTTATTCGTTGTTGCTACCTTGGCACCTTGCTTTATTTCAAGCCGGTCATTATATATATATATATATATATATATATATATATATATATATATATATATATATATATGCAAAGGGTAATTATCGACCTCAACACAATAGCCGTCCGCATCCAAGGTCAACACTTTGAAGCGAATCTGACTGAGATGGCATCAATGTTCCGATGCATCATCCAAATATGCAATCTTGACCATAGATTGACCAAGCTGTCCGCTTATGGTTCAGTGAGTTGGTCGAAGTTCCTTTCCATGGGATTATGTCAGGTCACTGGAAAAAGACATCACGGATGATGGGAATCGACCGGCCAAGCTCTCCTTTTTACTTGCATGCACCGCTTTTCGGTATTGCAGCAGGAAATTGTCAAAGAAGACCTCCAAATCATGTTATCGGTTTAGACCCTACGAGTACATTTTCACAGAAAGAGCCTACTTCTCTGCTGCGCCAGTGGATCACGGGTGGCGTGGCGTCTTACGCAGATGCCAAGATCTAAATTTCATAAGCCATCTTTTCATCCCTACCTCGCAAAATTGTGCTCCGTTGTCGATGATCAGGAATTACGGAACTCATTCCCGACTGAAATGTTTTTAAAACACCTCAAATAAAAACAGTTTGATTGGTGGACTTGTCAAGAAAACCTCCGATCACCTGGAGTGTAAGTCCCTCAATGAAAAGACGCGTTATCGGTTGAATAATAGGCCACAGAATTTCGTATGAAACCTCTGCCACGGAAGTTGATTTTCGGATCAGGGACTTCAGTTATTTTGCTTCGATTCAACTTTGCTCAGGCACACTTTACAGTTCCCGGCAGTAGAACGGATATCCACGTCCACCTCAGGCCACTAACACATTCGTCAAGCTAGTGATTTCATTTTCTCGACGCTGAAATGGCCTTTAAAAGATTCTTCCAAAACCGATTTACGCAATGGAGGTTGTATGCTGAGTCGGTTGCCACGACGAAGGATTCCGTCCAGTTGTATGCTGGATTCTTCTCGGAGCATAAAGAACCGAGGAAAGTTCTATTTCACCTCGGGTTGTCGTTCATTTCTTGATCACAAAAATCACTGTTAAGTAGCAGCGTTTTGTCTGCTTCCTCCATTCTTCCCTCGACACTGGCGAGTCAGTCGAAACTAACTGGTGTTGTTCAGCTGTTTTAAAGCGTGAGTATCACTACCGGAAATCTGTTTGTAGAATCTCCTTGCCGGGTCAATGCAGAATATCACATTTGTAGGCAGCCAGATCAATGATCCATCGCTGGCTCGTGCCAGCCGTGGATTTGGCGATAGGTTTATCTGGGTTTAACAGTAACCAAGGGGCTTGGTGGCCTGAGAAAATCGTAAAATTTAGTCTCAATAGGTATTTGTGTAGTCAGCTTACCACCCATAAAACTACCAGTGCTTTTTTCTGCGTCTGGAAATAAACCCTATCTGCAGATTATTGGACTTGCATCCTGTTTCGAGACTGCTTCGGTCCTCACTTCGGCAGCATCGGTGAAGAAAATGGTTCGTTTAGATTCTGCAGATGGGCTTGTATTGGTCGGTCGTGATTGTTTTGTATAAAACCAATCAGCGTCTTTTCACAACTCTCGTTCTACTGCCACACATCGGACAGCCAAGCCAAGGACAATGGATCAGCTCGTGTCTCGAAGTTCGAATAAATCGGGAATAGTACTACAAGCATCTCAAAATTGATCGCAAGTGAGCCCGATTATAAGGTGACTCGATTCCTGTAAGTGGTTTGAAACGATCCGGATCCGATCGGCATCTCTTTGCATTACCGTTGAAACCGAGGATATCCGATTCGGTAACACCAAACTTGCACTCTGTGGCTTGAATCGACACATTTCTTTCTACAGATCTTCCCAGCAGCTGTTGCAATCGACGATCATGTTCTTTCTTCGTGGATCCAGAGGGAAGCACGTCATCTTGGTATGAAATCACTTCTATATCATAGGCCACCTTGTCACTTGCAGCCTGGAAAATGCTGGACGATACGAATGACAAAAAATGTTATTGGAACACGCCCCTTGGAGTGCTGACGGTTTTCAACGGTTTGGACTGAGCTTGCAACGGAATTTCCAAATATGCACCAGCCAGGTCAATTTTTGACATGTGCTTGATACCGAGCGTGCATTTCATGAAGCACTTCAGCTCCACAGTAGTGGCTGCGCCTCCCCGTGAGCGTGAATTCAAAGTCCGCCAGTAATCACCGCAAATTCGAGGTGCCTTTCATCGCTCGTCATCGCAACCACAACTGGAGTAGCCCAAAGTGGAAGTCACGCGAGTAATAACATTGCCTTATTCCATCTTGATAAGCGTTTTCAGAAAACCCTCTCGCTGGCCTTGTGGCAAGAATTTTTGTTTCCGGAACATCAGATTACCCTCAAGCATCGCGGGTTCAACCGCCATGCTGCCTTCGTTGCTGGAGCATTCCATAATTACACCCTGGAGAGTAAGCTGAGTCATCGGAGTCTCGGAGATTGCGTGGAGGTTTGCCGAATGGTCCAAAGCCCGCAAGTATTTCAATACCCAGGGTTCGACGGACTAGCTACTGAAATCGGGAATTGACCTGGAACGTACTCACCTTTAAACCAAACCATTAACGTAGTTTCGCCCAGTAAGATAAGGCGATGGTCAGCAATACCGCGAATACACACGTCAGTGGGTTGCGTGCAGACACTGGACTAGATCAAGTCGAACACTGGTTTGAGAATGATAAACTCGCGGCACTCCATATGCATGGTGAGTTTAAGCCTCAATTGACATCGAAAATTGGGCTGTTTTGTACAAGAATCTTCAAAGTATACACCGGACTGGCATCATCCTTTGAATCATCAGAAGTTACATTTGTCACATTGCTTCCGGTTAGGTGACATACCTTGCAGAAATGGCGGGTCTTTCCATAGGAATGGCGTACTACATTACAAGAGCAGCAGGCGAAATCGAGGTGAAATTAACCACAAGTAAAGCAACGGCTCAGCGGTGGGGATTTGCGTTTAGGATCAACCGTTGCTGAAGATTTTGACATGAACTGTCTGATTTACGAAAACGAACGTATTGATAGTGCACCGCGGAATGTTCAGTCGTCGCTTCCGATAAGTCATTGAATAGCTCACCCGTTGAACGGGTCTCAGAGTACTTCATATCTGGCTTCAGTATTAGCTTCTTCCGCAACTACGAATGGTTCACACTAGCTGCTATTCAGCCACGCAGTTAGGTCTACAATTGATCTCCAAAATTACACATCGCAGCCTGTGTTTATAGTGTCAGGATGAACTCACAGAATTTCATATTGAGACCACAGACCAGCGAATGAAATTTGGCACGTTCGGTTGTCTGGAAATTGACTGGAACCACCTGGCCTAGCAGCAGAGCCTTCAAACTCTCGAATGGGACTGAAGGAGTTGCTCTCGGATATGCAAGGTTTTTCATCAACGAGTACAATGAATGGCCACCAAACGTCAAAAAGAACGTTGTCTGATTACTTTTCTTCGTATTCTCACCTTTGCTGCATCAAAACTCGAACGTTTCAACTCAGTCCTCAAATTCATATGCACTGGCATACAGGATCAGCCTTTCCGTACCAGGTAGCTTCATGACGCGGCGCCAATTTTACTATTCGTAATAGTCGGACGAATAATAGCGAACTGAAATCGCTCTCACTCGGAGCTACGAAAACCAAAGTAGCAAGATGACCAAGGCTGCGGAATAACACGTTATTTGAATTGCAGAACTGGTTTGCATAAACGCCATATCAAATAAAATAATCGGCGGGTCGAATGTTAGCCAATCACACTTGGCTTGTGTTGTCCCTATTTACAGCGATTCTGATGGATGGAGCTCCTCGGCGTGTTTTCACGAAGCTGTACTGCGCTGTCGCGTGAAATGCTGGTTGAATCACCGCATCTCACCGGCAAGGGTTATTCTCGAATGATCCACGCATGAAAATGACCAGATCAACGACTGTTGTTTTGATTTCCCTTATCACTCCAACCATCTAAAATCGGAGACGGACTTCACTCGAAGAAAGAGCAAGAAAATATCTCCCACGCATTGAACTACAAATTCTACCAATCAGAACATTTACTTAAGAAATGTCCATTTCAAGAGCTCTCACAGAACGGCCTATGGTTTGAATAACGAAACTTCAGTTGAGATAAAAGCTGTAACCCAAAAAATAACTTCACGGTATGAGGCACACAACAAATTCTCCATTTCACAGCACATTCACCCGGGCTCAGAACACGAGCAAAGAAATAAGCAAGCTGTCCAAGAGAACAGACTTGAGTCAGTTTCTCAGGTGTACCGATGGCCTATCAGCAAAGAACGCTACCTGAATGGATTAAAATGTGATGATGATGCAAATTCAACCGGTGCTGAAAATCATTCGACTGGAAAACCAAGCTCAGCAGTCAAAAATAGATGAAAATAATCGGCTAGGGCTAAGAACAGCACGGAGTGATTTTCAGCAGTCGAACTGGTTTAGTAGCATTTCATTTACATGTTAAATTCCTTGTTTTATAACCGCACTTATGTTTTCCTCCGAATTGCTTTGGCTTTCTAATTCTCCTAAAGGGTTAAAATAGGAGTTGAAAAACACAGGCTGTTCACGATATCAGTTTCTCGTCAATAACGCCAATAGGAATCATGTGCGATGTGGCTTGTACCCGTCGATGACTTCACTGTCGCTGCTGTTGAATGTTGAAAGACATATCTTCATTTGTATTTGTATTTGATCAGACTTTTGTGTGGACATACGTCCGCGTGCCAGTCAAAAAGCTTTACACTTGATGCCTCACCGAATCGATGGGATCAAAAAAAGAATGATTACTCATCAAAATTCCCAAGAAGTTCTACTGACACTCATGCCCCAGTTGTGAAGGTCCGAGCCAGATATGGAACACCGGGGTTTTTGTAGATGTTATTACAAAAGAGTATGGATCAAATGAAGGAACGTGTAGAAGCGACAGACCTACATAGGGATAGATCATTGTGTAAAGGGTGGGTGCTATCTTCCAGGATTGTGTGAGTCAACCTTCCACATGCGGCCAGGTGCAGGTCGCACAACTGAGCAGTTAGTTCAGTTTCAGCTATGAAAGATACTCGACCGATAGCTAATAGACCTCGACGAAGAATTTCGAAATCTTTCTTCAGGAGACCAATAAAAATAACAGGGGAACAGTAAAGTAGAACAGGAAGAATACATTGATAAAGGAAAATAGAAATAGCACTCTGCTTTGCATAAAATTACCTAGGCTTTCGGACTTGGTAAGATAGCCGGCGTAGTCTCTTCACATAAGTTGAGATGTGAAATGATCACTTCAAATTTGCATCCATAGTGATTCCCAAGTATTTGACAGAACCCACTCTAGTTAGTGGTTCTGTGGAAGTGACGGATGGATCGTTAGTATTGTCCGATCGAGAAAGAGTAAATGTGCATTCTAAGCATTCGGACTAATTTAACGTTAAACGAGATCGAACAGTGGCTTTTACGCACTTTGTGCTTCACTCATCTACTTGTACAAGGCTGATAAATACCCGTTTTCAGAATCAAATGGCGGAAGCCGGAAGACTTAACGGCTGGTATAACTGAGATTGAACACTGTGCTTGACGATTATTGACATTGTCACATGTGGACACCAAGTAATGGCAGGAACATGAGGTAGACCAGTGCCCTGGAAAGCTGTTATTGCAAAACCGCAAATCAACTTAGTTTGATCGTCATTGGATTGCATCACTTATCCTCAGTCTAGTTTACAAATATATCTGCTTTATATCCACCACCGCCGTTCATTTTCATTAAGCCTCCCACTTGGACTACTAAAAACGAATTTGCATTTTACGATAACGGCTGATCGGTTCCCTACGGGACCCATCTAATTCGGTCCTTTAGGTGTGACGGACGGATTTCCCCGGAAAAACTATTTATTGGTTTGCGAAATTGACTCTCATTGTATTGTATTCGAACTCCGTTGATATCAGTCGCTTTTTCATTTTGCAGTAGAACATTCTCTGCTATACAAACGATGGAACTCACCGGGTTCGTTATCCAGCGTAATTATCTTTGTGTCAGAAGCTGTTGGTAGTAATAGGAAAAGGGAATATATTGGGACGATGTTGTTTTATAGCACTGAGAGAGGGTGAACGGTTTCAGTTGGGAAATATAATATAATATTGTCCTATTGGAAGATTAATATGACGTGCATACGCGGTTTCGGGACTCAGTGTGAGAATAAGGAAGAAAATAGAGAACAAATCGTGCGGAACACTCTCTACACAAAACGATCGCTGAAATCAACAAGTTTCTTTAATTCCCATAACAGTGCAAAAGATGTGTGGTCCATGCAAAACATAGGACAACAATGAATTAGACCACAGCTTTACCATATAAGTGGTTAAGGTGAACCGCTGTGTCCGAATTGACTGTGAGTCCGTGTGACCGACTGGGCTCGTCTCTCTCTCTGTTCTCTGGTGATTACGGCTTGAGGATGCTCGACGGCTTTCCGTATCCAGTCGCCGATGCATCCGAAGCATTGCTGGTGTCCAGTGGGAATATCGGGCGAGCAGTGACGAGGTTTGACGTTGTGTGCTCATTGCTAATAGTTACCCTCTGACAGAGATCATCGTTCTACACCGCCCCCGATGAATTGGGCACCTTTTGTGTATGCCTACGAATCGTCTACCTTCTTGTGCTCCTTTCGCACGTGCTGGACAATGCTGAAAGAAACGACGTGGCCGTCAGGCTATGACTTGGCACAAGGGCGTGAAAAAGTTAGCTTTGGCTTTGACTTCGGTTGGTGCTTCCCGCCTTCCTGGTTGGGGTCCAAGAGATGAGGAATGCCTTTGCTTAGAGACGCTGAGAGATTTGGCTCAGAACCGAATTCAGTGGTGCGAATGCTGTATAGCCTGTCTGTTGACTTCCCGTTTCCCATTACCAATTGAAAAACAGACAAATTTACGATACATGTATAGTGAAAATATTAAAAAATTTGATTCTTTTCGTTGTAATCTTAGTGTTGACTCTTAATTCCTTCGACTTTGTAATCATTTTGTTGTCGTCGCTCCAGCACCGTGCTTTTTCTCGAGCCGGCTATATATATATATATATATATATATATATATATATATATATATATATATATATATATATATATATATATATATATATATATATATAGCAGCTCTAGTAAGGAGACTATTTCGCCTTCGAACTATCTCGATTTGTCTGCTCAGAACACTGTGTAACGATAGAAGTAATCAGCTACCAATCATTGTAACACATTCATCTGCCCAGACATGCGTTTGGTGTCCTCTCTTCTGATTGTTGCCTTGGTGATAGGACCAGCTACCACGTGACGGGAGTATTTTCTCGTCTTATCGATCCTCCGTCCCGTGGATCGCGAATCCGTTGTTTCATGCTTTGGCCTAGATTCTGGACATGCGTTGATGTGCTAGCGTGTCTACGCTGTCTGCCAAACGGTGTGTCAGACCACACCTTCACACGCCTTCCAGGCCTAAGGAACAAAGGCAACTGGTCTGGCTGGCGTTCGTTATGTATGACACCTAAACATGGAACATCCAACCAACCATTCAGTCTCAGACTAACTATTGTGTGGTTTCCGTTCTACATGCCGCGGCGCCACTCGTGGTACTTAGGTCAAACCGGATCGCGGTAACAGCTCCAGCTCGATATTACGCACACAGGACTGAGAATAAAGGAACCATTTCTAGGTGCATTCACTATTCAGTCGTTTATATGTAAAACAGTATGTGGTGCCAATGATAAGCAACTCATTAACCATTTGGGATGCAGTCTGCATTTGTATCATGATGATCCATTGATTTCCATGATGCGATGGGGCACTACGAATCGCGATATTGCGACATGGCTGCAGTTTGTACAGTACTTTGCCTGGTGCTTTATCATTCGGATTACTAACTTTTGCATACTGGATGATACATGTGCTCAGTCGACTCCACTGGCAACATCAGACAAGCAAATGGTATGTGCTGTTATTCAGTCACCGTTTGGTGGTGGTTGCTTCGGTAAATGAGTAAAGCGGCCACAAAGCCAATTGCATCAACCGATCAAGAGCCACAAGAAGGACCGGAAGATGTAGCCATATTGGCCGTAGGTCGCGAGAGGTTGACCAAAAAGACAATAGAGAACCAAAAGTATTCCAGCAAAACTATCACGGATAGATAACTCAGATTATCAGTGTGAGGGTATGGACTGTACATTCCCAATAGACGGCCTGGTTTTTTCTAGTATTCATAATACCCGAACTGATAGGACGTATTGAAATCCCTTCCACTAGCAACTGCGCTAACCAAAGTAACAAAATGACCAAGGCTGCGGGATAGCACGTTATTTGAATTGCAGAACTCGTCTGTATAAATAGTGTTAAAGCAAAGAAAATAGTTGGTAGATTAGAAGTTAACCAATCACAGCGAGTTTGTGCTGTATCTGTCCTCGGTGATGTTGACTGACTGAAGCTCCTCAGCGTGCGCAAGTACGAAGTTGTGCCTGGCCGTATCATGTGCGATTACCACTGAATCACTACATTCTTCTAGCAGGTAGTACGATGGTTTAGCGAGCAGCCAGCACGTCTCAGCCTGTCTTGTATCGAGGAGAAAATTGGAACAGACAAAGAGAACTGAGGGACCAATCAAGTGCCAACTGTTACCTGAAACGAATCAACCAGCTGGGTTCATCACCAAGGTAACCACTCAGAAGAGCAGGCTGTGAATGCTATGTGGCCTAATAAGATTGCGAGCCGGAGTTCAGCTATGGCTATGACTCTTCTTAAATAAACTATCATTTTGATACCAATAAATTAAATTAACTCGAACACAGAGGAGTCTCCTCACTAGAACCAGCGGGCAACCATAGAACAAGTAGCATTAGATCAAGATGACACACCAAGCGAGTTGCATTTAACCAGCAAGAGGAGTACAGAGCAGAATCTCAAGGACACCAGACGAATAAAAATCAGGAGCAGGAATGTGCACGCTGTCTGACCATCAATCTCAGTGAACTGCCGAAGAGAAAACGGACTTTAAGTGACTTCACTCGCACCGCTGTCTAGCTTGTCCGGTGTGACGAATACAGTCGTCGGCTTTTATTATAATAGTGTAAACGATATCAGACACGCCCAAAATTTGTGGCACACAGTCTTTGCTTTCATTATTATCTAGTCACTCCTTTTGTATTGACCGTACAAACATTGTTCCATATTTTGACAAGGGGAATACTGCAACCTATAAGCCACTGAAGTGGGGAAATCAGCCGGTGGTGATCCGATTTCAGTTTGGGACCCCATGGACATCAGTCTTTTTTAATCAACGTTCTACTTTGTGGATTATTATGAAATTCACAAAAAATTTGATCAGTAATGGTATTAAGGCAATACAAACCATGAATAAGTAATCCAATGAAACAGTATCGAATGAAAATGACGCAGCTCAGTAGCTTCATGTACGTACTGAGTAGTTCAGAAGGACAGCTCGTATCATGATAGCAAGAGACGGAAAGGACTGACCTTATTTAACATCAAAGAGATTTGTAATTAAACTCACAGTTGGTCATTTGCGCGATGAGTTCGGCTAACTTATCGGCTAGTAAAAAAGAGGTAAGACAAATATTTTTATGAGGACAGAACAGCGGTGATAACATGTTACACTTCATAGAGCTTTTTTAACCAATACTGATGGTTAGACAGAACGCTAAATAACTCAGAAACAAAGAATACTGTCATCAGCAAGAAAGTTCCCCTTTTTGAGTGATTCAAAACATCCCTGAATGACACACGTTCCGCTTTAGAACTATAACTTATTTAATTTGCTCTCGGTTGCAATCGTTCGCGGTAGAAAAAGTAGAACTGGTAAATTCGCAATGATGACCATATTGTAGCAAAAAAAAATAACACTGGTGAGGCAAACCTGTATTTTACCAGTCAAACGAATCAAGTCGGTAAATCATGTACAGCCGCTTATATAGTTCTTCTTCCGGATCGCGATTTAGCAACATCGATCGTCCGGCTGCATGAGTATTTCGACTCCGTTCTGGCCAGGTGCCTGTGGCCAATAAGTCGATTCTTTTGCGCACCATTTCCGTTCGGTTGGTCCGATTGTTTCGGTTGACGGCCTAATCGGTAGCCCTTCACATGGGCTATCTCGATGATTGCTTGAGATTCCGCTGTGTTCCATCTGCAAGTTTGCATGTTTCTTTTTGTCTGCTGCGGCTTGCTTATGACATATTCACCGTGTCTTATTTAGTCTGTGGCTTTCTATTAGTTGGCCCGTTCTTCTGCTCTAACATTCCTCGCTACTAGTTGAACGTCACGAATTAGTTCTGTTGTTTACAAATTCTTGATCAACGAATTTCTTCATCCCGGATTTTCACATTCAGTGCACTTCGAAACCTGAAATGTCTAGAGTTCGGAATTAAGAACAAGCAGAGAAGGTAAAATCGTCAGAGTTTTGGATCCGGTCAGCTTATGGGGAGACACCATCAGCAAATGACTTCTAGATCAGTCTAAGCGACCCAATTGTTTGGAATTTCTGTCTATCAGATTTCAGGCCATTGACGGATGGCGACAGCACAGACAGTCCGTCTTTCGCCCGGTAATCAAGAACACTTTGCTCAACAGTGCAGAAGGAACTGATTCAGTGAATACAGCATAATTTGAAGATATAACGCTTTCGTAAAAACAATTCCGCGATGCGTTTCAACCCGTTCTTCGCTAATTGGGTTGTGTCAATTCTTATGATGCACTCACGTTCCGTATCGAATGTGGAACCATCATATTTGCGACTTGAAGTGAAGCGAAAAATAACAATGACCATCCCATACCTAGATTAGTTAGCCAAAAGTACGAATTCCTAAAACAGATCAGGAAATTTTGTTCGAAATTACAAAATTCTCAGGTACACGAGTAGAAAAAATGTAGAAATTTATTCGTTTTATTACAAAAAATGATAACATAACAGCAGTGTCAATGCATGGATTGTGTTTTCTTCTGGGGAATCATGGATGAATGCTGTTCTATTTGGTAGCAACGTAAATCTGGTCGAAGCAATCTACCTTTGTATTCGAACGGACACAGCTACCGCTGAAAAGGCCCAAACCATCACAGCTTCACAACTGTCAGCCATACTAAAGTAACCTTGAAAGATGTTGATATCAACAACTAACTCAGTAGGCACCTCAGCTTTGCGGTTGATCGTACTTACTGGGCAGTAATTATCTTTTTGTCTTTTGTCTTCAATCACCTCGCTTTGCTCCCTCTACCTGCCCACAATGCTCCCACTGATAACAAGCCCGATTCTCGAGGAGGTTCCTGTCTCAAATAATCTTATCTTGTAATTCACATTTTTTCAGGCCTGTTCAGCCTCTGAATATGGCTCCTTTTAACGAGTGTACATTTGTAACTGTCAGATAGGAGGCTGCCATCTTGTTGTTCGTTTGACGTAAGTTTTGGTGCCTGTTGATACACTTCTGAGCCTCGGATCATGGAGTTTTTCCTCCTTTTGTACTTTTGCAGATCACACACGTGCTTTCCTCTTCGGAAGATCATTGTCCTTGGGTGTTACACATTCATGCAGGGAAATCAGCGGGCATGTCTAATACTCACAATGGGCTCTGAAAATATATGTCTGCTGCGTCCGTGAAGCACATATCCAAAAATTGAGCAGCGTGATTCAACAGATTGCACCTAGTATCTCATCAGGGCACTTCATGTGCAATTCAGGAGACGACACTGCTAGAGCTGCGGGTCAGCGTGGTGTAGGAATAGTCTTGACTGACGAAACTGAAACTGCTCTTTTAGACTGGATCCCCGGTAATAGCCGTATATTTGCTGTAAGAATCCACGGATCAATTGGCATTTGAAGGGACAGCTGTGTTAGGCGCAGTTCGTTTGTGATCTCGGCATACACCCCAACAGATTGCAACTCTGGAGTGCAGAAGGATGAGTTCTACGATGGACTCACCACTCTCGTTTGCAGGAGAAAAGGCTCTGACATTGTAGTACTGGCGGGTGATTTTAATGCACAAGTTGGCAAACTTAGTTCGTCAGAGGTGTTGTGCCTTACCCGCTGAGCTCACAGATCACGGGGATAGGCTTCTCCAGTTTTGTGCAGACAATCGGTTATTCCCGTTTAATACGAATTTCCGACACAGCCCGCGTCACACATCGACATAGTGCTCTAAATTTGCACTACTGTAAATCAGATTAGTTACCTCGCTGTAAGCCTCCAGTGGCACAGTTCTGTTCAGAACTGCAGATCTTGCTGATCCCCGTATGTAGAGTCGGACCATGCATTAGTTTTAATGCGATTATAGCTCCAGCCCCATGGTCATGGACACAAATCGCAAACCCTATTAGCTGTGCAAAGTTTGTGCGATCCAGAAGTACTGACCTGTTGTGAACAGAAATTAGCACATGAGCTAGGATCTACGACGAACAGTAATGTGGATAAGCATTGGGTCCGTATCTATCAGGCAATGCACATGGGAGTAGGTTTCACAATGTGCCCCCAGATCAGATGTTCATCAAAGGTACTGGATTTCTCATGAGTCACTAAGTTTATTGGGGCAAAAACGCCGGTTCTTTAACTGTGAGATGAATATACGTAAAAATCTACGAAGGAAAGTGACGAAAAGCCTTAAAAATGATGGCGAAAATCGGTGGCTTATGGTAGCCGAAGAAGTGGAAAAAGCAGCTGCCTCAGGTAACAGTCAAAGACTGCTCAAACTAATTCGCGACGCCTGTGGACGGCGAACCCCGGTTAGTGAAACGATATGCGATAGAAATGGAGAGCCTAATCATGGCGGAGAGCAAAGGCTCGACAGCTGGGTCGAATACTTTAGGGATCGGTTTAGTTGTCCGCACGCTAATATAGTTACTCCTGTGTCAACAAGTGTGATTCCTCGGGGTGTATCACTTGAGCCCCCATCTGAAATTGAAGTAGAATCGGGCATTCGACTACTAAACGTAGAAAAGTGGGCGGTCCCAATGAACTTCCCCCAGATTTTCAACCTGGGTGGAGATGTGGGAGAATTGCATCCACCCGATCAATCGTACGTAATGAAATAGCTCGTACCCACGGACCACACAAGAACAGCAAGAATATATTCTATCAAGTTCGTTTGGTATCAAGTTGCTCGTATCCAAAAGGAAGGATGTACTTATTGGCGGATAACGTGCTGACCAATCACAAAGAGATTTCGCCGTGTCTACACGATTTAATGGTTAGAAGGGCCTTTCCCGGTTGGTTGAACACTTAAAATGAAGCCGTGACGCATCGGAACGCATGTGAAGACATTCAAATCACTTCAGGATGCTTCGATACAACCACTTGCCACCTTTCTCTGTGAAACTAAAAACAAGGAGCGTATCCCGTTATTATGGGCCGAGTCATTGATTTTACCCATCTCCAAGAAGGGAATACACAATGAATATAGTAACTATCATGATATCAGCTTAATTCCGGTAGTCACCAAGGTATTAGCCTCGATTTTGCTTCGTCACCTGACACCGGATCGCGAGAGGAGCGCCTGCGGACAGCACGCCGGATTCCGCCCCGGTCAAGGATGTGCCGACCAGATTTTGACCGTCGACCGATAGTAATGGTTTTCTTCGGCTTGAAAGGTGCCTTCGATTCAGCTGACCGAACGGAGCCATTCAGTGATCTTCATCGAAAAGGCATGCCACGGAAGTTCGTAAATCTACTGAAATCACTGTTTTCTGATATTTGCGGCCGCGTAAGCGTTTGCGGTGAAATATCCAATCCATTCGAGACGACCAGTGGTGTATGACAAGGGTGTCGCTTATCGTCATTCCTGTGTAACTTCGTCATCGATGAGTTGATGGAGAATGTAAAAAATTTATTAAATTTGGACAAAGCAATTCAGCTTGCCATATCGAGAAACTCCGTTAAACTGGTTTAGTTCAGGTCCCATGCGCTCTATCCTAATTTTATATTGCATCAACCAAACTATTGCTTGCTTTTCATGCACTGTCACCACATATTCCACGCCCACCATAGCCTTGGCTTCCTCATCCGCGTAACAATTATTGTTCAGTCATATTGCATCTCACTGTTATTTTCGGTCTTGTTTCCATGACAAGTGTCCATTGACTCCAATTCTCATGAGTCTAACTGTTGTTCCTAATTATCGCTTACGTAACCTTTCTCCCCGGTTTTGGAATGATCCACGTCTGGGTTACATGACGAGGCACAAACGTTTGGACGCAATCATCTTTCTCTCTTCATCTGCCTTATCCGTATGAATGACTGAACTTAGCCATCTCTCTGTGATCTTGCTCTTTCTCATAACCATGATATTCCTCTTGTTCTACAACCGCGCTTGTGTAAGTGTGTTCCCTGGAATCAATAATCCTCTTCTGTCTGTTGATTGGCCGAAATGCCCCCATGAATGAGGACCTACTTTGTAAACCACTTGACTCGCTCCTGTATTGCCGTCTCGAGCGTCTCCTGTCTATTTTTCCTAGGGCGTCTTGAAGTTTTTTCACTGTATTGATTCTGTGGTCGGTTTGTCCACAATTTGAGGTACGTTATTGTTACTGTATGATCATTTGTCCCATAGTATACGCAGTAAAGTGAGGCTGTGTTCTCTGCCTTGAGAATTGGGGTTCGTTTATCTGCGAGTCACTCACTTACGGGACGAAAATCCTGTACAGAGAATGTCTTGCGAAATCCTCAGGATGCAGGCCTCACACTGGAAAATGGTGAAAAATTATGATTTTTCGCTGAAGTTGAAAGGTAGTGCTTACCGTGCCACGGTGAGCCCAGTTTTGTTCTCTGGTTGCAAGATATGGAGTCTGAGTGCGGAAGATGTTCGTCGTTTTGAGGTTTTCGATCATCAATATTTACTTATTATCCGTGAAATTCGACGGAATGACCGGGTGAGCAATGTTGAGGTCAGAAATCGAGTATTGGGTGCCAGTTCAGAGAACGTTCTATCACGGCTTATCCAGCTCATGAGACTCCGTTGTTTGGGGCACGTGTTACGTATGTCAAAACACATCCCACACACCGTGTCCTATTCTCCGTTCCTCCTAGGGAGTGGAAGAAGCCACTTGGAGGTCAGCAGATGACGTGGAAGTGGGGAACGAGAATCTGTACAGCGAACCTAGTGAAAACAGTCACCACACGTCTCCGTGGTTGGGGTTCAACAAATCTCTCAACCAAATGGCTGGAGACACCGAAGGTTATGGCAACGAATCGATCGTGGTGTTACTTTTTATCAAGTCAGAATAATTCTACCCCTTTAGGTCCATTCCTTGTCCATCTAATACGTTTATTCTTTCTTTTATTGCGTGCGAAATGGGAAGAAACGCAGTGATCAGTAGGGCTTGCTCTGCTGTTTAACGCAGCACGATGAGGACGATCATGGGAGATCGTCATTCTCATTATAAGCCCCGAGTAAAAATACCACTGATGAAACGAGCACTGCTTTTCCATGTCATATCCAGTTGCATTCACCAATTCGCATATGGGTGCGCATCCACAAACAGATAGACAACTGCATAACCCAGTGGTTGAACATATCCCAGTTCGGCTTCGGAAACTGATGAACTGAAAACTCAAGTCGGTTAAGGCGTCGGTCAAACACAGAGCATCCAAGTCCTCCATTGCGCAACACCTGCTCTGCGTTAGTCTGAGCACTGCACTCACCATCTCTTACGTCACTAACAGTCAAAGACTTTTGAGATACTCGGAGATACTGGCAATTGGCCCTTACCAACTATAATTGTAAAAACAGCGGAAATAATTCAGCTTTACCTTGATAAAGTGTTTCTAAATGTCAACTGCTTTCTTGTTGAATGACTCATGCTGTGTGTTTGCCTTCAGCCTCAGTAGAACACTCAGTTTACCATTGATAAAAACGGTCATCCTGAAAGCAATAGGCAGTAGCAAAGATGTACCGAAATTCCATAGATTAAATAGTGTAAACTAATGCTATTGACCCCTGTCGAGTAGCGTTATCGGTTTTCGGATCGACAACAGAATGACCCTAATCTAACTTACAGACTGCCTATTGATCCTTATATATTGGCCACCACGATTAGTCACACGCGCGCACCTCGCATCCGACAATACCAATTTGCCCAACTGCATTTCGCCACTCACCGGACGGCCCTCCTTGGCCGTACTGTACTTCAAATATGTAAATGTTAACCGCAAAGTGAATACACAAGTATACTGATTTATTCCAGAAACTCTGTTAGAAGTATTTCTACGAATATGCGAGCGCTAATTGTGATTAAGGTGGATCACTCGAAGCAACCCACGTTATTTGAGGTAACTGAAAGTTCGCTTGATTGGAGGAACACGCCAAAACGTTGTGCTGCTTAATACCGAACATCTACATATATAATTGGAAGCTTTTACTTGGTTTTCTCATTATCAGAGGTAAGCGAACGATGAAAATGCGGAGGGGCGCCGGTTCGATCCCGGCTCGCGGCTTCAGACTTTTCGATGTGAAAAATGCAAGTGGATTTTCTATTACATAAATTTTATTTATATGCGCTCAAAAAATGGGTAAAACAAATGACGATCAGGAATGATGAGATCATCCTGGTTTTTGCTCCTCATATCATGATACATCAGCCAGCGCTTTGGGCACTAAAACGACCGACAAAATATCTGTTTGACTTGGCAGTAACCAAACAGACCTCTCCCTCACTCCACCGTGCGCACTGTTTTGGTTTTCAGTCCAGTCGCTTTCACTGTAATATTTTTCTCATTGTATGTTATTTAAACTGAAATGTTTTTCGATTACAGTAGACAAGAGTAAACGAAATGCTGGCATCTCGCGACTTGTGTCTTGTATCTGTTCCCGCGCATTTTACACTTCTTGTCTAACTCGGTTGAAATAGAGTTGGCCAAGTATGTCAGAGCTTTAGGGTTTACTGGTACGATATGTATGAAATTTGATAGGTATCTTCTGTAGCATTCTCAGTGACACCATTTGGCTAAGTTTTCTCCAGCGTCTTGAGCGACACAGTATTTTTTAAATCGTGAAAAAATCCTGAAAACTTGTCCAAACCCACTGAAACAGCATTCTGCATTAGACTACGTCTGTGCTTGCCAGTAGGCAGATTATTGAAAAATCCACTTGGGCTGTTACCAGTCGGCCTGTTTGCCCAGACCGCACATTTTGCATTCTGGCAAAACTTTCACCAGTAAAATCTGCTGTGAAACCAGGATTATCAACGGACAGATATCAGCATGTAGTCGACTTTTCAAAAGTCTACAAGGTTACGAAGCTAACTGTCTAGATTACTTTCCGGCAGCCTTACGGCATGCGTAACAAGTTGATGTTATAAATATCAATTCCGCCTGAATATATCGGATAATTAAAAGTTGAATCTGTAGCGCTAGTAGAAGAATGAAAAATATGATTCGTGTGCTGCATATAAAACACCTTGGAGGCATGTAAAACCTGATTGCCAAAGACCCTGTTACGAACCAATTTGCGTATTACCACTCACACAACGAATGGGATATTTTAGCCTCTCTCAAAAAAACGATCAAAAATAAACAATTCAGTATCCCAGTGAGATGGCATGTACCAGGTTCTTTCTTCTGTACAGCAGTTATCTTTGTAGGTCTCCACATGTCAGTAGTTTTCCGGTAATGACTGGTGACATCCTCCAGGCGACCTGACAAAGCTTTGGCTTACACCTCCAGGACAACAGAGGATAAACCATCTGGGCCAGAGGCTTTATTGATTGACAGTGAACTTAGTTACATCCAAACAACCGTGAGCTCGACTTGATGAGTCTTATTAGTGATGCTGTAGACAGACGAACAAACATCCTGAAGGCAACGAGCAAAAATCCGTTGGAGTTTTTGGACGTCAACGCAGTGGTTCCCGCTCCTGGAATTACCACAGAGCCTTTCTATGGTGTGCCGCACGTTCAAACAACTGGAGTTTCCAAGGTTTGGTATTTTTATATAGCCTCTATAGGCGTTAGATTGCCGGGTTCTATCAGCTTAGCTCTCCGCTTTACTTCGGACTTTCACCTGCTTCCGTATGCCTGTTCTTTTTTCCTACGTAGATGTTTCAGTAAAAGAAAGGAAAATCTTTCAGTCTGAACATCAGTGATTCGAAACGGATATCAATTGTGAAAACACAAATTGAGATAATCATTGACATTCCCACAAAACATCGCGATTTTGATTGTAGAACACGATAAAATCGGTAGAGTTTACGACTTTTGTAAGAGTGTTATGTTTTCAGAAAAGCAGTTTCGCTGTTTCACAGTTCTGCATGTTCGTCGGAATAATGTGCGTCGATTCTTCTAACTGTAAATTTTTTGAGGTGATCCAAATGTGAAAAATCTTTGGCCTCGGCGGGATTCGAACCCACGCATGGTCACCACCCTCGCTTTAGTACCGCGAGTGCTCTACCAGCTGAGCTACGAGGCCACGCCGGAGAACCTTGGACTTTCTGCAAATGGATCACAGTATACCCGCCCAAATTACAGTAGCACATGGCATCCACCACAGTGAACTAGCTTGTAATTTGACTGCCTAAAGCAGGATTTCCCTTTGTACTAACCGGACTCCACCAGTTAAGTGCATTGGGCATGTTTACATTGTATTGATGGTTGGCGGTACTAAAGCGAGGGTGGTGACCATGCGTGGGTTCGAATCCCGCCGAGGCCAAAGACTTTTCACATTTGGATCACCTCAAAACATTATCAAAATCTGCCAACCATCAATATAACTGTAAATTGTTGGGCAAAATTTCAGAATACAGTGGTCAGAACTGCTAAGCGGCACACAAACAACCCTGCTTTGTTTGTGAAAACGAAATTTTGGCAGGCGTCGTTTCTGGTGGGAAAATGTACTGAGTTTTTCAAACCGAGTTCCATAAGGAAAGTTGTTTTAAAAAAACTGAAATAAACACCGAATATGCACAGACAGTCATCTAAGTCCGAAATAGCTAAAGTCGATAGGAAATTAGGAAGTGCCTACTTATGCTCTAACAAAAAGACTTCTTGCGTACCGTGCTCTCTTTGGTCACGAATACATCCCCGAAATCGGAAACTGAAATACTAGTAGTATAAACATCAGCGAGGAGACGATTACAAACTCCGGTGGTGGTCGAGTGGTATCGGCATTGACTTTTTCCAGGGAAAGTAGCTCTAGTCCCATCACCGCTGATCACACAGGTGGTAGGCAGCAGTCCGCTGCCTTCCGGCTAGTTAACACGCCTAGTCTATTCGGACACCATGTGATTGTCCACTCCAAGTTTCGGGGCCAGTATGCCGGTTTTCATTAGTGTAGTAGGTCTCTGAGACTGTGAGGTATGCTCATTCCGCTGTACTCATGAACAAAGAAGTAATGAAAAAGTAGCACGTAGATGAACAGACACAAACACGTCATTGGCCGCGATAAGCCAGTCCGCATGTCATTGCCTCTAGTTTGGTGAACTGCGTCCAAGAAATCTAACCCGACCCAATTGACCAAACTCCCTGGTCAGGCTTTTCAAATCCTTATCCTATGCCATTGATTGAACACCCTTTCTCATCTTCGAATCACTACTCGTCGTAAAGAATATAGTAGGCTGAGCAGTTCTATCGAGGTTCATGCGCAAAACGCACCATATAAACCCTCATCTTGGTGGGCGTTATTCATGGATCTAGGTCCTTTCCTACTGTGCCCAAACTCTGTACTTGACATCGGCATTGTGGATCCCACGTTTCCAAAGAATTTGGTGTTCAAGTACTGACAATTTCCTTGTCTTCCGCCTGCAGTGATCATGCTTCTGAGTTGCCTAACAACGGCGGCATTTACTCGGTCTTTGACGGGCAAACCGATAGCATCTTAGTGTTCCCGATGAATGAGGTTGGCATAAGGTAAACCTAAAATCAAATTTTATCAATTCGTCCAGCAGACCAATCCCTTGGGAAAGGGGCGAGTCGGATGTGTAGTGACCTCGATCGTTTTGAGAAAATGACTATTTTCTCTACGATCTTTTCTGACGCATGACATCGACCTCATAGTGTTCTCCGGTTGCGTACGTTTTACTGGACTGACTTTTCCGAGGTTTCCGTAGACCTCGTTTTGAATCACTTACACTTTCGGTCTCTCGCCGATTGTACACGCTCGCGGTTCGCTTTCTGCACAGCCGTTGCGTTACGTTTCGTTTTCCGTTCGGTGTATCTCTCGTATCGGTACTGTTTCGGTGCCACGATATACAGAATACACCTTTGCATCTGTCAACCGACTTGCGTCTTCTCTATTCGTCCGATGGAGGGGATTACGTTGGCATTTCGCTGTTAGACCCAATAGGAGACACGTTCACCAGCCGCTCTCGAACGTCTTCTATAGATGATACAGTCATTGGTTTGCATTACACACGAAAATGACCGCTCACTGCTTTCGAGATCCTTTTCCAGTGGATAGGTTGACATGAGATAGATACTGTGTGTGACACGAAGAACCCCTGTCTCATTATAGTAACACATTAGTGACCAAGTTTACGGCGTTCTACCTAGATCATCGCAATCTGTAACTGAATTTAGCCGTCTTAGATTCGTATGTATTGTGCTCTCGATTCGTTAAGGATCAATCATTATTCCTTCTCTGTGATGCCGGACATCCAGAAATTGTACATTCTGCGACGCAGACCCTCATTAGCGGTTACATCTTAATTAGACCATTACACCGCTAACCTCGTTTCCTATTGGTTATCGTTTGTCCGTATCCAAATTGGTAAGCTGCGCTCGAAATATAGATTGACGCTTACGATACGCTCGTTCTTTTTGTTGCTTTCTTGTGCGTTCGATTACGAGTACCACATCATGACATCAGTACTAATTTACACATAACTGCCATTCAAATCAGTTACTCCTAAAGGCACCACAACAACACTGTAGTCCAAGCTTGCTTGCATTATGAAATTACAGTGACAATTTAGTAGAAATCTAGCATGCTGTTTCTGTTAAATTGTCACCTCTGACGTTGAATCATGAAATCAGCCACATTGTTAAGTCTTATAAAATAATATTCAGTGACAAAGATCAGAAACTCACCTCTTGTGAAATTTGGTGATAATGTCATTGCCAGGACGAGAAAACAGAAACTCAGAGCGGACACTTTACGGCTTGTCATTCCGAAACCAAACTGAACTCTTGTCAGTCAGTCAGTCGATATGGTTTTCAAAGAAACACAAAAGGGTCGCTAAGCATGCACATGATTGGTTATTGTTAAAACGACATTATCGATTTTCCTCCATTGATCGCACTCGTTCTCGTTTCATATGGACACACAGTTGACTCAAGCAACAACAACAACAACAACAAATTGGCCATATTGTTCTGTGTCCTGGATGAATTGAAGTGCGTTATGGTGTCTAACTTCTAAGAAAAGTGGATGACAAAAGCATTTGATTAAATATGACTTCGCTTTATTATCATATTGTTCAAATCACTCGGCAACAAAAAAATAAAAAAGGAACGGCTTCAAGTATCTGTGATTAACCATACAAAATCTCGTGCTATTTTAACCCAAGATGGTCAAAGGAAGTTCACAATCTGATTCCCCTGCTTGAGGAAACACCCATCCCCGTGTATACAAATGGTTGAATAACAGACTCAGTCACCCGATGAGGTACTGTATCCCCCGGGCAATTATTATATGGAAAGCGAGGGGGACTGTCACGAAACACTCGTACTTCCTGATAGTTTCTATTCCTATTCCGCAGATAATTTTTACCAAATACGCGGCCAGTGCGTGCACATTCAAAGTCCCATCCCCCGTCCCATTTCAAGCACAGTGTGTCTCCATAACATAAAATAAAACCGAATTCGATCATCGCCCTGTAACGTGAAAACCTCGCCTCCTAAACCGGTTGAAACTGAGCATCTGTTTATGAACATACGAAAAATATGTCTGTTTAAGTGCCAAAATCCGGCTGAACTGATCGAACAGGCAGACAGACAAATAGGTCTGCGGTAGTTTAAGGGGTTTCTTTTTACGTGAGCGCTCTACCAAAACATTGTACCCTGGTATTGTCAACGTAAGGCTTCTGGCTCTGTATGCTAATGCTGCACGCCTAGCCCGAATAATATCTTTATTTTGAGCTGTTTGACTAGTCAATATGTCTGTTAGTCAAAATCACTTACCTTTTTGTAGGATTTGTTTTATGGGGCCAGCTGTTCAAAAAGTATTCGCGTTTGCAATACTGGTCTCACAGTTGCCGCTTTCCGCTGCCACCGCAGCCACCACCACAACATATATGTTCATTTTTTCCGGAAAACTGTTGTATCAACGCTTGTGTGACAGAAGTCAGATGAAAATTCTCTTTGGACTTTCCATTATTATTCATTTGACCAAACTAAGAATAAAATGGTTAAAAGGTTCGTCTATTTTCCCAAAAGTCTGCAAGCCATGACTGATGCTCTTGGTTTCTGTTTTCCATGTTTGCAGAGTTATATTTCAACCCTTGCGTCCTGGGTTCGAGTCTTGCTTCCACCGCTGGTCACTATCCCCAGTTATTGGTCTCTAATTAGGCGTGGCCCTCGCCCTGAATATCATTAGTATTTCTAAAGAGAAGAGGGGAATTTATGGGCTAGTTCAATTCCGACAACGTTCACTTTTGGTTTTCTTAGCTATACCAAAGAATTAGGGTTCCTGGTTATAATACATATTTACCTTATAAATTCTAAGACTCTCAGTCAGATGTTGCTACTACTGGTGTTTTAGGTAGTGCGTTCGTGGTAATTCTCAAAGGTTGGATACGTCGTATCACTGGTACCTATACCGATACCTGGAGGCAGATTGGTATGATTGACTACCCTAATACGTATTATGACGACAAATTATTATGGATGATATCGTTTTCCTTCAGTTTGGTGTTTCTTCTAAACAATTCAGAATAACAGGGAAGAGGTTGATTGTGAGACAAAAGTATATAGTTCTTCGTCTCAGTCGCGAACGAAAATTCTTTTGGTCTACAAGTGCATTTAGAATCAATCGATTTTCGCTATGGACCAATCAGGGTCATCGTGCCAATCGATACGGAGTCTAGTGTAGCTCTCGGATTGACCTTTTACCATATTCTCTGGGTTCAAGAAATATCTGTCAACCGCGACTTGCTTTCGTTTACTGATCACATTCAGTGATGCTCCATGTAAACCAGAGAGAAGAAAGTGCCATCTCTTAACACTTCACTTTGAGTCCGGTAAAATCGATTGGAACTAGAAATGACCTAGATAGCACGAATTGCAATAATTCAGTGGAAAAGATGGTACCGCTGAGCAGTAACTAATATCTAGTAAGATGTAACGTGAAAATAGACAGGAATTGTGCGTAAACAATAAAATGAGCAATGTTTTTCGGTGCCGTTTTGATGGTGCCAATGGAACCAAAATGCACTGGTATCACTGTTAGCGTTAAACTCCAAAACTACTTTTGAATCCCTATGGGTTAAGCAACACCAAGATTACCCTCTTGGAAATTCGACGAACGATATGGGGGCTTGCAAACTAGATTCAAAAGTGCCCTATTTGACCATGGAGTGATCGCATAAAGCTACCGATGCAATCCGTCGACCCGGTTGGTAGTACGCCAACCAACATCTTTTCGTTTATTGTGAATAAACCCTTTATTTTGGTCCAGTTTGCAGTGCCCTGCATGAAAAGCCTGAGGCAGGTCATAATATCGAAGTATTTGCTTAGTGGCATGCTATCCGTTAGCACATGATTTATTGGTAACCTGTTTTTCGTTCAATCTCATATATTCACGTTAGTCTACTGATTGTGAAAGACTTCAGTGAATCTGATTCAGTTAGGACAATCGTCAACGGTTCGCTGACTATAACAGCTACGACGATCTAATTTGTGCATCAGGAATGCGGGTGGATGGTCCTGTTTGGAGATTCCACCAAGAAATCCCAACTGTGATTCGCTGGTAGTTCTTCGCGGTTTGACCTCAGAGAGAACACTGTGCTGAATGAACAGAGTACCGGATACGCATATTCGATGAGCTGTAATAATCACGAAACCCGTCGTGTTTTCGGGAAACTTTGTCCACCCATCTATATATATTACTTACGTCAAAACATACTGGTTATCGCATAGAAATAGACACACCCAGGCGCACAGTATAGACATTGAAACTGACTCTAGGGATGCTACTGAAAGTTATAAACTACATACGAACTACAGAAATACCATATTCTAACAAATCTAGTGGATTTAGGATATTAACAAGGTGTTCACGAGTAAATATCCCTGGGAAATCATTTGAAACCTCGTGGTGCATAGACAAACGACAAAAATTGTGACAGTCACCACGTATGTACAGTGGATCGAGTGTATAGTGCCCCTATTTTCGCAAATTAATTATGCCCCATATACACGGGTTAGTATATTCCTTGAATGAACTGGTATGTCCTTTTTACTCCTCAATCTACTACATGGAGTATGATCAGAAAAACTCGCACTAAACTAGAAAACTTTCAGATTACATTTACCTACTGCAATGGTCCTTAGTAGGATTGAGAAAAGATTACCTACTCGTACTGTGAGTTCCGAAATTCAATGTATTTGATCATCATGTTGGTCAACTGGATTGAAAACGTTGTATCACCAGTGGAAGTGACGTCCTCGTTACAAGGGGGTCGTGACCACAGCATTTTTGCATTAAATACGTCAGCTACTTACCCCAACAAACGTCTCTGAGTAACCCAACGACCGACAGAAAAACTAACAATGCCAAAGATGTACGGTCAACGGCACCGGTGTTTGCCAGTTTTGATTCTCATAATGTAGTGCACCGGGAAAGTCTTCGAGGACAGATTTCCTAATAACACTGTATTTGCATAACGACCGACGACGCAAGTACAACACGAATTTTGTACCCAAATTAGTTTAGTATTCCCGATCCGATGAAGTCCGAAAGCGCAAACACACTCCCCAACTGAATTTCGTCAGCACTAACCACATAACGACTGGTTAAGCCATATTTTGTTTTAGAATTAGTAGGAGACGTGTCTACCTACACAATTCTGAATGAAACGATCGTGTGATCAACCCGTGTCGGTCTTTTGCCTGAATGCATGTTTCGTGCGAATGCACCTTCCGACGCACTTTTTCGTTGCAAACCATTGTGTGGTATTTGTACCTAGGTCCCGTCAGAATACACGCCGTTAAAACTGCACAGTCTCTTCTAGTTGATCTCCCTAGCGAGCTTTCAACACTTCAGTACCGTTCAGACGACCGTTAACCACGCCCTGTGTGCCGTGGCGTTCGTTCTCATCTCAGCGACTACCTCGATCCGAAATCTAAAAAAAAATGAGCATGAAAAGAGTAAGAAAAGAACCAGAAACTATATCAAGTTGGCAAAGAAAATTTGGGAATGCAGGAGCACTAGTTATCACGACTCTGAGCCATATCCTTCAGTGCATCTGACCACTGAATGGGGAACTCCTGGACCCCACTCATGAGGCCCAACACATGACCAATTTCACTGGTCAAGTTTATCATACCTTGCTTCCATGACATGGACTGGCCGCCTATACTTGTCCTCCAACCACTACCCGCTTCAATTAACTCTGAACACTGAAAAACCCTATTCGGAGATATGTGCAAAGCGTGTCCCAATCATAACCTGGTGACCTTTAGTATTTCTTTTGATGATTTGGTTCGTTCACCTAATACTCTGCACTTAACGCCAACATTGCTGATACGCTGATCATTTGTGCTGAGTATGCCGTCTCACAGTTGGTGAACCCGTTTCATATTTCATCCCAAAAGGGCATATATATGTATATCCTTTTATATCTTATCTTTCTCGAAGAGAAGCCACGACTGAGTTTCGTACTAATAACGGGAAAAGTGGGCAGACGCCGAGGAAGTTTGTTTCCACAACGCCTGGGCGCAGTGTCACCGCCAAGCTTCGAATTTCTAATATTCCTACTGAGAATGGTAGCAGTAGTCGGATTTTGACTTTTTTCTGATTATGGTAGTGAGGATTGTTGGTAGGCTGTTGACGTTTCGGTAGCCACGGTAACCTTTTCCAAGGCTGGTTTTGCGAGCGACCGAAACTTGTAAAACCAGTCTTGAAAACGTTCCCGTGATGACCGAAAAGTCGACAACCTACCGACGATTTCGGCTACGCTATGTTACTGAACAGTAAAGTTTTACCATAACATTTCACACGGCGCATCGATATTTCCATACATCCCGAACCGATCTCGGTTCTGACACGTTAGTTTTTCTGAATACGTTGCATTGTCCGCCTGAGAAGACAATGAATGAAACCAAAATGTGCAAATTAAACCTTGAAAAACTCTGCTTTTTAACTACGAAATGATCAGACTAAGATATCCATGGAAAGCGACGGGACCGTTAGTGGTATATAAACCGCCATAAACTTGGTTATTGTGAATAAACTAGTCATATTGGTCAATTTAGAAGCGCCCTAGTCGAGTCTCAACTCAGCGGTTTGTCACCTATTATTACAAACCTGTTTGTAGTTCATGATCGTATACTCACTTTGATCTGAATTTGAGACTTCAATGAATCTGGTTCAGTTGGAACAACCATTATCGGTTCGCAGATTGCTACGTCTTAGCAACAACCTAAACATGTTTAAATCCAACTAATCAATAACAGCGAATCTTTAATTCTGCAGTGGCAGGAAATGAGTCTCTCTACACAACTGAAACTGATGAGTTAAACAGCCAAATTTTGAATATTTATAAATGGTTTTAGGCATTAGTGGATGCAGTAATATTGACGAATTACCCGGTAATTTCTTCGTCCACCGAATTGTGTCGCGCAAAAAACGCGGAACTTCCAATGCAAAAAAGTAGGTACTTGAATGGAGTGTTTCTGTCATCGCCATTTTGTGAAACCCGCTGGGATGATATCTTTCCATAAATGTGGACGACCATCCGTACCAAGAGAAACACAAACTAACGTTGGATTTTTAGTTCTAACGCGGGTAGCAGTTCTAACACTGAATCTCGGCTCAATATGCATCTTTTCACTTTCAACGGATCTCGGCTCTTCGTATTTCCTCATCAGTCTGCTAACGGTTGAGAACGCTATCATTATTCACGTGAAGTGCTGTTTCCAAATGTGGCTTTCTGCGTGGATTTCTTGTTCACCACTTCACAGCGTAATTATTAACTTCTCGAACGAAATTGTCTCCTTCTCATAGCCCAGGAGTTATCACGGGAAGCTTAAAATAACCCGCACGGAGCGAGCTACAAATAACAGTACTAGTTCGACGAATAAGTTGTTTTAACACAAGAACTTCTTTTGTTGTCATGCATATTCATATCTTACTGCTCACAGTCACCGGTTGGATGAGTTTTGGGGATTCCATGTAGAAGCCTGACAGGCCCCAAATGGCCACGTGCACCGATCCGGCTTTTACTATTTTCTTTTCGTGACGCAAACTGACCACTTATATTTGAACAACTTAACTTTCGAAATAATACAGGTGTTTAGAGTTTTCTTTCTACTTTTCAATCCTGATGACTGGTTTTGATTTTCGAGTTAGGTTGCTGCTGAGAAGTAGGAATCAGTAAACCACCGCAATCAGTGAACTATTTATGGTTGTTACAACGGAATAAGATTCGTTATATTCTCTCAGGTTCAGCAGGTTGATGGGGATATAGAGGATTGAACCGCGAACAGATTGGCGAAAACTACTGTGCCCGTTGATGACATACCACCGAGCGAACAGTAGTTAGATTGTGATTTTACTAGGGTTTTCCATCCAAGGAGCTGTAAAATTAGCTAACATGCCCAGTTTACTCAAAACAGGCGCGTCTATATTGGTCAGTATATCACTGACAGTGCCATAGTGTAACAAGGACGACAACACACAGTAGGATACTTGTATTTTACCGGCCAAACAAGTCAATCGTTAATTTAGGCCCTTTTCCAGACTGCGCGATACCAAGATCGCTATTGCCACTGCTTGAGCGCTTCGGCTGCGTTCTGGTCAGTTACCCGTGGCCGATGGCTTGCTTCTCTTGGGCGTCATTTTCTTTCGGTCGGTCCAATTGTCTCAGTTGATGGCTCGATCGGCAGCCCCTCACCTGGGCTGTCTTGCTGGTTGCCGGAAATCCCGCTGCTTTCTCTCTGGTAGTCCGTATGCCTCCTTTTGCCTGATTCGGGATGCCTCCGATATGTTCGCCGCCTGTTCTTCCGTCTGTGGTCCTCGTTTGATTCGTCCGTTTGCCTTGATATTCATGCTGTTCCTTCGCCCCAGCATTCCCCGTTACAATAGGAGTACATCGATAGACTTGTGTGACCACTCCGCGGCAAATTGCTGTTTCAATTAGCAAATCTTGGTATCTGTCATCATCACCACAAGTGAACAATCCAATGCATCTGTTTCGCCGGATGTGGAAATCTAGCTATTCTATCTTTTCTCAGTAACATACGTAGAAATTCGGCCTCCCGGGGGTTCATGTGCTACCGGTGAACATATCATACCCTATAGACAGCCACAACTGATTCAAATTCCGTTTTCAATCCTGTCGTTTCTGTGCCTTTTTTGCGTTCAATAAAGGGTCCACACTTATTCGGCTTTCTGTTGTGCTTGTGATTCCCTATCACGCTACCGCTCAACCGAACTCTTTCGACTTCAGAAAACAAATCAGCTGAGACAACGCAACAACCAACCATTCAGTCCTATTTAGACTCACCAGGATACCGCTAGCAGCATGAACGAAATTCCCCGAATCTGGCCCGTAACAAATCACAACTGGAGAAGCCGCTCCAAAAACCCGTGCCCCATTTGTCCAGGCCATTGTCATCAAGCTAGTTTACTGTGGTGGATGCCATGTGTCATTGTGATTTGGGCGGGTATACTGTGTGATCTGTATGCAAAAAGTCAAAGGTCCTTCGACGTGACCTCGTAGCTCAGCTGGTAGAGCACTCGCGGTACTAAAGCAAGGGTGGCAATTATGCGTGGGTTCAAATCCCGCCGGAGCCAGCTTTCCACATTTGGATCACCTCTAAATAAAATTGCCTTGTTCTCGTAAAAATCGGGGTCCACGACCTAACTGACCTCTCACAAACACAGGATCCTACCCCTCATTGCACTGGCCAGCGTGTTGAACATAAATCATGGTCACTGTGATCTTTTGTGAATAAATCATAGCGAAAACAGCCACTTTTCCTCCCCAAAAGAAGTTATTCAACGGGTCACGTGAAATAAACAACTAGCTTGTTTCATGGTCCGAACAGGACGGATCATTTCGACTGAGAACACGACGTAATTGAAAGCGGTGGTTAACAGTTACTAAGGAGGGAATTTATTCCGGCTTCGAAATTAAAACTCCACACGTAAACAATTGGTTTTTTCTAGGGAAGAATTCGTAAATTTTGATCTTTTTCGGCTGCATCGATCTTTGAAGTCAGTCTTGTCACAAGTAATAGCAAATTTCATAATTTTTCTGTAGGTCACATTTTCCACCATGGGAATTACACCGTTTTTCGCTCATCCTCAGAAAGACATCATTTAACCCAAATTCTTAGTCCTGTCATGATATCCCTTTAGGACTGCTGCCTACACAGAGACAATCATGGAGTATGTATTGATGTTTGGCAGATTTTTGACAATTCTTTGGGATGATTAAAATTTCAGAAGTTGTTGACCCCGGCGGGATTCGAGCACACGCGTAGTGGCAACTTGCATTTACCAATCGGATATGACCGCCGAAGCCTATCGGAATCGACATTTTGGAGACCCATTCCCATAGTAATTCAGCGTTGGTTTGTGCGATGATGGGAACATTCTACAAACTGCAACTTTTCGAGGGTGCTAATTTTCGGATTTGCAGACCAATGGAAAACATGGATTTGGGATTGAGCTTCGAAAATTTTGAGAGCATTCCGCAAACTGCTATATTTTCAGGGTGCAACATTTGACAAAATGCTTTTTGAGAAACCATCAGACAAATTTTGCACGATAAAATCTAATAATAGTACTCGTAGCCAACTTTTTAGTGTTGCTGAAGAATCATCCTCTACCCGTTTTATTTTCGGTTTCCGAATAATTTGTGTAATCTATAGATTTCTCACCCTAATGTGCACGTTTTTTGATGTAACGATATTTCTTCAGCACGCACGGTCAACGTTCGCCGAAGAGATCAATGAGGATAGACCGTGGAGCATCAACTGCATGTATTCTGACAGGGCCTGCGTGCAAAGATCACCGGCTGGCTTATACACTCAAACACAAGACAAACAGGGGGTTCTCAGCGGATCGCTATAAGTAGTAAATTAGGGTGATTATTGTTAAGAAAGGTACACTGATTACATTACACAATTATCACCCGGTTTAACTTGGTATGAGCAAATGTTCCCTTTTGATATCAGATTAGTCTCCGATATTCTTTTATTCGGCCTCACCAGGTGATATATATATATATATATATATATATATATATATATATATATATGTTTACAACGACTTGATATCAAACAAGGTGCCAACGCAACAACAATTAAAAACTGGGGGAAGAGGGCTACAACACAGTAAACAGACCGTGAGTGACAAAAATGCTAAATTTTTGAGGGGCTTTTCACCGTACACTTTTGGATGTTTTGTGTCAATCTGTGTGTCGGAATGGCATTTTTGTCATCGCGGGGCATCAGCGTTCGACAGACAGACCGCATAGCATTAGCGCCACTGACTTCCCTCAACGTTTCTAATCAACGACAATCTTCGTCCCTTGGACCCCAACCACGGAGACGGAAAGCACCAACTGAAGCCAATGCTGATGCTTACTTCTCCATATCTCTACGCCAAGTCATAGCCTGATTGCCGCAACGGTTCTTCCAGCCTTGCCCAGCACGTGCAAATAGAGCACGGAAAGGAAGACGATGGACAAGCATTCGTAAGCCATGACCGAGCAACCACAGGCGGTGTAGAGCCATCACTTCTTTAAGAGGGCGGCTAGTCGTGTCTAAAACACGACGGCACACATCGCCACCACTCACTCGATGTTCCCACCTGACATGAGTAACCCTTTGGAGACACCGATTGTCGAACATGGAAAGACTCCGAGCATCCTCAACGCGAAGTAACTAGGTCTCGAAACTGTAAAGTAAAACACTGCGAACCGCAGCGACGTAAACCCGTCCCTTAAGAGATCGGGATACCAAGGCGAAGCCACAGGTTTCGCAGGTTTGCGAAAGCTGCTCTGTCACTCGCTATTCGTGAACTGATTTCCTCGCCAACACCATCTGCTGCTATTATCAAACTTCCAAGGTACTTAGAGCCGTCGACTAACTCAAGCTGACCACCACAAAGGATGAGTGCACCCACAGGCTTCTGCCAATCTTGCAAAAATACTTTGCACTTAGAAGGAGCCAAGTGCATCCCTTACCTGGATACCTCAATCGCCAAGTGGTCCAAAGCATGTTGCACTGCTTGTGCATTACCCTTCAGTAAGGTGATATCATCGGCTTATTCCCAGTCGAAAACTCTGTTCCCTGGGAGGAGTTTCATTCCACAGCTCGAAATACCAGAGAAAGCATTCTGCAGAACATCCTCTATGGCTAAGTTGAAGAACAACGGGAATAGAGGGCAACCTTGTCGGATTCCACTGGAGATGAAAAAAGGTGGCGAAAGCTGTCCGTAGACTCTAACTCGACTTGAGGTGTGACGATAAGGTCCTTTGGGAAAAGACGCTTCTCAGATACACTGTTTCTCAACAAACAATTCCATAGTGCAGTCCTATCGACTGGGTCAAAGACCGCGCCAATGCCAAGGAACACGATGATTGTTGGTGAAAGGTGTGACGATGCTTTAGCAGTTGTTAGAGGGTAAAGATTTGATCGATATATCCACGTCCAGCACGAAAACGAGCTTGCTCTTCGGGAGTCTGCTCATCACGCGTTTGGTACAACCTGCGAAGTATGGCAGATGCAAGCAGCTTCGACGTTATTCGCCTGTTGTTTCACTCACACAGAGGCTTTCTCCGGGCGACTCAAATGAGATGGGACAGCTTGCGGGAATTTCCCACGGTCGCAGCACGTTCCATCTTTGATGCACGTTGCAACCACCAGATTTCGCGGTCCTTACGATCACTCGCGTTAAGTGCACGGCTCGTTACGATGTATGTTTCGCATTACTCGCTTCTATCCGGGATCAACTGGTGTGCCGAGGTGCAGAAATTTAGGGTCTTGCTGCACGGATTTTTATCAGGTAGGGCTACAGCTAGCGAGTGTTGGAAGGCGGATAGGCCAGATGGACTGGGGAGTTTATCGCAATCTAACCGTCGTTGCAGCATGCGTTCGGAGCGCCCGCCGAAGTAAATGGACAACTTAGTGCAAAACAGAGCGTGGCCGGAAGCAAATGGAGTTCTCCAGTACGAGCGACAGTCTTGTATGCATGTATATATGTATGTATGATGTGGTCAATCAGGGTCCACTGATGATTCGAAGATGGCGGACGTCACGTGGCCTACCGGCGATTAGTGACTGAATGTCATACTGGCGAACAACAGACGATGGTTTGAGTACAGGCTCAAAAACCGTTCCCTTTTTTTCAGGTGACAAGAATCTACCCAAAAAAGACCTCCTAAATGCGTCTCATTCGACGACAGCCGACCAACTCTAGCATTCAGATCTGCCAAAACCATGATAGCAACCCGGCTTGCTTTACGTAGGAGGTCGTGGAGCTTTTGGTATAAAGTACCTTCGATTGCATCTGGGCAGCAATCGGTGGGTGCATACGCCGGAACGACAAACAGATCGTGCCTATTGGAGCGGCGACGGCTTACTTTGCACGAACCCCCAAGTCTCACTGCGCACAATCGGCTGCCAACTGAGATCCAGTCTAGCAGCGCCGCCTCAGCTCTTTCACTGAGAGCAATGCCAACACCAGCAAGATCAGAAGTGGGTTCAATCGATGACTCACACCCAAAAAGACAGGACATTTTCCTTATCCCAGATATCACGTGGTAGAGCTGTAATGGACACTGGCAGAAAATTGTAGTGAAAATGCGGACGTGGCTTATTAGAAATGTGTATGATCAAATAGGTGCGATAAAGGACCGTACGTGCGTGTGTGCATCCGTAGAGTCAGCTGACTACGGATAGATACGCGTACGAAAACCAGCGTGCATGGCACAGCAGGGATAAGAAAAAAATAAAATCGCTAGAACGCCCGAACCAAGGTAGTCATGTATGGCGTGAAAATCGATACACACTCTACATTACTCCCTTTTTAGAGAATCGGCCAAATGGGTGTAGATGCTATTGGGGGAAAAACTACGGGAGTTGAAAACGAACATTCTTGCGACCGCAGCGGGTTGTGAGAGGAGCGTCAGTATCTTGTGAAGTACTCAGATCATTAGAAACACGAGGAGTGGCATCATTAGAGACAGAAGTAGGAGCTTTCAGGGAGGGAGCTGAGGTCATATAGTCAAAAGCAAGGTAGGCTACTTCCAGGCGATCAACACTGACGGTGCCTGGCCGACCGGTCTTATTAATGACAAAGAAGCTATCATTGTGGGAAATGACACGAGACGGATCTGAGTATGCTGGATACAACGGGGGCTTAAATGCATCACAACGACCGTCATTTGACCACAGCCCAACGTGAGGTTTTGTCGTTGGGACTAAATTTCAAAGTGTCGCCCAAGCAAGTGAGCCAGCTACAAACACGCATTCAGTTCGAGAACCTTTATGATCAGGTTAAGGATCTAGTGCCCATGTCATCCGACAAAGCCGGTTGATTCAGGGCCAAGCTGGTTGATATTTCTGAACAATACCTCTCTGCACCTATATGTCAGTGGTGTTGTTCATCACTAGAACATCGGGTGGCGGCTAAACAACTCAAACAAATGAATGGTTTAGTTTCTACGACCGGACAAGGGATCAGGCATCGTAATCATGGAAAAGAAAGAATACATGGAAGAGATGGAACAGATACTTTCCGATGCGCAACGTTTCAAACAGGGTACTACTCCAGAGGACGTTTTGCTGACGGAGAAACAGAGATCAACACAACTCCAATTTTTTCTCCTACACGTCTTCATTTCTGAAACTACATACAAGAAGCTAAAACCACTTGGAACACAGATGCCCTACTTGAGAGGATCACCCAAAGTACACAAACCTGGAGTCCTTCTGAGGCCGATATTATGCATGCAAAACTCGGCTTATTACAAACTTGCCCGGTGGCTCGTCGAGATTCTTACCTCCGTTCGGAAACACAACACCATTTTGTCTACAAGACTCATTCGAACTCGCGAATTTGCTAAACAGTATTTCAGTGAGTTCGGATACTATGTATTCCGTCGATGCTGAGTCACTTTTTACAAAGCTACCTCTTCGTGAGACGGCAGATTATCTGTGATTTTATTTCTTCGCACAACTTTCATTTGCCTATTCCTGTTGAATATCTTGAAGAACTCATTCTTTCATGCACAGAAAACATTCGGTTTAATTTTGAAGGTAAGGCTAACAAACAAACTGATGGCGCGACCGCGGGAAGCCCTCTGGACTCAATCTTGACAGATGTAAAAACAGCTCTGTGATAATATTTCCCAATTTCTATTTTACAGATGATACGTGGATGATTTTTAGTTTTTAGGACTGAAGAACGTTTTATCCCTTTCGTTAACGTTCTTAACTCTGTTCATTCAAACCTCAGTGTATCTCACGAAGAAGAATGCGATAACAGTTTGCCCTCCTAGATATTTTATTAACCAGGCGTCAGGATGGGACTCTGCAGCACAGAATCCACCGAAAGACAACACGGGGCAGACGTTATTTACCATCCTCCAGCTTCGCACCAGTGGCTTACAAACGTGGATCAGTCAAAACTTTCTTCAACAGAACCCAGAAAATCTGTACACAAGACCAAGTACAAAACGAAGAGGAGTTCATAAAAAGAACGCTGTTGGCCAACGGCTGTCCGGAAAACTTTATCAGACAACATCAGAAGCCGAGACTTGTGCGCGAGAAAACAATGAACGTCGAGAAGAAGCAAGTTTTTATCACTTTGCCTTTGAAAAGGGATCATTTATTTAACCAAATAAATTGTAATCTTAAGTCAGCTCTAAGGCATACATACACAGCGGCGCAGTTGCGTTTGCTGCAGACGACCAAAAGGTTGTTTTCAAAATCACTCGAACAGTCATGCTGATCCCAATGTCTCACATTGTCCATCAATTCACTTGCAGTTGCGGTAACGTATACATTGGCAGGACGGATCACTGCTTAATTCAACGGGTGTCACAACACTTACCCAAATGGCTGTCAAACTTGATGACGCAACCTGCTGGGCAAAATACAACTACGAGAAACCGCCAGCTTCTTTGGCTGCAAGACACTTGATTGCATCAGGTCACAAAGTTGACCAGACCCAGTGTCTCAAAGCATTGTTGGGCAGCCCAACACCGAAACTATTGGCGTTCAGTGAAGCTATCCTAATCATGATGCATCAGCCAGCACTCTGTACACAAAAACGATTGACCCAAAATGTTTGTTTACCTTGGCATTAACACGACAGACTTCACTCTCCCCAACGTACGTACTGTAAGAACTTTCGATCGTGCCTACTATACTGTTGCATTTAAAACCTACTGTACTGACATGTTTTACGGCCGCGGTTGACAAGAATAAACCAAATGTTTGCATCTCGCGACTTATGTCTTCTCTCTGTTCTGATGAACTGAATAAAGGGGACTCAATGCTACAAAAATGTAACAGACGAACAAAGAGAGGGGGTCAATAGCATCGGGAGGTATGCGGTGTCTGAGAGGAGTAGCACCTCTGAGTTGGTTGACTGTCGTGTCCCTTGGGGCATCCTCCATCTCCCTGGTCTCCATCATTCACCCAGCTCTCACCTGTGGCTCCACGAAGCTGAAGCATGCATCAGCGGCCACATCCCGGTAAACCGCTAGACAGGCGGGCTAAAACAGGTTGAGGGTTACCGAGGTGTAAAAGACTTCGGCGAGACGGTGTTCGGCATGTGAAGACAGATCCTTCTCAATGGGCGGACGAGAACTGCTGATCCAACGGCCACAAAGGAGACCTGTTCAACTGCCTGATCCGGCATTCCAAAGGAAGCGAACGAACCGCACAGCAAATCACCGGCTCCTCTGGGAATACTCTGCTGCCTTTCAGTCTGCACTTGGGTGTGCACGGGCTAGAGGTGCAACCTCGAACAAAAAGGCCGAACGGTGTTGGGGACACCGCTTCGTACCCTACTCCCGCGACTCTCTGTGATTATTCACGGACCTTCACGCGCTCAAAATGCTACGGCGTCCCCGGTAAGCAACGCGCCTCGTGTCCCGGCGGTCGAGGTGATAAGACAACAAGCTGGGATTATTCGCTGCAGGAAAAGAACACACATAGCCCGTTGGAATGTCACGACGTTTCTAGACGTCGGCAGTCAGTGCATCACAATGCGAACTCTACATGACTATGACGTAGATATTGCTTGCCTCTCGGAAGTCCGCCTGCCCAACTCAGGTAGCCGACAAATAAAGGTCCCGGGTGTGGATACATCCTATTGGCTCTATCACAGTGGCCCGAAAGACAACTCCGGTCTCTACGGTGTCGCGTTTGCTCTGAACAAAGCAGCTAATGATGCAATGACCTCTTGGAAACCAGTCTCATTCAGACTCGCCTTGGTACGTTTTAAAGGCTCCCCTCACGACTTGACGGTGATCGCGATCTATGCTCCAACCAATTCAGCTGATGACGAAACCAAAGACGAATTCTACACTAATTTGCAGGAGGTAATCAACCGGGTTTCGAGGCGCGATGTACTTTACATCGCAGGAGATTGGAACGCTCGCACAGGTATGGCCGACGAATCTACTCGCATATTCTCGGGAGATTCGGCCTTGGTCAACGCTACGAGAGCGGTGACCGACTGATTTGTTTAGCCGACATCAACAGAATGGTTGTCTGCAGCACTCGATTTCAACACCCCAAGAAGCACCTACTCACATGGTACTCCAATGATGGTTACACTGCACACCAACTCGACCACATCCTGGTGAGAGCCCGTTGGGCCTCGTCTGTGGAGGATTGCCGAGCGTACCGAGGTGCAATAACGGGCAACAGAAACGGCACCGACCATGTCCTCCTACGCGCATGTTTCAAAGTTTATCTGTTTACACGTGCTAAAGTGTCTGCACCCTCTCGGATAAACGTTGCTGCCCTAGAAAATCCAAAGAAGCGAGAAGCGTTGTCACGCGCAATCACAACCCGACTAACCAACGCAACCAATGCACAAGCAGATGAAGTTTCTGTGGGAGGGCAGTGGACTCGAATGAAGACGACAATCAAAGAAGCTTCCTGGACAGTATTCGGGAGAACCAAAAGGCGGACAGAAGATTGGATCTCGGAGAGCACGCTCCAGCTGTCAACCAGAGCATACGAAGCGCGACTGGCAGGTAGTAACGAACGCCGCAGACTGCAACGAGAGGCCGCACGCTCCGCCAAGGCTGGTCGCAAAAGATACTGGATAGAAAGAGCCGAAAAATGGAGATTGCGTCCGGAATTGGTGACTTCGGTAAACTGTTCCGCCTTATTCGCAACGCCTCTAATAGGTTTTTTAAACAAAATTCCCTTCTTCGTGACACGGCAGGAAACTTAATACCCGAACAGAGTAGGAAAATGGACCGATGGGTGGAATACTTTGGTCAGCTGCTCAATCGGCTTACGGACCACCGGACGGACCAACCAATATCAACCCCTCCACTTCAGTACGAAAGCAACTGTGACCCGTCCAACACCGCGGAAATCACGGAAATGATAAACAAACTGAAAGACAGAAAGGCTGCTGGGGAAGATGGCATCCATCCAGAAGTGTATAAAGCATGTTCATCGTCATTGATTGACAGGTTGTGTACACTTTTTGGTTCCATTTGGAGAGAGGAAGCATTTCCACCCGACTGGGGAATGTCCATTCTGTTGCCCATTCCGAAGAAAGTTGATAAATCGGCATGTGAGAACTACCGAGGGATCAGCCTGATCGATGTGGCCACAAGGATCTTTGGTGCGTTGTTACTAACCCGTTTCTCCGAGGCAAGAGACCAGCGCACTTACCCGAACCAAGGGGGTTTCCTGCGTGGCAGAGGCTGTGTGGATCAAATCTTCACACTGCGCCGAATACTGGAGCACCACCATAAGTTTCCGCAGCCGACGGTAGCTTGTTTCATCGACTTCCGGGCAGCTTTTGATTCGGTGAACCGCGAGTCTTTTTGGACCATAATCCAATCCGATGGGATGCCCGACAAACCTTTAAGACTGTTAAGGGGATACTACTCGACAACTGGTGCTAGGGTTCGTATGTACGGTGAAGAGTCCCGCGAGTTCACACTCACTATCGGAGTTAGGCAGGGCTGTCCCATCTCATCGGTGCTATTCAACTACGCCATCGATTGGACAATGCGACAGACATTACACAACTACCCTGGCGTTCAGATTAGCCAGGAAATACATATATCGAATCTGGAGTTCGTGGATGATATTGTCGTGCTTGGAGACTCCCCCGTTACGCTACAACCAATCCTCGACCGAATCAATTTCTTCGCGAGATCCATCGGACTTGAAGTAAACTCGACCAAAACAGAAGCTTTCACAACCCATCTGGGTCCGACACTTCAACAACTATCGACCAACAACCTACCAGTCGAATACGTCCCTTCATTAAAATACCTAGACTCAACTCTGCTTCCGGACGGCCAGGCAAAAGATGAAGTGGTATCACGGATCGACGGCGCCAGTAGAGCCTTTCTTCAGCTAAGACGAACGCTGTGGACTCGCAGTGAGATCAGCTTAAGAACCAAAGTTCGTGTTTACGGTGCTGCCATCCGGCCCGTACTCATCTATGGCTGTGAAACCTGGTCATTACGAGCTGAGGATATCAGAAGACTGGAGGTTTTCGACTACTGGTGCCTGCGGCACATCCTCAGAGTCAAGTGGCGCGACAGGGTGTCCAACGACGAGGTAAGGAGACGATGCTTTGATATCGATGCGCTCTCCGTCTTCCCCCAACGTCGACGACTTCAGTGGTTCGGCCATACGCTTCGGCGACCCGAGTCAGAGATAACCAAGCAAACACTCTGTTCCACTCCCTGCCCGGGTTGGGGTTGTCGCCTTGGTGGGCAGTTCAAAACGTGGACCAGTACAATCGAGAAAGACGTAGAGCTTCTAGGCCTTCGGTCAGTCTATGGAGCCCGGCGATGGAAAAAGAACTGGATCAGGATCTGTACGGAGCTTGCCTCCGACTGCCGCGCATGGTCAGCAATGGTCCGTGATATCCATGGAGCCGACTTATCCTCTCGCAGGAGATAATCGCGTAAAAGTAAAAGTAAGTAATGGCATCGGAACTGTGTCCGAAAAACCTACCAAGTTTTGTAAGGATGTGCCGAACAAGAAATAAGCAAGACAAAAACCAAAGTCTTCTTTTAGGTTAGGGCGTATGAACAACATGGTTGACGGAAGGGCGTCCGTCCACTTTGCTGAGTGAAAGGTGGTGAGAGAAGTCTTCAGTTGTCTATGAAAGCGTTCCATTAGTTCATTGAATGATGGGCGATGTGCAATAGTGCGAATGCACTGAGGTCCACGGAGAGAAGTAAAACCATAGAAGTTTGAATTGAATGTGTGCATCTCTTTTCGTGGTCATCGTAGATGGAACACCAAACAGAGAAATCCAACGGTGTATAAGACGTTCTGGAGATCGTTTCACCGGAAGTGTCAGCTATGGGGACAGCCATGGGCCAATGCATAAAGCGATCTACACATGCGAGAAGAAAACGGTATCCATCGGCCGGTAGTAAGGGACCACCAATACATGAGGAAAACGTGCATTGCCTGTGAGCATTTGAGCGGGAGAGGAAAATACATGCCGATGAAATCTTGCTCCGTCGACAGGGTATGCACGTTCTAGACCAAATACGAACATTTTTATTTATTTTCGCTCGAAAACAAGTCTGATGGAGGTGCGCGTTCCAAGATGGGATATGGAAAGTATATGCGTAAAAATCAAGCGACGAAGTGAACGTGGAACAAACGGGCGAGGCTCGCCAGTGGAGACATCGCAAACAATTGTAGAGTTTCCGTCTGGAAGGGGCAAGGCTTCCAACATCAGGGAGGACTATGAGCGGTAGCTCTGTAGTCCTTGGTCATTCCTTTGAGTATGTACTATACCGGACCAGCTGAATGCCGCTAGGTTTGTTAGTCGATGGATATCTGAGCGAGAGAAGGCGTCATTCCGGCATAGACTCATCATCTACCTTGAACAGAATAGGGATAAATGTGCCAACCAGTTTTGCCACGTACTAGAGCTTGAATACACGGTTTTACTCCCGCTTTTCCTGGGCTTTACTAAATGATTGGTCACGCTCGTCATTGTTTTCAGTAAAATGAATAGCCGAAAGTCATATAAGTTTTGAGCTTAATAAACGACGCTCAATTGATAGAAGAAATTGCCAACCAACGAGCATATGATTTTATTTCAAAAGTCACGAGTGATGAGAGTAAATGCATTTGTTATGCCGTTAAAATCTTCGGACAACAGTTGTTTGTGGGTGTATAAAAAATCTGCACTTGCTGAGAAAACTTCAAAGCTTCAAGTATAACACAATCGGGCAGTGATCACTACCTCGAACACCGCACCGAATTTCGTGATCACACACGTGTGGCATTAGTCGCTTGGAGACAAGGAAATAATCCAAACGCCTGAAATGAAGATGGGACAATATGGACGTGAATTACAAACAGAAGGCAATAAAGCGGTAATTTGTGCGAGAAAACCAGCTTGAACTGAACTGACATGACAGTTTCATCTGGTCAAACGTTTTCCAAGTGATTGCTCATTATGCCAATTTGAAACGCATCCACGCTGCTGAAAATGGGGCTATCCAAAGATCTTAGGTGGATCACTGTATTGTGATTCCTGAATAATTGAATTCTGAATCTAAAAACCATCGAATATGTATAAAGAACGCACTCGATATAGTCCCAGTTTATTGCGTTGTGTGGCGGTGTATTTTTGTTATTTTTTTCATTTTTGGTTCCCACAACTTTCACAAGGTTGTGTAAATCTGCGCGGTTTGAATCATAAATGAAGAATTCGTTTTAAAGATGCGGAGCATGCACACACTTGAGTGCAACTGACAAACCCGCGACAATCGCAGTTCTAATAGGTATGAACTTTTCATCTCCGATGCTCATGTTGCTGGTTGAGAATTGGATATCCGTTACGTCGAGTCGGATATGCGATGGCGGGCAACCAACTAAAATCGAGCACCTCAGGTACTTAGGCAGTTGTGTGATGGTGTGCAAGTTTTCAATACACTTGCCAAATACCTATCAGGACAAAATATCAGTTATCAAATGAAAATCTTAAGAAAGTTCGAAGAATAAACTTACGGTTTCATTTTCGCTTTAGGGATATGAAACCCCAAGAGTGAAAAATTTATAGATTTCAAAAAGCCCGTTGGTATCATATGATCAAGTAACCGATGGTGATACCGGGAAACGAAAAAATCAGTGCCATGACGGATTTAGTAGGGCAGCTTACGTGGACTGTGATTTGTGTTGCTTCTGACAAGCAACCACGAGTCGCCGGATACACTTTTTCGCAACTCTTGACTTTAAATAGAGGATGCCACGTGGAAAGTAGCAGAAAACGTGAAAGCGGAACATAGAAAGCCGTACATAGACTCCAAAAAGCAAATCTCCCATATATTATTGGTTGAAATCTGGATGATGATTCGGGTAAGTCATGGTTGAATATATATTGAAATCTTCCGAGAATCATCTCAAGTTAACTTTCCTCATCATTTGTCATTTGGTCAAACTGTTTAGAAATGCAATTTCGAGCGAACAACTATCGCTGAAAGCCCGAAACCAACCCGTTAGAACCAAATGAGACCCAGGGTGAAGATAACTCCATGGTGGAACACCATGAATGACAGGCAAAATAGTCAGTGTGTGTGTGCGTGCATGCGGGAGTGAGCGAGCGAACAGTCCAAATGAACATGCAAGTGCAGTGGAAACAGATGACATGATTTCCCAAAACGAAGTGTGATAAGGCATCGTGTGCAGAAAGTCAGTTGAATCGTATCATCACAGTTAATGTCTTGATGTTATGTGGGCGCTTTTTGCTCTCAGAGATTTTTTTCGACGGCCTCAGCGACATTTAGTGCGCGTGCCGAAACTTGTTTCAATCACTTTGAAAGGGAACGGAAATCTAACATGCTGGATTAATAATAACCGGACGACTAAGTATGCCGCTTATTATTGTCACATTTTAAGCATAACTGAGAAAACGGAAATAATGTTTCTTACTGCCATGTTGTGTGGCCGACCGAGTGTAACACACACGCGCAGTCATGAGGGTATAGTCATACAAATTGTAACAACATGGTTAATAGTTTTCGGAATCAATTGCATGCCTGGACTTGAGAGAATACATAATCTGCATACACATAAAAAATGTGCGTAGTCCTAATAAGGCTATGTGCAGTGTGGCGTGAAGCTTTACACCCTTCCCATTTTGCAAGTTCATTTTCTTCCGTCTCACCAATGAGAAGTGTAGCGATCATTAAAGGGCATTTTACTCTCTCATTGTGAGATCAGAATTGCGTGCCCAGTCACCTTATTGTCAATGGTAGGAACTACGGACGCACTGCAAAACTGACGCGGATTGTCAGACGAAACTTTTCGATAAAGATCGAATCACCATCAGTGATCGAATCACTTCAGGCGTATAGGTTAGCATACAATCGAGAAAAACAAAGCAGCATAAGCATCACCAGCACCATCTACTTTTGGTATTTGTAAGCAGTGCTTTCGGAAAAACCCCAAATCGCTAGATGATGCGCTATGTGACGTGGTCAAAGATGACGGAATGTTTTCAAGGAAATCAACGCATTCCAAGATGCTACAGGACGTAAACTGAAACAAAACATACTGCCAACAAAATCATTTCAAAGTCCAGCAGGCCGAGTTGTCTTGAAATGCAGTGGATGTCCCTATAGAAAGAATTTTTCTGCCAGGAAACAATGACTGATACCGGCAATGATCGAAAACGTTGGCCAATTAATGGCGAGAAAGAACTTGAAACCACGTTCAAAAGAATGAAAGTGTAAAATTCTTGGATGAATTTCACTAAATCCAACTGTATCGTGAACGGGCTTGGATTTTAGGCATTCGCAGTTCCGGCACTTAGTCGCTGATCTTGGCGCTTAGATTACAAACGTGCTATTGCCAGTCAAAGTGACACCATCAATAAGTAGGAGGATGAAACGTTTGATCAGCGTCCGGAAGCTGTATGGTTCATTCGGATAACGTCTAAAACCCTAAATATTTCAGCGAAACGTGAAAACAAATATAATCCACGAAAAAACCAATGCCAACAAAACAGAAACATTTATTTGTACTTTCCTGTCCTCTATTGCGATTGCATATATCCTGTTTTAGTTGTCTGTTTGACTAGGGATTTCCATCCTTCACTAGCTTTATCGTATTTTTGTTTGGATGACTGTCCTTTCACACAAAAACCTCAGGTCATCGTATTTATTTCCTCTTCAATTCTGTGGTTGAAATGATTCTTGAGATAGCCCTATCTTTACGTGGGAATGGTGGCATTGATCTTTGCACAGACAGTAAATTGTCTAACCTGGAATACGCAGACAATGTGGTTCTTCTGAGGAAAGATCCAGGTAAGTTGCAAGCCTTCCAAGATAGCTTAAACACCAGTGAAGCAATGTTTGGGATGCCTTTACATCTTCAAAGTGCAAAGTGCTGCTGCCGGACTGGGTTGGCTCTATACCAAACCTCTTTTTAGCATGGGGAGCCTTAGATGAAGTGGATAAGTTTTGTTACCTGAACAGTTGCATTTCATCAGGTGATCAGATACCGGATGAAGTCCCATCGCGTGCACTGAAGGCGCGTTTGGCCTTTGCCGAACCTTGGCCATTTGTGGCGCCGGTAGGACATCCGGCTGTCGACCAAAAGTCGAGTGCACACCGTATCAGTTAGATCGGCTCCTTTATACGGCCCAAAAACGTGGTCATTAAGAGTAGAAGATAAGCGATGACCATCAGTTTATGAGCGTCGATGTCGCCGTCGCATTGCTCGAATATACTGGGGACGACATATCAGAAGTACTGACGTTAGGCGTAGAGTGTTGGGAAACAGTGGTCGGACACTGGAACAAGTACTGAATCTAAACAGGTTAAGGTGGTTGAGACGTGTTACGCATACCTACCGACAGACGTTCTCCGCGTGCGCTGCTCTCCGAGGCAGATGATGGTTATAAGGTAGGTCGACATGGTCAGTTCATGACACGGCAAAAAGGTTTGAAAACCTAGGCTAGTAGATTTGGCCCAGTAAGAAGTGTGAGACTACCGCGTTATGGTGCACGAGACTCGTCTACCAAATGGTTGGAAACATCAGGTGATATGACTAAATGTCGAGACCAGTAGTGTAGTTGCATTCAAACTCTTTCTTCGTCTTCGTCATTTCCGCTTATTACCTTGATTTTTTGGATGTTTTTCACTTTGTGCTTCTATCTTTTGTCCTAGACTAAACGGCGCAGCGAGATAGCAACCAAGACCAGAGCACAGAAGTGCGAGGGTAATGGTTGAATGAATTGAACTGAACATATTGTATGTGTTGTTGCTGACTGAGTTTCCCAAAAGATAACAAGCAAAACTACCACGTTTCGGTACCCCCTTAAAGGAAGTCTAATACGAACAAAAGAATACAAGTATGTGACAAGAGCGCTGAAGTCGCTGAGTAGAATTACGGAACTGGTTGGGCTGTGCGGACACATACTTACCATCCGGTATTTTTAGGGCGTGCGTTTTGCCGATAGTTCCAAAATGTGTACGCCTTTAGTCGATCCGGATACAAAGCACGATAAGTATCGACCAGGTCAACTTGATTCAGGAGGACTCCAAATCCAGCTCGTTCTTGATCCGTAAAGCCAGCCGACTTGTGATTAGTACTGGGATTGGCCAAGTCTATGAACAGTAATGAGAAATCGGGATAATGTAGACAAAGTAGACGGACTTAGTTGGTCACCATTTCAAGCCAAATTCAGGAAAGGCTTCCAAAATCAACCAACATCTAATACATACATTTCAAGAGTCGACGAAGCAATTCCGACCTAAAATATTACCATGAATGCACCTCGAAACATTTAGATTTCAGCTTCACTCAACTGGAAAAGATTTTCAACCAACGAATCAAGTGCCAAAGACAAACAAAAGCAATCTTTTTTCTAACCGCTTTGACCGTCTCGGATGTCTCATTCGGACAGGGCAGAGTTATATGCTACCGGGCGAATCCCCATGGCGCACATAGGGAAACGCCCGCTCTCGCGCTTAACCTTGAATGAACTGGACCCGCCAGATAAGCGGGCTTCCACGATCAGCGGCAGCGCTCGAGGATGTGGTGGAATTTCCGTTTGGCTAGCGCTCTCCGATCCCAAATGCCACAAGTCTGCTGACGACGCTGAAATGCGGCAAGTGTGGCCCTCCACTAGATAAGGTCATAGCTCCTTGTCGTGTTCCACTTACCCGACAAGGTTTCCTGGAAGAAGTGAATGAGTCATACAGCTGACCACCGGCTCAACTGGTCCAACTCTGCTGCCTTACAGGAGGCGCTTGGCTGCGCAAAGCTAGAGGTGCATCCTAGAATAAAAAGCCCTACTCTGGACCGAACGACTGAGCACTACAACAGCACACAACGCAAACAAAAATGACATTATTGACTGACTGTTCTTTCGTGCTCATTGCTTATTCCCACCTGAACGCAAGCTTTTTTACACTGTACACAAAAACGTGTCTTCCCAACTTTCTGCTCTACCAACAGGAACTTCGGTCGACCGTACATGGAACATCCAACCAACCATTCAGTCTCAGACTAACTATTGTGTAGTTTCCGTTCTACATGCCGCGGCGCCACTTGTGGTACTTAGGTCAAACCGGATCGCGGTAACAGCTCCAGCTCGATATTACGCACACAGGACTGAGAATAAAGGAACCATTTCTAGGTGCATTCACTATTCAGTCGTTTATATGTAAAACAGTATGTGGTGCCAATGATAAGCAACCCATTAACCATTTGGGATGCAGTCTGCATTTGTATCATGATGATCCATTGATTTCCATGATGCGATGGGGCACTACGAATCGCGATATTGCGACCTGGCTGCAGTTTGTACAGTACTTTGCCTGGTGCTTTATCATTTGGATTACTAACTTTTGCATACTGGATGATACATGTGCTCAGTCGACTCCACTGGCAACATCAGACAAGCAAATGGTATGTGCTGTTATTCAGTCACCGTTTGGTGGTGGTTGCTTCGGTAAATGAGTAAAGCGGCCACAAAGCCAATTGCATCAACCGATCAAGAGCCACAAGAAGGACCGGAAGATGTAGCCATATTGGCCGTAGGTCGCGAGAGGTTGACCAAAAAGACAATAGAGAACCAAAAGTATTCCAGCAAAACTATCACGGATAGATAACTCAGATTATCAGTGTGAGGGTATGGACTGTACATTCCCAATAGACGGCCTGGTTTTTTCTAGTATTCGTAATACCCGAACTGATAGGACGTATTGAAATCCCTTCCACTAGCAACTGCGCTAACCAAAGTAACAAAATGACCAAGGCTGCGGGATAGCACGTTATTTGAATTGCAGAACTCGTCTGTATAAATAGTGTTAAAGCAAAGAAAATAGTTGGTAGATTAGAAGTTAACCAATCACAGCGAGTTTGTGCTGTATCTGTCCTCGGTGATGTTGACTGACTGAAGCTCCTCAGCGTGCGCAAGTACGAAGTTGTGCCTGGCCGTATCATGTGCGATTACCACTGAATCACTACATTCTTCTAGCAGGTAGTACAATGGTTTAGCGAGCAGCCAGCACGTCTCAGCCTGTCTTGTATCGAGGAGAAAATTGGAACAGACAAAGAGAACTGAGGGACCAATCAAGTGCCAACTGTTACCTGAAACGAATCAACCAGCTGGGTTCATCACCAAGGTAACCACTCAGAAGAGCAGGCTGTGAATGCTATGTGGCCTAATAAGATTGCGAGCCGGAGTTCAGCTATGGCTATGACTCTTCTTAAATAAACTATCATTTTGATACCAATAAATTAAATTAACTCGAACACAGAGGAGTCTCCTCACTAGAACCAGCGGGCAACCATAGAACAAGTAGCATTAGATCAAGATGACACACCAAGCGAGTTGCATTTAACCAGCAAGAGGAGTACAGAGCAGAATCTCAAGGACACCAGACGAATAAAAATCAGGAGCAGGAATGTGCACGCTGTCTGACCATCAATCTCAGTGAACTGCCGAAGAGAAAACGGACTTTAAGTGACTTCACTCGCACCGCTGTCTAGCTTGTCCGGTGTGACGAATACAGTCGTCGGCTTTTATTATAATAGTGTAAACGATACCAGACACGCCCAAAATTTGTGGCACACAGTCTTTGCTTTCATTATTATCTAGTCACTCCTTTTGTATTGACCGTACAAACATTGTTCCATATTTTGACAAGGGGAATACTGCAACCTATAAGCCACTGAAGTGGGGAAATCAGCCGGTGGTGATCCGATTTCAGTTTGGGACCCCATGGACATCAGTCTTTTTTAATCAACGTTCTACTTTGTGGATTATTATGAAATTCACGAAAAATTTGATCAGTAATGGTATTAAGGCAATACAAACCATGAATAAGTAATCCAATGAAACAGTATCGAATTAAAATGACGCAGCTCAGTAGCTTCATGTACGTACTGAGTAGTTCAGAAGGACAGCTCGTATCATGATAGCAAGAGACGGAAAGGACTGACCTTATTTAACATCAAAGAGATTTGTAATTAAACTCACAGTTGGTCATTTGAGCGATGAGTTCGGCTAACTTATCGGCTAGTAAAAAAGAGGTAAGACAAATATTTTTATGAGGACAGAACAGCGGTGATAACATGTTACACTTCATAGAGCTTTTTTAACCAATACTGATGGTTAGACAGAACGCTAAATAACTCAGAAACAAAGAATACTGTCATCAGCAAGAAAGTTCCCCTTTTTGAGTGATTCAAAACATCCCTGAATGACACACGTTCCGCTTTAGAACTATAACTTATTTTATTTGCTCTCGGTTGCGATCGTTCGCGGTAGAAAAAGTAGAACTGGTAAATTCGCAATGATGACCATATTGTAACGAAAAAAATTAACACTGGTGATGCAAACCTGTATTTTACCAGTCAAACAAATCAAGTCGGTAAATCATGTACAGCCGCTTATATAGTTCTTCTTCCGGATCGCGATTTAGCAACATCGATCGTCCGGCTGCATGAGTACTTCGACTCCGTTCTGGCCAGGTGCCTGTGGCCAATAAGTAGATTCTTTTGCGCACCATTTCCGTTCGGTTGGTCCGATTGTTTCGGTTGACGGCCTAATCGGTAGCCCTTCACATGGGCTATCTCGCTGATTGCTTGAGATTCCGCTGTGTTCCATCTGCAAGTTTGCATGTTTCTTTTTGTCTGCTGCGGCTTGCTTATGACATATTCACCGTGTCTTATTTAGTCTGTGGCTTTCTATTAGTTGGCCCGTTCTTCTGCTCTAACATTCCTCGCTCCTAGTTGAACGTCACGAATTAGTTCTGTTGTTTACAAATTCTTGATCAACGAATTTCTTCATCCCGGATTTTCACATTCAGTGCACTTCGAAACCTGAAATGTCTAGAGTTCGGAATTAAGAACAAGCAGAGAAGGTAAAATCGTCAGAGTTTTGGATCCGGTCAGCTTATGGGGAGACACCATCAGCAAATGACTTCTAGATCAGTCTAAGCGACCCAATTGTTTGGAATTTCTGTCTATCAGATTTCAGGCCATTGACGGATGGCGACAGCACAGACAGTCCGTCTTTCGCCCGGTAATCAAGAACACTTTGCTCAACAGTGCAGAAGGAACTGATTCAGTGAATACAGCATAATTTGAAGATATAACGCTTTCGTAAAAACAATTCCGCGATGCGTTTCAACTCGTTCTTCGCTAATTGGGTTGTGTCAATTCTTATGATGCACTCACGTTCCGTATCGAATGTGGAACCATCATATTTGCGACTTGAAGTGAAGCAAAAAATAACAATGACCATCCCATACTTAGATTAGTTAGCCAAAAGTACGAATTCCTAAAACAGATCAGGAAATTTTGTTCGAAATTACAAAATTCTCAGGTACACGAGTAGAAAAAATGTAGAAATTTATTCGTTTTACTACAAAAAATGATAACATAACAGCAGTGTCAATGCATGGATTGTGTTTTCTTCTGGGGAATCATGGATGAATGCTGTTCTGTTTGGTAGCAACGTAAATCTGGTCGAAGCAATCTACCTTTGTATTCGAACGGACACAACTACCGCTGAAAAGGCCCAAACCATCACAGCTTCACAACTGTCAGCCATACTAAAGTAACCTTGAAAGATGTTGATATCAACAACTAACTCAGTAGGCACCTCAGCTTTGCGGTTGATCGTACTTACTGGGCAGTAATTATCTTTTTGTCTTTTGTCTTCAATCACCTCGCTTTGCTCCCTCTACCTGCCCACAATGCTCCCACTGATAACAAGCCCGATTCTCGAGGAGGTTCCTGTCTCAAATAATCTTATCTTGTAATTCACATTTTTTCAGGCCTGTTCAGCCTCTGAATATGGCTCCTTTTAACGAGTGTACATTTGTAACTGTCAGATAGGAGGCTGCCATCTTGTTGTTCGTTTGACGTAAGTTTTGGTGCCTGTTGATACACTTCTGAGCCTCGGATCATGGAGTTTTTCCTCCTTTTGTACTTTTGTAGATCACACACGTGCTTTCCTCTTCGGAAGATCATTGTCCTTGGGTGTTACACATTCATGCAGGGAAATCAGCGGGCATGTCTAATACTCACAATGGGCTCTGAAAATATATGTCTGCTGCGTCCGTGAAGCACATATCCAAAAATTGAGCAGCGTGATTCAACAGATTGCACCTAGTATCTCATCAGGGCACTTCATGTGCAATTCAGGAGACGACACTGCTAGAGCTGCGGGTCAACGTGGTGTAGGAATAGTCTTGACTGACGAAACTGAAACTGCTCTTTTAGACTGGATCCCCGGTAATAGCCGTATATTTGCTGTAAGAATCCACGGATCAATTGGCATTTGAAGGGACAGCTGTGTTAGGCGCAGTTCGTTTGTGATCTCGGCATACACCCCAACAGATTGCAACTCTGGAGTGCAGAAGGATGAGTTCTACGATGGACTCACCACTCTCGTTTGCAGGAGAAAAGGCTCTGACATTGTAGTACTGGCGGGTGATTTTAATGCACAAGTTGGCAAACTTAGTTCGTCAGAGGTGTTGTGCCTTACCCGCTGAGCTCACAGATCACGGGGATAGGCTTCTCCAGTTTTGTGCAGACAATCGGTTATTCCCGTTTAATACGAATTTCCGACACAGCCCGCGTCACACATCGACATAGTGCTCTAAATTTGCACTACTGTAAATCAGATTAGTCACCTCGCTGTAAGCCTCCAGTGGCACAGTTCTGTTCAGAACTGCAGATCTTGCTGATCCCCGTATGTAGAGTCGGACCATGCATTAGTTTTAATGCGATTATAGCTCCAGCCCCATGGTCATGGACACAAATCGCAAACCCTATTAGCTGTGCGAAGTTTGTGCGATCCAGAAGTCCTGACCTGTTATGAACAGAAATTAGCACATGAGCTAGGATCTACGACGAACAGTAATGTGGATAAGCATTGGGTCCGTATCTATCAGGCAATGCACATGGGAGTAGGTTTCACAATGTGCCCCCAGATCAGATGTTCATCAAAGGTACTGGATTTCTCATGAGTCACTAAGTTTATTGGGGCAAAAACGCCGGTTCTTTAACTGTGAGATGAATATACGTAAAAATCTACGAAGGAAAGTGACGAAAAGCCTTAAAAATGATGGCGAAAATCGGTGGCTTATGGTAGCCGAAGAAGTGGAAAAAGCAGCTGCCTCAGGTAACAGTCAAAGACTGCTCAAACTAATTCGCGACGCCTGTGGACGGCGAACCCCGGTTAGTGAAACGATATGCGATAGAAATGGAGAGCCTAATCATGGCGGAGAGCAAAGGCTCGACAGCTGGGTCGAATACTTTAGGGATCGGTTTAGTTGTCCGCACGCTAATATAGTTACTCCTGTGTCAACAAGTGTGATTCCTCGGGGTGTATCACTTGAGCCCCCATCTGAAATTGAAGTAGAATCGGGCATTCGACTACTAAACGTAGAAAAGCGGGCGGTCCCAATGAACTTCCCCCAGATTTTCAACCTGGGTGGAGATGTGGGAGAATTGCATCCACCCGATCAATCGTACGTAATGAAATAGCTCGTACCCACGGACCACACAAGAACAGCAAGAATATATTCTGTCAAGTTCGTTTGGTATCAAGTTGCTCGTTTCCAAAAGGAAGGATGTACTTATTGGCGGATAACGTGCTGACCAATCACAAAGAGATTTCGCCGTGTCTACACGATTTAATGGTTAGAAGGGCCTTTCCCGGTTGGTTGAACACTTAAAATGAAGCCGTGACGCATCGGAACGCATGTGAAGACATTCAAATCACTTCAGGATGCTTCGATACAACCACTTGCCACCTTTCTCTGTGAAACTAAAAACAAGGAGCGTATCCCGTTATTATGGGCCGAGTCATTGATTTTACCCATCTCCAAGAAGGGAATACACAATGAATATAGTAACTATCATGATATCAGCTTAATTCCGGTAGTCACCAAGGTATTAGCCTCGATTTTGCTTCGTCACCTGACACCGGATCGCGAGAGGAGCGCCTGCGGACAGCACGCCGGATTCCGCCCCGGTCAAGGATGTGCCGACCAGATTTTGACCGTCGACCGATAGTAATGGTTTTCTTCGGCTTGAAAGGTGCCTTCGATTCAGCTGACCGAACGGAGCCATTCAGTGATCTTCATCGAAAAGGCATGCCACGGAAGTTCGTAAATCTACTGAAATCACTGTTTTCTGATATTTGCGGCCGCGTAAGCGTTTGCGGTGAAATATCCAATCCATTCGAGACGACCAGTGGTGTATGACAAGGGTGTCGCTTATCGTCATTCCTGTGTAACTTCGTCATCGATGAGTTGATGGAGAATGTAAAAAATTTATTAAATTTGGACAAAGCAATTCAGCTTGCCATATCGAGAAACTCCGTTAAACTGGTTTAGTTCAGGTCCCATGCGCTCTATCCTAATTTTATATTGCATCAACCAAACTATTGCTTGCTTTTCATGCACTGTCACCACATATTCCACGCCCACCATAGCCTTGGCTTCCTCATCCGCGTAACAATTATTGTTCAGTCATATTGCATCTCACTGTTATTTTCGGTCTTGTTTCCATGACAAGTGTCCATTGACTCCAATTCTCATGAGTCTAACTGTTGTTCCTAATTATCGCTTACGTAACCTTTCTCCCCGGTTTTGGAATGATCCACGTCTGGGTTACATGACGAGGCACAAACGTTTGAACGCAATCATCTTTCTCTCTTCATCTGCCTTATCCGTATGAATGACTGAACTTAGCCATCTCTCTGTGATCTTGCACTTTCTCATAACCATGATATTCCTCTTGTTCTACAACCGCGCTCGTGTAAGTGAGTTCCCTGGAATCAATAATCCTCTTCTGTCTGTTGATTGGCCGAAATGCCCCCATGAATGAGGACCTACTTTGTAAACCACTTGACTCGCTCCTGTATTGCCGTCTCGAGCGTCTCCTGTCTATTGTTGCTAGGGCGTCTTGAAGTTTTTTCACTGTACTGATTCTGTGGTCGGTTTGTCCACAATTTGAGGTACGTTATTGTTACTGTATGATCATTTGTCCCATAGTATACGTAGTAAAGTGAGGCTGTGTTCTCTGCCTTGAGAATTGGGGTTCGTTTATCTGCGAGTCACTCACTTACGGGACGAAAATCCTATACAGAGAATGTCTTGCGAAATCCTCAGGATGTAGGCCTCACACTGGAAAATGGTGAAAAATTATGATTTTTCTCTGAAGTTGAAAGGTAGTGCTTACCGTGCCACGGTGAGCCCAGTTTTGTTCTCTGGTTGCAAGATATGGAGTCTGAGTGCGGAAGATGTTCGTCGTTTTGAGGTTTTCGATCATCAATATTTACTTATTATCCGTGAAATTTGACGGAATGACCGGGTGAGCAATGCTGAGGTCAGAAATCGAGTATTGGGTGCCAGTTCAGAGAACGTTCTATCACGGCTTATCCAGCTTATGAGACTCCGTTGTTTGGGGTACGTGTTACGTATGTCAAAAACACATCCAGCACACCGTGTCCTATTCTCCGTTCCTCCTAGGGAGTGGAAGAAGCCACTTGGAGGTCAGCAGATGACGTGGAAGTGGGGAACGAGAATCTGTACAGCGAACCTAGTGGAAACAATCACCACACGTCTCCGTGGTTGGGGTTCAACAAATCTCTCAACCAAATGGCTGGCGACACCGAAGGTTATGGCAACGAATCGATCGTGGTGTTACTTTTTATCAAGTCAGAATAATTCTACCCCTTTAGGTCCATTCCTTGTCCATCTAATACGTTTATTCTTTCTTTTATTGCGTGCAAAATGAGAAGAAACGCAGTGATCAGTAGGGCTTGCTCTGCTGTTTAACGCAGCACGATGAGGACGATCATGGGAGATCGTCATTCTCATTATAAGCCCCGAGTAAAAATACCACTGATGAAACGAGCACTGCTTTTCCATGTCATATCCAGTTGCATTTACCAATTCGCATATGGGTGCGCATCCACAAACAGATAGACAACTGCATAACCCAGTGGTTGAACATATCCCAGTTCGGCTTCGGAAACTGATGAACTGAAAACTCAAGTCGGTTAAGGCGTCGGTCAAACACAGAGCATCCAAGTCCTCCATTGCGCAACACCTGCTCTGCGTTAGTCTGAGCACTGCACTCACCATCTCTTACGTCACTAACAGTCGAAGACTTTTGAGATACTCGGAGATACTGGCAATTGGCCCTTACCAACTATAATTGTAAAAACAGCGGAAATAATTCAGCTTTACCTTGATAAAGTGTTTCTAAATGTCAACTGCTTTCTTGTTGAATGACTCATGCTGTGTGTTTGCCTTCAGCCTCAGTAGAACACTCAGTTTACCATTGATAAAAACGGTCATCCTGAAAGCAATAGGCAGTAGCAAAGATGTACCGAAATTCCATAGATTAAATAGTGTAAACTAATGCTATTGACCCCTGTCGAGTAGCGTTATCGGTTTTCGGATCGACAACAGAATGACCCTCATCTAACTTACAGACTGCCTATTGATCCTTATATATTGGCCACCACGATTAGTCACACGCGCGCACCTCGCATCCGACAATACCAATTTGCCCAACTGCATTTCGCCACTCACCGGACGGCCCTCCTTGGCCGTACTGTACTTCAAATATGTAAATGTTAACCGCAAAGTGAATACACAAGTATACTGATTTATTCCAGCAACTCTGTTAGAAGTATTTCTACGAATATGCGAGCGCTTATTGTGATTAAGGTGGATCACTCGAAGCAACCCACGTTATTTGAGGTAACTGAAAGTTCGCTTGATTGGAGGAACACGCCAAAACGTTGTGCTCCTTAATGCCGAACATCTACATATATAATTGGAAGCTTTTACTTGGTTTTCTTATTATCAGAGGTAAGCGAACGATGAAAATGCGGAGGGGCGCCGGTTCGATCCCGGCTCGCGGCTTCAGACTTTTCGATGTGAAAAATGCAAGTGGATTTTCTATTACATAAATTTTATTTATATGCGCTCAAAAAATGGGTAAAACAAATGACGATCAGGAATGATGAGATCATCCTGGTTTTTGCTCCTCATATCATGATACATCAGCCAGCGCTTTGGGCACTAAAACGACCGACAAAATATCTGTTTGACTTGGCAGTAACCAAACAGACCTCTCCCTCACTCCACCGTGCGCACTGTTTTGGTTTTCAGTCCCGTCGCTTTCACTGTAATATTTTTCTCATTGTATGTTATGTAAACTGAAATGTTTTTCGATTACAGTAGACAAGAGTAAACGAAATGCTGGCATCTCGCAACTTGTGTCTTGTATCTGTTCCCGCGCATTTTACACTTCTTGTCTAACTCGGTTGAAATAGAGTTGGCCAAGTATGTCAGAGCTTTAGGGTTTACTGGTACGATATGTATGAAATTTGATAGGTATCTTCTGTAGCATTCTCAGTGACACCAATTGGCTAAGTTTTCTCCAGCGTCTTGAGCGACACAGTATTTTTTAAATCGTGAAAAAATCCTGAAAACTTGTCCAAACCCACTGAAACAGCATTCTGCATTAGACTACGTCTGTGCTTGCCAGTAGGCAGATTATTGAAAAATCCACTTGGGCTGTTACCAGTCGGCCTGTTTGCCCAGACCGCACATTTTGCATTCTGGCAAAACTTTCACCAGTAAAATCTGCTGTGAAACCAGGATTATCAACGGACAGATATCAGCATGTAGTCGACTTTTCAAAAGTCTACAAGGTTACGAAGCTAACTGTCCAGATTACTTTCCGGCAGCCTTATGGCATGCGTAACAAGTTGATGTTATAAATATCAATTCCGCCTGAATATATCGGATAATTAAAAGTTGAATCTGTAGCGCTAGTGGAAGAATGAAAAATATGATTAGTGTGCTGCATATAAAACACCTTGGAGGCATGTAAAACCTGATTGCCAAAGACCCTGTTACGAACCATTTTGCGTATTACCACTCACACAACGAATGGGATATTTTAGCCTCTCTCAAAAAAACGATCAAAAATAAACAGTTCAGTATCCCAGTGAGATGGCATGTACCAGGTTCTTTCTTCTGTACAGCAGTTATCTTTGTAGGTCTCCACATGTCAGTAGTTTCCGGTAATGACTGGTGACATTCTCCAGGCGACCTGACAAAGCTTTGGCATACACCTCCAGGACAACAGAGGATAAACCATCTGGGCCAGAGGCTTTATTGATTGACAGTGAACTTAGTTACATCCAAACATCCGTGAGCTTGACTTGATGAGGCTTATTAGTGATGCTGTAGACAGACGAACAAACATCCTGAAGGCAACGAGCAAAAATCCGTTGGAGTTTTTGGACGTCAACGCAGTGGTTCCCGCTCCTGGAATTACCACAGAGCCTTTCTATGGTGTGCCGCACGTTCAAACAACTGGAGTTTCCTATAGGCGTTAGATTTCCGGGTTCTATCAGCTTAGCTCTCCGCTTTACTTCGGACTTTCACCTGCTTCCGTATGCCTGTTCTTTTTTCCTACGTAGATGTTTCAGTAAAAGAAAGGAAAATCTTTCAGTCTGAACATCAGTGATTCGAAACGGATATCAATTGTGAAAACACAAATTGAGATAATCAGTGACATCCCCACAAAACATCGCGATTTTGATTATAGAACACGATAAAATCGGTAGAGTTTACGACTTTTGTAAGAGTGTTATGTTTTCAGAAAAGAAGTTTCGCTGTTTCACAGTTCTGCATGTTCGTCGGAATAATGTGCGTCGATTCTTCTAACTGTAAATTGTTGGGCAAAATTTCAGAATACAGTGGTCAGAACTGCTAAGCGGCACACAAACAACCCTGCTTCTTTTGTGAAAACAAAATTTTGGCAGGCATCGTTTCTGGTGGGAAAATGTACTGAGTCTTTCAAACCGAGTTCCATAAGGAAAGTTGTTTTAAAAAAACTGAAATAAACACCGAATATGCACAGACAGTCATCTAAGTCCGAAATAGCTAAAGTCGATAGGAAATTAGGAAGTGCCTACTTATGCTCTAACAAAAAGACTTCTTGCGTACCGTGCTCTCTTTGGTCACGAATACATCCCCGAAATCGGAAACTGAAATACTAGTAGTATAAACATCAGCGAGGAGACGATTACAAACTCCGGTGGTGGTCGAGTGGTATCGGCATTGACTTTTTCCAGGGAAAGTAGCTCTAGTCCCATCACCGCTGATCACACAGGTGGTAGGCAGCAGTCCGCTGCCTTCCGGCTAGTTAACACGCCTAGTCTATTCGGACACCATGTGATTGTCCACTCCAAGTTTCGGGGCCAGTATGCCGGTTTTCATTAGTGTAGTAGGTCTCTGAGACTGTGAGGTATGCTCATTCCGCTGTACTCATGAACAAAAAAGTAATGAAAAAGTAGCACGTAGATGAACAGACACAAACACGTCATTGGCCGCGATAAGCCAGTCCGCATGTCATTGCCTCTAGTTTGGTGAACTGCGTCCAAGAAATCTAACCCGACCCAATTGACCAAACTCCCTGGTCAGGCTTTTCAAATCCTTATCCTATGCCATTGATTGAACACCCTTTCTCATCTTCGAATCACTACTCGTCGTAAAGAATATAGTAGGCTGAGCAGTTCTATCGAGGTTCATGCGCAAAACGCACCATATAAACCCTCATCTTGGTGGGCGTTATTCATGGATCTAGGTCCTTTCCTACTGTGCCCAAACTCTGTACTTGACATCGGCATTGTGGATCCCACGTTTCCAAAGAATTTGGTGTTCAAGTACTGACAATTTCCTTGTCTTCCGCCTGCAGTGATCATGCTTCTGAGTTGCCTAACAACGGCGGCATTTACTCGGTCTTTGACGGGCAAACCGATAGCATCTTAGTGTTCCCGATGAATGAGGTTGGCATAAGGTAAACCTAAAATCAAATTTTATCAATTCGTCCAGCAGACCAATCCCTTGGGAAAGGGGCGAGTCGGATGTGTAGTGACCTCGATCGTTTTGAGAAAATGACTATTTTTTGGACACCATTTTGGATCTATTTTCTCTACGATCTTTTCTGACGTATGACATCGACCTCATAGTGTTCTCCGGTTGCGTACGTTTTACTGGACTGACTTTTCCGAGGTTTCCGTAGACCTCGTTTTGAATCACTTACACTTTCGGTCTCTCGCCGATTGTACACGCTCGCGGTTCGCTTTCTGCACAGCCGTTGCGTTACGTTTCGTTTTCCGTTCGGTGTATCTCTCGTATCGGTACTGTTTCGGTGCCACGATATACAGAATACACCTTTGCATCTGTCAACCGACTTGCGTCTTCTCTATTCGTCCGATGGAGGGGATTACGTTGGCATTTCGCTGTTAGACCCAATAGGAGACACGTTCACCAGCCGCTCTCGAACGTCTTCTATAGATGATACAGTCATTGGTTTGCATTACACACGAAAATGACCGCTCACTGCTTTCGAGATCCTTTTCCAGTGGATAGGTTGACATGAGATAGATACTGTGTGTGACACGAAGAACCCCTGTCTCATTATAGTAACACATTAGTGACCAAGTTTACGGCGTTCTACCTAGATCATCGCAATCTGTAACTGAATTTAGCCGTCTTAGATTCGTATGTATTGTGCTCTCGATTCGTTAAGGATCAATCATTATTCCTTCTCTGTGATGCCGGACATCCAGAAATTGTACATTCTGCGACGCGGACCCTCATTAGCGGTTACATCTTAATTAGACCATTACACCGCTAACCTCGTTTCCTATTGGTTATCGTTTGTCCGTATCCAAATTGGTAAGCTGCGCTCGAAATATAGATTGACGCTTACGATACGCTCGTTCTTTTTGTTGCTTTCTTGTGCGTTCGATTACGAGTACCACATCATGACATCAGTACTAATTTACACATAACTGCCATTCAAATCAGTTACTCCTAAAGGCACCACAACAACACTGTAGTCCAAGCTTGCTTGCATTATGAAATTACAGTGACAATTTAGTAGAAATCTAGCATGCTGTTTCTGTTAAATTGTCACCTCTGACGTTGAATCATGAAATCAGCCACATTGTTAAGTCTTATAAAATAATATTCAGTGACAAAGATCAGAAACTCACCTCTTGTGAAATTTGGTGATAATGTCATTGCCAGGACGAGAAAACAGAAACTCAGAGCGGACACTTTACGGCTTGTCATTCCGAAACCAAACTGAACTCTTGTCAGCCAGTCAGTCGATATGGTTTTCAAAGAAACACAAAAGGGTCGCTAAGCATGCACATGATTGGTTATTGTTAAAACGACATTATCGATTTTCCTCCATTGATCGCACTCGTTCTCGTTTCATATGGACACACAGTTGACTCAAGCAACAACAACAACAACAACAAATTGGCCATATTGTTCTGTGTCCTGGATGAATTGAAGTGCGTTATGGTGTCTAACTTCTAAGAAAAGTGGATGACAAAAGCATTTGATTAAATATGACTTCGCTTTATTATCATATTGTTCAAATCACTCGGCAACAAAAAAATAAAAAAGGAACGGCTTCAAGTATCTGTGATTAACCATACAAAATCTCGTGCTATTTTAACCCAAGATGGTCAAAGGAAGTTCACAATCTGATTCCCCTGCTTGAGGAAACACCCATCCCCGTGTATACAAATGGTTGAATAACAGACTCAGTCACCCGATGAGGTACTGTATCCCCCGGGCAATTATTATATGGAAAGCGAGGGGGACTGTCACGAAACACTCGTACTTCCTGATAGTTTCTATTCCTATTCCGCAGATAATTTTTACCAAATACGCGGCCAGTGCGTGCACATTCAAAGTCCCATCCCCCGTCCCATTTCAAGCACAGTGTGTCTCCATAACATAAAATAAAACCGAATTCGATCATCGCCCTGTAACGTGAAAACCTCGCCTCCTAAACCGGTTGAAACTGAGCATCTGTTTATGAACATACGAAAAATATGTCTGTTTAAGTGCCAAAATCCGGCTGAACTGATCGAACAGGCAGACAGACAAATAGGTCTGCGGTAGTTTAAGGGGTTTCTTTTTACGTGAGCGCTCTACCAAAACATTGTACCCTGGTATTGTCAACGTAAGGCTTCTGGCTCTGTATGCTAATGCTGCACGCCTAGCCCGAATAATATCTTTATTTTGAGCTGTTTGACTAGTCAATATGTCTGTTAGTCAAAATCACTTACCTTTTTGTAGGATTTGTTTTATGGGGCCAGCTGTTCGAAAAGTATTCGCGTTTGCAATACTGGTCTCACAGTTGCCGCTTTCCGCTGCCACCGCAGCCACCACCACAACATATATGTTCATTTTTTCCGGAAAACTGTTGTATCAACGCTTGTGTGACAGAAGTCAGATGAAAATTCTCTTTGGACTTTCCATTATTATTCATTTGACCAAACTAAGAATAAAATGGTTAAAAGGTTCGTCTATTTTCCCAAAAGTCTGCAAGCCATGACTGATGCTCTTGGTTTCTGTTTTCCATGTTTGCAGAGTTATATTTCAACCCTTGCGTCCTGGGTTCGAGTCTTGCTTCCACCGCTGGTCACTATCCCCAGTTATTGGTCTCTAATTAGGCGTGGCCCTCGCCCTGAATATCATTAGTATTTCTAAAGAGAAGAGGGGAATTTATGGGCTAGTTCAATTCCGACAACGTTCACTTTTGGTTTTCTTAGCTATACCAAAGAATTAGGGTTCCTGGTTATAATACATATTTACCTTATAAATTCTAAGACTCCCAGTCAGATGTTGCTACTACTGGTGTTTTAGGTAGTGCGTTCGTGGTAATTCTCAAAGGTTGGATACGTCGTATCACTGGTACCTATACCGATACCTGGAGGCAGATTGGTATGATTGACTACCCTAATACGTATTATGACGACAAATTATTATGGATGATATCGTTTTCCTTCAGTTTGGTGTTTCTTCTAAACAATTCAGAATAACAGGGAAGAGGTTGATTGTGAGACAAAAGTATATAGTTCTTCGTCTCAGTCGCGAACGAAAATTCTTTTGGTCTACAAGTGCATTTAGAATCAATCGATTTTCGCTATGGACCAATCAGGGTCATCGTGACAATCGATACGGAGTCTAGTGTAGCTCTCGGATTGACCTTTTACCATATTCTCTGGGTTCAAGAAATATCTGTCAACCGCGATTTGCTTTCGTTTACTGAACACATTCAGTGATGCTCCATGTAAACCAGAGAGAAGAAAGTGCCATCTCTTAACACTTCACTTTGAGTCCGGTAAAATCGATTGGAACTAGAAATGACCTAGATAGCACGAATTGCAATAATTCAGTGGAAAAGATGGTACCGCTGAGCAGTAACTAATATCTAGTAAGATGTAACGTGAAAATAGACAGGAATTGTGCGTAAACAATAAAATGAGCAATGTTTTTCGGTGCCGTTTTGATGGTGCCAATGGAACCAAAATGCACTGGTATCACTGTTAGCGTTAAACTCCAAAACTACTTTTGAATCCCTATGGGTTAAGCAACACCAAGATTACCCTCTTGGAAATTCGACGAACGATATGGGGGCTTGCAAACTAGATTCAAAAGTGCCCTATTTGACCATGGAGTGATCGCATAAAGCTACCGATGCAATCCGTCGACCCGGTTGGTAGTACGCCAACCAACATCTTTTCGTTTATTGTGAATAAACCCTTTATTTTGGTCCAGTTTGCAGTGCCCTGCATGAAAAGCCTGAGGCAGGTCATAATATCGAAGTATTTGCTTAGTGGCATGCTATCCGTTAGCACATGATTTATTGGTAACCTGTTTTTCGTTCAATCTCATATATTCACGTTAGTCTACTGATTGTGAAAGACTTCAGTGAATCTGATTCAGTTAGGACAATCGTCAACGGTTCGCTGACTATAACAGCTACGACGATCTAATTTGTGCATCAGGAATGCGGGTGGATGGTCCTGTTTGGAGATTCCACCAAGAAATCCCAACTGTGATTCGCTGGTAGTTCTCCGCGGTTTGACCTCAGAGAGAACACTGGGCTGAATGAACAGAGTACCGGATACGCATATTCGATGAGCTGTAATAATCACGAAACCCGTCGTGTTTTCGGGAAACTTTGTCCACCCATCTATATATATTACTTACGTCAAAACATACTGGTTATCGCATAGAAATAGACACACCCAGGCGCACAGTATAGACATTGAAACTGACTCTAGGGATGCTACTGAAAGTTATAAACTACATACGAACTACAGAAATACCATATTCTAACAAATCTAGTGGATTTAGGATATTAACAAGGTGTTCACGAGTAAATATCCCTGGGAAATCATTTGAAACCTCGTGGTGCATAGACAAACGACAAAAATTGTGACAGTCACCACGTATGTACAGTGGATCGAGTGTATAGTGCCCCTATTTTCGCAAATTAATTATGCCCCATATACACGGGTTAGTATATTCCTTGAATGAACTGGTATGTCCTTTTTACTCCTCAATCTACTACATGGAGTATGATCAGAAAAACTCGCACTAAACTAGAAAACTTTCAGATTACATTTACCTACTGCAATGGTCCTTAGTAGGATTGAGAAAAGATTACCTACTCGTACTGTGAGTTCCGAAATTCAATGTATTTGATCATCATGTTGGTCAACTGGATTGAAAACGTTGTATCACCAGTGGAAGTGACGTCCTCGTTACAAGGGGGTCGTGACCACAGCATTTTTGCATTAAATACGTCAGCTACTTACCCCAACAAACGTCTCTGAGTAACCCAACGACCGACAGAAAAACTAACAATGCCAAAGATGTACGGTCAACGGCACCGGTGTTTGCCAGTTTTGATTCTCATAATGTAGTGCACCGGGAAAGTCTTCGAGGACAGATTTCCTAATAACACTGTATTTGCATAACGACCGACGACGCAAGTACAACACGAATTTTGTACCCAAATTAGTTTAGTATTCCCGATCCGATGAAGTCCGAAAGCGCAAACACACTCCCCAACTGAATTTCGTCAGCACTAACCACATGACGACTGGTTAAGCCATATTTTGTTTTAGAATTAGTAGGAGACGTGTCTACCTACACAATTCTGAATGAAACGATCGTGTGATCAACCCGTGTCGGTCTTTTGCCTGAATGCATGTTTCGTGCGAATGCACCTTCCGACGCACTTTTTCGTTGCAAACCATTGTGTGGTATTTGTACCTAGGTCCCGTCAGAATACACGCCGTTAAAACTGCACAGTCTCTTCTAGTTGATCTCCCTAGCGAGCTTTCAACACTTCAGTACCGTTCAGACGACCGTTAACCACGCCCTGTATGCCGTGGCGTTCGTTCTCATCTCAGCGACAACCTCGATCCGAAATCTAAAAAAAAATGAGCATGAAAAGAGTAAGAAAAGAACCCGAAACTATATCAAGTTGGCAAAGAAAATTTGGGAATGAAGGAGCACTAGTTATCACGACTCTGAGCCATATCCTTCAGTGCATCTGACCACTGAATGGGGAACTCCTGGACCCCACTCATGAGGCCCAACACATGACCAATTTCACTGGTCAAGTTTATCATACCTTGCTTCCATGACATGGACTGGCCGCCTATACTTGTCCTCCAACCACTACCCGCTTCAATTAACTCTGAACACTGAAAAACCCTATTCGGAGATATGTGCAAAGCGTGTCCCAATCATAACCTGGTGACCTTTAGTATTTCTTTTGATGATTTGGTTCGTTCACCTAATACTCTGCACTTAACGCCAACATTGCTGATACGCTGATCATTTGTGCTGAGTATGCCGTCTCACAGTTGGTGAACCCGTTTCATATTTCATCCCAAAAGGGCATATATATGTATATCCTTTTATATCTTATCTTTCTCGAAGAGAAGCCACGACTGAGTTTCGTACTAATAACGGGAAAAGTGGGCAGACGCCGAGGAAGTTTGTTTCCACAACGCCTGGGCGCAGTGTCACCGCCAAGCTTCGAATTTCTAATATTCCTACTGAGAATGGTAGCAGTAGTCGGATTTTGACTTTTTTCTGATTATGGTAGTGAGGATTGTTGGTAGGCTGTTGACGTTTCGGTAGCCACGGTAACCTTTTCCAAGGCTGGTTTTGCGAGCGACCGAAACTTGTAAAACCAGTCTTGAAAACGTTCCCGTGATGACCGAAAAGTCGACAACCTACCGACGATTTCGGCTACGCTATGTTACTGAACAGTAAAGTTTTACCATAACATTTCACACGGCGCATCGATATTTCCATACATCCCGAACCGATCTCGGTTCTGACACGTTAGTTTTTCTGAATACGTTGCATTGTCCGCCTGAGAAGACAATGAATGAAACCAAAATGTGCAAATTAAACCTTGAAAAACTCTGCTTTTTAACTACGAAATGATCAGACTAAGATATCCATGGAAAGCGACGGGACCGTTAGTGGTATATAAACCGCCATAAACTTGGTTATTGTGAATAAACTAGTCATATTGGTCAATTTAGAAGCGCCCTAGTCGAGTCTCAACTCAGCGGTTTGTCACCTATTATTACAAACCTGTTTGTAGTTCATGATCGTATACTCACTTTGATCTGAATTTGAGACTTCAATGAATCTGGTTCAGTTGGAACAACCATTATCGGTTCGCAGATTGCTACGTCTTAGCAACAACCTAAACATGTTTAAATCCAACTAATCAATAACAGCGAATCTTTAATTCTGCAGTGGCAGGAAATGAGTCTCTCTACACAACTGAAACTGATGAGTTAAACAGCCAAATTTTGAATATTTATAAATGGTTTTAGGCATTAGTGGATGCAGTAATATTGACGAATTACCCGGTAATTTCTTCGTCCACCGAATTGTGTCGCGCAAAAAACGCGGAACTTCCAATGCAAAAAAGTAGGTACTTGAATGGAGTGTTTCTGTCATCGCCATTTTGTGAAACCCGCTGGGATGATATCTTTCCATAAATGTGGACGACCATCCGTACCAAGAGAAACACAAACTAACGTTGGATTTTTAGTTCTAACGCGGGTAGCAGTTCTAACACTGAATCTCGGCTCAATATGCATCTTTTCACTTTCAACGGATCTCGGCTCTTCGTATTTCCTCATCAGTCTGCTAACGGTTGAGAACGCTATCATTATTCACGTGAAGTGCTGTTTCCAAATGTGGCTTTCTGCGTGGATTTCTTGTTCACCACTTCACAGCGTAATTATTAACTTCTCGAACGAAATTGTCTCCTTCTCATAGCCCAGGAGTTATCACGGGAAGCTTAAAATAACCCGCACGGAGCGAGCTACAAATAACAGTACTAGTTCGACGAATAAGTTGTTTTAACACAAGAACTTCTTTTGTTGTCATGCATATTCATATCTTACTGCTCACAGTCACCGGTTGGATGAGTTTTGGGGATTCCATGTAGAAGCCTGACAGGCCCCAAATGGCCACGTGCACCGATCCGGCTTTTACTATTTTCTTTTCGTGACGCAAACTGACCACTTATATTTGAACAACTTAACTTTCGAAATAATACAGGTGTTTAGAGTTTTCTTTCTACTTTTCAATCCTGATGACTGGTTTTGATTTTCGAGTTAGGTTGCTGCTGAGAAGTAGGAATCAGTAAACCACCGCAATCAGTGAACTATTTATGGTTGTTACAACGGAATAAGATTCGTTATATTCTCTCAGGTTCAGCAGGTTGATGGGGATATAGAGGATTGAACCGCGAACAGATTGGCGAAAACTACTGTGCCCGTTGATGACATACCACCGAGCGAACAGTAGTTAGATTGTGATTTTACTAGGGTTTTCCATCCAAGGAGCTGTAAAATTAGCTAACATGCCCAGTTTACTCAAAACAGGCGCGTCTATATTGGTCAGTATATCACTGACAGTGCCATAGTGTAACAAGGACGACAACACACAGTAGGATACTTGTATTTTACCGGCCAAACAAGTCAATCGTTAATTAAGGCCCTTTTCCAGACTGCGCGATACCAAGATCGCTATTGCCACTGCTTGAGCGCTTCGGCTGCGTTCTGGTCAGTTACCCGTGGCCGATGGCTTGCTTCTCTTGGGCGTCATTTTCTTTCGGTCGGTCCAATTGTCTCAGTTGATGGCTCGATCGGCAGCCCCTCACCTGGGCTGTCTTGCTGGTTGCCGGAAATCCCGCTGCTTTCTCTCTGGTAGTCCGTATGCCTCCTTTTGCCTGATTCGGGATGCCTCCGATATGTTCGCCGCCTGTTCTTCCGTCTGTGGTCCTCGTTTGATTCGTCCGTTTGCCTTGATATTCATGCTGTTCCTTCGCCCCAGCATTCCCCGTTACAATAGGAGTACATCGATAGCCTTGTGTGACCACTCCGCGGCAAATTGCTGTTTCAATTAGCAAATCTTGGTATCTGTCATCATCACCACAAGTGAACAATCCAATGCATCTGTTTCGCCGGATGTGGAAATCTAGCTATTCTATCTTTTCTCAGTAACATACGTAGAAATTCGGCCTCCCGGGGGTTCATGTGCTACCGGTGAACATATCATACCCTATAGACAGCCACAACTGATTCAAATTCCGTTTTCAATCCTGTCGTTTCTGTGCCTTTTTTGCGTTCAATAAAGGGTCCACACTTATTCGGCTTTCTGTTGTGCTTGTGATTCCCTATCACGCTACCGCTCAACCGAACTCTTTCGACTTCAGAAAACAAATCAGCTGAGACAACGCAACAACCAACCATTCAGTCCTATTTAGACTCACCAGGATACCGCTAGCAGCATGAACGAAATTCCCCGAATCTGGCCCGTAACAAATCACAACTGGAGAAGCCGCTCCAAAAACCCGTGCCCCATTTGTCCAGGCCATTGTCATCAAGCTAGTTTACTGTGGTGGATGCCATGTGTCATTGTGATTTGGGCGGGTATACTGTGTGATCTGTATGCAAAAAGTCAAAGGTCCTTCGACGTGACCTCGTAGCTCAGCTGGTAGAGCACTCGCGGTACTAAAGCAAGGGTGGCAATTATGCGTGGGTTCAAATCCCGCCGGAGCCAGCTTTCCACATTTGGATCACCTCTAAATAAAATTGCCTTGTTCTCGTAAAAATCGGGGTCCACGACCTAACTGACCTCTCACAAACACAGGATCCTACCCCTCATTGCACTGGCCAGCGTGTTGAACATAAATCATGGTCACTGTGATCTTTTGTGAATAAATCATAGCGAAAACAGCCACTTTTCCTCCCCAAAAGAAGTTATTCAACGGGTCACGTGAAATAAACAACTAGCTTGTTTCATGGTCCGAACAGGACGGATCATTTCGACTGAGAACACGACGTAATTGAAAGCGGTGGTTAACAGTTACTAAGGAGGGAATTTATTCCGGCTTCGAAATTAAAACTCCACACGTAAACAATTGGTTTTTTCTAGGGAAGAATTCGTAAATTTTGATCTTTTTCGGCTGCATCGATCTTTGAAGTCAGTCTTGTCACAAGTAATAGCAAATTTCATAATTTTTCTGTAGGTCACATTTTCCACCATGGGAATTACACCGTTTTTCGCTCATCCTCAGAAAGACATCATTTAACCCAAATTCTTAGTCCTGTCATGATATCCCTTTAGGACTGCTGCCTACACAGAGACAATCATGGAGTATGTATTGATGTTTGGCAGATTTTTGACAATTCTTTGGGATGATTAAAATTTCAGAAGTTGTTGACCCCGGCGGGATTCGAGCGCACGCGTAGTGGCAACTTGCATTTACCAATCGGATATGACCGCCGAAGCCTATCGGAATCGACATTTTGGAGACCCATTCCCATAGTAATTCAGCGTTGGTTTGTGCGATGATGGGAACATTCTACAAACTGCAACTTTTCGAGGGTGCTAATTTTCGGATTTGCAGACCAATGGAAAACATGGATTTGGGATTGAGCTTCGAAAATTTTGAGAGCATTCCGCGAACTGCTATATTTTCAGGGTGCAACATTTGACAAAATGCTTTTTGAGAAACCATCAGACAAATTTTGCACGATAAAATCTAATAATAGTACTCATAGCCAACTGTTTAGTGTTGCTGAAGAATCATCCTCTACCCGTTTTATTTTCGGTTTCCGAATAATTTGTGTAATCTATAGATTTCTCACCCTAATGTGCACGTTTTTTGATGTAACGATATTTCTTCAGCACGCACGGTCAACGTTCGCCGAAGAGATCAATGAGGATAGACCGTGGAGCATCAACTGCATGTATTCTGACAGGGCCTGCGTGCAAAGATCACCGGCTGGCTTATACACTCAAACACAAGACAAACAGGGGGTTCTCAGCGGATCGCTATAAGTAGTAAATTAGGGTGATTATTGTTAAGAAAGGTACACTGATTACATTACACAATTATCACCCGGTTTAACTTGGTATGAGCAAATGTTCCCTTTTGATATCAGATTAGTCTCCGATATTCTTTTATTCGGCCTCACCAGGTGATATATATATATATATATATATATATATATATATATATATATATATATATATATATGTTTACAACGACTTGATATCAAACAAGGTGCCAACGCAACAACAATTAAAAACTGGGGGAAGAGGGCTACAACACAGTAAACAGACCGTGAGTGACAAAAATGCTAAATTTTTGAGGGGCTTTTCACCGTACACTTTTGGATGTTTTGTGTCAATCTGTGTGTCGGAATGGCATTTTTGTCATCGCGGGGCATCAGCGTTCGACAGACAGACCGCATAGCATTAGCGCCACTGACTTCCCTCAACGTTTCTAATCAACGACAATCTTCGTCCCTTGGACCCCAACCACGGAGACGGAAAGCACCAACTGAAGCCAATGCTGATGCTTACTTCTCCATATCTCTACGCCAAGTCATAGCCTGATTGCCGCAACGGTTCTTCCAGCCTTGCCCAGCACGTGCAAATAGAGCACGGAAAGGAAGACGATGGACAAGCATTCGTAAGCCATGACCGAGCAACCACAGGCGGTGTAGAGCCATCACTTCTTTAAGAGGGCGGCTAGTCGTGTCTAAAACACGACGGCACACATCGCCACCACTCACTCGATGTTCCCACCTGACATGAGTAACCCTTTGGAGACACCGATTGTCGAACATGGAAAGACTCCGAGCATCCTCAACGCGAAGTAACTAGGTCTCGAAACTGTAAAGTAAAACACTGCGAACCGCAGCGACGTAAACCCGTCCCTTAAGAGATCGGGATACCAAGGCGAAGCCACAGGTTTCGCAGGTTTGCGAAAGCTGCTCTGTCACTCGCTATTCGTGAACTGATTTCCTCGCCAACACCATCTGCTGCTATTATCAAACTTCCAAGGTACTTAGAGCCGTCGACTAACTCAAGCTGACCACCACAAAGGATGAGTGCACCCACAGGCTTCTGCCAATCTTGCAAAAATACTTTGCACTTAGAAGGAGCCAAGTGCATCCCTTACCTGGATACCTCAATCGCCAAGTGGTCCAAAGCATGTTGCACTGCTTGTGCATTACCCTTCAGTAAGGTGATATCATCGGCTTATTCCCAGTCGAAAACTCTGTTCCCTGGGAGGAGTTCCATTCCACAGCTCGAAATACCAGAGAAAGCATTCTGCAGAACATCCTCTATGGCTAAGTTGAAGAACAACGGGAATAGAGGGCAACCTTGTCGGATTCCACTGGAGATGAAAAAAGGTGGCGAAAGCTGTCCGTAGACTCTAACTCGACTTGAGGTGTGACGATAAGGTCCTTTGGGAAAAGACACTTCTCAGATACACTGTTTCTCAACAAACAATTCCATAGTGCAGTCCTATCGACTGGGTCAAAGACCGCGCCAATGCCAAGGAACACGATGATTGTTGTTGAAAGGTGTGACGATGCTTTAGCAGTTGTTAGAGGGTAAAGATTTGATCGATATATCCACGTCCAGCACGAAAACGAGCTTGCTCTTCGGGAGTCTGCTCATCACGCGTTTGGTACAACCTGCGAAGTATGGCAGATGCAAGCAGCTTCGACGTTATTCGCCTGTTGTTTCACTCACACAGAGGCTTTCTCCGGGCGACTCAAATGAGATGGGACAGCTTGCGGGAATTTCCCACGGTCGCAGCACGTTCCATCTTTGATGCACGTTGCAACCACCAGATTTCGCGGTCCTTACGATCACTCGCGTTAAGTGCACGGCTCGTTACGATGTATGTTTCGCATTACTCGCTTCTATCCGGGATCAACTGGTGTGCCGAGGTGCAGAAATTTAGGGTCTTGCTGCACGGATTTTTATCAGGTAGGGCTACAGCTAGCGAGTGTTGGAAGGCGGATAGGCCAGATGGACTGGGGAGTTTATCGCAATCTAACCGTCGTTGCAGCATGCGTTCGGAGCGCCCGCCGAAGTAAATGGACAACTTAGTGCAAAACAGAGCGTGGCCGGAAGCAAATGGAGTTCTCCAGTACGAGCGACAGTCTTGTATGCATGTATATATGTATGTATGATGTGGTCAATCAGGGTCCACTGATGATTCGAAGATGGCGGACGTCACGTGGCCTACCGGCGATTAGTGACTGAATGTCATACTGGCGAACAACAGACGATGGTTTGAGTACAGGCTCAAAAACCGTTCCCTTTTTTTCAGGTGACAAGAATCTACCCAAAAAAGACCTCCTAAATGCGTCTCATTCGACGACAGCCGACCAACTCTAGCATTCAGATCTGCCAAAACCATGATAGCAACCCGGCTTGCTTTACGTAGGAGGTCGTGGAGCTTTTGGTATAAAGTACCTTCGATTGCATCTGGGCAGCAATCGGTGGGTGCATACGCCGGAACGACAAACAGATCGTGCCTATTGGAGCGGCGACGGCTTACTTTGCACGAACCCCCAAGTCTCACTGCGCACAATCGGCTGCCAACTGAGATCCAGTCTAGCAGCGCCGCCTCAGCTCTTTCACTGAGAGCAATGCCAACACCAGCAAGATCAGAAGTGGGTTCAATCGATGACTCACACCCAAAAAGACAGGACATTTTCCTTATCCCAGATATCACGTGGTAGAGCTGTAATGGACACTGGCAGAAAATTGTAGTGAAAATGCGGACGTGGCTTATTAGAAATGTGTATGATCAAATAGGTGCGATAAAGGACCGTACGTGCGTGTGTGCATCCATAGAGTCAGCTGACTACGGATAGATACGCGTACGAAAACCAGCGTGCATGGCACAGCAGGGATAAGAAAAAAATAAAATCGCTAGAACGTCCGAACCAAGGTAGTCATGTATGGCGTGAAAATCGATACACACTCTACATTACTCCCTTTTTAGAGAATCGGCCAAATGGGTGTAGATGCTATTGGGGGAAAAACTACGGGAGTTGAAAACGAACATTCTTGCGACCGCAGCGGGTTGTGAGAGGAGCGTCAGTATCTTGTGAAGTACTCAGATCATTAGAAACACGAGGAGTGGCATCATTAGAGACAGAAGTAGGAGCTTTCAGGGAGGGAGCTGAGGTCATATAGTCAAAAGCAAGGTAGGCTACTTCCAGGCGATCAACACTGACGGTGCCTGGCCGACCGGTCTTATTAATGACAAAGAAGCTATCATTGTGGGAAATGACACGAGACGGATCTGAGTATGCTGGATACAACGGGGGCTTAAATGCATCACAACGACCGTCATTTGACCACAGCCCAACGTGAGGTTTTGTCGTTGGGACTAAATTTCAAAGTGTCGCCCAAGCAAGTGAGCCAGCTACAAACACGCATTCAGTTCGAGAACCTTTATGATCAGGTTAAGGATCTAGTGCCCATGTCATCCGACAAAGCCGGTTGATTCAGGGCCAAGCTGGTTGATATTTCTGAACAATACCTCTCTGCTCCTATATGTCAGTGGTGTTGTTAATCACTAGAACATCGGGTGGCGGCTAAACAACTCAAACAAATGAATGGTTTAGTTTCTACGACCGGACAAGGGATCAGGCATCGTAATCATGGAAAAGAAAGAATACATGGAAGAGATGGAACAGATACTTTCCGATGCGCAACGTTTCAAACAGGGTACTACTCCAGAGGACGTTTAGCTGACGGAGAAACAGAGATCAACACAACTCCAATTTTTTCTCCTACACGTCTTCATTTCTGAAACTACATACAAGAAGCTAAAACCACTTGGAACACAGATGCCCTACTTGAGAGGATCAACCAAAGTACACAAACCTGGAGTCCTTCTGAGGCCGATATTATGCATGCAAAACTCGGCTTATTACAAACTTGCCCGGTGGCTCGTCGAGATTCTTACCTCCGTTCGGAAACACAACACCATTTTGTCTACAAGACTCATTCGAACTCGCGAATTTGCTAAACAGTATTTCAGTGAGTTCGGATACTATGTATTCCGTCGATGCTGAGTCACTTTTTACAAAGCTACCTCTTCGTGAGACGGCAGATTATCTGTGATTTTATTTCTTCGCACAACTTTCATTTGCCTATTCCTGTTGAATATCTTGAAGAACTCATTCTTTCATGCACAGAAAACATTCGGTTTAATTTTGAAGGTAAGGCTAACAAACAAACTGATGGCGCGACCGCGGGAAGCCCTCTGGACTCAATCTTGACAGATGTAAAAACAGCTCTGTGATAATATTTCCCAATTTCTATTTTACAGATGATACGTGGATGATTTTTAGTTTTTAGGACTGAAGAACGTTTTATCCCTTTCGTTAACGTTCTTAACTCTGTTCATTCAAACCTCAGTGTATCTCACGAAGAAGAATGCGATAACAGTTTGCCCTCCCAGATATTTTATTAACCAGGCGTCAGGATGGGACTCTGCAGCACAGAATCCACCGAAAGACAACACGGGGCAGACGTTATTTACCATCCTCCAGCTTCGCACCAGTGGCTTACAAACGTGGATCAGTCAAAACTTTCTTCAACAGAGCCCAGAAAATCTGTACACAAGACCAAGTACAAAACGAAGAGGAGTTCATAAAAAGAACGCTGTTGGCCAACGGCTGTCCGGAAAACTTTATCAGACAACATCAGAAGCCGAGACTTGTGCGCGAGAAAACAATGAACGTCGAGAAGAAGCAAGTTTTTATCACTTTGCCTTTGAAAAGGGATCATTTATTTAACCAAATAAATTGTAATCTTAAGTCAGCTCTAAGGCATACATACACAGCGGCGCAGTTGCGTTTGCTGCAGACGACCAAAAGGTTGTTTTCAAAATCACTCGAACAGTCATGCTGATCCCAATGTCTCACATATTGTCCATCAATTCACTTGCAGTTGCGGTAACGTATACATTGGCAGGACGGATCACTGCTTAATTCAACGGGTGTCACAACACTTACCCAAATGGCTGTCAAACTTGATGACGCAACCTGCTGGGGCAATATACAACTACGAGAAACCGCCAGCTTCTTTGACTGCAAGACACTTGATTGCATCAGGTCACAAAGTTGACCAGACCCAGTGTCTCAAAGCATTGTTGGGCAGCCCAACACCGAAACTACTGGCGTTCAGTGAAGCTATCCTAATCATGATGCATCAGCCAGCACTCTGTACACAAAAACGATTGACCCAAAATGTTTGTTTACCTTGGCATTAACACGACAGACTTCACTCTCCCCAACGTACGTACTGTAAGAACTTTCGATCGTGCCTACTATACTGTTGCATTTAAAACCTACTGTACTGACATGTTTTACGGCCGCGGTTGACAAGAATAAACCAAATGTTTGCATCTCGCGACTTATGTCTTCTCTCTGTTCTGATGAACTGAATAAAGGGGACTCAATGCTACAAAAATGTAACAGACGAACAAAGAGAGGGGGTCAATAGCATCGGGAGGTATGCGGTGTCTGAGAGGAGTAGCACCTCTGAGTTGGTTGACTGTCGTGTCCCTTGGGGCATCCTCCATCTCCCTGGTCTCCATCATTCACCCAGCTCTCACCTGTGGCTCCACGAAGCTGAAGCATGCATCAGCGGCCACACCCCGGTAAACCGCTAGACAGGCGGGCTAAAACAGGTTGAGGGTTACCGAGGTGTAAAAGACTTCGGCGAGACGGTGTTCGGCATGTGAAGACAGATCCTTCTCAATGGGCGGACGAGGTCTGCTGATCCAACGGCCACAAAGGAGACCTGTTCAACTGCCTGATCCGGCATTCCAAAGGAAGCGAACGAACCGCACAGCAGGTCACCGGCTCCTCTGGGAACACCCTGCTGCCTTTCAGTCTGCACTTGGGTGTGCACGGGCTAGAGGTGCAACCTCGAACAAAAAGGCCGAACGGTGTTGGGGACACCGCTTCGTACCCTACTCCCGCGACTCTCTGTGATTATTCACGGAACCTCAAGCGCTCAACATGCTACGGCGTCCCCGGTAAGCAACGCGCCTCGTGTCCCGGCGGTCGAGGTGATAAGACAACAAGCTGGGATTATTCGCTGCAGGAAAAGAACACACATAGCCCGTTGGAATGTCACGACGTTTCTAGACGTCGGCAGTCAGTGCATCACAATGCGAACTCTACATGACTATGACGTAGATATTGCTTGCCTCTCGGAAGTCCGCCTGCCCAACTCAGGTAGCCGACAAATAAAGGTCCCGGGTGTGGATACATTCTATTGGCTCTATCACAGTGGCCCGAAAGACTACTCCGGTCTCTACGGTGTCGCGTTTGCTCTGAACAAATGATGCAATGACCTCTTGGAAACCAGTCTCATTCAGACTCGCCTTGGTACGTTTTAAAGGCTCCCCTCACGACTTGACGGTGATCGCGATCTATGCTCCAACCAATTCAGCTGATGACGAAACCAAAGACGAATTCTACAATAACTTGCAGGAGGCAATCAACCGGGTTTCGAGGCGCGATGTACTTTACATCGCAGGAGATTGGAACGCTCGCACAGGTATGGCCGACGAATCTACTCGCCATATTCTCGGGAGATTCGGCCTTGGTCAACGCTACGAGAGCGGTGACCGACTGATTTGTTTAGCCGACATCAACAGAATGGTTGTCTGCAGCACTCGATTTCAACACCCCAAGAAGCACCTACTCACATGGTACTCCAATGATGGTTACACTGCACACCAACTCGACCACATCCTGGTGAGAGCCCGTTGGGCCTCGTCTGTGGAGGATTGCCGAGCGTACCGAGGTGCAATAACGGGCAACAGAAACGGCACCGACCATGTCCTCCTACGCGCATGTTTCAAAGTTTATCTGTCTACACGTGCTAAAGTGTCTGCACCCTCTCGGATAAACGTTGCTGCCCTAGAAAATCCAAAGAAGCGAGAAGCGTTATCACGAGCAATAACAACCCGACTAACCAACGCAACCAATGCACAAGCAGATGAAGTTTCTGTGGGAGGGCAGTGGACTCGAATGAAGACGACAATCAAAGAAGCTTCCTGGACAGTATTCGGGAGAACCAAAAGGCGGACAGAAGATTGGATCTCGGAGAGCACGCTCCAGCTGTCAACCAGAGCATACGAAGCGCGACTGGCAGGTAGTAACGAACGCCGCAGACTGAAACGAGAGGCCGCACGCTCCGAAAAGGCTGATCGCAAAAGATACTGGATAGAAAGAGCCGAAAAAATGGAGAGTGCGTCCGGAATTGGTGACTTCGGTAAACTGTTCCGCCTTATTCGCAACGCCTCTAATAGGTTTTTTAAACAAAATTCCCTTCTTCGTGACACGGCAGGAAACTTAATACCCGAACAGAGTAGGAAAATGGACCGATGGGTGGAATACTTTGGTCAGCTGCTCAATCGGCTTACGGACCACCGGACGGACCAACCAATATCAACCCCTCCACTTCAGTACGAAAGCAACTGTGACCCGTCCAACACCGCGGAAATCACGGAAATGATAAACAAACTGAAAGACAGAAAGGCTGCTGGGGAAGATGGCATCCATCCAGAAGTGTATAAAGCATGTTCATCGTCATTGATTGACAGGTTGTGTACACTTTTTGGTTCCATTTGGAGAGAGGAAGCATTTCCACCCGACTGGGGAATGTCCATTCTGTTGCCCATTCCGAAGAAAGTTGATAAATCGGCATGTGAGAACTACCGAGGGATCAGCCTGATCGATGTGGCCACAAGGATCTTTGGTGCGTTGTTACTAACCCGTTTCTCCGAGGCAAGAGACCAGCGCACTCACCCGAACCAAGGGGGTTTCCTCCGTGGCAGAGGCTGTGTGGATCAAATCTTCACACTGCGCCGAATACTGGAGCACCGCTATAAGTTTCAGCAGCCGACGGTAGCTTGTTTCATCGACTTCCGGGCAGCTTTTGATTCGGTGAACCGCGAGTCTCTTTGGACCATAATCCAATCCGATGGGATGCCCGACAAACCTTTAAGACTGTTAAGGGGATACTACTCGACAACTGGTGCTAGGGTTCGTATGTACGGTGAAGAGTCCCGCGAGTTCACACTCACTATCGGAGTTAGGCAGGGCTGTCCCATCTCATCGGTGCTGTTCAACTACGCCATCGATTGGACAATGCGACAGACATTACACAACTACCCTGGCGTTCAGATTAGCCAGGAAATACATATATCGGATCTGGAGTTCGTGGATGATATTGTCGTGCTTGGAGACTCCCCCGTTACGCTACAACCAATCCTCGACCGAATCAATTCCTTCGCGAGATCCATCGGACTTGAAGTAAACTCGACCAAAACAAAGGCTTTCACAACCCATCTGGGTCCGACACTTCAACAACTGTCGACCAACAACCTACCAGTCGAATACGTCCCTTCATTAAAATACCTAGACTCAATTCTGCTTCCGGACGGCCAGGCAAAAGATGAAGTGGTATCACGGATCGACGGCGCCAGTAGAGCTTTTCTTCAGCTAAGACGAACGCTGTGGACTCGCAGTGAGATCAGCTTAAGAACCAAAGTTCGTGTTTACGGTGCTGCCATCCGGCCCGTACTCATCTATGGCTGTGAAACCTGGTCATTACGAGCTGAGGATATCAGAAGACTGGAGGTTTTCGACTACTGGTGCCTGCGGCACATCCTCAGAGTCAAGTGGCGCGACAGGGTGTCCAACGACGAGGTAAGGAGACGATGCTTTGATATCGATGCGCTCTCCGTCTTCCCCCAACGTCGACGACTTCAGTGGTTCGGCCATACGCTTCGGCGACCCGAGTCAGAGATAACCAAGCAAACACTCTGTTCCACTCTCTGCCCGGGTTGGGGTTGTCGCCTTGGTGGGCAGTTCAAAACGTGGACCAGTACAATCGAGAAAGACGTAGAGCTTCTAGGCCTTCGGTCAGTCTATGGAGCCCGGCGATGGAAAAAGAACTGGATCAGGATCTGTACGGAGCTTGCCTCCGACTGCCGCGCATGGTCAGCAATGGTCCGTGATATCCATGGAGCCGACTTATCCTCTCGCAGGAGATAATCGCGTAAAAGTAAAAGTAAGTAATGGCATCGGAACTGTGTCCGAAAAACCTACCAAGTTTTGTAAGGATGTGCCGAACAAGAAATAAGCAAGACAAAAACCAAAGTCTTCTTTTAGGTTAGGGCGTATGAACAACATGGTTGACGGAAGGGCGTCCGTCCACTTTGCTGAGTGAAAGGTGGTGAGAGAAGTCTTCAGTTGTCTATGAAAGCGTTCCATTAGTTCATTGAATGATGGGCGATGTGCAATAGTGCGAATGCACTGAGGTCCACGGAGAGAAGTAAAACCATAGAAGTTTGAATTGAATGTGTGCATCTCTTTTCGTGGTCATCGTAGATGGAACACCAAACAGAGAAATCCAACGGTGTATAAGACGTTCTGGAGATCGTTTCAACGGAAGTGTCAGCTATGGGGACAGCCATGGGCCAATGCATAAAGCGATCTACACATGCGAGAAGAAAACGGTATCCATCGGCCGGTAGTAAGGGACCACCAATACATGAGGAAAACGTGCATTGCCTGTGAGCATTTGAGCGGGAGAGGAAAATACATGCCGATGAAATCTTGCTCCGTCGACAGGGTATGCACGTTCTAGACCAAATACGAACATTTTTATTTATTTTCGCTCGAAAACAAGTCTGATGGAGGTGCGCGTTCCAAGATGGGATATGGAAAGTATATGCGTAAAAATCAAGCGACGAAGTGAACGTGGAACAAACGGGCGAGGCTCGCCAGTGGAGACATCGCAAACAATTGTAGAGTTTCCGTCTGGAAGGGGCAAGGCTTCCAACATCAGGGAGGACTATGAGCGGTAGCTCTGTAGTCCTTGGTCATTCCTTTGAGTATGTACTATACCGGACCAGCTGAATGCCGCTAGGTTTGTTAGTCGATGGATATCTGAGCGAGAGAAGGCGTCATTCCGGCATAGACTCATCATCTACCTTGAACAGAATAGGGATAAATGTGCCAACCAGTTTTGCCACGTACTAGAGCTTGAATACACGGTTTTACTCCCGCTTTTCCTGGGCTTTACTAAATGATTGGTCACGCTCGTCATTGTTTTCAGTAAAATGAATAGCCGAATGTCATATAAGTTTTGAGCTTAATATACGACGCTCAATTGATAGAAGAAATTGCCAACCAACGAGCATATGATTTTATTTCAAAAGTCACGAGTGATGAGAGTAAATGCATTTGTTATGCCGTTAAAATCTTCGGACAACAGTTGTTTGTGGGTGTATAAAAAATCTGCACTTGCTGAGAAAACTTCAAAGCTTCAAGTATAACACAATCGGGCAGTGATCACTACCTCGAACACCGCACCGAATTTCGTGATCACACACGTGTGGCATTAGTCGCTTGGAGACAAGGAAATAATCCAAACGCCTGAAATGAAGATGGGACGATATGGACGTGAATTACAAACAGAAGGCAATAAAGCGGTAATTTGTGCGAGAAAACCAGCTTGAACTGAACTGACATGACAGTTTCATCTGGTCAAACGTTTTCCAAGTGATTGCTCATTATGCCAATTTGAAACGCATCCACGCTGCTGAAAATGGGGCTATCCAAAGATCTTAGGTGGATCACTGTATTGTGATTCCTGAATAATTGAATTCTGAATCTAAAAACCATCGAATATGTATAAAGAACGCACTCGATATAGTACCAGTTTATTGCGTTGTGTGGCGGTGTATTTTTGTTATTTTTTTCATTTTTGGTTCCCACAACTTTCACAAGGTTGTGTAAATCTGCGCGGTTTGAATCATAAATGAAGAATTCGTTTTAAAGATGCGGAGCATGCACACACTTGAGTGCAACTGACAAACCCGCGACAATCGCAGTTCTAATAGGTATGAACTTTTCATCTCCGATGCTCATGTTGCTGGTTGAGAATTGGATATCCGTTACGTCGAGTCGGATATGCGATGGCGGGCAACCAACTAAAATCGAGCACCTCAGGTACTTAGGCAGTTGTGTGATGGTGTGCAAGTTTTCAATACACTTGCCAAATACCTATCAGGACAAAATATCAGTTATCAAATGAAAATCTTAAGAAAGTTCGAAGAATAAACTTACGGTTTCATTTTCGCTTTAGGGATATGAAACCCCAAGAGTGAAAAATTTATAGATTTCAAAAAGCCCGTTGGTATCATATGATCAAGTAACCGATGGTGATACCGGGAAACGAAAAAATCAGTGCCATGACGGATTTAGTAGGGCAGCTTACGTGGACTGTGATTTGTGTTGCTTCTGACAAGCAACCACGAGTCGCCGGATACACTTTTTCGCAACTCTTGACTTTAAATAGAGGATGCCACGTGGAAAGTAGCAGAAAACGTGAAAGCGGAACATAGAAAGCCGTACATAGACTCCAAAAAGCAAATCTCCCATATATTATTGGTTGAAATCTGGATGATGATTCGGGTAAGTCATGGTTGAATATATATTGAAATCTTCCGAGAATCATCTCAAGTTAACTTTCCTCATCATTTGTCATTTGGTCAAACTGTTTAGAAATGCAATTTCGAGCGAACAACTATCGCTGAAAGCCCGAAACCAACCCGTTAGAACCAAAGGAGACCCAGGGTGAAGATAACTCCATGGTGGAACACCATGAATGACAGGCAAAATAGTCAGTGTGTGTGTGCGTGCATGCGGGAGTGAGCGAGCGAACGGTCCAAATGAACATGCAAGTGCAGTGGAAACAGATGACATGATTTCCCAAAACGAAGTGTGATAAGGCATCGTGTGCAGAAAGTCAGTTGAATCGTATCATCACAGTTAATGTCTTGATGTTATGTGGGCGCTTTTTGCTCTCAGAGATTTTTTTCGACGGCCTCAGCGACATTTAGTGCGCGTGCCGAAACTTGTTTCAATCACTTTGAAAGGGAACGGAAATCTAACATGCTGGATTAATAATAACCGGACGACTAAGTATGCCGCTTATTATTGTCACATTTTAAGCATAACTGAGAAAACGGAAATAATGTTTCTTACTGCCATGTTGTGTGGCCGACCGAGTGTAACACACACGCGCAGTCATGAGGGTATAGTCATACAAATTGTAACAACATGGTTAATAGTGTTCGGAATCAATTGCATGCCTGGACTTGAGAGAATACATAATCTGCATACACATAAAAAATGTGCGTAGTCCTAATAAGGCTATGTGCAGTGTGGCGTGAAGCTTTACACCCTTCCCATTTTGCAAGTTCATTTTCTTCCGTCTCACCAATGAGAAGTGTAGCGATCATTAAAGGGCATTTTACTCTCTCATTGTGAGATCAGAATTGCGTGCCCAGTCACCTTATTGTCAATGGTAGGAACTACGGACGCACTGCAAAACTGACGCGGATTGTCAGACGAAACTTTTCGATAAAGATCGAATCACCATCAGTGATCGAATCACTTCAGGCGTATAGGTTAGCATACAATCGAGAAAAACAAAGCAGCATAAGCATCACCAGCACCATCTACTTTTGGTATTTGTAAGCAGTGCTTTCGGAAAAACCCCAAATCGCTAGATGATGCGCTATGTGACGTGGTCAAAGATGACGGAATGTTTTCAAGGAAATCAACGCATTCCAAGATGCTACAGGACGTAAACTGAAACAAAACATACTGCCAACAAAATCATTTCAAAGTCCAGCAGGCCGAGTTGTCTTGAAATGCAGTGGATGTCCCTATAGAAAGAATTTTTCTGCCAGGAAACAATGACTGATACCGGCAATGATCGAAAACGTTGGCCAATTAATGGCGAGAAAGAACTTGAAACCACGTTCAAAAGAATGAAAGTGTAAAATTCTTGGATGAATTTCACTAAATCCAACTGTATCGTGAACGGGCTTGGATTTTAGGCATTCGCAGTTCCGGCACTTAGTCGCTGATCTTGGCGCTTAGATTACAAACGTGCTATTGCCAGTCAAAGTGACACCATCAATAAGTAGGAGGATGAAACGTTTGATCAGCGTCCGGAAGCTGTATGGTTCATTCGGATAACGTCTAAAACCCTAAATATTTCAGCGAAACGTGAAAACAAATATAATCCACGAAAAAACCAATGCCAACAAAACAGAAACATTTATTTGTACTTTCCTGTCCTCTATTGCGATTGCATATATCCTGTTTTAGTTGTCTGTTTGACTAGGGATTCCCATCCTTCACTAGCTTTATCGTATTTTTGTTTGGATGACTGTCCTTTCACACAAAAACCTCAGGTCATCGTATTTATTTCCTCTTCAATTCTGTGGTTGAAATGATTCTTGAGATAGCCCTATCTTTACGTGGGAATGGTGGCATTGATCTTTGCACAGACAGTAAATTGTCTAACCTGGAATACGCAGACAATGTGGTTCTTCTGAGGAAAGATCCAGGTAAGTTGCAAGCCTTCCAAGATAGCTTAAACACCAGTGAAGCAATGTTTGGGATGCCTTTACATCTTCAAAGTGCAAAGTGCTGCTGCCGGACTGGGTTGGCTCTATACCAAACCTCTTTTTAGCATGGGGAGCCTTAGATGAAGTGGATAAGTTTTGTTACCTGAACAGTTGCATTTCATCAGGTGATCAGATACCGGATGAAGTCCCATCGCGTGCACTGAAGGCGCGTTTGGCCTTTGCCGAACCTTGGCCATTTGTGGCGCCGGTAGGACATCCGGCTGTCGACCAAAAGTCGAGTGCACACCGTATCAGTTAGATCGGCTCCTTTATACGGCCCAAAAACGTGGTCATTAAGAGTAGAAGATAAGCGATGACCATCAGTTTATGAGCGTCGATGTCGCCGTCGCATTGCTCGAATATACTGGGGACGACATATCAGAAGTACTGACGTTAGGCGTAGGGTGTTGGGAAACAGTGGTCGGACACTGGAACAAGTACTGAATCTAAACAGGTTAAGGTGGTTGAGACGTGTTACGCATACCTACCGACAGACGTTCTCCGCGTGCGCTGCTCTCCGAGGCAGATGATGGTTATAAGGTAGGTCGACATGGTCAGTTCATGACACGGCAAAAAGGTTTGAAAACCTAGGCTAGTAGATTTGGCCCAGTAAGAAGTGTGAGACTACCGCGTTATGGTGCACGAGACTCGTCTACCAAATGGTTGGAAACATCAGGTGATATGACTAAATGTCGAGACCAGTAGTGTAGTTGCATTCAAACTCTTTCTTCGTCTTTGTCATTTCCGCTTATTACCTTGATTTTTTGGATGTTTTTCACTTTGTGCTTCTATCTTTTGTCCTAGATTGAACGGCGCAGCGAGATAGCAACCAAGACCAGAGCACAGAAGTGCGTGGGTAATGGTTGAATGAATTGAACTGAACATATTGTATGTGTTGTTGCTGACTGAGTTTCCCAAAAGATAACAAGCAAAACTACCACGTTTCGGTACCCCCTTAAAGGAAGTCTAATACGAACAAAAGAATACAAGTATGTGACAAGAGCGCTGAAGTCGCTGAGTAGAATTACGGAACTGGTTGGGCTGTGCGGACACATACTTACCATCCGGTATTTTTAGGGCGTGCGTTTTGCCGATAGTTCCAAAATGTGTACGCCTTTAGTCGATCCGGATACAAAGCACGATAAGTATCGACCAGGTCAACTTGATTCAGGAGGACTCCAAATCCAGCTCGTTCTTGATCCGTAAAGCCAGCCGACTTGTGATTAGTACTGGGATTGGCCAAGTCTATGAACAGTAATGAGAAATCGGGATAGTGTAGACAAAGTAGACGGACTTAGTTGGTCACCATTTCAAGCCAAATCCAGGAAAGGCTTCCAAAATCAACCAACATCTAATACATACATTTCAAGAGTCGACGAAGCAATTCCGACCTAAAATATTACCATGAATGCACCTCGAAACATTTAGATTTCAGCTTCACTCAACTGGAAAAGATTTTCAACCAACGAATCAAGTGCCAAAGACAAACAAAAGCAATCTTTTTTCTAACCGCTTTGACCGTCTCGGATGTCTCATTCGGACAGGGCAGAGTTATATGCTACCGGGCGAATCCCCATGGCGCACATAGGGAAACGCCCGCTCTCGCGCTTAACCTTGAATGAACTGGACCCGCCAGATAAGCGGGCTTCCACGATCAGCGGCAGCGCTCGAGGATGTGGTGGAATTTCCGTTTGGCTAGCGCTCTCCGATCCCAAATGCCACAAGTCTGCTGACGACGCTGAAATGCGGCAAGTGTGGCCCTCCACTAGATAAGGTCATAGCTCCTTGTCGTGTTCCACTTACCCGACAAGGTTTCCTGGAAGAAGTGAATGAGTCATACAGCTGACCACCGGCTCAACTGGTCCAACTCTGCTGCCTTACAGGAGGCGCTTGGCTGCGCAAACTAGAGGTGCATCCTAGAATAAAAAGCCCTACTCTGGACCGAACGACTGAGCACTACAACAGCACACAACGCAAACAAAAATGACATTATTGACTGACTGTTCTTTCGTGCTCATTGCTTATTCCCACCTGAACGCAAGCTTTTTTACACTGTACACAAAAACGTGTCTTCCCAACTTTCTGCTCTACCAACAGGAACTTCGGTCGACCGTACTTGCCGTGTATTCTCTCGTCCTTCCTCGACTAGATACCCAGTTCGGCCGAATCTGCAACTACCAGCTGTTACTTTTCTTTGCCATTGATATTGAAATTAACCACGTTCAACGTGCGAGCCCTTATACGTACAGAACAATGGGCATGTTTAGCTTGTACTCTTGAGACCTTTCCCACTAGTGTTTAGTTCTATTATTTGACTGACGTCACCGTTCAGTCCTTCGGTGAAGTTTCACTTACACCTTGCTGGAGACTCTCAGGGCACAGTCTTTGGTTTTGCTGGGATTGGCGTCACCGTTAGTGAGGGCTGAAGTACACCGTTTACCTGGATCCCTGCAGACAGTCGGGTATACTTAGTGAGACTTAGGAGTTCACACAAAGTGAGAGGTCGCCGTCCCGATAGACGCAACCTATTTGCCGTTTTCACATATGCACTTACTGATTGAAGCCCATATGCAAAGATGATTCTTATTAAAAGTTACAAGACCTATTGCTTAAAGCGAACCAGATCAACGTCGTCATTGTGGCAGGAGATACGAATGCCAGGGTGGGTCAGCTGTCATCGAACCAAGCGTACACACAAGACCCTTTTAGGTTATATCTCTGTTGTTCGGAAAACGGCGAACGGCTCTTGGCTTTGTGCTCCGACAATCGTCTGCTCCTCGTCAGTACGAAATTCAAACGTTCCAACCACCAGTTCGCCACACGGCGTCCACGCACTTCGAGACAGTAATGGACCCGGATTGACCACATCGCAATCAGCGAAAAATGGCGGGGTTGTATAGGAGACTATCGCTCGCCTAGGAGCACTCCCGTTGACTCCAACTACGCACCAGTTTGCTCTAAGCTGATCCTGTGCTTCGGTGGGCGTTCCAAACGCATGCTGCGACGACGGTTGGATAGCGATAAGCTTTTCAATCCATCTCGGCTACCGTCTTCCAAAACGCGCTAGCTGAAAGGCTCGAATTGGCCCACCTGCTAACGTCAATTACTACTAGTCGCTTATCAAGACTGCTTTTTAGTCCGCTAACCCAGTGAGTCGTGACCTGTCTCACCGCGCCGTAAGCCCCTGGATTTCTGCTGAATCTTTGCGCCTTCCCGACGCGCATCACTCAATCCCGGCTGGAAGCCAGTAAGGCGATTTTGTTCTGTTCTGTCCCGACGACCGTTAACCATGTAGTGGGTGCGGTGGATTTGGTTACTATCTCCTAAAGACAACCACAAAAGGAAATAATGAGGAAGAAAAGAGTACGCAAGGAGTAAGAGGAGAAATACAATAATGGAATTAAGTCGATGAAGAAAGTTTGTGGATGAAAGAGAAATACACCCCAACGTATCTAACCATTGAGTGAAAGGGTCTCTTAGACCTCATTCAGGAAGTCAAACACGTCCTACATGGCCAAGTCCACTAGTTAGGCTTTTCATTCTTTTCTCATGTCATCAACTGACCACCCTTACTCATCTTCCAACCGGTACCCGTCTCAGTAAACATAGCACGCCGGGGAATCCTGTCAGGAGACATGATTAACACATGTCCCAACCATCTTAGGCTGGTGAGCTTAAGTGTTTCATCTAATGATTTGATCCTTGGACCTAAGACCTTCCGCTGAACCTCAGCATTGCTCACACGGTGTTTTCCTCTAGATTCGAGCAATACTGCGAAGACATCGGTGTTCAAATACCGACAATCTTCGTATGTCCTCTACCCGCAGTGGCCATGTCTCCGAACCATACAGAAGCGCGGGCCTGACTGCTGCAGCGTACATTGGGCCTTTGATAGATAAACGGATGTCATGTCGACGCCAAAGACGGAGCACAAATCGTGACGAGATATGCACTTACAGCAAACATACGTAGAGAACGCAAACTCTCGAGATCATAACGTGCATCAGAGATGGAACGTGCCGTCACAACGGGAAATCCTTGCAAGCCATTCTATCTTATTCGAGTCACTTGTAGGAACCCATCAGGTGTGAACGAACCGGTCCGTTTAGTTGACGATTCGTCAAGTCACAACCAACAGCGGCGTCTCGGATTTACAGACAGTTCAGTTGGCCTCCTGTATCAGCTTCACACAGCTATTTCGGCACTCCTATAGTTGGTGGTAGGCCGTATTCTACTGTCGTCCGGGTCATTAGCACACCTAACTTACTGGGACTTCGTGTGGTTATCCACTCCGAGTCTCAGGTTCCGATTGCCGGCTATCCCTGACAGTGCAGTGGGCCTTTGTGGCTATGGGGTATTTAACGCTTCCACTGAACTCATACGCAGGCATGTAATAAAGAAGTGGTCTATTTTGACAGATTCATTAACTAAGGCGCAGATCCATAAATAAATCTAAGCCTTACAGCGTCACATAGTGCCGGTCTCAAATGGCTATCTCTTATCGTCTAAAGATGGTGGAGTGAAGATCGTTAGACAACTTCCTGTTTTGTTTTCAAAGGTCTGTAGTTCAGAGCAGGTCCCCACATTCTGGAGAGAATTGATTTTTTGTTGTTGTTTTTTTACTACATGCCTACGCATGAGTGCAGTAGAAGGGATATATATTCCATAGAAACAAAGGTCCACTGCACTATTGAGGATAACCGCCAACCATACCCTGAGAATGGGAGTGGAGAACCCCATTAGATTCCAAAAGGCCAGGTGTGGTAACGATTCGGACTACAGTGGATTACTGTCTACTACCAAGACCATTTTCGAAAAGGGCTCGAGTAGAAACTGCGCTAACCGTGAGGCATCAGCCTCATCCTCACTGAGTCTAAGTTGCTAGCGTCTGTCACACTTCACAGGTCGTACCAAACGAGTGAACAGCAAACTCGCCAGGAGCGAGTTGGGTTTTGCATTAATCGTGGATGGGTCGATCAAATCTTTACCTTTCGAAAGCTACATAACTTCCAAAGATCCACGATCAGTGTATACCTAGATATTTTCGCGGTCCTCGACTCTGCCGGCAGGGCTGCACTGTGAAACTGTTTGTTGAGATATGGAGTACATGATAAGCATGCAGATCGATGATAAAGCACCAGCGAAGACAAGACAAAATGCGTGCAGCAATCAGGTCTCATGTGACAGACCAGAAGTTCCTTCGTGAGTTCTGCGGTCACTTTTTCGTGTTGGGTTAACAAATTACTGCTTTGTGAGTCAGACTTTTGAGTCAAAGGCTCCGGTTAGGGTTCCCAAAGAAGAACCCCTTTTGCACTGTGAGCAGCCGCGAAGTGTGATATGCCCAAAATCTACAGCGGTCAATCGGGAAACATTTTCGATCTCTCTGCTCTTTATCCATTGTATCCCAATTCTGAATGGATACTAGGGGCCACAATGATTCGTGACCGCGAACTTCTAACTCTCGGTAAGGGTAGCAACTTAGAGACAGGAGGAAAAAGAGAATCCGTTCTTCGACGTAAGCTTTCTCTTCGCTTTGCTGCTCCCAACGTCCGCACATCTTACCAAACGGGGCAACAGGCTGTCCTATCTAGGACTCTGGAAACCTACCAACAGATGTGTTGTCTTCGAGACATGCATACAAGACTCAACTTCTGTGTTAACACTTCGCTCTCCAGCCACAAACTCGGCTTCCGTTTCACTCTTCACGTGTCGGGTGATCCGCTGTCTAGTGCCCGTGGTCAAGCTGGCGTTGGCATGCTCTGAGTATGACAGCTGAGCGTACACTGCTCGACTGGATCCCAGTCAGCAGTCACCTGGGTGCGGTTCGGTTGAGTGGTTCTATGCATGTCAACAGCACTTGACTGAAGCGTTGATGCTTGTTTGTCATTTCTGTGTATACCCCAACTGACTGTAGATCTCCTGAGGCTAAAGACGAATTCTACCAAGATTTGTCTCAACTGCTCCGCAGCATGCGGTCTACGGACACCATGGTTGTTGCTGGTGACTTCAATGCTCAAGTTGAAATCCCAGACGAGGAGAGATATATAGGAGGCCGATTTGACGTTCGTTCGAACCGATAACGGTGACCCCCTCATTCAACCATGTTCCGACCATGAACTATTCCTATCGAGTACAAATTTCTAGCACAAAAAACCGGCACTGACTAACCTGGCGTCCTCCTACGCTTTCACAGCGTTGGACCCAGATCGGCTACAGTGCTATCAGTTACCGCTGGCGCGGATAATTCAAGACTGTGTATCGTTTTGGTCCACTTGTGTAGACACTGAACAAGCTCTGTCCGTGCACGTTCGTCGGTGGCCGAAATAACACCAAAGCCAACCGTCCCCCGTAGCTGCTACTAGACGATAACCATCGATCTGCTTTCCAAGCAGAATTATCCACCAAGTTATCGATGCAGTCCAATGCTCAGGATCCAGAAGAGCGATGGACAGAGATCCAGTGGGCTCTGTTTGAGGCTGCCAATACTGCTCAGGGTCTAACAACCAGACACAAACAGAAACGACCGATATCTGCATCCTCAGTTGCGTTGTTAGATGCTAACAGATCGATATTATATATATATATATATATATATATATATATATATATATATATATATATATATATATATATATATATATATATATATATATATTCAATAGGATCTATTTTGAATCTTCTAGAATGTGAATGGATACTCTTTATTGAAGAGCCCACTAATAAATCACAACTGTGATTTGTGTCTGGGTTACTGGTAACCCAACGTACAACGAAGCTGCATGTGCAAGCGCTCATACTGATGGTAAGTAGTATGTAAACGTGTGTACAAAATTCCCCCGGAAGCACAAGACCGGTTTCGCGGTTGTTGCCGCTCATCAGGTATGTGTATCCGGTACTCCTCTGCCCACTCGTCTTCACACTTGTACACTCCGATGTCCACACGTTTACATACTACTTACCATCAATATGAGCGCTTGCACATGCAGCCTCATCGTACGTTGGGTTAGCAGTGACCCAGACAAATACCTATGAAAAATCATAGTTGTGATTCACTTGTGGGCTCTTAAATGAAGAGTATCCATTCACACTGCAGACGATTTAAGTTAGGTCCTACTGGAGATATAACATCGTAGTGTACAAGTGTGAAGACGAGTGAGCAGAGGAGTACCGGGTACGCATACCTGATGAGCGGCAATAACCACGAAACCAGTCGTGTGCTTCCGGAGGAATTTCGTACACACGTTCACATACTACTTACTATCAATATATATATATATATATATATATATATATATATATATATATATATACCGGAAGAAAAACAGCCCACAGTCATGCTACCGTACATAATAGGAGTATCAGAAGCCGTAGATCGTATGTTAAAACTATTGGGCATCAAAGTTGCCCCACAAACCTTGCTAACGTATTTAGTTATGCATGCTGTTTTATTGGCATGATTCGAATCACTGAACACGAGCTAATTTACCAGTGTTTCTTTAATGTTTTATGGGACTTTGGAACGATTACGAGTCGATACAAACTACATTTCGAACCTTATAAATGGCTTACCTCGTTAGTTTTATTCGAAGCGTTGTTGTGCTCAAACGCAGACTTTTGGGGACTACCTTAGGTAAATGTGGTGCATTTATTCGTTGGCTGGAATTATATACGACAACTTAATCCACAGTGGAATTGACACAGCATTCAGAAATATCTTCAGTCGAGAATCAGTTCTTCTTGCTCCTGCTGTTGACCGTGCATGTATTACCGTCATTAGATATGCTTACTTATTCATTAATAACGCAATTTAGAGTACTGAGGGGCAATGACACGGAGAATGTGAAGTTACAAGTTTACAAAATGTGACAGATGAAGACTATTAGTTGCTACACTAAGCTTCATATCATAACATGCATTGGCCACGACTTTGAGTCATCATGGACAAGGCCTTTAATCGAAAGCACTGTGGATATCAGGGGCCTCAGTCAAGGAGGTGCAAATAACTGACGGCAGCAAGCCCTGCCGCGCCTACGCATTCGTGTGCATCACTGTATGCGTGCGATCGACGGTGTTAAACAGAACAGCCATAAACAGATATAGCAATGGGTCCTCTTTATTTACTTTGAAAAAATTTCAGAGTAAAGAAAAACCAGTTCTGGGATAAGCTGCCACATCTTTATCTACCAGGATGAAGAATCCAGAGCTCGACTGTTGAGAATAACCTACCTATTTCTTCATGTGCCACATTTAGGTCACCGCAAACAATCAATGGTTTATGTGAATCAAGACGTTTCAAATAATTCACGAAGTCCGGGTCCCATTGCTTTTCCCGATATGGAAGACGGACTAGGCCTTGACCTGAATTGGGTACATCTAAAAAGTTCGAATTCAATGTAATCATAAAAAAACAGATACTGACATGCGTTAACAAAGTAAAACTTCTCGTACTCAGCGGTGATTATTCGTCCCTCAGTGTCATGTTTCGTTATTTCCATACCCAATTTCAAATTAGTGGGCTTCTTTTTGCAATATAATCCAGTACCAGCGTAACCCTCTTTATCTGCTGGTGACCAGTAAGCCGTGTAACCAGATAACTGGGATTCAGCAGGAACTTTCAATGCTGAACATTTGATTTCTTGAACGGCAAAGATATCAGGTGACTCTTCTATCACATATTTTTGCCCGCCGGCCTACGGACGGTATGAAAACAAAATAATTCAGTCCTACTTTTATCCAAGCACGTAACCCGTTCACATTCCACGAAGCGAGCTTGACATTCCACGGTTTGATATCCGGTGATGCCAGTGACGGGAGGCTTCCAGGATAAACGCTACACCATGCGAAAAGTCCATTTGGCTCCATTTCTGTTGTGGATTTGGTCTTTTTATCCTTCGACGATCCATCTACTGTCTTTTTTACTCGCTTTAATGGTTTCTCCGTATCCGAAACTTTCTTGATTGATTCGCGCTTCATAGTGATAGACTGGCCGAGTTTAAAGACACCCCGAGAAGCTAAAACAGTTCTTAAAGTCCACAATGTTCTAAAGAGAAAACCAAATGCACAAGCAGGAATAAGCAAACTCAAGAGAAATAACCGACGGAATCGTCTACGTAGATAAATCTCTTTTTACTGTTGTTTAAGAGAGTAGATTAACTCTTGTCTATCCTTTCGTGTTGTTCAATATTTAGGGATATTAGTTGAGACTATACAGGCTCGTATATACACGTAATAATCTAGACCACTGGGGTGTGGTGCTACTTGAAACTAGGATTCAGAAAGACTTCACGGGAAATGGGAAACAGTCACCGCTAACTACGACCGTTCTATTACGTTTATGCATGAGTGCAGTGGAAAACGTAAACATAATGACTACCACCACCAAGAGGGACCGAAAACTATGAACGAGACTTAGAATGGAGAGTCACCTAAGGTCCGGATAATCCACACCTAGTCGTGAACCGGGCACCAGTGGAGCGCTGCGACTGTTTAGACGTATTTATCAAGCACTCCGTGTTTCACGAGATAGAGGGTCGATCTGTACACTGAGATAAAGGGTGTTCGAATAACTGCCAAAATAATCATGGATATGTCGGAGCTGGATTGTCTCACAGGTGGTCGAAATTCGGATGATACTTCCCTGATTGGGATTGAAGTCTGTTCCCTATTAACGGATCATTTTGCGATTTCGGAGCAATCTAGGAACAAAGCCAAAGATTTCAACGTAACTGAGATCTGACTTATCCCTTAGGGATCGGGCATGTACCGTAGATTTGAACATGCATACAACATCGTCCGCGTAATGTGACCTAGATTACGCGGACGATGTTGTCTGCTTGTTCGAACCCACGGAAAATCATCATCATCATCATCGTACAGCGTTAAACAGCAGGGCAAGCCCCACTGACCACTGCCTATCTCACCATGTTGCACGTTGAATTAGAAAGTATGAATATACAAGATAGAGAGGAGGTGGACCTACATCGGTGGGAAAAGGAAAGAACGCCCTGACAGCAAACACACGGAATACACAGTCTAACTGTACAAACACACATCGATCAGTCATTCTGATTCGATAGGAAGTGACAACATGATTGCCACTGTTCACGGTTCGCTGCCATATTCTTCAGTGTCTCCAGCCAACTGGTAGACAGATCTTTTGGATCCCAACCACGAAGACGTGAGACACCTACTTTTCTTAAGTTCGCTGTACATTTCCTCATTCCTCGCTGCCACGTCATCTGTTGACCTCCACGTGGTCTCCTCCATTCCCTAGGAGGAACGGAGAATAGGACGCGATACGGTAGACGTGTGTTTGACATACGTAACACATGCCCAAACCAACGAAGTCTACTAATCTGGATACGCTGTGACAGAACATTCTCCGAATTAGTACCCAATACTCGATTTCTGACCTCAGTGTTGCCTACTCGGCTAATCCACTCGATATTAGAGATACTACGTAAACATCGGTGATCGAAAACCTCAAGAAGACGAATATCTTCAACAAGTAGACTCCAAGTTTCGCAACCATACAACAAAACTGAACGCACAGTGGCACAGTATACACGACCTTTCAACTTCAGTGAAATATCAGGTGGGCGCCACAAGTGCCTCAGTCCAGCGTACGCCGCTCGAGCCTTGGATATACGCGTGCTCACCTCTACAACTGTGCTCCCATCCGTCGTCACGCTGCTGCTGAGGTAGGTGAAGCGGTCGCCAATTACCAGCACCTCCCCATCGAGCATCAAGCTTGGAATCGTTGACGTCCAGTCTTGTAACATCGCCTTTCACTTTGACGACGTTGTCTGCTTGTTCGAATGCACGGAACATGCTCAACGAGCACCAGATAGAATCGCAAGAGCTGTAGCTCTATTCGGCATGCGCTTTGCACCTACAAAGTGTAAAGTGATGTTGCAAGACTGGACGTCAACGATTCCAAGCTTGATGCTCGATGGGAAGGTGCTAGTAATTGGCGACCGCTTCACCTACCTCAGCAGCAGCGTGACGACGGATGGGAGCACAGTTGTAGAGGTGAGCACGCGTATATCCAAGGCTCGAGCGGCGTACGCTGGACTGAGGCACTTGTGGCGCCCACCTGATATTTCACTGAAGTTGAAAGGTCGTATATACTGTGCCGCAGTGCGTTCAGTTTTGTTGTATGGTTGCGAAACTTGGAGTCTACTTGTTGAAGATATTCGTCTTCTTGAGGTTTTCGATCACCGATGTTTACGTAGTATCTCTAATATCGAGTGGATTAGCCGAGTAGGCAACACTGAGGTCAAAAAGCGAGTATTGGGTACTAATTCGGAGAACGTTTTGTCACAGCGTATCCAACTTAGTAGACTTCGTTGGTTAAAGTATGTTACGTATGGCAGACACGTCTACCGTACCGTGTCCTATTCTCCGCCCCTCCTAGGGAGTGGAAGAAACAAGTGGAGGTCAACAGATGACTTGGCAGCGAGGAATGAGGAAATGTACAGCGAACTTGGGAAAAGTAGGTGTCTCACGTCTTCGTGGTTGGGGTCCAAAAGATCTGTCTACCAGTTGGCTGGAGACACTGAAGGATATGGCAGTGAACCGTGAACAGTGGCAATCATGTTGTCACTTCCTATCGAATCAGAATGACTGATCGATGTGTGTTTGTACAGTTAGACTGTGTATTCCGTGTGTTTGCTGTCAGGGCGTTCTTTCCTTTTCCCACCGATGTAGGTTCACCTCCTCTCTATCTTGTATATTCATACTTTCTAATTCAACGTGCAACATGGTGAGATAGGCAGTGGTCAGTGGGGCTTGTCCTGCTGTTTAACGCTGTACGATGATGATGATAGTTGCCCAGTTTTGACTCGACCGAATAAATTCACAATCCCGTGATCGGCGTGGTCTTTTTTATTACATGACTGTGTGTGGGTGCAGTGAAGGAAGTTTAAACCATAGCTTCAAAAGCCCATCGCACCATTTGGGATAACCGGCAACCAGACCCTGAAGCTTGTGGTTGCAGAAAAACACGCAAGGTATCAACAGGTCAAGCGTGGTAACGAGCCGGACGTCTTTGGATTACAATCGAATGGTTTAAAGGGGCTACCACCCCGGAGGTCAATTCAGTTATTTTAACCATCAACCTCACTTTTCCGCAATGGACCTGGCTGCTGCTTCGCAGCGTGATCCAGCTGAGAATGAAAATAATAGGAGTATGAAGTCATAAATAGCCGGAAACAAAGTAATAAGCGGAAATTGCGAAGACAGGAAGAGCCCGAACGCAACCACGCAACCGACAGAGCCATTTAGTCATAAATTATTTTTTACCACACAAAGTGATGCACAGTAAATGGCGTAAACTTTTATCGTCGAAGGACACTGTAAAGGGGATGTGTGTGGGGAACATTCAAATGAGATTTAGTTTGTTGACCCAGCTTTTGAAAACAGAAAGATTGTGAGCGGCTGCAAATACGGAAAGAGGGAGGGTGTTTCAAAGCTTTGCAGTTCATAAAATGAAGGGACTGAAATATCGAATCCCGATATCTAGAGGCAGAGAACTAATACGAGTGACTGGCAGCCTGGATATGAGAACGAAATAAATTGATGGGAAGGGGGACTGCCGGAGCGAGTTCTGATGAGGGGAAAAACAATAATAACGACAGAAAAGAGACAGTGAAGCAACTTGCCGGCGATGGGAAAATGGGTGCAAAGTGGAGGTTAGGGAGTGTCATAGTACACGATTGAGCAGGAGCGTCCGAGGGAAAGTGAGAAGATAGGAGGCCTAGATATTAGGCTTTATTCGACAAATACATACGGCATGAGAGCTGAAACTCATAGAGAGCATGTGGTGAATTTATGGAACAAAAAAGGCGTACTAAATGCACAACTGATGGGACAAGAAGTAATGTACCACAGGGCGGGAACATCAATCAGTCAGACAGCCTTTCTTTGCACCCGATCAAGAAGAGAAAGAGAAGTAGATGGAGCTCCATCCCATACTTGGCTGCAGTATTCAAGAGTCGGGCGGATTTGAGCCTTGTACAAAAGAAGGTGAGTAGGTGTAAAAAAGCGTCTGGCGCGAAACAGAAAACCAATTTTGCTCGCAGCTCGGGAGGCAAGCATAGACACAAAAGGAGATCAGCCGATATTAATTTTCGGATAAGTCTAGTATTAAAAATGATCTTGTGGTGAAGAATCGAGCCGAAGTTCAAATGAGGAGAATAAGGGGGATGTTTAAGTGAAACAGAAAGGAGAGAAGTTTAGGAAGCACTGAAACAGACGATTTCTGGAACCTCAAGCTGAAAATTGTTCTAAATCAGAAACAAGAAATGCATTAAGAACAAAACGGTCGTGATCGATGTAGGTAGTGGCCTGGTGAGTGGTAAGGTAAGAAAGAGAACAATGGAAAACAGCGTCGTCGGCAAAACAGTGAGGTGGGTTGGAGGTCGAAGACAGATCATTATTAAACGGAGAAAAGAGGATGGGTGCAAGTACGGAAACTTGGGGAACACCAGCATTCACAGGAAACGGCTGAGATAGAGCCCCATCGACTAGGACGGAGATGATTTGCTTGCTGAAGAAATATGATAACCATGATACGGGAGCCGAATCAAACCCGAACGAAGACAGTCTCGGCAGTAGACCTTCACTCTAAACTCGGTCGAAGGCTTTTGAGATGACTATAGAAACCAAGTGAGTTTCCCCACGATTACAGAGTGCGTCCGATCAGGAGAATGAGAAGAACGATAGTGGGTGGCCCGCAGAATGACTCAGGTGGAATACCTATTGACGATCACTCAGCAGATCTTCACGTTCAAGGAGAGGACGCAGTTGATCGGAGATAACGACTTCAAAAACTTTCGGAAACAGACGTGAGGATGATGGAACGATAATTGTTGGGGTCGGAAGGGTTGCCATGTTTGAAGATACGAGAAATAATGGCGTTTTTCCACGAAGGTAGAAACATTTCTTGATTTAGGGAAGAAAGGAACAGACGACGTAAAACGGAGCCAACTCTGGAGCGCACATTCTTAGGACGATAGGCGGAATACCGTCCGGACCGGGTGGTTTGGAAACATTCAGATTAAGCAGAACTTAGCGAACGTTTCTGGTAGTAAGTGCAGGGAGAAAAACGAAGCTGAGAACATGAGAGAAAGGCAGAGAAGTAGAGCTGACAGATGGAGTGGAATTTGAGGCAAAATGGGAGGCCAAGGCCTCGGCCTTATTGAGAGTGTTAGAGACCGGGTAATCAGAGAAAGCAACTTCTAACTGGTCGTAACCGAGGTTGTGCTCGAATAAACTCCTGCTAGTCTTGTAGAAGCACTTTACACTTGGAGGGTGAAAAGCACGTTCCGTACCGTAATACAGAAGACGAGAAGTTGTCTAGGGCGCACTGTGCCAAAGTAGCATCGTCGCAAACCAATGCGATGTTAAATGCATAGTCTAAGTCTAAAAGTCTGTTACCAGGTAGGACCTCAACGCCTTTGTGCGTCTGATTTCTTTCTGCCCCTCTTAGGATGTCGTCGATTGCAAAATTGAACAGGAAGGGTGAGAGTGGGCAACCTTGACGCACGCCATTTTCAACTGGAAAGCAAGGTGACGACGAGCCATATGCTTGTACTCGGCCTGAAGTCTGATGGTATAGAGCTTGGATGATTTTCACATACTTATCAGGCACTCCCTGTCTGATGAGACAATTCCAGAGGGCTGTCCTATCAACGGAATCAAAAGTTGCTCGGATGTCCAAGAATATGATTACCGTCGGTCTGCGATATGTGTGGCGGAGCTCAAGTATCTGACGGATGGTGAAAATTTGATCGATGCACCCGCGGTTGGGACGAAAATCAGACTGTTCTTCACGGACTTGTTGTTCGTACAGTGGAGACAATCTTTGGAGAATTACCGACGATAGCAACTTTGGTGCGACCGATATCAAGTTTATCCCTCGATGATTGGAACAGATGTTTCTATCCCCTTTCTTGTATATGGGGATGATGGATGCACAGTTCCAACTTCCTGGAACACAATCGTGGAGCCAAATCTAGGAGAAGATGCTGGTGAGCGCTTTGGAGAGGTGTGCACCACCATCTCTGAAGAGCGCCGGCACCTCCTTCTGTGCTCACCATGGATGGTTTACCCCTGTGGTTGGAGTGATCGTCTGGCTCCGCCGTCATCGCACCCTGAGACGCTGCCTTTATCCTATCCGCTCCTGCCAGGAACCTATCGCGGTGTCTCGGGTTTGCGAATTCTACGAGCAATGGTCTGGGGTGTATCCTGTCTCCTTCCTGCCACCTCCCTAACCGAAAGGCTCACCGAGGCAGCACAAAGGGGCCATCAACCTGGGGACACTCCATTTTATTTCTTCAAGTGACGCTGAATTTGCTTTCATGGTATATGAAGACTGCCTCTGTACCTGAAATACCAGGAAAAGTTCGTAACTTTGTAATAATGGTCGCTGACTTCCCCTCTAGTAGTACTGCCGAGTGCCTCCAAAAAGGTATACTCAGGGGACGGTCAGCTATGAACCCCGAAAAGCACGTGATCGTGTCATACTTCTAACAGGATCCAATTTTCATTGCTATTTATTGCAACCAATACGTGAGATTGTCAGTCGGTAACTCGCAGGCATCATAGAAGAACTTGCGACCTGACCTAATCTGGCCGTCCCTGAGTGTCCTCTAAATGGGACACTAGCCAAGTTTCTGAAAATCAAAGTCGCTTTGCCTCCAAGGCATTTAAATTACCGTCTTAATACTTTAAACAACATTCACTGTCTAAAACTCTACTTTATTATTGAATTATTTGTAATTTTAGTCCTCAATATCATTCCAGTATGATGAACCACGTGACTCAAGGAGCGCATTGGGAATATTATTATTATTACCAACATTACTGCTATTATGCCATAGTTCCCGATAATGTAAATAACATTTGAACCATCTGTACGAATGTTTCTGTTTCTTTATTTCAGGTGGAAATGATGAAAACCGGCCGGACATTTCTTGCAAGGAGGATATGTAGACGGATACAGGATCAATAAAATCGTTTCATTCGTACATATATTTCTCATTTTTGGTTTATTCTATGTCTGCGCCTATGTTTGGAAAAATGCGATCAAGTACGGAAGTGCGTTACTAGTATAACTGCGATACGGCCTATACATAGGTTCAGGCGTAACAACAGTAGTGGACATATTTTTATGGAAATAACAATGGGACATCGGTGAATAACAATATCAGTACTATTTATTACTTGGGAATGTAACTACAATAAGCTCTATGGGCGTTTTCCGGGTTCCTCTCTGACCGTCCCCTGAGCGTCCCTTTCCTTGTTTCACTGGGGGTCACTCAGTGGTACGGTCAAAGGGACACTCAGGGGATACTCAGGTGACGGTCAGGGGGACACTCGCGCTGCATGGGCATTTGATGGCCACGTATCCCGGAAAATCCACCATCCTTAACAAGTTCGTTATGTGATATTGTACTACACGCTCACTTTGTCTATTCTCTTTGATTACGGGCTTAAGCACCCCTCTGATAATCAGATTCCTATTTTGCCCCAGTCCGATATCTCTATTCTTTATCAGTTACCGTTGCGAGGTCGCGAGATATTGGTTTGCACCTTCTATTGCTTCCATCCTGGTTTCCAGTAGTGCAATCTTATCCCCAGACAATATTGGTTGAGCCGACGTGGGATGATATCGATATGGAGCTAAAAACTGTACGAAAGTGGGAGCTGAATGCCTCGACTACTTGGCCGGGGCAAGTGATTGGGGATCCGGTATGATCTTTAAGAGCAAATGCATTTGCTCTTAAAGATCGCCATGGGGTCGGAACTGTGCGCCTTAGACGGCGCACGTACTGAAAAAAATGCCTTAGTGGTCCGTACTCGAGCAAGTACAGGTCGTTAGACTGCATTCTGATAGGAACTTATCTTTCGTTCGCATTCGTTAGGGATAATCCGGAAGTCTTCTGCATCGCGGGCAACACCTGTGGCTATATATCTAGAGAAGAAACGTGCGCATTCGTCTATAATGCGCCTAACGGGACGAGGGAGAGCCGCTTACCGGTCTGTGGAAGACGAATTCTGGGGACAAATAGCCTATCAGCTAAGGAGATCAACACTTTGAGATGTTCTATTGGGCCATCAGGGTGAGTTTTTAGGCGATCTCAGTTTTCTCGTTGTTTTCGTCCTTCCTATTCAGACTCCCGTCGATTCTGCCTAAAAACACCCTCACTGGCTCCCCGAGAAGAGGCGATAGTGTCTTGTGGTCCAACTTTAATGTTCATCAGACTGGCGTTAAGCGAGCAAACTGGAGGAAATGGCTGAGTGTGATGAAGTTCTACATGCGGAAAATAAGAACGATGCTCTCAGTTCCGCTGCAAAATTTGCTTTAATTTATCAATATTCAGTATATAAATAGGTTTGCAGCGTAGCCTCCACAGACCGCCGTAGCTGGTCCCGCAGGCGATTGTGCCTCGGATGGCCGGTGTCTCGTAGAAAAGTGGAAGTGGGGACCCATTAACCGTCGGGAATTATGCTCGAAATGAGCGAGGCGGATTGTTCCGCGTGAAGAGATTCAAAATGAACCCATAAGGACCAAGGAAAATGGTCAGCATGGCCGCACGAGAAGGGGTACGTTGTGGTGTGGCGCAGTTCAAATTGGCCCGCGAGAGTCTTCAGTTCAGTTCAGTTCAGTTTGCACAGGACTTGGTGTGGCTAGAGCCAATCGTGTGTCCAGATAGCTGCGCTGTCGGCTCGTTCCCGTAGCTCCCAACACTGTGTGATTTTCTTTTTCTGAAAGGCAGAAATTTTGTGCAGTATCAACCCTGGCAGAGTAAGGTGGAAACAAAAAGTAAATCGCATCTGACCCTAAAATTTGCTTAAAAAAACTCGGGGTATACTGCCACCCAACATAAGTCTACTGCTTTCTTAAAAGCCTTCACTGTTGTTGCATTTATGACCTCCTCCGGGAGCTTATTCCAATAGGGTACCACTCTATTTGAGAAGTACTTTGCCCTAATTTGGAGCCTCGAATGCTTCCTTTGTAATCTAAGGCTATGGCCCCTTGTGCCTCTCTCGGGTATCAGAGAGGAAAGGTCTTCTCGTCTTATTCCTGACAGTCCTTTCATTACCTTGAAGGTTTCCATCAAGTCCCCGATAATGCGCCGTCTTTCGATCGAGAACAGGTCTAGGGCACGGAGACGATCTGTGTAGCTCAACTCCCCTTGCCCAGCCAACATTCTAGTGGCTAGCCCTTGCACTTTCTCCAGACAGTCGATATATTTCTGGTAGAACGGTGCCCAGGCCTGCAAGCTGTACTCCATATGCGGCCTAACTATGGCCTGGTATATCCTAAGGAAAATCTCCGGATCTCTACACGACATAATGGATCTAACTTGAAAGAGTTCCCTCCTGGCCGTATTGGCTGCTGAGGTGCACTGCTTTGACGGCTTAAAGCTGTTGTCCATTAGAACTCCTAAGTCTTTGGCCTGCGAGACCACTTGCAACGAACCCACACCATTCCCACTAGCCCCTGTATGTGTGGTCAAGCATTGACACTCGGTGAGGTTTAGCGGAAGTCCCATTTGCGTGCCCAGTTTTGTACTGCTAACACGTTGTAACAGCCGGTCGTGGAAAATCCCCCTTTTTCCCTCGCGATTCAGTGTTTTTTCCCAACATCACTCATTTCCATACACTATTGACTTGTCTTTACGAACTGGTTGTTTTTCTGGACCAATTGTTGTTTGTTCGCGCCCAGAGCGCTATTTTGGGACATCCTTGCTCAGGACCTGCGTGACGCACGTGCTGTCTGCTCACACGCTGCCATTCGGTTTCTCGTTGTTGAGTCTTTGTGATCGTATTATTGAGGTTTGTATATTGTTTATGTCATTGTTTATTTTAATAATCTAGTATCGTAGAATTATCACGGATAATCGCCTTCTGATTTCGGGATCCGTTGCGAATTTGGCTACGCATTGCTCAAACGTTCGTAACAATACTCAATAGATCTATTTAGAACGAGGAAAAATCACGCAAAATGCCAAGAAAAGGATCAAAGGCAGTCGAATCCGGACAGGAAGTAATACGGCAAGTCTCTGGGGAGGTTTTGGGTACATATGATTCTTTAGTTAATGCTAGATCGCCTAGTCCTGTCAGTGCTAGCTCATGTGTTATTGAAAACAATATTGATCGTAAGGATGTCGATTTATATAAGCTGAGAATACTAGAACTAGAGCAACAGTTACTTTCGGCTAGACTACAGGCGCATGAAGCAGAGAAGTGTACACAGAAACAGCGAGAGCATGAGACCAGTGACTTCGACACTTCCGATAGGTTAGAGTGCAATAAGGTAGGGAACCCCACGCCGGTCGCCGAATACAAACCACCATCGATCGATCTGCCTAGAGTGGAGTTAACGGTTTTCGACGGGCGAGCTGAGCAATACTGCAAGTTTGTCAAACAGTTCGAGACGTTCGTTGAAAACAAGGTAACCGACCCTGGGCAAAAGCTTCTTTATCTTACTCACTACTGCCGAGGCCGAGCAAGAGAAGCTATCGACGGGTGCACCATGCTCGATCCAGAACAAGGCTACACAAGGGCAAGAAAGATTCTGAGGGACTTGTTTGGCCAACCTTTCAAATTAGCCCGTAACCTAATAGAGGGCGTGATGGCAGAGGCAAAGAGAACCAAGGGCGACGTCTACACCATGGCCGATCTGGTGATCAAGATGCAGAACTGCTCAATAGCCCTCGACCATTTAGGTTACAGGGCTGACCTAGACGCCATGCACACTTTGGAAGGCATAGTCCGTCACCTCTCTCCCGAACTACAGGGTCGGTGGGCGGAAGAAGCTGAACGGATAAGCCGAGGCGACAGAGAAGCCAACTTCGAAGACCTGACTGAATACTTAGACAGGCAAACGAAGATAGCTGACAGCAGATTTGGCCGACTCATCCGGGACAGCAACCGAGCAAACAAGCCCAGTACTAGCCAAGCCCAAACCCCTGTACGGGAATATCCAAAGTACCAGCCTTGGACCAACACACACGTCATTTCACGAGATGCTACGGCGAAACCAAATTGCAGATCCTGTGGTACAAGCCATGGCCTACCAGAATGCCCCAAGTTCGGCAACGCCACAATAGACGAACGGTGGGGAATGGCGAGGATGGCAGGAGCATGTTTCATCTGTCTCAACACCACGCACCGGGCAGCAGCCTGTGGTTACGAGGGCTGCACGGGCAGACACCATCGGCTGCTGCATCAGGCGAGAATAACCATATCCGAGGCGATTGCCAAGCCCAGCGTGATTTCTTCAACTTCACAACCTGCCAGTAAACCGGTACGTTTAGGCGTAGTGGCCGTGGGAGTAGTGACTCCGACTGGGATAGTCAAGGCGTTGGCTTTCGTCGATAGTGGATCCGACACCTTTTTAGTGAAAGAGCGGTTTGCCGACAAACACCAACTGGCTAAAGGTGCGACGTCGTTAGCAGTGAGCACGGTGGGCGGAACACAGGTAGTGACTGCCGGTAGGTTGAGGCTGCAACTCATCTCTCTAGACACTAACGAGGAAACTGGACCAACGGAGGCATTCACGTTAGCGGATCTCCCCATGCGAGCACCAAGGTCGGTGAACGCAATCTTGACTCGGTGGACCCACCTGTAGGATGTAACCGTTGTAGACTGGGAAGATGATGAAGTGGATCTCCTCATCGGCTGCGACGTGCCAGAGGCGCATTGGGTGCTTGACCAGGGAGTGGGCGACCGCCAGGCACCTTATGCCGTACGCACGGCTCTGGGATGGATGTTATACGGTCCAGTAGGGGTACGCGGTTCCGTGAATTACTTATCCGCCGAAACGGACCGCATAGAGTATCATCTGCAACGGCTTTATGAAAAGGAGTTTCATGACATTGGGGACGAAAGACCGACGTTGTCTCAAGAGGATCACTTCGCTCTACAAACGGTGCGGCAAGGCTCTAGAGGCCTCAAAAAACAGTTCGAGGTTCCCCTCCCATGGCGCACACCGGTCGACCCGTGGACTGACAACAGAAATTATGTTCTCCAACGATTACTACGACTAAAAGAACGCTTCATTCGAGACCAGAATCTGTGGGAACGATACGCGGATTTGATGAAGCGAAACGAGGACCTCGGTTACGTTGAAAGGGTGCCTGTTAACACCGACAGCAAAAGGGGTATCTGGTATCTGCCTCACCATCCGGTTATCAACCCCAAAAAACCCAAAAAACTGCGGGTGGTTTTCGACTGTGCGGCCAAGTTCCAGGGCAAGTCGTTAAACGATCGCCTACTACAGGGGCCTGACTGGACCACACCACTGATCGATGTTCTGTGCCGTTTCAGAGTGGGTAAAGTGGCTTTGTCAGGTGAAGATTCCGGTAGGAGAACGAGATGTTTTGCGTTTCCTGTGGTGGGAAGGGAGCGACCAGGACAACGCAGTGGTGAATTATAGGATGACCGTCCACCCCTTCGGAGCCATATCGTCACCATTTTGTGCCAACTACGCCCTCCGAGAATCAGCGAACAAACATGGCGATCTAGTACATCGGACGGTGGTAGAAAGCATCAGCAGGAACTTCTACATCGACGACTATCTTGGGTCATTCGATGATGTGGAATCAGCTCTAGAGCAGTTCATGGGTCTGACGAGATTGCTGGAAGAGGGCGGCTTCCATCTAACTAAATGGATGTCGAACGCTTCAGAAATGTTGAAGGTCATCCCGTATCACGAAAAGGCCGAAAGGGTAAGAGATTTGGACGGCTCTCCACTTCCTATCGAGCGCACTTTAGGGATACAATGGGACGCGGAAACGGACGATTTTGTTTTCGAACTGAACGTTCCCGAGCTGCCAATAACCCGTCGTGGCATACTATCTGCTGTCTAAAGTTTGTTCGACCCGCTCGGTTTCGTCTCACCATGGCTGCTACCCGGAAAGATCTTGCTGCAGCGGCTGTGCCGTAAGAAAGTTGAATGGAACCAGTCACTGGACCGAGGGGACCGGTTGGACTGGGAAGAATTTTTGAACACCTTGAAGAAATTAGGGGACATAAGAATCCCACGATGTTTGACTCCTGGCCATACGACACGGACTGGAGAACTACATGCCTTTTCCGATGCATCCGAAGTCGGTTATGGAGCTGTGGTGTACGGACGATGGTGCGCAGGAGATGGACAATATACCACGAGGATCCTGTTCGCCAAAGCCCGCGTTGCTCCACTGAAGTCGGTCTCAATCCCACGCCTTGAACTCAGCGCAGCCGTGTTGGCAGTCAGGGTGGTGCAAGCTGTGAAGAGATGTTTCGATCTCTACATTTGGTCGGTGAGCTTCTGGACGGATTCAACGATAGTACTTTACTACATTAACAACGTACGGAGCCGGTTTAGTACTTTCGTTGCTAACCGGCTCACGATTATCCACGGTGAATCAGCCACGCACCAGTGGAGTCATGTCAGGTCTGGCGATAATCCGGCTGACCTGTGCGTCCGAGGTGTGAACAACTTCAGGCAACTGGACACGTGGACGAGAGGGCCAAACTTCCTGCAATTGCCCAAACAGGACTAGCCCGTGTTCGAATTAAAAACCCCTACGGAAGTGGAACTGGAGATCAAAGGCGTCGTGATGGTGGCCAACGTCGTCGAAGAGACATCCATTCTATCGCGACTGGTCAGGTTTTCTTCCTGGATGAAGACGCTTCGTTCGCTAGTTTGGTTAACCAGGTTCAAGAGAAATTTACCAGTCATGAAAGGGCTACGGCCCTCAGGTCGGATACCGGTCGGCCCGATAGGTCCCGATGAGCTACAAGCGGCAGAGTATGATATTTTCAGAATGATACAACGCGAGGCTTTCGCCCAAGAACTCAAGAGGGCGGAAGAAGTGGGGCCGACCAATGAAGACATGCCATCTCCAAGAGGCGAGCTGAAGCGTTTAAACCCCAAACTGATCGACGGACTGCTGCGGGTGGATGGTAGGCTGACCAACGCCCACCTGAACTTCGACGCAAAGTATCCTGTACTGCTGCCTGCGAGACAACCTGTAGTAGAGCTAATGATTCAACACGTCCACGCCATGGAGGGACATGCCGGGGAAAGCCACGTGACGAGCGTCATCCGAAAGCGTCTTTGGTTGTTGAGAGGACGAGAGACTGTAAAACGCGTAATCCGACGGTGTGTGCAATGCAGGAGACGCAATGCCACGTCGGGCAAACAACTCATGGCCCCACTACCAGAATGCAGGGTGACTACGGGCTGATGGCCGTTCAGTGACACCGGGTTGGATTATTTCGGGCCCTTGTGGATCAAGTGCGGGAAAAGATTAGAAAAGCGATACGGATGTATCATGACGTGCATGAAATCACGTGCGGTACACCTAGAAGTCGCACATTCGATGACGACCGATTCGTTTCTACGGGCCTTGCAAAGATTTATCAACCGAAGAGGCGTACCGGCCGATATATACTCAGATAATGGATCGAACTTTGTGGGCGCTCAACGGGAATTGCAGCGTTGGCACAAGAACATAAACAGGGACGAACTGCAGAATCGAACCGTGGCCTACGGCATACGATGGCATTTCAACCCCCCACAGGCCAGTCACCGAGGCGGCATATGGGAACGCATGATCCGGTCCGCCAGACGGATATTGCTGTCAATCATGGAGCAGCAGCCGCCCGACGACGAGACGCTGAACACCGTCGTGACTGAGGTGGAGCGAATCCTGAACAACCGCCCCATGGTTCCAGTATTGAACGGCGACCCCACCCACCTGGCGCTCACCCCGAACGACTTATTGACGTTAAGGTCGAACGAGGGTTTCCAAGGGCCGGTAAACCTTCGTGGGAGCTACCTCCACGGATGGAAGCAAGCGAACTATCTGGCCAAGGTCTTCTGGAGGCGATGGCTACGGGAGTACCTACCGGCTTTGCAGACTCGACAGAAGTGGCTGGCCAAAACAAGACCATTCAAAGTTGGGGACGTGGTTATGATCGCCGACGAACGCGCACATTTCAGCGCTTGGTCTTTGGGAGTAGCTACGGAAACCATCAAAAGCACTGACGAAGTGATAAGAACGGTGAAGGTGAAGACAGCTAACGGAGTGCTCATTCGTGACATACGCAGTATTAACCTACTCGAGAGCGAAGACGGAGAAGCTGATAACCCTGAGGCCTAGTAAACCTTTTTCACGCCAGTAATCGAGGTGGATAAAGAAACACCATATATACCACACAATCTCCGTCAAACACGTTAAGGTGCTCGCGGTCTTTTCGTTGACATTACAGAAGGTTCTTTCCGATATGTGGTGATGAATGCGATTCCATTGTACATCCCGATACATACACGCATGCACGACGCACTCTACATCCCGTAAACCCATCATACATGTGACAGTGTTCTTTGTTTGCCTTTTGTTGACGCTACCGAATGCCCCTTGCATATGTGGAAGTAGCGGAGCTCAGGGCACACATACATGCTACATTTACTCGTTTTCTTGCCACGCGGTCTTTTGTTGACATTGCAGAAAGTCCTCCTTTGATGTGTAGTCATACCTGTGGTTTCATTGTAACCCCGGCACACACACACACACACGCACACACACACGCACACACACACACACGCACACACACACACGCACACACACACACACGCACACACACACACACTCAAGCACGTACATCCAGGACCGGACGGCCCCTTACGAGGACAACGTCTATGTGACCATTCACGCCCGCCATCGGTCATTTGGTCTTGTGGAAGATGTAGACTAGCCTCACGTCTATGTATCCAGTGGATTAGGTGCGACCAGTAGTAGAACGTTGACGACGAGCATTAGACGCGCGCACTGACAGCAGGGCCTAGGCATGTAGGAAGAATCAGTACCTTTATACCGAACCTTTGACTTTGCTAAGGATCCAGGAGGATTTTGGTGGGCGGTGTAACAGCCGGTCGTGGAAAATCCCCCTTTTTCCCTCGCGATTCAGTGTTTTTTCCCAACATCACTCATTTCCATACACTATTGACTTGTCTTTACGAACTGGTTGTTTGTCTGGACCAATTGTTGTTTGTTCGCGCCCAGAGCGCTATTTTGGGACATCCTTGCTCAGGACCTGCGTGACGCACGTGCTGTCTGCTCACACGCTGCCATTCGGTTTCTCGTTGTTGAGTCTTTGTGATCGTATTATTGAGGTTTGTATATTGTTTATGTCATTGTTTATTTTAATAATCTAGTATCGTAGAATTATCACGGATAATCGCCTTCTGATTTCGGGATCCGTTGCGAATTTGGCTACGCATTGCTCAAACGCTCGTAACACACGTCAAGTTCTATATCTACTCCAGCTATCTTCACCTTATCGGCAAACATAAAGGTGGGGTTTGTAAGCCCACGTGCTAGGTCGTTGATGAAGATGAGGAAGAGCAGAGGGCCGAGCACCGATCCCTGTGGCACCCCACTTGTTACACCTTCCGGTTTTGAAACATGGCTCCCCACCTTAACACTAAAGGTTCGCCCTGCTAAGAAACTACTTATCCATTGTCTTACCTTTCCAACAATTCCCATGGACTGCAGTTTGACGTCCAGAAATCTGTGGTTCACGGAATCAAATGCCTTGCTGAAGTCCAAGTAACAGACCGCAATCGATTGCCCTTCGTCCAGACGCTTGGTTACCTCATCGAGGAACAGCAGGAGATTCGTCAGACAGGATCGCCCTGCCACAAACCCATGCTGAGCATTTGATATGAGGTTGTGTTGAACCAAATGCCTAGAGATCTGCTTCCTGACTATTCGCTCCAGGCCCTTACACAGTACTGAAGTCAAGCTAACCGGCCGGTAATTTTCCGCTTTTTGCCGGGGTCCACTCTTGTAAATGCCTACCACTGTTGCTCTCCTCCAGTCTCCCGGCACAATTCCCTCTCTAAGTGACGTTTCATACAGCTTCGTCACCGAAGCCTTCAGGACCTCGGCCAGGGGCTGAACGATTGCTGGATGAATCCCGTCTGGACCTGCTGCTTTGTTTCTATTCAAAGTTTGCAACTCCGCGTACACTTCTTCTTCTCCTGCAGTAAGTTCGGATATTGGAGGCGCCTGTGGGCCCTCCATTCTTTCCTTCAAACTATTTTCTGGTCGATATATGCTCTTGAAGAATTCCAAGAGCGTGTCAGCCTTGTCTTCGTCGCTAAGAGCTAGTTATCCCTGTGCTCCTTCCAAAGTTGCTACGCTCTCTCTCATACGTTTGTGAGATTGCACGTAGGCGTAGAATCACTTTGGGTTTGTGCGGACCGACGCCGCTAACCGACGCTCGAAAGCATATTTATCCACTCTTTGGATCTCTTGAGCCCTGTTCCTAGCCATCTTATAGCTATTCCATGCCCCCTGAGTTCTGTACAGCTTGTACGCCGCCCATCGTTGCCTACGAATAACTATGGCCTTGCGGACCTTTGACTTCCACCATGGGGGTAGACTTCTACTGCTTGCCACCATCAGGGGTGCGAACTCATCTGTAAGTTCGAGTAGCCCCATCTTGATGGTCTCCCAACGTTCCTCTACGGAGGCATTTGTGTGTCTCGGTGTCCACTGAATTTCCTCCGCCGCCTTCTTCAGTTCACCTGTGTTGATTCTCCCATAGCGCCGACGTAACACGACTTCCTTCGGCGCCTTGCTTAGTCTTACTGTGACCCTTAGGACTACATGATCACTTTTTCCAAGTGGCTCTTCCCACTTAATTTCCTTAACGTCCTGATGGTGCCGCGTTATGATTAAGTCAAGGAGAGACGGGTGCTGTCCACCTCTGTGTCTAGTGGCCTGTGTCACATGCCGCGTAAGTGCATGTAACTGGACCCACTGCAGAAATTTGTCGCCCGTTGATCCCCTTGGTGCGATCCCGCTTTCCCAGTTAATTTCGGGTAGATTGAGATCCCCTAATAAGATGAACTCCTTTGTCTGTGCCAGCACCGCATTCAGCCTTTGGAAGAGCTCAACATCTTCCTCAACTGTGGCTAGCGGTGCCCTGTAGATACAGATAATGCATACTGTACGCCCCTCGATCCTAATAAAGCAGGATCTGACCTGTACATTATCGGAGACTAAGTTGAACGGAGCCTCCCAATGATCTATGTCGGTCCGTATTAGAAGTGCCACTCCGCCCGTCTTGAAGTGCTACACGGGTTCAGTTCAGCTCAGTTCAGTCTGCACAGGACAGGTAATGGCCACGGCCAATCGAGCGTCCAGAATTCCTTCGATGGTATGCACACCAGTTATGCACCCACCACTGCCGAGTGTATTTCGTCGAATCCCCGCTAAAAATGAGAGGGAAACGGAAAACCTCATCGCACATCAAGTGCGAGAGACATTATGCATCGTGGGCGTTCACTGAGACGGTATGCAATGAGGGAAAAAGTCTGCTAAAACATACTCCAGAAGGACCACAGTGCTACCCGTCATCCATCTAGTTGATATTCTCAAGGCTTACTACAAGGAAAGATCTCGTACCACTTGCGATCTAGGGCATCTTTGAAGGGTTGGACTGTCTGCAGATCTACCATTTCACCAGGCAGACCGTTCCAACTGTTCACAACCCTGTTGCTGAAGAAGTGCGATCTAGCCATCAACCTAGATCGGGCTTTTATCAACTTCTTTTCGTGTCCCCTTGTTCTGGAATCTACGGCCACTTGGAATAGACTATCTGGTCTAAGGCCAGAAAAGCCCTTCATTACCTTGAACGTTTCTATGAGATCCCCTCGACGTCTCCTCCTTTCCAACGAGAAGAGATTCAGTTCACAGAATCTCTGCTCGTAAGTCTTACCCCTCTGCCCTTCAACCATTCGCGTGGCGAGACGTTGGACTTTCTCGAGGCAGGCGGCGTCCTTTTTGTAGAAGGGTGATCAAGCCTGCACGCTACCTTCTAAGTGAGGTCGTACTATAGCCATGTAAATAGGTACGAATACCTCCGGCTTCCGGCAAGACAAAGCTGATCGCAGTCTAAAGAGCTCCCCACGAGCCTTTTGCGCAGCAGCGTTGCACTGCTCCGACCATTTGAAGTCACTTTTCATGATGATCCCCAGGTCTTTAACCCTGCTGGCTGCCTCTACGGCGAACAGCCCTTGATCATGAGCGACAGTTAGGCTCTCTGTTGTCCTTGACAACAAATGGCTTTTTTGAGCGTTGAGAGGTGAGTCCCATTTGTATGCCCAGTTCAGGATGGTGCCTATTTCCCTGCCCAATTCCGCCCTACCCTTAGATCCAACAATCTTCACATCATCCGCAAAAATAAAGCTGGGCGATTGAAGAGTGGATGTTAGGTCATTAATAAATAACAAGAATAGGACCGGGCCTAGGACTGATCCCTGAGGTACACCACTGGTGAATTTCACCAAACTGGAGCACCAGTCCCCCACTTTGACATAAAGCGTCCTGTGGGAGAGGAAGTCCTCCAGCCACCTATATACTGGCCCGCCTATACCGAAAGTCTCCATCTTGCATAGCAAAAGACGATGATTAACGGAGTCGAACGCCTTGCTAAAGTCGAGGTAGCATACCTCAACTTGCTTACCTTCGTCCAGTCGTTGAGTTACTTCATCTAAGAAGCACAGGAGATTGGTCAGGCAAGATCTATTTTTCAGGAATCCATGCTGCACCGGGCTTAGCATGGAGTGCTCCAGTAAGTGCTGGCAGATATGGGCACGGATGATCTTCTCGAGGACTTTACAGAGAATGCTAGTTAGGCTTACCGATCTGTAGTTCTGCACATCCGACTTAGGCCCACTCTTATGTATTGCCACGACTGCCGCGACTTTCCAGTCCTGAGGCAGCTTTCCCTGGTCCAACGTGGATCTATACAATCTGCATACCGATGGAGCTATGATATCCGCCAACGGCTTGATGATAGCTGGATGAATGCCATCTGGGCCCGCTGACTTGTGGCTGTTTAACTCCTGTAGGTACTTACGCACGCATTCCTCTGAGAGATCTAGCTCGTTTAACTGAGGAGGATGCACCAGAGCCAGATCTACTCGTACCCCACTATCTATCCTATGTACACTACCAAAGTATTCCCCCAGGGCGTCTGCTTTGCCCTGGTCGTCAGTGACAATACCATATTCTCTAGTGGATAGCGGACCCACGGCATTTCTTGTTGAGCCTTTAGACTGTACATAGCTGTAGAACTTCTTCGGCTGCTGTCTTACAGACTGGGCAAATTTGAGCTCAAATTCCCGCTTAGAAGTTCTCAAAAGGCTAACAGTCTCGTTTTTCAGCTTCGTATAGCGGTTCCAGGCTAGCTGACTGCCAGAAGCTTTGTACTGGTTCCAGGAGCGGTTTCTACGTCTGATGGCCTTGGCTATTGCAGCCTTCCACCACATGGGTTTGCCCTCCCCACTCCTTCGTTTTAAGGGTGCGAACTCTTCCTGTAGAGCAGTCAGGGATCCCTTTATGGCCTGCCAGCACTCCTCCACAGTAGCCTCCTCTGGCGCGTCCCAGGTCAAACCCATCGCCCTATTACGAAGCCTATCCATGTCCATACTACCGAAATTCCTAATCAGCCTTGAGGGTACCTTCGGTTGCCGCATGCATAGGACTATTTTGCACACACGTGGTCACTCTTTCCCAGCGGTGCACAATAATGCAGTCCAGCCACATCGTTGGGGAAGTTCGTTATAGCTAGATCCAGCAAGGATGGAACGCATCCAGTCCTATATCTGGCATTTTCCCTAATATGCCAGTGCAACGCATTGGCATGCAGCCATTCTAAGTAGGTTTGCTCCTCCGATCCCGGCACGCAGACCTCAGCCACCCAGTCGATGTGCGGAAGATTGAAGTCACCCACTATGAGAGTCTTTTGTGCGTCCTTAACTAGTTCAGTCAAAGTCCGCAGCAAACAAACGTCCTCTTCGTGGTTTGTGCTTGGTGCCCTGTAGACACAGACGACGTTAACCCTTCTGTCTGGAAGGATGATCGTAACGGCACATAGCTGGATATTGCGAGTGCACATCTTGGTCTTGGACTCAAGGTGTTTGCACCTGACCTAACGAGGATGGCTACTCCACCACCAAGGCGATCTTGTTCCCGATCCTGCCTGTAGACTGCAAAACCGTTACTTATTAGGCCTGGCACATGGTCTTCTTCAGAAAGCCACGTTTCCGTGACGGCAACTATTGACGCTTTCTGTTCGTCAGCGGTTTTGGCAAGTTCCGCCCATTTGTTTCTAATACTACACGCGTTAGTATATAACACCACCGCGTTTGCTCCGTCGCCTAGGGGTCTCTTGCTATTCATTCCTGACTGTTTCTCAGGCGCAACGCCTGAGATGATGACACGTTTTTTGCTTCGGATGTCCCCACTGGGGTGCATGAAGCCGGCTGATGGTCCAGAATTTCCGACGACTCCCAATCCATCTCTATAGGAGTGGCCACAACATCCAGACTGGCAGGGGTCGCGCTGTCATCTATCTTCGGACAGTACTGCCAAATCTCGTCTTCCAGCGCATCTTCAATTACAACTATTAGCGACCCCGCAAGTGGCTTCTTTACTATTGCCGGGGTCGGGGCCTGAGAGCCGAGTACGGCATTCCGCATAACTGGACAGACGGAGAAGAAGCAATCGCTTTGACCTGATTCAAAAAGGTGGAACATCAAAAACAGATCACCTCTTACGCGTCTTAAGTCAAGGGGATAGAGGTTGAGGAGTGAGAGGCGGACGGGATAAGGTAGGTGGGATAGACCCTTACTGCTTTAGTGGAGACCCTCTGAACTCTTTCCAGGACTTCACGATCTCGGGCAAGACCAGAGTGCACTATCTGAATATCGTACTCCAGCAGAGGTCGGATATACGTGCCGAAAATTATGGGGAAATCATCCCTAGATATGAGCTGGAAGGACCTTCGAATCATATTTAGGACTCGAAAGGCGGACTTGTTTGCAAAATGGTGATGATGAGAGGAGGACGAGTTACAATCTAGCCAGAAACCGAGCACCTTGTGTTGGTCAACCCTTGGCAGTGTGGTTGCTCAGTTAATGGAAAATGTGTGACCAGTCTCTCTGCCGAAAGACATGCTCAAGCATTTGTCATAATTAATTGGGAGGTTCCAATCCTCGGACCGGCGTTTCGTTCCATAAACTGCAATTTTCAGGTCCTCAACGCTTGAACTCCAGAGCGTTACATCGTCTGCATACATTGCAATGTTCACAAGAAAGGCGGTCGGAAGATCGTTTATGTAGATTAGGAAAAGAAGAGGACTCAAGAACGACCCTTGGGGGACCACAGTTCTTACTGGAGAGGGTTGAGACAAAACATTCCCAACTTTAACCGAAAAGGTGCTGAGGCAGTTGCCATCTACATTGGTACTTTTACCACGTTTATTGTTTAACTGAACGCTGACTGCCAAGTGCGGTTGCCATTTGTCCGTTGCTCTTGCGCACGCTCTCACGCACGCTCCCAAATACACGCTAACCACTATCTCTCCCAATCGCCTTCTCGTTCTCACGGGTCGTGGAGAATACTGTTCAGGTTAACATATTCGTGCAGTGCCGCACATTAGAGTAACGTGCTGGTGGCCCACGCAGTACAAAGGACCGAAGCACGCGTTTACTAAGGAAACCGCGAAGTAAGGTCTAATCTATCTTACAATTGGTGAGCCCGACATGATCCCCAGGTCACGTGGGTTTCCTTGTTTTCTACCGTTCAAGGTCCCGTCTGCGTTTGTTTTTGTGTGTTTTGTTGTTTTCCCATCTGTTGATTTTTTTGGTCGGTTTACCAATAATTGTTTTTGTCCATTCATATTTTGTGTGTCTAGTTCGTCGTGATTTTTTTTCGCGAAGACTATGGTGCCCCATTGGTCGTTGATTTCTTTTCCCGTCTGTATTCCGTAAAGTAATCGCTATGTCTGCCGAACGGAAATCCTGCTCAGACCCCACCTTTGGAGCGATCACGCTGCACATATCGGCATTCACGCTTGCTGATCCAGAACTCTGGTTCACGCTGGTCGCGTTAGAATTCGAAAACTGCCGTATAACCAGTGACGCCTGCCGTTTCAGGTGGGTGACAGGCCGCCTCCCGCCAGAAGTCACAATGCAAGTAAGGGACGTAATAATCTCATCCCCAAGCTAAGTGGCTTTAAAGGAGGTCGTCATTGCCCGCACTACCCCAATGCAGGACGGAAGTATGCAACAACTTCAAAACGTTGAGCTTGGAAGTAGGAAGCCCTCCGAACTGCTGCGTGAGATGCAGCTCTTGAGAGGACTGACGGTAGGCGAGGACCCACTCTTAAGGGAACTTTGGCTGCAGCGTTTGCCACACAACACCCCAGTTTTACTAAGTGCCACGCGCAAGTGTTCGCTGGAGGATACCGCAGCAATAACTGACGACATTATGTCACGACACAACCCCGCTGTAGCTGGAGTAACCAGGTCCTCCGTCACAGCAATGCCTGCCTTGCCAACATCTAACGACCTCGCGTCAGTTTTGTCTAGAATTGACGCCAGCCTGCAAAGCCTAGCAGTAAGAAATGGGTCACAGGAGCGGAACCGCGCACACTCACCTAGGCTCCATAGTCCGTCACTGCGATGACATTTTGGCTCTTCAAAAGAAGGGTATTGTAAATACCACAGTCGCTTTGGTGAGGGAGCCAAAAGATGAGAACCAGGGTGCACTTTTCCCGGTGCTCATCAGGGAAACTAACCCCCCGGCCCGTGGTGGCTACCCACGAAGCCGGGTATCAGACCAACAGTCGCCTTTTGAACGTAAGGGACATAATTCCAAATAACCTATTCCTTGTAGATACCGGTGCCGAAGTGAGTGTCATTCCTCGAGCGAAAGGCGACAGTAGCACATCGCAGGCCCAAACACTACGCGCTGCCAATGGCACGGCCATCCCAATGTTTGGCCAGTGGTCGCTCAACTGAAACTTAGGTTTAAAGCGTAATTTTCGTTGGGAACTCATCATCTCCGACTTCCCCTACCCAATTCTAGCCATTGACTTCCTGCAACACTTTGACTTGTTAGTTGATACACGGAGCCGCAGAGTGGTGGATCGTCGGACCACTCTCGCTGTTGCGGGTTATAATTCGCGAGTGAATCACGTCATGCCTTTTTACGTTCAACCACCGGCACACCAACCTTATGGCGAACTCATCGCCACCTACCCGGCCATGTTTAAGCAGGCCGGGTCTCTCCCAGCAGTGACCACCAACGTCACTCACTATATCGATACTAAGGGACCCCCAGTGTTCAGTTGACCGCGTCGGTTAGCACCGGACAAGCTTCGTGTTGCACAGGCTGATTTCGAACATATGCTAGAATTGGATATAATACGCCCTTCTAGTAGCCCTTGGGCTTCTCCTCTTCATATGGTCCCTAAGTCTAGTGGCGACTGGCGACCCTGTGGTGATTACAGAGCACTGAACATAGTCACCGTCCCTGACCGATACCCAATTCCTCATATACAGTACCTTACTTCTTCTTTATCAGGGTGCTCCGTCTTCAGCCGTATTGATTTAGTTCGTGTGTACAACCAGATCCCGGTAGCAGAGGCCGATATCCCTAAAACTGCCGTCGTTACACCTTTCGGGCTGTTCGAGTTTCTGAGAATGCCGCTTGGACTCAGCAATGCAGCCCAGACCTTCCAACGGTTCATGCACGAGACAACTCGTGATTTGGAAAATGTCTACACATACCTGGATGATATTTTGGTGGCTAGTTCTTCAGAGCGAGAGCACATCGCACACTTACGAGCACTCTTCGAATGCCTTAGCCAGCACGGCGTTACGATCAATATCGCGAAATGCGAATTAGGCTGGCCTGATATCACTTTCATAGGACATTCTATCTCATCCTCGGGTATCCGCCCTCTGCCAGATAAAGTTTCCGCTATTCGCGACTACCCTGAACCCCAATCTTTCCGCCAGTTGCGTCATTTTGCCGGCCTGGTGAATTTCTACCGCCGATTCATTCCTCACTGTACGGAAATGATGCAACCCCTCACCGACCTGTTGCGCGGAGGTAAGCGGAAGTTCGTGTTTCCCGACACGGCACAAGTCGCCTTTGCCTTGGTCAAAGATACTGTCGCCAAAACAGCATTCCTTACCCACCACGACCCTTTGGCTCCTATTTCGGTGGTGACGGATGCCTCGTACACAGCGGTTGGAGCAGTACTGCAACAGTTCGTAGGCGATCCTTGGCAACCTTTAGCATTTTTCTCCAAGCGTCTACAACCCGCCGAATCTAGGTGCAGCACATTTGGTAGGGAGTTATTAGCCATCTACTTGGGAATTCGTCATTTTCGACATGCACTCGAAGGCCGTTCGTTTACGGTGTTTACAGACCACAAGCCTTTGGTTTGCGCACTAAAGTCAGCTTCGGATCGGTACTCACCACGCAAGATTCGCCACTTAGTTTTTGTCTCCCAGTTTACTGTGGACATACGACACGTCTCTGGGGTACTTAATCCTGTCGCCGACGCCTTATCACGCGTACGTCAACTGAGTCTGTCATCAACGCCTAACATCCACTTGGACTCAATGGCATAGGCCAAAACTATGGACCCTGACATCGAACAACTTCGACAAAACGGTTCTTTTCGCTTGACGACAGTGCCTACCCCAACTTCTCAGAATACCATCGTGTACGACGTGTCGCAAGGTCGCTATAGGCCGGTGGTTCCTGCTGCCCACCTTTATCCCACTTTCCTGGCACTCCACAATCTGGCTGATCCGGATGTGACGGCCTCGGTGAAACTGATAACTGAGCGTTTTGTTTGGCACAATGTCAAACGAGATGTCCGTCAATGGGCTCGTGCTTGTCTGCAGTGTCAACGTGTGAAGAACCATAGGCACTGTAACGAACGTTTGAGCAATGCGTAGCCAAATTCGCAACGGATCCCGAAATCAAAAGGCGATTATCCGTGATATTCTCCGATACTAGATTATTACATGAACAAAGACAAAAAATATACAAATCTCAATAATACGATCACAAGGACTCAACAACGAGAAACCGAATAGCAGCGTGTGAGCAGACAGCATGTGCGTCACGCAGGTCCTGAACAAGGATGTGCCAAAGTAGCGCTGTGGGTGCGAACAAACAACAATTGGTCCAGAAAGACAACCAGTTCGTAAAGACAATTGAATAGTGTAGGCAAATGAGTGATGTTAGAAAAAACACTGAATCGCGAGGGAAAAAGGGGGATTTTCCTCGACCGGCTGTTACACCGCCCACCAAAATCCTCCTGGATACTCAGCAGGGTCAAAGGTTCGGTATAGAGGTACTGATTCTTCCTACATGCCTAGGCCCTGCTGTCAGTGCGCGCGTCTAATGCTCGTCGTCAACGTTCTACTACTGGTCGCACTTAACCCATTGGCTACATAGACGTGAGGCTAGTCTTCATCTTCCACGAGACCAAATGACCGATGGCGGGCGTGAAGGGCCACATAGATGCTGTCCTCGTAAGGGGCCGTCCGGTCCTGGATGTACGTGCTTGAGTGTGTGTGTGTGTGTGAGTGTGTGTGTGTGTGCCAGGGTGTACAATGAAATCACAGGTATGACTACACATCAAAGGAGGACTTTCTGCAATGTCAACAAAAGACCGCGTGGCAAGAAAACGAGTAAAATGTAACATGTGTGTGTGACCTTAGCTCCGCTACTTCCACATATGCAAGGGGCATTCGGTAACGTCAACAAAAAGCAAAACAACGAACACTGTCACATGTTTGATGGGGTTGCGGGATGTAGAGTGCGTCGTGCATGTGTGTATGTGTCGAGATGTACAATGGAATCGCATTCATCACCACATATCGGAAAGAACCTTCTGCAATGTCAACGAAAAGACCGCGAGCACTGTAACGTGTTTGACGGAGACCGTGTGGTATATATGGTGTTTCTTTATCCACCTCGATGACTAGTGTAAAAAGGTCTACTGGGCCTCGGGGTTATCAGCTCCTCCGTCTTCGCTCTCGAGTAGGTTAATACTGCATATGTCACGAATGAGCACTCCGTTAGCTGTCTTCACCTTCACCGTTCTTATCAGTCCGTCAGTGCTGTTGATAGTTTCCATAACTACTCCCAAAGACCAAGTGCTGAAATGTGCGCGTTCGTCGGCAATCATAACCACATCCCCAACTTTGAATGGTCTTGTTTTGGCCAGCGACTTCTGTCGAGTCTGCAAAGCTGGTAGGTACTCCCGCAGCCATCGCCTCCAGAAGACCTTGGCCAGATAGTTCGCTTGCTTCCATCCGTGGAGGTAGCTCCCACGAAGGTTTACCGGCCCTTGGAAACCCTCGTTCGACCTTAACGTCAATAGGTCGTTCGGGGTGAGCGCCAGGTGGGTTAGTTCGCCGTTCAATACTGGAACCATGGGGCGGTTGTTCAGGATTCGCTCCACCTCAGTCATGACGGTGTTCAGCGTCTCGTCATCAGGCGGCTGCTGCTCCATGATTGACAGCAATATCCGCCTGGCGGACCGGATCATGCGTTCCCATACGCCACCTCGGTGGCTGGCCTGTGGGGGGTTGAAATGCCATCGTATGCCGTAGGCCACGGTTCGATCCTGCAATTCGTCCCTGTTTATGTTCTTGTGCCAAAGCTGCAATTCGCGGTGAGCGCCCACAAAGTTCGATCCATTATCTGAGTATATATCGGCCGGTACGTCTCCTCGGTTGATGAATCTCTTCAAGGCCCGTAGAAACGAATCGGTCGTCATCGAATGTGCGACTTCTAGGTGTACCACACGTGACTTCATGCACGTTATGATACATCCATATCGCTTTTCTAATATTTTCCCGCACTTGATCCACAAGGGCCCGAAATAGTCCAACCCGGTGTCACTGAACGGCCATCAGCCCGTAGTCACCCTGCATTCTGGTAGTGGGGCCATGAGTTGTTTGCCCGACGTGGCATTGCGTCTCCTGCATTGCACACACCGTCGGATTACGCGTTTTACAGTCTCTCGTCCTCTCAACAACCAAAGACGCTTTCGGATGACGCTCGTCACGTGGCTTTCCCCGGCGTGTCCCTCCACGGCGTGGACGTGTTGAATCATTAGCTCTACTACAGGTTGTCTCGCAGGCAGCAGTATAGGATACTTTTTGTCAAAGCTCAGGTGGGCGTTGGTCAGCCTACCATCCACTCGCAGCAGCCCATAAATGAGTCTGGGGTTAAGGCGCTTCAATTCGCCTCTTGAAGACGATATTTCTTTGTTGATTGGTCCAACTTCTTCCGCCCTCTTGAGTTCTCGGGCGAAAGCCTCGCGTTGTATCATTCTGAAAGTATCGAGTTCTGCCGCTTGTAGTTCATCGGGACTTATCGGGCCGACCCGTATCCGGCCTTAGAGCCGTAGCCCTTTCACAACTAGTAAATTTCTCTTGAACCTGGTTAGCCAAACTAGCGAACGAAGCGTCTTCATCCAGGAAGAAAACCTGGCCAGTCGCGGTAGAATGGATGTCTCTTGGAAGACGTTGGCCGCTATCACTAAGCCTTTGATCTCCAATTCTACTTCCGTAGGGGTTTTTAATTCGAACACGGGCCAGTCCTGTTTGGGCAATTGCAGGAAGTTTGGCCCTCTCGTCCACGTGTCCAGTTGCCTGAAGTTGGTCGCACCTCGGGAGCACAGATCGGCCGGATTATCGCCAGACCTGACATGACTCCACTGGTGCGTGGCTGATTCATCGTGGATAATCGTGAGCCGGTTAGCAACGAAAGTACTAAACCGGCTCCGTACGTTGTTAATGTAGTAAAGTACTATCGTTGAATCCGTCCAGAAGCTCACCGACCAAATGTAGAGATCGAAACATCTCTTCACAGCTTGCACCACCCTGACTGCCAACACGGCTGCGCTGAGTTCAAGGCGTGGGATTGAGACCGACTTCAGTGGGGCAACGCGGGCTTTGGCGAACAGGATCCTCGTGGTATATTGTCCATCTCCTGCGCACCATCGTCCGTACACCACAGCTCCATAACCGACTTCGGATGCATCGGAAAAGGCATGTAGTTCTCCAGTCCGTGTCGTATGGCCAGGAGTCAAACATCGTGGGATTCTTATGTCCCCCAATTTCTTCAAGGTGTTTAAAAATTCTTTCCAGTCCAGCCGGTCCTTTCGGTCCAGTGACTGGTTCCATTCAACTTTCTTACGGCACAGCCGCTGCAGCAAGATCTTTCCGGGTAGCAGCCATGGTGAGACGAAACCGAGCGGGTCGAACAAACTTGAGACAGCAGATAGTATGCCACGACGGGTTATTGGCAGCTCGGGAACGTTTAGCTCGAAAACAAAATCGTCCGTTTCCGCGTCCCATTGTATTCCTAAGGTGCGCTCGATAGGAAGTGGAGAGCCGTCCAGATCTCTTACCCTTTCGGCCTCTTCGTGATACGGGATGACCTTCAGCACTACTGAAGCGTTCGACATCCATTTAGTTAGATGGAAGCCGCCCTCTTCCAGAAACCTCGTCAGACCCCTGAACTGCTCTAGAGCTGATTCCACATCATCGAATGACCCAAGGTAGTCGTCGACGCAGAAGTTTCTGCTGAGGCTATCTACGACCGCCCGATGGACTAGATCGCCATGTTTGTTCGCTGGTTCTTGGAGGGCGTAGTTGGCACAAAATGGTGACAATATGGCTCCGAAGGGGTGGACGGTCATCCTACAATTCACCACTGCGTTGTCCCGGTCGCTCTCTTCCCACCACAGGAAACGCAAAACATCTCGTTCTCCTACCGGAACCTTCACCTGATGAAACATTTCCCTAATGTCGGCAGACAAAGCCACTTTACCCACTCTGAAACGGCACAAAACGTCGATCGGTGGTGTGGTCCAGTATGGTCCTTGTGGTAGGCGATCGTTTAGCGACTTGCCCTGGAACTTGGCCGCACGGTCGAAAACCACCCGCAGTTTTTTGGGTTTTTTGGGGTTGATAACCGGATGGTGAGGCAGACACCCGATACCCCTTTTGTCGTCGGCTTTGGCAGGCACCTTTTCAACATAACCGAGAGCTTCGTTTCGCTGCATTAAATCCGCGTATCGTTCCCACAGATTCTGGTTTCGAATGAAGCGTTCTTTTAGTCGTAGTAATCGTTGGAGAACATAACTTCTGTTTCCAGTTCACGGGTCGACCAATGTGCGCCATGGGAGGGGAACCTCGAACAGTTTTTCGAGGCCTCTAGTGCCTTGCCGCACCGTTTGTAGAGCGAAGTGATCCTCTTGAGACAACGTCGGTCTTTCGTCCCCAATGTCATGAAACTCCTTTTCATAAAGCCGTTGCAGATGATACTCTATGCGGTCCGTTTCGGCGGATAAGTAATTCACGGAACCGCGTACCCCTACTGGACCGTATAACATCCATCCCAGAGCCGTGCGTACGGCATAAGGTGCCTGGCGGTCGCCCACTCCCTGGTCAAGCACCCAATGCGCCTCTGGCACGTCGCAGCCGATGAGGAGATCCACTTCATCATCTTCCCAGTCTACAACGGTTACATCCTACAGGTGGGTCCACCGAGTCAAGATTGCGTTCACCGACCTTGGTGCTCGCATGGGGAGATCCGCTAACGTGAATGCCTCCGTTGGTCCAGTTTCCTCGTTAGTGTCTAGAGAGATGAGTTGCAGCCTCAACCTACCGGCAGTCACTACCTGTGTTCCGCCCACCGTGCTCACTGCCAACGACGTCGCACCTTTAGCCAGTTGGTGTTTGTCGGCAAACCGCTTTTTCACTAGAGTAGTGTCGGATCCACTATCGACGAAAGCCAAAGCTTTGACCACCCCAGTCGGGGTCACTACTCCCACAGCCACTACGCCTAAACGTACCGGTTTACTGGCAGATCGTGACGTTGAACAAATAACGCTGGGTTTGGTACTCTCCTCGGATATGGTTACTCTCGCCTGATGCAGCAGCCGATGGTGTCTGCCAGTGAAGCCCTCGTAACCACATCGATTCCTTGTTCTACAGGCTGCTGCCCGGTGCGTGGTGTTGAGACAGATAAAACATGCTCCTGCCATCCTCGCCATTCCCCACCGTTCGCCTATTGTGGCGTTGCCGAACTTGGGGCATTCTGGTAGGCCATGGCTTGTACCACAGGATCTGCAATTGGGTTGCGCCGTAGTATCGCGTGAAAAGACATGTGTATTGGTCCAAGGCTGGTATCTTGGGTGTTCCCGCGCAGGGGTTTGAGCTTGGCTAGTACTGGGCCTGTTTGCCCGGTTGCTGTCCCGGATGAGTCGGCCGAACCTGCTGTCAGCTATCTTCGTTTGCCTGTCCAAGTATTCGGTCAGGTCTTCGAAGTTGGCTTCTCTGTCGCTTCGGTTTATCCGTTCAGCTTCTTCCGCCCACCGACCCTGTAGTTCGGGGGAAAGGTGACGGACTATGTTCTCCAAAGTGTGCATGGCATCTAGGTCAGCCCTGTAACCTAAATGGTCAAGGGCTATTGAGCAGTTTTGCATCTTAATCACCAGGTCGGCCGTTGTGTAGACGTAGCCCTTGGTTCTCTTTGCCTCTACCACCACGCCCTCTATTAGGTTACGGGCTACTTTGAAAGGTTGGCCAAACAAGTCCCTCAGAATCTTTCTTGCCCTTGTGTAGCCTTGTTCTGGATCGAGCATGGTGCACCCGTCGATAGCTTCTCTTGCTCGGCCTCGGCAGTAGTGAGTAAGATAAAGAAGCCTTTGCCCAGGGTCGGTTACCTTGTTTTCAACGAACATCTCGAACTGCTTGACAAACTTGCAGTATTGCTCAGCTCGCCCGTCGAAAACCGTTAGTTCCACTCTAGGCAGATCGATCGATGGTGGTTTGTATTCGGCGACCGGCGTGGGGTTCCCTATCTTATTGCACCCTGATCTACCGGAAGTGTCGAATTCGCTGGTTTCATGCTCTCGCTCTTTCTGTGTACACTTCTTCTGTGCTTCCTGCGCCTGTAGTCTAGCCGATAGTAACTGTTGTTCTAGGTCTGGTATTCTCAGCCTATATAAATCAACATCCTTACGATCCGTATTGCTCTCATTAAAACATGAACTAGCACTGGCCAGGTTCCGTTTGCCCCTGCCGAATACCAGCACGTTTGCCCCCACATGAAAAATCCTCATTTTAACACCCAGTGTTTTCCCCCTTTTTACTGTTTGCCGTCCTCGACCACAGCTGGTGAACTGACCAGACTGTTATCTTCCTATTTTCTCATTCTTCTTCCAGACCATACCATCTACTATTGTTTTATTCCTGGTTCCCAAACGGACACCCTCTCCTCATCCACGGCCTACCTGATATCGCCCCAAATCTCTACTATCACCCAACTACCCTAGAAAGCTACCAGTCTCCGTCTAGGGATCCCTAATAGACCTGTCCACTAGCCAAACGATAACTAACTGTTCGGATAACAAAATGTTCATTTTCTTTCTTCCATATAAACGATAATCATAACCCACAGATGGAACACTCTCCAGACTGCCGCACTCCTGATCTCTTCCAGATTGCATTGGTTACTTGGGTAGCCATCGGCCAAATCGACGTTTATTCCGGATTACCGTAAGGACAGGACGATTTGATCAATGGTTTAAACCTATACTCTCGCCTGCTGACGTTACATGGGGCACCGTACACGGATTAACAAAACCTCATGAAAGTCTCACCGGATCGCAGAGGTGATTCCTGACACCAACCATCAACACATCCGCTCAACGTCTATTCCAAAATAATCCAACCCAACAGTTCAATTCTTCCCGCGTTGCAGTACGAAACCAATGGCCGGAACCCAGCCTTCGCAGCTGTCAACTTCGTCAAACCAGCCCTTTTTTACCTGCTTCCCACAACATTCTACCTGCCACCACCTGCAACCAAGGTCTCCACGGAACAGAATACCAGCCATCTGCAGCCAACCATAATCTGATTAACAATTTTCTATAAAATACAAAAAAACATTTTACACTCTTCCAACTCCTGCCTAGCCGAACCGTTGACGTTTGTCTCCACTAATCCGTTTCATTGACGGATTTTCTTTTCTTTAAAAGTCCGTTATATGTCCATACACCATTCATGCTCTTCAAAAGTTCACTGAAGTCCCTGCGAAGCTTTTCGCCTTCATTTGAATTTCCATATGACACTGTAATCACCTGCACAAAAGGTCCGTTTTATTATCACCTTTGACTCACTTGTCTTTATTTCACATGCTTCCTCCACAATTAGTTACCCAATGCTGGATCAGTGTCCAATATTCCGCTGGTATCTCTGACTGCACTTTGAAAGCCCCACGCTTGCTTTACTTCTAACAATGTTCTTTGGCATCTCTTCCGCCCGGTTACTTGTTAGTGACCGTCCATTTGTCGCTTATATCAGCAATCTCACGACTGTCCAGCTATCCACACCGCCCCCAGCGATTTCGAAACCGATTTGGAATTCCCGCCTCAACCATTACCACTTTTGTTTACTCAAACACTACATGACTTTACTGGTGTATTTCGGTTGCTGTGATTTATAAATTTAGAATTTGTGAATACCTCACATTGACATGTACTGCTGTATACTCTGATCTTGCCTTGTGCATGTGTATTGACTACGGTCAAGAAATATACTATACTATACTATACTGGTAGGGATAGGGCGTGTCCTGTGCGATATCTGGTCGGATCTCTTAAGTTCCGCACCCATGAGTTCTTCAGTACGAGATCTAGGAGGGGTTTACCAAAGGTGATATCAGAGGCATCAGCTCTTTGCCGGTCGGTACTGGGTGAGTTGAAGTCACCAGTGACTAACAGATGGGTGAAGTCTGTGTAGCTTTTCAGGGAGCCCAATAAGTCCATGAGATCTAGGCTATCAGTCGAATTGCATGCAGGAGGACGATAGACTACACCAAGCAGTAGGGTGTCTGTCCTGGAGAGGGTAAACACAGCCCACAAACAATCAATACATGAAAAGGTAGGAGTTGTCAGTATAGTGGGAGGAGGGATCGAATTATCGTGGTATGTGATGCCCCCGCCGGCACGACCTCTACTGGAGTCCTTCCTTATTGCGAAGTATCTCGGAATGGATATTTCGGCATCAAGTATGTCAGGGATGAGCCAGGTTTCTGTGAGGGCTATGATCTAAGGCTCCTTATCCACTGCAAGCTGCCGAAGCTCCGGGATCTTATTCAACACACTCATGCAATTGCTGTAAAAACACTTGAGCACATGTTCAGAGTTGTTGCAGAATCGCCAGAGACAACTGATTTTGGGTTTAAGGAATGGAAAAGAGGGGGATTTGGGAGTGGAAAGGAGGTCCTGGAGGAGTCGGGGGCTGAAGATATTAGGGGCTAGAGAGTAAGCGGACAGTTAGGGGGACCGGTACGTTTTGATGTCCAGTAACCTGTGGGGTACCATACCAGGCGGACGGTCTACATCCTTCGGTCTCCGAAAAGGATGGGCTGCTTTTTGTGGTTTGCCTTTCTGCGCACTGTGTGATGTCCTGTTATGAGTTTTCTTGTTGGTGAGCTTGTTTTGCATGACAGCACCAGATGTTTTCCTGGTGCGCTGACCTCCTGACTGCAGCTTTCAGCAGAAACAGGTTGCAGGTTTATGTCTGGGCTCAAGGATGAGTGAGTTTCGTCCGTTGATATAGTCTTATTGGCTATGTTGGGGTCTATGATACTTTTCGTAGGCGTCAGACGTTTAGTGGCACTAGGCCTACTACTGGGAGTACTCTCCGCGACTGGAGATGGAGTGAGTAGGGAAGCGACGGATGGTGGACATGCGGCTCTACCCTCAAGACGAGTTACCTGGACGACTGGCAGCACCCTGAGCTTAGGATCGGCTTTCTGTGGAATTGCTGACTTGGCCTTCTCACTGCGGAGCCTCAGATGAAATGGCTTATCAATGGATACTCCCTCGAGCCCTTTAATTTCCTCCCTGAGCTTTGCGGCCGAGGAAAAATTCGTTTGGCTGAATCTGTGGAGCCCATTTCAATGAGAATACCATGTACCCGGTTGGTGCGTTTGGTTGCCAACAAAGTGGACCGATCTTTAGGTGGGAAAGGGAGCTTAAGGCGGTTAAACACCTGGGCGTATGTGTCATGAGAGTGATCCGAGTTGAGGAAGCGACCCCAAAGGGTGACACGCCTGGAGCAATTCTCGGTGTCCTGTTAAATCTTGGCGGCATCAAGAATTTGATGCTCAGAAACTCTACACGCCCGATCGGCTGCCTGGGACACCGGAAGGGATTTGATAAAAAAGCTCCTCAGGCTGGTCAACTCATCCTTAAGGGTGTGGATAGTGGCCCTTAGCTCAGCTATCTCTGCAGCCTGACTTTGGACTGCACATTTTAGTGCATCCGTTGCCAGCGCATTATGAAGGACCGTTTCGTCCGGATTGAGGAAGGAGACATTGGCCACAGAGGGGGAATCACATTGCCTCATGGGGAGAGTAACCTAGTCTGAGCAAGCGGTTATATCAATGGTGGGGGAATTGACATTATTCAGGATCCAGTCAGCGCAGATAAAGATCAACTTAAGTGGAGGAGGTCGGGCTGTGGGTTTTAAAAATTTCAAAAACAACTACACTCACCGAGGGAGACGACCGCATCGCCGATGTACCGCCCGCGTACCTTTGTTAGACAACATTTCTTCTCGTCTCGGATAATATCTCTATGGAGCTGCTGTCAACAGGAGTTGGTGATTGCTTCCTCAGAAGAGACATTCAAGGCCGGACTAGACAACTGGTTAGGACTATTGCCAATGCCAGCCAATCCTCCGACAGCCCTCGCGTAGATTATTCTCTCCATATGTTCACGTCTCGTCTTCAAGCCTATATACTTGTACATGTACGCAGTTGTAAACTGATCCATTAGCCTTCCTCTTACGAATGTGTATGCAAATCACTCTTCTGTGTAGATTTTAGAACAACAAAAATAGTACCGAAGCGTAGGTGTCGGACTCATGTATTATATGGGGAACATTTATTTTTATTCTAATGTCGCCTTTGCAAAAATGGCTGCAACCTTTTTGTTGAGTTTTGCCATTCAAGCTCGGCAGCACTGGAGAAAAGAAGACACATACAATGACAGGGAAAATTTGGGCCCAAGCCTCACACCCGTTACCTACTTCAAGACTTCCCACTTCTCAAACCCAAAATCAGTTTTCTCTGGCGATTCTGCAACAACTCTGAACATGTGCTCAAGTGTTTTTACAGCAATTGCATGAGTGTGTTGAATAAGATCCCGGAGCTTCGGCAGCTTGCAGTGGATAAGGAGCCTTAGATCATAGCCCTCACAGAAACCTGGCTCATCCCTGACATACTTGATGCCGAAATATCCATTCCGAGATACTTCGCAATAAGGAAGGACTCCAGTAGAGGTCGTGCCAGCGGGGGCATCACATACCACGATAATTCGATCCCTCCTCCCACTATACTGACAACTCCTACCTTTTCATGTATTGATTGTTTGTGGGCTGTGTTTACCCTCTCCAGGACAGACACCCTACTGCTTGGTGTAGTCTATCGTCCTCCTGCATGCAATTCGACTGATAGCCTAGATCTCATGGACTTATTGGGCTCCCTGAAAAGCTACACAGACTTCACCCATCTGTTAGTCACTGGTGACTTCAACTCACCCAGTACCGACCGGCAAAGAGCTGATGCCTCTGATATCACCTTTGGTAAACCCCTCCTAGATCTCGTACTGAAGAACTCATGGGTGCGGAACTTAAGAGATCCGACCAGATATCGCACAGGACACGCCCTATCCCTACCAGTATAGTATAGTATAGTATATTTCTTGACCGTAGTCAATACACATGCACAAGGCAAGATCAGAGTATACAGCAGTACATGTCAATGTGAGGTATTCACAAATTCTAAATTTATAAATCACAGCAACCGAAATACACCAGTAAAGTCATGTAGTGTTTGAGTAAACAAAAGTGGTAATGGTTGAGGCGGGAATTCCAAATCGGTTTCGAAATCGCTGGGGGCGGTGTGGATAGCTGGACAGTCGTGAGATTGCTGATATAAGCGACAAATGGACGGTCACTAACAAGTAACCGGGCGGAAGAGATGCCAAAGAACATTGTTAGAAGTAAAGCAAGCGTGGGGCTTTCAAAGTGCAGTCAGAGATACCAGCGGAATATTGGACACTGATCCAGCATTGGGTAACTAATTGTGGAGGAAGCATGTGAAATAAAGACAAGTGAGTCAAAGGTGATAATAAAACGGACCTTTTGTGCAGGTGATTACAGTGTCATATGGAAATTCAAATGAAGGCGAAAAGCTTCGCAGGGACTTCAGTGAACTTTTGAAGAGCATGAATGGTGTATGGACATATAACGGACTTTTAAAGAAAAGAAAATCCGTCAATGAAACGGATTAGTGGAGACAAACGTCAACGGTTCGGCTAGGCAGGAGTTGGAAGAGTGTAAAATGTTTTTTTGTATTTTATAGAAAATTGTTAATCAGATTATGGTTGGCTGCAGATGGCTGGTATTCTGTTCCGTGGAGACCTTGGTTGCAGGTGGTGGCAGGTAGAATGTTGTGGGAAGCAGGTAAAAAAGGGCTGGTTTGACGAAGTTGACAGCTGCGAAGGCTGGGTTCCGGCCATTGGTTTCGTACTGCAACGCGGGAAGAATTGAACTGTTGGGTTGGATTATTTTGGAATAGACGTTGAGCGGATGTGTTGATGGTTGGTGTCAGGAATCACCTCTGCGATCCGGTGAGACTTTCATGAGGTTTTGTTAATCCGTGTACGGTGCCCCATGTAACGTCAGCAGGCGAGAGTATAGGTTTAAACCATTGATCAAATCGTCCTGTCCTTACGGTAATCCGGAATAAACGTCGATTTGGCCGATGGCTACCCAAGTAACCAATGCAATCTGGAAGAGATCAGGAGTGCGGCAGTCTGGAGAGTGTTCCATCTGTGGGTTATGATTATCGTTTATATGGAAGAAAGAAAATGAACATTTTGTTATCCGAACAGTTAGTTATCGTTTGGCTAGTGGACAGGTCTATTAGGGATCCCTAGACGGAGACTGGTAGCTTTCTAGGGTAGTTGGGTGATAGTAGAGATTTGGGGCGATATCAGGTAGGCCGTGGATGAGGAGAGGGTGTCCGTTTGGGAACCAGGAATAAAACAATAGTAGATGGTATGGTCTGGAAGAAGAATGAGAAAATAGGAAGATAACAGTCTGGTCAGTTCACCAGCTGTGGTCGAGGACGGCAAACAGTAAAAAGGGGGAAAACACTGGGTGTTAAAATGAGGATTTTTCATGTGGGGGCAAACGTGCTGGTATTCGGCAGGGGCAAACGGATTCCGGTTGGAATGGGGTCTTAAATTACCATGAGCATATGCGTAGAGAAGTGAAGCCTAGTTACTAAGGAATGGTAATCCTTGTGGCAAGGCTTCAGTGTACGAGAAAGGCGCAAAAAAAGCAGGATGGGACGGCTGATTTCTAGCCTGAGCCAGGAATCAAGTGAGAGCGAGCACCCATCGCTAAAGGACGGAACGGTTTTATTTATATATACGCAAATTGCGTGTAGTAAAATGGCACAATCTAGTTAGGAAGGGAGACAAGTGAGTTGAGCATACCCAAGGTATATATATATATATATGTATATATATATATATATATATATATATATTGATGTATACGTGGGTGCGATCATCGGACGGGTCATGCGAAAGCAGTCGGACGCAAAAGACTGCGGCAAGGAAAGTGAGATAGAATGACGCAGCTGAGGATCAACGGTTGGCGGAAAGAAGAACAAAAGTTAAGCACGGGCTCATCAGTGCGGCGGATCCCAAAGGCACATCACCAATGATAGGCTCCAAATGGATGTGGCTCATTGCTTGCCGCCCCTCGGCAAAAGTGATCACATTCTCATTGGATTCGATTATATCGTGAAATGGCCTCCCCTTCCCTCAGAAACCAAAATTTTGAGATACTTCAAAATGACCAATTTTGGCCAAGTCTGTGCATTTATTCGCTCCCAGCTAAATTGAACTAACCCAGGTAACTCTGTTGATGAAACGGCAGAGAATCTCAGAAAGTTAACCTCCTTGACTGATAGGCTATTTGTCCCCAGAAATCGTCGTCCACAGACCGCTAAGCGAACCCTCTCTCGCCCCATTAGGTGCATTCTAGACGAACGCGCACGCCTCTTTGCCAGATATAAGCCATAGGCCTTGCCCGTGATGCAGAAGATTTCAGGATCATACGGAACATATACAAAGACAAGATTAGGTCCTATCAGAATGCAGTCCAACGATCTGTACTTGCTCGAGTACGGACCAATAAGGCATTTTTATTTCAGTACATGCGCCGTCTAAGGGGCACAGCTCCGACGCCACCAGCTCTCAAAGATTGTGCCGGATCTCCGATCACTTCCCCAGCCAATTAGCCGAGGCATTCAGCTCCTACTTCCGTACAATTTTTGGCTCCATACCCATATCATCCCACCCTACCATGCACCCGATATCTATGGCCACTACCCTTAACCGCGTCACTATTCCAATTGGTGCAGTCGCTCGAGGTTTCAGAAGGCCCAACCAATATTGTTCCATGGGTCCTGACCTAATCCACCCCCGTATTCTCAGGGAAGCCGCGGACACATTAGCTGCTCCTTATGCCTCGCTTTTTCAGCGATGTGTTGCCGATGGAGTTCTCCCCAGTAGCTGGAAAAAGCAGTCATCGCACCCACCTATGAGAAGGGTAGTAGACACCTTGCTTCTAGTTACAGACCCTTAAGTCTCACTAACATCACCAGCAAACATTTTGAGGGAATTCTTAAGAGTGAGATTCTTTCCCACCTGCATAGAATTAGGATACTCTCCCCGTTCCAATATGGGTTTCCTCCTGGCAGGGCATGCATCACCAATGTGCTTACTGTCATGGGTAGTCTAACGAAAGCATACAATGATGGCCAGCTCTCACACGCCGTATTCATCGATTTTGCTAAGGCCCTAGATAAGGTCCCCCATGCCCTTCTTCTTTGTAAGCTGCAAACATACGGGATAACAGGCTCCATGTTGGGCACCTCATGCAGATTTCTTACCGACTGCACTGTAACGTTGATTAGACCTTACTTCGCGGTTTCCTTAGTAAACGCGTGCTTCGGTCCTTTGTACTGCGTGGGCCACCAGCACGTTACTCTAATGTGCGGCACTGCACGAATATGTTAACCTGAACAGTATTCTCCACGACCCGTGAGAACGAGAAGGCGATTGGGAGAGATAGTGGTTAGCGTGTATTTGGGAGCGTGCGTGAGAGCGTGCGCAAGAGCAACGGACAAATGGCAACCGCACTTGGCAGTCAGCGTTCAGTTAAACAATAAACGTGGTAAAAGTACGAATAAAGATGGCAACCGCTACAGGGGCCGCCTCCTAGAAGTCCGACGGAGTTGGGCCTCGATCGTGATGGTAAACCGGAATTATTGGTTGTCCTGGAACTCTTCGTAACTTGCCCGTTATATTGTTGGTGACGTCGAACGACTGCTGATGAGTTTAACGGTGCCTGCACTCTCGAGGTCCGTTGTGCGTAGGTCCAAATGTGTTTTAGCGCCCACGGGTCTCATACGCATGCGAGCCGGGAGATCCCGCGTCAGGTCCATCCAAAATGGCGTCCAGTTGTCGTCTCCAGTACCAGGCTGACCAATCGTCCCGTTATTCAATGCACGAGAATCAGCGAGGCTACGGATGAAGCCAAGGTGACTGTGTAGATCTGTCTGAGAGAGGGCAGGGTAAACTGGAACAAAATAGCGCCTGGGGGCGCCGGCGGATAACGGACCGTAATAGCAACACGCGAACGATGTTCTGTGTTGTTGTAGTCGGTGGAAGGCCCGTTGGTTGGTAAATCCATGGTGAACTTCCCAACTTATTGCTAACAGTCGGTTGTAAAATCCGTCACGAAATCGGCGAAGCGAACCGGATTTCGTAGTTGGCGACCGCGACGGCTACTTTGCGTTGCAGGTATGGTTCGAGAATCTAATGGACTAGCTGCCGAGCCTTCACTAGGCGCAATTGGGGGTGGTTTGAGTGGCAACTCGCCCGATGCGGGTGACCGAGCGGCTTGAGTAGGCGTAAATTGGCTGAGCGGCTTGCACTCCATGACGGCAGGCTTGTGACGGTCGATAGATACGGTGTCATGTCGTCCGCTGATATCTATGACAAATGTTTTGCCATACGTTTTATCACCCAAAACGGGCCAGTGTATGGCGCTTGCACTGGTGATCGAACGCCATCGACGCGAAGGAATACGTGAGTAGCGGTTCCTAACGCAATTGGGACATAACTTGTAGACTGTTGTTCAAGCGGCGGACTGGCCTTGAGCACTCGCATGTGCTGCGTAAGGCGCTGAGTATAGTCACCGTAGTCGAAAGTCACGGTTGGTGAAGGGGCTACCAACTCCCCAGGCAGACGAAGTGTACAGCCATATACTAGTGCGGCCGGTGTTGTGTGTAATTCCTCCTTAACGGTACTACGCAGGCTTAAGAGTGCTAATGGTAGTGTTTCACTCCAAAGGGGGTTACCGTCTGCTCGAAGGGCGGATGAGAAAGCCCATCCGTACAGTCAGCCTGGGGGTGGTAGGCTGTTGTCTTAACGTGTTGGCAACCGGGCGTAGCTAGTAGGCTGCCGAAAGCACCGTCAAATTGTGGACCGCGATCGGTGGTCACTATCGCCAGCCAACCGAAATGACTAACCCAACCGGTCAGAAAAGCTTTCGCGGCCTCTTCCGACGTGGGAGGGGGACCAGACTGGCTTGCAGCCAGCGAGTAAAACGATCCACGCATGTGAGTATGCAAACGTACCCAAGCGAAGGTGGAAGTGGTCCTACGACGTCGACGTGCACATGATGAAAACGTGTTTCATGTTCTGGGAACCTGGCTAACGGCACCTTAGCGTGCGTGAGAGCGTGCGCAATAGCAACGGACAAATGGCAACCGCGCTTGGCAGTCAGCGTTCAGTTAAACAATAAACGTGGTAAAAGTACCAATGTAGATGGCAACTGCCTCAGCACCTTTTCGGTTAAAGTTGGGAATGTTTTGTCTCAACCCTCTCCAGTAAGAACTGTGGTCCCCCAAGGGTCGTTCTTGAGTCCTCTTCTTTTCCTAATCTACATAAACGATCTTCCGACCGCCTTTCTTGTGAACATTGCAATGTATGCAGACGATGTAACGCTCTGGAGTTCAAGCGTTGAGGACCTGAAAATTGCAGTTTATGGAACGAAACGCCGGTCCGAGGATTGGAACCTCCCAATTAATGATGACAAATGCTTGAGCATGTCTTTCGGCAGAGAGACTGGTCACACATTTTCCATTAACTGAGCAACCACACTGCCAAGGGTTGACCAACACAAGGTGCTCGGTTTCTGGCTAGATTGTAACTCGTCCTCCTCTCATCATCACCATTTTGCAAACAAGTCCGCCTTTCGAGTCCTAAATATGATTCGAAGGTCCTTCCAGCTCATATCTAGGGATGATTTCCCCATAATTTTCGGCACGTATATCCGACCTCTGCTGGAGTACAGTAGTCAGATAGTGCAGTCTGGTCTTGTCCGAGACCGTGAGATCCTAGAAAGGGTTCAGTGGGCCTCCACCAAGGCAGTAAGTGGTCTATCCCATCTACCTTATCCCGTCCGCCTCTCACTCCTCAACCTCTATCCCCTTGACTTAAGACGCGTAAGAGGTGATCTGTTTTTGATGTTCCACTTCTTTGAATCAGGTCAAAGCGATTGCTTCTTCTCCGTCTGTCCAGCCTCTTCTCTCCGTGGTCACAGCAGAAAGGTTTTCAACCCGAGGCCAAGCACTTCACTAAGGAATGCCTTTTTTAGCTATAGGGTTATTACTCTGTGGAATGCACTTCCGGAAGATATTGTTCTCTTGCAGAACAAAACTATCTTCAAGAAAAAGCTAGACCTCTACCTGGGTCTCTCCTAATAATTCCTTGTCAAAAAACGAAATAGATGTCTATTGTTGCATATATGTTCATGGATGTCGCACCCCCAACTCCACTTAAGGCACTGTCCACAGTGAGACACTGCATGATGTTATGTGAATTTTGTTTTCGCTGCCACCCCCCGCTCCTTTTTGCTCACGTTTGAGCTCGGTGAATCCGACAGAAGATCAGAGATTTCCTCGAGAACCGGGACAACTGGGCTCAAAGCCTCAAACCCGTGTGGTACTTCAAGACAGACTTCAAGAGCTTGCTCGTGTTTCCTCTCAGGGTCTCCAAGTTCGGACGAGTGAGAAACTAGGCCCGTTAAGAATAGATCATACATCAGGAATAGGTGTTCCCTAATACGGCATGCCTCAACAGGGTAGGGATTAAGTTATATTAAACGTGCCGGGTAGGCAGTAAAACACGAGCCGTGTATCATTTCGGTTGCTTTCCTTTGAATCCGCTCCAACTTGTTCCGGTCTCTCACGAGGCTATTGTGCACTATCTGAGCGCCATCTTCTAAAGGAGGTAAATATAGGTTCCTTTTAAATGGTCGTCCTCCTTGGAAATCATCGGAAATATTCGTCTAATGATGTCTAGGACACGGAAGGCAGTTTTGCTAGCCTCCTCTTGGAGGGAGGAGAACAACAGATTACTGCGTAGCCAGAAATCAAGGATCTTATATTGATTTACTATTTGGATTTGTATGTTCTACTCATCTTGAAGTGATGAGCGGGAGCATAGTCAGATGACACACTTGCACACTTGTCATCATTTGTTGGGATGCTCCAGTCAACTGATCATTGTTCGACCGAGTCAACTGCTTACTGCACAGCATTCGCGTCTATGTCCGGGATTGTGACGTCATCTACTTACATATCTTTGTTAACCGGAACCACTTCAGGGAGGTTGTTGATGTAAATGAGGAATAGGCGAGGACCGAAGACGGAGCCCTGGGGGAATCCTACGTCGGTGGGTGCAAGTCGGGAACGAGAAGCACTCACGCGAACAGGGAAGGCTCGGTTTTTTGAAAGGCTCGCAATCAGGGAAGGTAGGGGGTTGAAGATGACATACATCCTGAGTTTGTACGGAAGCGGAATATGCGGGACACTATCGTAAGCTGTGGCAAAATCGATGAAAGCGGATTGGGATGTCTTACCATCATCGTCGGCCTTTGTCGGGCTATTCATAACGGTCAGCATATTGGTGATGAGTGACCTTCCAGGAATGAAGCCATGCTGCGCTGGAGACAGTAAACCGTTGTAGCTCAGGTGTGACCAGTTTTCGCGTTTTATGATGCGCTCGAAGACTTTGCTAAGGACACTGGTGAGGCTTATTGGCCTACAACTTCCGGGGAGGTGAAGGTCTCCTTTCTTATAAACTGGGACAATTACAGCATGCTTAGGTGAATTTGGAAACCCTCCGTTGTCTATGAGCTGTTGAGAGAGCTTGGGGTATGATGCTGCAATAATGGAGGCGGATTCATCAGGAATGCAAGGGTGATTTTTGTCCGGTCACATCGGGCTGAACTGCTTAAGTTTGTTAAACTCCCCCTCCATTTCTGCGTGAGAAACCGTGAAGTGCTTCAGTGGGGGTACGATCGGTTCTGGCTGAAGAGATGCTTGTCCACACGCAGGCACTGCTGTCGTGCTGATAACCGACCTGAAATGAGATCTGAAAACTTCTGCTACCTCAGAAGAGGAGGTGGCAGGAGAGCCACCAGAGAGCGACAGAGCGAGAGCTGAGGATCAAGGTTGACGATAGTGGCGCAGATGTTTACAGAGGAAAGATCGGTTCATGCGCGTTCGGTCTAGGTCTCCTCTGCGTAGTTTATTGATGCGTCTCATAATCTTGGATTTGCGAAGATTCTGGACAACTCTGAAGGCTTCTGCATTCGCCGGAAGTGATGTGGCTCGGTACTTGGCAAATATCTGAGAGCGTTTGTCAAGAAGGCGTCTAACTGATGGTTACAAGTGTGCCTTACCCCTTGGAATCTGCCGGGTTCCAAGCATATGTAAAACATCTGTCTCCAGAACAAATTGCTCTAATAGCCTATTGCGTTCATCTGTGTCCGTGTTGTCCGTTACATTGCTCAGTTCGCTTCTGATGTGGGACCTCTTCACTTGGGAATCTGCTTGATTAACCGAGCGCGCTAGTCTGCACGGAGAGGATATAGCTAGTTACTTCAAAACGCAGTCGAAAGAGAGGACTACTTAGTCACTCTTACCTAGCAGTGGTAGGAGACTGACAGCATCTGCGCTGCGTTTGGAAGTGGTTACTATCAGTTCTAGAAGTGATGAGCTATGACCAGTTCTAAACAGGCCACGTGCTGTGTCGAGGACTGCTTAGCCAGTAGATCTACCAATGCCTTACAGTGCTGGCTGTCAGAGCTGAGGCTTTCCCAGTCCACCCCGGGGGCTTGGAATTCCCCCATAAGTTGACTAAAAGGGTGAAGTGTTCTTAGGGTTTCCAGAAGTTCTACCAGCAAGATTGAATCTGCCTGTGATGTAGGAGGGGAGCAGTACATCGCACTCAGAAGTAAAGTTGTGGAGGGGTAGAAGTTAAAAATTACCCTCAAGGAGTTCATCATAGCTAATGAGATATATTGAGAAAAGATTCCCGAGGGCCGGAGGTCGCCAATGTAGAGAGCTACTCCTTCATTACTTCCTCTTCCTGAATAGCGGCGGAGAAGGTAGTAACCCGGTGTTCTTGCTTCGCCGTCTTAATGGTCTTGTGTGAACCAGGTCTCCGTGATTGCAGTGATGTAGTGTTTCGTGTCCGTTGCTAATTGTCTCAGCTTCAGCATTTCGTTCGGTAGACTGCGACAACTTGCATACAGGCATTTTAGTGCCTGCCCACTAGAGACCAAGGAAATCCTAGTGGGAAGGGGTTTATTGTCTGCAGAGGAGGCGTCCTCACAAAGGAGTGTTAGGGACGTAAACGGGGGTGTCTGGGGTACCCAACTCAGACAGTGAAGAGGAGAATTGCCGTCCAATGTTCAGGGTTGAAATGCTCCCGTGCGAAAAAGGCTATGCTGTGCGAGTCGATCACTGAATGAGACATGTGGAACGGAGTGGTTTCCATTAAGTGGTTCCCGTTTCTTTTCCGCCTAGGGTTGGGTTCCTTTTACAGACGCTTTGGAAGAATGGAGCCGGGGTGACCAGATATTGCCTCCATATGGCTGGGTTTAAACTTTGGTTGAAACCGCGACTTATTCTGAGGCTTTCCCTGGATGTTCTTCCCCTTCTTTTTAAAATTTAGGTTGACCTGAATAGTTGCTTCAGGAGCACCCTTACTTTCCCCAAGGCTATTTTTATTGGGTGAGCCGGGGGCCAGAGTTGTTCACAGGGGATTTGGAACAATTGTGCTGGATTCCGACTCACTTGGTTTTCGGAGAAAGTGTCGCATTCCCAGGGCCACGAAATAAGTCCTTTTTCAGGTCTATCTAACCTTGGCAGTATCACAAATATGGGCAGTGCTTGGATAAAGTGTTGATAGTGGTACTTTTGGGAATGAGTAGAATAAGATGGGGGTGGTGGAGAGAGTCAGAGGTAGGTGTAGTACTGACCGAAAGTGGTGACGGTAGAGGAGGGTGTTCTGCTTCCAGTGTTGCCACTGAATGATTTGGATGTAAATGCACTCAGGAAGCACATCAGGCCAGCAAATGTCCACCTTTGCCTTAAAGCCTACCAAAAATGTGACAGAAACCGCCTCAGCCGGAGGTGCCTTCCATGAGTTGACCACGCGGCACGCAAGAAATTCCCCCCTATGATTTTCACTGCTCCCTGTTTGATGAGATTAAACTCGTGTCCCTTGAGTGTGGAATGCCGTGTCAGTACCAACAACGGCCTCATTGGTGTGGATAGTCCTCGAATTTGCTAAAAGTCCTCTAGCAGTTCCCCTGAGTCTCCTGTACTCCATTGAGAAGAGTCATAGCACCGGTAAACCCTCTGCGTACGTTTGGTCCCTGAGCCTAGTGAAGTGCGGCTGCACCTTCTCAAGAACAGCGTTGTCCCGCACGAGAGCCGGGGCCCAAGCCTGGACACAATATCCCGGGCGTGGCCTAACTAGTGTTATGTGGAAAGGCAACAACACACAAGCTTCTTTTGAAACTACGGTGCGCAACAGCCCGCGGAGCGCCCGGTACCTCCAAGCCGCGGCAGCCAGAGGCTGCGGGGATGGCGATCGTTCATCAGGACTCCGAGGTCGGCGGTGGCTGCAACCTTCATGACTTCTTGTGGATTATACGGGCCTGAGTGTACTGATTCTCCACCTGTGTGATGCGGTTCTGAGTTCACTCCCTAGCTTTAGACCGCAAGAAAACAAGTAGCCTGCATTTTGCAAGCCCTCTAAATGGTCGTTGATATATCAGTCAAATGGCATATTTCTTGCTCGTGTTCAGGATACATGCACAGGGCACGATCAGAGAAAAGAGCATTTCAAAGCAATGTGAGGCTATCCCAACCGTGAAGTTCAATGTTCACACAATTGGACTGTGTTTAAGTGAACTTAAGCGGAGAGGGTCGGCTCGGCTACTGTGAATCGGTTTCGAATTCGGGACGAGTGCGATATGGTTAGCCTGATAGACGTGGGAACGCAGATAAAGCGATACTGAAGAAGGGTAAAAGTACAGTGTTTGCGGGAACCCATAGAGCAACTGGTGCCGGTCATCACAACATGAACAGGGAGTTGAGGCAAGAACAATACACGACTTGCCTTATGGGTGCCGATAACTGTCTACGACGGATCCGGTAGTCCAGAATGGATCACAGTGATCTACGGAATTTGGTGTTCAGTCGACGAAGATAGAGAGACAGCGGTGGAGCGAAAGAGAGTCAAACAAGAGTCAGGAAGTGTAGAAGGAGACGAGATGTGGCACCAACTAAATATTTGAGGAATCAATATGGAGAATCTGGTTCAGTGCTACCAAAAGAAGGTAACAAATAAGGTGAACATGGTGTCATCAAAGTGCAGTCAGGAATGCCTGCAGGATATAGAGAGGACTGACCCTCCATTGGATAACTCATTGTGGAGGGAACCTGAGATACGAACACGAGTGAGTCGAATGGGATAATCAGATTGATCTTCCTATATAGGTAATTCCGATATTGTGTGGAAATTCACATGGAGGCAGAAACCTTCATCAGGAATGCAGTACGCTTTTAGGGAGCGTGAATGGCGAACTAACACCGAACGGGGAACTTCAGAGCGAAGTCGAGGAAACACTGCTGGAGACAAACGCTACTGATGCAACCAAGCAAATATGCACAGGTGATGAAGAGGAAGGAAGACACCGGTAACTGGGAGAGACCAGACCCGAAGGAACACCTGAAGTCGAAAGAGTGTAAAAGTGGGATTTTCTGCATACGTGATAAAAGAATGAATAACCAAGTGGTTGGTATTTTGTTTCATAAAGACATTGGCTGCTGCTGATGGCAGGTGGTGCATGATGAGGGTGGCAGTCAAAGAGGTCTAGGCTGACAAACTAGGGAGAGTAGGTACGGAAAGCAACAGCGTGGGCCAGACTCCGGCCATTATTTTCGGTACTCTGACGCAGAATGAACCAAACTGTTTGACTGGAGTACGGGAAATGGATGCTGATGGGGTGTGGGGTGATGGGTGATGCCAGGAATCCGTCCGGCAGTCCTGTGAGACTATCATGATGGATTGTAATCCTGGCTATGGGATTGTGATCACTGGTCAGCCATGTAAGGTCCTCCATATAAAGCGTCATAAGGTGTGAGTATAGGTTTAACCACGGTCAATCTGATCGATCAAATCTTTTAGTCCGTTAGGCAATCCAGGGGTAACGTTCATTTGGTTGATGGGCTACCCGGTAACCAGTGTGTTTTGAAAGACAGGAGAAATGTGGCAGTCTGGAGGATGCTCCAGCCGGGGATTATGATTACCGGCCTAACGATAATTAGAGTGATAATGCTACTTGACGGCCAGTGGGCCGAACTATAAGGGATTAACCGGTGGAGACTGGTAGTTTTGTGGGGCAGTTGGTTGATGGTGGAGATATTAAGCGCATTCTTAGCCAGAGTGCAGAGTGGTTAGACTGATTGGTGGTGGAAGAGTAAGGGAGCCTAGTTGAGGACCAAAAATAAAACAGTAGTGGAGGGTGGGGTCGGGATTAGGAATGGGAAAAAGGGAAGACAACAGTCAGGTCACTGATCCGGCTGTAGGCAAGGGCGGAGAGATTATAAAAGGAAAAGGAAATGTTCCGAGCCAACTTGAGGCCTTCTCATGCGAAATCAAACATGCCGGTTTTCCGTGGGGTCATGAATAATCAAATGCATACTCTTGCTGGGTGGAATGGGGTCCTAACATAACATGAGCAAACGCGCAGATCGGTGAGCACTGGTTATTGAAGGATGATAATCTGCTTGGTAAGAGTCATGTTATGGGAGAATTGCAGGAAAAAGACGCTGAGAACACCGAGTTATAGCCTGGGATAAGAGAATTAAGTGGAGGTGAGCACCCATCACTAAAGGAATAACATGTTTTATGGGGTTGGTGTCAGTAAACATTTTGGTTCTGTAACTGAGCCACCATGGTAGCAGACAAATCATCGCTGGCTCTGGACAACATTAGTGCTTGGGCTCGAGGGGAACACAGAAAAAGTGAAGTTGTGAATGGTAAATTATAGAAGTGCAATGATTACGTTCCTCGTTCCGACAACCAATACAGGCAAGGCTCTGCCCATAACTGTTAGGCGTAGGGGTATCAGTGCCAGGGTGTCGTCAGAGCAAAGGCCGCATGATGTAACTACTAAGACCGCGTATCGACCACTGCATTAAACATCAACAAGCTGGTCAGGGATTTTGCAGGGAACCCAAAAGGGTTGAAGATGAACAACGCGGGGTCGGCAAGCATATGCGGAGAGCTCGAACGGCGTGCTGTCACCCCGCACTGGTTTAGACAAAACGAACTACAGGCTAACTCGAAAGCGTGGGGTTTCCCATATGCAGGGTCGGGTCTAGGCTGTTACCAGAAGTCCATCTGTAATAAAGAGGGCGGAGAGCACTAGCCCAAGACCTTCCCAGCCAGAAGTGCACTTTTTCGTCTTTTTCATAGAGGAGAGGGAGAGCGAATTTACGCCGTAGGTTGAACTTCTCATTTCTCCCTGATCCGTCTTTCTTTGCACGTGGCCCATTGGGTCCGAGACTGATATGGATGGCCGTTTCCCCTTATTATGAGACCGCCACAGACCAGATGCCATAACCTTCAGGTGTGTTGCTCCCACAAGCTGTGTAAGATCAAAAACAGAAGAGGACCCAGTGCTGACCCGTGAGAAACCCCACTAGCAGCCGTATTCCTCATGAACTCGCTGCCTTCCACCCTAACATATTACTTTCGGTTTATGGGATATACTTGAGCCAATTCCAGCACCCGGGGCGCTGTACTCAGGGATTCCATTCTGCGCGATAGAAATCGGTGGTCCATTGGGTCAAAGGCCTTTGGGGAGTCCAAATAGCAGATCTCCATTCGTTCCTCCCCGTCTGGCCTGGCCGTTACCTCTTCCGAAAACGGCAAAAAGTTAGACAAGCTCGACCTTTTTTGAAAAAGCTGCGTAGCCTGCTGCAAACTGACCCATTTTCACTTAGGTGACTGGCTGTTCTACTTCTAGCCTGTCCCTCCATTATCTTGAGTAATACCAGTAGCAGACTAACCAGTCATAGTTTCGTGCCTCTCCCTTCAACCCTCTCTCGTGGATCCGAACAACTTGGGCCGTCAGCCCTTTCTGAGGTAACTGCCCTCCGTGAAACGAGCTGATGTGCAGCCGAGCAAGAAGGGTCGCGACTACCTGGGCAAGAGGGCGAGGAACGGTATCATGGGCGCCACCTGGGCCGGCTGCCCTGTGTACGTTTAGACCCCTCAGGGCTTTTTTCACTTCCTCTGCAGAAACAAGGACTGATGGCTTAAACCGTGGTCTAGAGGCGGTTCGTACGCCCTGTAACGGCCGGTCGTGGAAAATCCCCCTGAAACCTTTGCGATTCAGCGTTTTTCTTAACATCACCCACTTGCTCGCACTATTAACGTGTCTTTACGAACTGTTTGTTTTTATGGACCGATTGTTGTTTTTTCGCGCCCAGAGCGCCACTTTGTCATATCCTTGTTCTGGACCTGCGTGACGCACGTGCTCCTTGCTCGCAAGCTGCAATTCGGTTTCTCGCTTGTTGAGTCTTTGTGATCTCATAAATGAGGTTTGTATCTTTTTGGTGTCATTGTCCATTCAATAATCTAGTATTGAAGAATGTCGCGGATAATCGCCTTTTGATTCCGAGATCCGTTGCGAATTTGGCTACACTTTGCTCAAACTTGTGTTACACGCCCTGTTTAGTCCACGGTCTCGCTGGGGAACCGTCTCCAGGCGCTCTCGTAGTATCTCGGCCTTGGCGCTACTGTCGAGTGCATGGTTGCCATTCCGGCCCCAAATGGAACCCGCGGCTACTTGTGTGGCTGAATTTGACTGGACAAATTTGCAGTAGGCTCTTGGGCACAGCTTGGCATTTCCAGCGAAGGTAATGCCGTAAGGCAGCCTGCACTGCTTTTGGATCCCGAAGACTACTTCTGGAGTAATTTTGATTCTGAGGTATCACCTGTGGCCCCGTGTCTACTGGTGATGACACGGCTCCCTGCTTTTCCGTCCTTGAGCTCTAGTTTCTCTACTGGTCCACCAAGGTGTCCCTCCCCTTCTGCGGATTTTGCGAGCCGGCGTAAAAGCTCTCTTGGCAACAAAAGGTTGTTCTTGAACACTGTCCGTTCTTCCTCCACACTCTCATAATGTTGGTCCCATGTCAGTTCTTGGGTTGCCATGACCAGGCCCTGTACATTGAGATATTTGAAGCATCTTTCAAGTTGGCAAGGTCCACTATCCTTCAAGGCCAAGTAGTTGCAACGGACTACTCCATGGTCACTTCTGCCTACGGGCGCTGATGCCTGTAGGCCTTCGGTGTCACCTTTGTGTTTGGTGATTACCAGGTCCAGTAGCCCGGGAACCTGTCCTTCCATCCACCTGACTGATTGTAGAGCATGCCGGACAAGCTCCACCTCCAGTACACAGTCCGGCAGTCTGACAGGGAAGTCGTCACCTGCTGCTCGCAGATTCACGCAGACTGTCTCGGGGGCGTTTCAGTCCCCTGGGATTTAGAGTTCGCCTTCTCCGGCCGCGGAGCGGTGGAGTTAGTTCATCAAGGCTAGATCCTCCGGTGGGGTGGCATAGGGTCTTGGTTACGCACAGACACAACACGTACTTCAACTTCGCAGAAGACAGCCTGTATGTTTGCTGGTGTGGTACTTTCCCCTGCCATTAGCTTTATTGTCTCCGGGACTATTATTGTAGCACCCCCAACGTCCCCTCCATCTATCCTAACAGCTCGACGAACGCAATGGCCAGAGGGGGGGGGTGGACACCAAGTTCACTCTTCGCTTGTATCCAGGTTTCGGTGACTGCTATGCAATCAGCTTTAGCAACCTCTGCTGCCAGATCGTGGCACTTATTCCCAAAGCGGCATGCATTGGTGTAATCTGCGGCTAGGCTTCTCGGACTTCGTGCGCTGTTTGTGAGCCGGCACGGAGGGCGCTCAAAACCTAGTTCCTAGTGCTATTCTCTTTTTGGTCACGAGAAATAAGCTTCTGTTCCATCCTCCGCCTGCCACCCTTGGCTTGTACTAAAGGGTTTTGATGGTTTTCTGAAGCCTCCAATCGGAGTAGGGGTACTTTGCCGTTCTGGTGAAGAATTTCTGTATTTTTCGGTGCCTGTACGAAGCTGAGGGCTTTCTTCCAGGGTCGGCTTTGTTCCTATTGGTAGACACTCGCCAACTGGCCGAGTTATCCGGCTCCAGTGCAAACCATCCGTGGTTGGTGGCCCTGATCAGTTCCGCTGATGACCGGAATGCATTCCTGTCCCTAGTGTTGGCATATTCGATGAGCACCGGCCTAGGTGGTCGTTGATCCCCCTCGATGTAACTCCACTTTCCCAGCCCGAAGACCTTCCAGTTCCTTTTGCACTGGATCCTAGCTATTATTAATAGGTTTGGCGCTTGGTGTCGAACATCTCTATTCCGCTTTCTGGCTGTTTAAAGGACAATCTCGGGGATGCCTTTTACCACCACATTGCGGTTCCTGCCCTGAGCTACTTCAAGGTTTTTTAGTGACTTGCTGAGGGTAAGTGTGATCGCATTTGACTTGCCCCTAACCGCCTCCGAGTCTGCTTCTTGCTTGTCAACTTTTTGACGTGTGTGAGACGTTGCCTTCCCAGGGTCTCTACGTAGTTTGTTACTACCGCCACTGGCTGATATGGACTTGGGTTTTGTGAGTCTTTCAGCGACCGTATCCATCGCTAGGGAGCCGGGGCTGTTTGTGATCGCCAGTCTGCATGAGACTTTGACCACTGGACCTTTATCTTTGCAGACTTTCAGGCCGTTCTAGCAGGCTCATTTAAGACATTTCTTTTCATCATGTAAGTTGAACTCCCTGAAGGAAAATCAGCTGCTTCTCCGGGAGTGCCAGCAGTGACAGCCATCATATCTTATTCCCTCCTCCACGGCATGAGAGCTTTTGGTGCACCCACTGGTGGAACAACTTTGTGTCTGCTTAACAACACTGGTATTCTCACCTTTTGGTTTCTGACCCTTTTCAGCAGCCAGTGAAGAAAATAGAAAACTTGAGGGCTGAACAATGAGAATGTTTGGTAGTTTCTGTAAAGGACTATTGCGGAGGGGTCCAAGTAAAAACGCACTGCTAGTATGGCAACTCAGATGGTGGGGATATCAACTCTGGTATTGAGAGACTCATCTGCCACTTTCGCGTTCCGCTGTTTTCAGTGGCCAGGTTGCCGGACAAGTTGAATGGTTCAGATCTTCTGTTTTCTTTTGGGCCAAAGCGAGATTTCTAATACCGGTACGAGATTGAGGCCCAATGGTCCAGGATATTATGATTATCTGGGTATGTGAATGGCACCGTGGGCCGGAAGATAGTTCACCGGGTAAAGTAGAAAGGGTTCATAACAAAAATCTTAACGGTATTTTGTATCCGGTATTGCCGGTGAGGTCAGATTGGGCCAGGTCAGGTTACGTTGCACATAACTGATGGTAGCCGGGGCCAATCGAGGTTCCAGAATTTCTTCAGTGGTATGCACAGAGGTAGACATCCACCACTGCCACTCTGTCGTTTCCTTCCAGTTTTGTTACAGGGATGGATTTGCTCTCTCAGTCGGCTAAAAATGGGAAGTAGAAGGGCTTTTCTTACCATCCAGGCTTTCTGTCACACCTAGTGCTTCAGGCGGTAGGCACGAGCGCACGATACCGAAAAGCCTGGAGTAAACTACAACTTCTGCCTACCCCTCAGTGCTCCACTTCTGTAAATAACTCGTCTCACTTAGATTCCAGTACCTTTTCGAAATATCTCACCCATTTTGAACTAACTATTTCTTCGTCTAGTCTACTTTGCGTTTCCGCTACTCTATTGCTGAAGTAGTTTTCCAGCAGTCTCAGCCTGGAGAGTGGACCCCCCGGTTTTATACTATTCTCCCTCTGTGATCAGTAGCCTGTTCGGATAAATCCCCTGCTCTTATACCCGATAAATCCTTCAGCACCTAAACGCATCAATAAGTTCTTCGCTGAGGCTTCGTTTCCCATGTGAGATGAGTCCTATATCCTGCATTATTTGCTCATAAGATATCCTTCTTTGTTCTTCAGCCGTCCGAGTGACCAGTCGCAGAACCTATTCTGGGCTAGCTGCCTCCCTTTCAAAAAATTGCCCGAGCCTAAAAGCAGCGGACCCAAAACCGGTTCCTGAGGTACTCCGATGGTTGCCTCTGCTGCTTTTGACCTGCAGGCTCCTGCTCTAGCACGGAACGTCTTGTCTGTCAGGAGGGCTGATATCCAGCTCTGTGTTTGCCATTCCATCCCAAACGTCTTTAGTTTTTCCATTAATAGTCGATGGTCCGCCGAGTCAGAAGCCTAGCTGGAGTCAAGGTAACAAACTTCGACCATCTTGCCCTTGCCAAGCTGGTTAGTGACTTCGTCTAAGAATAATATAAGGTTCGAAAGACAATATTTGCCCTTCAAAAACGAGCGCTGTGCTTCACAGAGCAAATTGTGGCTCAGTAGGTTTCTACATAAGTGTTTCATTACAAGTCGCTCTGGGCCCTCGCAGAGAATGCACGTGAGACCTACAGGGCGGTGACTTTTTCAATCTGACGGTGACCCTCCCCAGTGGGTAGCCACAACAGTAGCTAACTTCCGGTCCAACGGCAATACTCTTTGGCAAGGTGACACGGTAAAGATGGCAGATATGCCCACTGCTCACGGCAACCAAAGGCCGTATGATAGCTGGGGGTAAACCATCAGGTTCCACAGACTTGTGCATGTTAAGCCCTTCCAATAATCCCCCTGTCTCCCTTTCCCCTATTTGCAGTTGGGGAGGGATGGGAGTAGCCACTTGCTTTTCGGTTGACATTCGTTGTTCCCCATCACGTCTACGTACACCCTCAAGGTATAGACCTAAGGCATTTACCGATCATCACTGCATATTTCACCCCAATCCCTCAGGACCAGAGGTCCCTCCCCGTTCCTAGGCGAAGCTTTTGAATGAACGTATCCACAACAACCTTTTGGGTTTTGTTTAACTTCCCTGGCCAGTGTCAGTCCAAAAGTCTTCCCTGCCCCTCATTGGATTTTCACGGATGAGTCCCTATCTTTGTATCTTAACCAGGCTTTTTCGATACCAGTGGCCTTGGAGACCTGCCACATTTTGTCCCCTTTTTGCCAGCTCATCAAACCACCGGCGATTACCAAGCTAGATTGCCCTGACGTTTGCACCTTTGGAGTGGAGCCAAACTGTCCTGCAGCTCCAGAAGGATTCCATCGATCATCTGCCACAATTCCTCCGCTCTATCTTTCGCGCTCTCTATCATTCAGTCTAGTTCTGCAGCCCCAGTTCTGAGTTCCCCCATGTTTATTCTTCCGAAGTTTCTTTGTGGTTTTCGTACGGCTTCCGCGTGCTTGAGGCCAAGGAAAAAATTGACGGTGGTATGACCTCTTTTGCACAAAGTTGTCTGCAAATCCAAACCGTCTATGCTATTTTCATGCCTGGCGATCACAAGAACAAGGAGCAAAGGCTGCTGTCCATATCTGTACCTTCTTTCCTCCAATGTGCTGGACCGGAGCTGTGCTATGCATCCATCCGACGAGGTCTTCCTCTTCTCTGCCCGAGATACAGCTATCCGTTATCCAAACCACTCCAGGAGGGCTCAAGCCTCCTACGATTAGAAGTCTGCTTGCTGATGCCTGGAGCTACTGTGGGGCATCCATTGATTTTTTGTCCAACTGCCGCCTTTCTGGAACGCAATCTTACGACGCCAGCACACACTTGAGCGCTTGCTGTGCACATGCTCACTTCCGATTTCATGTTCACTGATCCTTCTATGACCAGGAAGGCTACTTCACCACCGGCAGTGTCATTTCTCTTGTCTCATCAATAAACGAGATAGTGGTCTTGCACTCCTTAGGGGATGTGATCGTTTTGTGACCGCCATGTCCTTGAAACTGCGACCACTTCAGCTTTGCAATGAGCGGCTCTAGCGGTCAGCTCGGCCCTCTCTTTCCTAATGCCGTAGGCTTCGGTGTATAACGCAACCCTGGCCCTTTCGGTAAACATGGGACTTTTCTCCTCTATTTTGTCTTGCCTCGGGCGGAGTACCTGATTGGCCGCTACTTTTTTGCTTCTAACGTACTGAAAATCGTAGCTTGCTGGTTCCCCTCTGTAACTATTTGTTCCATCAGGCCGGAATCCTCAGTACGCCTCGTGAGAGTTACGATATCAACTTCCCACTTTGTCCATCCGGTAGGTCGTACGATGGGCGGCCTAAGACCACTTTCGTCCACCACTGAGATCCCCCACGACTCGTCTTCCAGTGCATCTTCAATTACAACCTTTAATCCGACCTTGGCAGCACGTTTGAAGTTCGTGTGAGCCCTACTGTTCTGCTTATTGCCGGCAACATTTTGGTATTTTCGTGTTATCTGTGAGTTTTGGTTCGGAAAACTGTTTCCTTCGAAAGACACTCTAGTGATATTGCTCCTATGCTGTCAGTCTTGGTTCCCACTAATTTTTCCAGCCTTTTTATCTTGTTTTCCAAAGAAATATCAACAGAATATATCTTTTGGATTGACAGAGGAAGAAGCTATCCCCATGAAGCAGAGTAGGGAGGCTTCAGTGGACGCAGAATCACCTAACAGCCACTCCACTCCAGCCCAAGATCGTCTGCTGGAGATAGTCGGGAATCAGTAGAAGGAGATTTTTAGTCCCAAAAACACAGTTAGGACCCTGGGGACCGAGATAAGGCACGAAGAAGCAACAATGCTCCTTCCTTGCCAGACGCAGGGAGCGGCTCAAAAAGCCTCCAAGATCCCAGAAGGGCGCATTGTTGTCGTGGCGGAGGATCTGCGAGACTCAAATATCTGATCCGAATGCCCTATTATTTGGGGCCGTTTCGATAAGAAACTTTGTCCTTCTGAGAGGGGAAAACGAACAATCGGTGCTCTCTCATCGCCATACACGGCAGAAAGCTCCTGGCTGATCCCAAACACTCAGACAAATTCTGGGGTCACTGGTTCGTTTCAACTCATAGTAGGCTGTGCCTGGTTCCTGGAACAAAAAGCCCAGATAAAAAAGGCAAGCGGCACATCTGGGGAGTCTCACCGGATGGACCTTTACACGTCAGATTTTGAACTAGGAGGCCAGTAGTTGCATCAGACACTACAGATGATCCGAAGCTTAGGATGACCCTCGTCGTACGACTAACATCAGTTAACTTTAAAAATGGGCCCGAACTTCAGACAGCGATAGGCCGCACCAAGAAGGTTGCCCCGAATTAAAAGCTCCGCAACCTAGATGCTGCGCTTCCTCTGAATAACAGCCTTGTCAGTGCGTGTAGTGAACTCGATGAGCCCACGATTGGCTGCAGAGTAAGCCAAAAGAAAAAACTCACGCTTCTTAAGAAGAAGCCTACAAAGCTTTTCTACATCCTGGTGATTCAAAGAGCAGAAGCAGGTTTACTGAGTGATCTGAAGCCGCGAACCTCTTCCTCTAGCGCTCAGAACAAAGTAACGCAAAAAGCCGCAGGTTATCTGCTCAGCTACAGGTATCTCCAGACCCACACTCCGATAGGCTTATGTGAGCCACCCACACCAAGATTATCCCATATTTCTCACCCCATGTTCCTGAAACCCCCAGACCCATTGCAGTGAGGCAGTATGAACGGAGTGCTACCTCAACACCCGCCGTATTCACGGCCTTCCTGGGAGCTTATTCTCAACCCAGTATTTCCCCCATCGTTTAGTCCGTTCCTAGCGCTTGCAACTCCCCTGCCACCCCCATATTTCAACCGCCCCCAGCCCCACCAGCTGCTGCATCCAGTGCTTCTTCAACCTCTCGTGAAAGATCTCTAAATTGTCTCTCCACTAACTGTCTTAGAATTCAAAACAAGGTTTTGGAACTGAGACATTTGATGGCCGATGAGAAGCTTCACAGTCTTGCCGCCAGCGAGACGTGAATCACATCGGACGACCATGACGGCGCAATATCTGTCACTGGTTACACACTGATCCGTGAGGATCCAATGAGGTGGCGAGCAGGTAGGGTAGTCTTTTCTATTAGTTTCCTGTTAACCCCAGCTTTGGTCCCTCATCTAGATCCCATTCCTCATATGGGCTGTTGTTCGGGACAGATTTATCTTATCTCCTAGTAAAGTCCTTTTGATAGTAGTTACCTACAGGTCTCCGGCTTGCACTGTCGAATCCAGCAATGCGCTCATAGAACAGGTGGGTGAAATCAGGGCCCATCATCCGTTTACGCATCTTTTAATACTGGGTGATTTTAATGCCCCTGGAGTGAGCTGGGTTAGACTTAACTCGTGAGGCCGAAACTTAGGCGACTCGCTTGTTAGACTGGTAGTAGGGTGTAATTGAAGACAGCAAGTCCCATCCACCACCAGATACGGACAGGGACACGACTCATCTCTCTTAGATCTCGTCCTCACCAACCAGGATCACTTTGTAGACTTGGTCCTTCCTCCCCTGCACTTGGAAATGGGTGACCACATAGCACTGCAAATTGAATTTGTAACCAGGTGGCCTAAGCGGAACTTCTTGAACCTGAGCGTTGGATCCTTCAGCGGACAGAATTTTAACAGATCAGGAATTACCTACATGTCCAGTCTGGAGGCACCAACCGGGAACTAGGAATCGACGAGGTCACTGGGCTAATCGAGCAGTACCTTGGTGCTGCTGGCCATCTGCCTTTGCCAAGAACTCGATAAACCGATAGGAAGAAACCCCCCTCTCCCAGGAGAATGAGTCTACTACCGGAAGAGCTAGCGCGACTACTTAAGGTTTATAGGTCCACAGATCTAGCGATTGATGCAAATAACCTCATAGCCATCCGGAATCTGTGCAAATCTGGGATCAGGCGATACTTTTGAAGCCAGCTAAGAGATTTCCTCGCTCGAGCGCGAAGCAATAAGTCCATTCTTTATCAACATCTTAGACGTGCCCGGCAGACCTCGCTTTCTCCCCTTGCCTTACAGCCATCAGATCGCTCTCCAACCGCCTCTCCAGGACAAGTATAAAAAGCCCCTAGTTCTTACTTCAGCCCCACCCTCAAAGCTTCTTTCGCGATTATGTATCCAGTGATTCAAAACCTCACATGTCATCCATCACTGGAACACATCGAAATCTCTTTCAATGATGCTTACAAAAGTTGTCTTCTTAACCTTTTTACTTCCATGGGTCCGGACATGGAGCTCCCAAGAATTCCTAAGATAACAGCCGAGGTGATGTCCGTTCCCTATATCCTGCTTATCCGCCAATGTTCAGAAACAGCTGTTCATTTTAAAAGCTGAAAGAAAGCAGTGTTTACTTCTATTTTTTAACAAAGAAAGCCGTGGTATTCCTGATAGTAAGAGACCAATTAGCCTCACTGAAATACACTGAAATGTGTTTGAAAGCATTCTGAAAACTGCCATTCTAGACCATCCCAAAAGGCTTGAACTACTTACTCCCTCCCAGCGCGGTTTCCTACCTCAAAGATCTTGCATCACCAATATGCTAACTGTGATGGGCAGCCTAACACAAGCACTTGATGATGGACGGATATCTCATGCTATCTCCATCGACTTTGCCAGAGCCTTTGACAGAGTGCCCATGATCTCTTTTTAAAGTTAAAATGGTATGGCATTTTGGGTCAGCTACAGTCGGTTATTTGCAGCTTTTTCATAAATTGATCGTTCATGGTCAGAATAGGTCTATCTTACTTCTCTTCATCCCCGGTCTCTATTGGAGTGCCTCAGGGATCAGCGCTTGAACCCTTCTTTTTCTCACCTATAATAATAACCCTATTGATGTCATCCCCACCAACAGCAATGTACGGGGACGATTTGAAAATGTGGGGATCTGATCCAGTAGAAGTGCGAGTGGTTGCAGCGAAAAGCTGGTCCTTTTGGACGGGGTCTGCCAACCAGTGAAGACAAGTGTGTCTCGATGACATTTGGCAGAACTCCAGACCATCCTTTGTGGGTCAGCAAAAGCACCCAAGTTCCAAAGGTAAACCAGCACAAATTAATAGCATTTTGAATTCTCAAAAATCTTTCCTTTTCTTCCCACCAAAAAAGTACAGCGAATCTGGTCTCCGGATTCTCCACATGACGAAGCGTTTCTTCACTCATACTGAAAAAAGACTTCCATCTCCATGGGACGTACATCCACACAGTGCTAGAATATGGCAGTCAAGCAGCCCACACCGATTTTATCGAGGATCGAGACCTGCTGGAGAGAGTCCGGAGAAGGGCAATGAAGATGGTGCGTGGCTTGCAACATACCTCCTACCCGGCCCATCCGAGTGAACTGACCCTCTATCCTTTGGACGTGTGACGTATACCAAGGGGTCTCTCCCTTATGAACAAGATATTTTCTACCGATTTAATGGACGTGTTTTTACTCGTCAAAGCCTACGGACCCAACGTGGGCATAGCACGGAGCTGTTTGAGCCCCTCCCCACACATTTATGCACAAAGCCTCTTCACCTGCAGGATTGCATATTTTTGGAACGATCCTCCGCAAAACATAATAGAGGAACCACACAAAGCAACCTTTGAGGCTCTTCTGGATCGTCACCTGGAGTTGGGTCGTGGCCTACTCCCAAACTTATCGACCTCTCTAATCAGCCATACTTTCGCGCAGTTTTTTCTCTTCCTATCTTACTGCCGGTCCTAGAGAAAACAATGGGAGGAACGACAAAATTAGGAAAAGTGAATAAATAAACAAAACTCATTCATGAATAAATTTGTACTTATTTGTTTTTCCATTTTTTAATCCAAGGTTTCTCGATCTTTCTCTTGTTAGTCATCCCACGTTGTCCAGTTTCTTTCAGTTCTGTACCCAAATGAGAAGAAGATAAATACAAAGTCCGGGAATATTGGTGCTTAGGCCTCGTACCCGCGAAACTCTTCAAGACCTCAAGACCTCAGGACAGCACTCGTGTGGCTTGCTGCACTGAATGTACCTCCCGCTTTGTACCACCCAGCGTGTCTCCAGCGAACCCGTGTACTGAGGTGATGATTGTACTCGCCTTTCTCCTAGGTTGCATTTCCCCTTGCCCCTATGCCCATTTTTGGAGTATGAGGCACTATACGATATCTTCTCATTGTACGGTGGAAAACCTCCCCGCTCTTGATAGCATCTGTTTCCTGATTTTCAGGTTCACGAACACAACCAGGGTTGGTCTCGCATGCCCTCCCTGTAACCCGGTCCCGTAGGCTTTTTTAAGCTTACCTTATGAATTCTCCTCATTCCTAGTGTAAATTTTGCCTTCAAGTTGTAGCAGGCCCCGCACCCCCCTGAGGTGGGAGATAGATCGCTGGAGGGTGGAAGAAGGCATTCTGTCCGGCTTGAGTGGCGCCAACGGTTCTGTCTAGGAAAATCCCTGCCATTCCTAAGTCTGGTTCAGTTCAGTTCAGTTTGCACAGGATAGGTATTGGTCACGGCCGATCCAGCCTCCGGAATCCTTTCGATGAAGTGGACACCAGTTATGCACCCAAAAATCGACAGCGTGTTTCTTTGAATCCCCACCAAAAATGACAGGGAAACGTAAAATCTCGCCGCACATCAACTGCGGGAGACATTATGCATCGTGAGCTTTCTCGGAGACAATATGCAATTAACAAAAACGTCCATTAAAATGCACCTCATATGGACCACAGTGCTACCGGTCACCCATCTAGTAAACACACTCAAAGCTCACTACAGGGAAGTATCCCGCACCACTTACGATCTGGGGCAACTCTGAGGGACTGGGCTGTCAGCAGGTCTATCGTTCCACCGGGCAGGCCGTTCCAACTTTTCACTACCCTGTTGCTGAAGAAGTGCGACCCAGCCATCAGCCTACCTCAGACCCCTGCCAGCTTCTTCCCCTGACCCATTGTTATGGAATCTAAGGCCATTTGGGATAGGCTATCTGGCCTAAGGCTGGAAGCACCCTTCACCACCTTGAACCTCTCCATGGGGTCACCTCGAAGTCTCCTCTTTTCCAGCGAGGAAAGAGCGAGATACCAAACACCTTGTGTAGACCTCTTACATCCCTGCCCTTCAGACTTTCGCGTAGCTAGACGCTGGACTTTCTCTAAGCGGGTTTTGTCGTTTGTGTGGAAGGGTGCCCAAACCTGCACGCCCCCCTCTAGGTGAGGTCCTGCCGCAGCCATGAAAAATGGGTATGAATATTTCCGGCGACGGGCATGAAAATGTTGATCGTGGTCTAAAGAGCTCACCACTGGCCCCTTGTGCTGCAACCTTGTGCTGGTCCGGCCACTTGAAGTCACTGCTCGTGATAACGCCGAGGACTTTGACCCTACTGACAGCTTCTGTGGTGAGTAGCCCTTGGACGTGTGTGACAGTTAGGCCTTCTGTTGCCCTCGACAATAAATGGTCTTTTTCAGCTTCCGTCGGTAAGCCCCACTTACATGCCCAGCCAAGGACGGTCTCCATATCCCTGCCTAACTCTGCCCTGCCCCCAGATCAGACAACCTTCACATCATCGGCGAAGATGAAACTAAGCAATTGAAGGGCCCGTGTCAGATCGTCAATAGACGACAAGAATAGCATCGGGCCTAGGACGGATCCCTGAGGTACTCCGCTGGTGGCTTTCACCAGACTGGAGCACCCGTCCCCTACTTCGGCGTAAAACTTTCTGTAGGGAAGGGAGACCGCCGTCCACCTATATACAAGCTCATCTACACCAAAAGCTCCTATCTTGCATGGCTAAAGACGGTGATTAACGGGATCGAAAGCCTTGCTGAAGTCCAGGTAACCTACTTTGACTTGTTTCCCCCCGTTCAGTCGTCCAGATTCTTTATCCAAGAGATTGGGCAGACAAGATCTACTTTTAAGGAATCCAGACCGGGACTACCAGTCTGTAGTTACTCATAGCCGACCTAGGTCCACTCTTGTGTGTTGCCTTCACGGCCACCTTTTTGCATTTCGGAGGCGGCTTACTCCGGTCCAAAGTGGACCTTTACAGCTTACATGCAGGTAGAGCTATGGCGACCGCGGAAGGCTTGGTGGCAGCCGAGTGAAAGCCTTCCGGATCCGCTGACTTGTGGCCGTCTAATTCCTGTAAGCAATTACGCTAACTGCAACGAAGGTTGCGTTACACCGCGTAGCTTTCTCTCTGTTATCGGTATAGTTTTTATTAAGCTATCTAGGATAATACCTAAAACTATAGCTCTAAGGCCTGTTGTCCGACCCAGAAAAAATCAAGCAATTTTTTCTGAACACTATTCCCTGGGACCACCCGGTGGTATAATATACATACAAAAGTGATCGTAGGGTAGGAGCTAAGCGGAATCTCAGTCTCAGTCAAACAACACTAGCAGACTCCAGGATGCCACTCGGGGAATCGCCTTCGTAAAGAGACCAAAGCCGTCTTGACTTGCGTAATACATCCGGAAACTTTCAAACAGCAACATCCGCAGAAACTGCTTGCAAGTTTTAGCTGAACAACTGATCCATAATTAGTTCCGCCGATATTGACCTCCTGCGGCGAGCACTCTCCCCTAAGGCTTAAATAATTTGGCAATACTCTGCACTTAATCCCTTGCTTCCGTATAGCTCTCTAACCCCTGCTCATTGCCACATCTTGTCCGACTGGCCATCCACCTCTTTACCACCATGGGTATGCCTACATTTCCTCCCAGCCGACCCAAAATCACGGTCAGCACTCGCCGTCGCAAGACCACTAAATTCCAAAACTCACCGGACAACTGCTCAGTCTTTCTGGTAGATATACTTGGAAATGCCAATAGACAATCTACGGAAATGACCAAAACTCTGAGCAGTCTTTCCTCCCGACTAGATTCCGCTGATCTGATTATCGGTCAACTGATGCCTATAGCGTTCTTGCTTGATCCAGCCGCACACCATACCCCAACCAATCTACTACTGGCCACGAAATTTGTAGACACAATCGCCTCGGAGATCTTCAGAAGGATAAAAAATGCAAACGATGCGATTGTGTTTAACATTCCAGACCGAATACCTCTCTCAGCTGCTAAAAATATGATCTTAAGCGCTTGCAACCTTGGCTCACAACCGTGCCACTGTGTTAGACTCCGCAAAACTTCCCTGCGCACCACCTGTCCACTGCTTTTCTAGTTTACAAACGAAGTTGTCGCCAAGACCTTTATCAGCCGGCAATCGTTAGTCGTAGCCAAAACCGGCTTCAAGTGCGCCAAGATATTTCCGGACAAGACCCTACTCCAAAGGGAGGTGCACAAGAGTCACGCCCAGAACAGTAACCCCGGTGTTGGTGAAACTAACAATCCACCCCGAAACTCTGGTGCACCAATCACTGGCCATCACCCGATGTTGCCATCTATTGCAGATCACAATGCAACCGTAGATTTAGACAGCACGCCAATTTTCTCACCCAATGAGCCACCTGGCAAACGCCCCAATGTTCAGAATAGCCCAAGCAAATCTATAGACTGGAACAAGCGCCCCAGCATTCACAAAACTGATGAAGGTTCTCCCGACTCATCCACCCGCGAGCTCATGTTCTCTACAAGTCTAGATGACCCCATTCCTTCTACTAGCTCCATGTCGTGTTATGCAACCGTACCTAAACATCACCGCACCATCAACCCACCTCCTTCTTCACCCATGCATCCCGTTACCTCTGGCGTTTTTGATAACCCAACCAGGCCCCTAAGCCCACCCGCTGCACTCACCCATTCGCCACCAGAATGTATCTGGTTACAACCTAGGCCACCACCGCTGGTTAGCCCGTCAGTGCAGACTGACCCTCAGAAGTTAACACTTCGTCGCCAAAAGAACAAGACCCATCAACATAATGCACATGCAAACCATAAGAAAAAAGCTCAGTCGAGCGACATTTTACCAGCCTCTTGTGTGGCTGTGAATCCTACTCTTCCATCTCGGCTAACTGCCTTATCATTTCCACCCTACTTTTACCCACCTTATCCCCCCCCAATCACCGCTCCATTACATTACTACCCGCCACACCAACTGCTCTATACCTCTACTGCCACCCAGTCACTCCCTGGGAACCATGTCCGTGCCTCACCTAGCTTCTCACTCCCACAGGACCGATCCACGTCTCTTAGCCTAGCACTGCCATCCATCCGTGGCTGCTTTTTTCCTGCCGGCCCCCTCCGAGAATATTCCCCGCATTCAAACTACTCTCCTAAACCGCACCTCCCCATCCCTCATTCCTTACACTATCCCCCACCAGGTTATAACTCATCAAATCCGTGGAACAACTGAGGTCCTCCCCCTATCCGTGCCCTATTCTCCACTGGAATTACCACCTTCATCACCACTACCGAACCCCCCACCATATCCACCACCATCGAGGCTTGCATCGTCTCTTTCCGTCATACTCGTAAATGCCCGTTCATTACTGAGCAAAACTGAAGCCATCCGCAGCATCGCTCAGCCCTCCATCTTTGACATTATCATTATAACTGAAACTTGGCTAACGGATTCCGTCCGGTCAGATCGAGTCTTTCTAGTGGGCTACCAGATGTTCCGAAGGAATAGGCCTCGTCGTGGAGGAGGCTGTCTAATTTATGTCAAAAACACTCTTCAGGCCATTCCACTCTCACACACAACTCTCGACGCCGTTCAGGATTCTCTGTGGTTAACGATTCCCTTACCTAACTACTACCTTCATATTGGTTGCATCTATCGGCCACCTGATTCCAACGCTATGGACCTTAACAAAATTATTGACGCGTTCAACTACCTTTCATTGCTGCCCTGTTTCTCCAAACTCATCGCGGGGGACTTCAATGCACCGAGCATCTGTTGGAATACTCTATCTGCCCCAAACAACTTATTAGATTTCATGTCATGCATCCGCGTAGGGCGCTGGATTCAACATGTAACAGTCCCAACTAGAGGTAACAACATCCTTGATTTGTTGTTCACGATTGGTTTATCTGATGTTTCAGCTAGTACGCTCGACCTTTTTCCAGGAAGTGACCACAGAATGGTGTCCTGCGTCTTCGCGGTTCCGCAAGCTTTCGATAAATCCCACCCACCCAATCGTTTCTCTTCAGCAGTCAACTGGGACAATCTTATCTGCACGCTTCGTTCGTTAGACTGGGACGACTTTTTCCTGCAAATCAACCCCTAGCTGGCTGCTGATCTACTATGTTCTGACCTATCAGACTTGCTGTCCAAAATCACTACAACTCGTATCATATCAAACCGAGTCCGTAGTCCAGTCCTGAGCCGAATGCAAAACAAATATCTGAAGCTCCAGAAGGTGTATCACAACAGTAGTGACTTATCGTCATTCTTGCAGCTCTAACGTCTCTCGTTAGCAGTCAGAATTAAGTCTGACGATATACTAAAAAAACAAGAAGTATCGGCCTTGCAATGCCATGATACTTCCTCAAAGTTGGTACGCCTAATGAAGAACAGAAATCAGAGCAAACCGGCAGGTATCCCCTCTCTCATTTTGGAAAATAACGATCACATTACCTCACCTGTAGCGATAGCCCAGGCTCTTAATTCCTACTTTGCTGCATCCATGACTACGGACCCCTTTACTTTACCCCCATGCATAGACCCTGTCACCGAGCAGTTACTGTCTGATTTAGAATTTACTCTAAAAGAGGTGACCAACCAGCTTATTCGTGTCCGGAAGTCCTCACACCTTGGCCATGATGGTGTTCCACCGACACTTCTACGCCTTGGAGGAACTGATATCGCAGCCCTACTATTGAAGGTCTACAATCTATCCATCAAGTATGGCATATTTCCTTCACAATGGAAGACTGCGGTCATCATCCCAATCCATAAGAAAGGACCAATACATGACCCCTCCAATTACCGCCCTATCAACCACACTCCAATTGCTTCTAGGTTGATGGAACGCCTCGTCAAGCAGCGGATGTCCGACTTCCTATTGTCCCATAACATCATCCATAGTGGGCAGCATGGCTTCTTAAAGTCACGTTCATGCATCACTTGCCAATACGACTTTTTTAACCTCATAACGGCGGCCGCCGACAACAGTCGATCCATCATCATTATTTACCTTGATATGACAAAAGCGTTCGACTGCGTCCCTCACGCTTTATTACTAAACAAACTCAAAGCTCACGGCTTTTTCGGTTCGCTTTTAACGTGGTTAACATCATACCTATCGAATCGCTCACAAGTGGTTTCCATTGATGGGTGTTTCTCACAGCCTGCTCCAGTCACTAGTGGAGTTATACAAGGCAGTGTACTCGGTCCTTCACTTTTTCTCATCTACATAAATGATATATTTCCCATCTTGCATCATGGCACCCCATTCCTCTTCGCTGATGACGTTAAGATTGCCTATGAGTTTCCTCGTCAGAACCTCAACATTATGCTAGATGAAATTTCTAGTGACCTAAAGCGACTCGGGGATTGGTGCAATTCATGGAGTATGGACTTCTCGGCCTCGAAGAGCTGCTACACAACATTCAGATGTCAAGTGGCCTCCGGAACCCTGTTTATCCACGACCAACCCATCTCGTACAGCCCTTTAGTTCGAGACCTTGGTCTTCATTATTCTTGCAGTTTTAGGTTTTCTGAGTATGTTCCACTCCAGATTGCAAAGACGAGAAGAACCACTGGTCTCATCTCCAGAACCTTTCGGCTAAATGATTGCAAACTGCTCACTTACAAGTCTCACGCCAGGCCTCTCCTTGAATACTGTCCTATTATCTTCACCAACATGACGAAATCCGACCGCATTTCTCTGGAGTCCGTGCAACGTCAGTTCACCAAACAATTAGTGGGATTCTCCTCCAGTTTGTGTTACAAGGATCGATGCATCCTACTCAGTCTTGACCCTCTATGGCTGCGTCGCATGAAACTCAATTTATGCTTTCTGTTTAAGCTGTACCACCGTACGGCCTTTTCGTGTACTGAACCTATTCGTCTCACTCCCTCCACGAATTATGTTCTACGCCATCGGTCATTGCAGTTCTCTATTCCTAGATCAAAATTAGCGTTCAGATCTAACTTCTTCCCTATAAAATACTCAAAGTTATGGAATAAACTCCCGCTAAACATCCGCGAGAGTCTCTCAATTTCCCAGTTCAGAGGCTCGCTGAATCACTTCTTGACTGTTCCCAATGTGATCCTTCTTACCGGCCAGACCGTCACCGAAGAAATGGCCTACGGAAACGGGTTTGATTACTAGGATTATTGCCCCAGAACTTTCATTTCTCGCCCAATGACAAACGCCAGTGCAACATACGTCCACGTTTCTGTGCATGATAACAATTTTCTATAGTGCATCACCACTGATGCCCTGGCGATTCTTCCTTAATTGCTCTTCAGAACTTCTAATTGCGTGCAAACAATTGATCCTTTGAAATGCAGACGCAGCAGCCCACCCGGTTTACGCTATATTGCAAGCCCGAGGTAGTGCTTATCAACCCTACGCTATTTAAACTCTCGAATTTAAACCCAGACCAAAATATGAAATGTGCCACTGACCGTTCATATAAACCCAACCAGTGTGCCAGTCACATTCGCTCACAGTCTGTTATTTCAAACCTATCTTATCGCCTCGTTGCCAAACTGCTTTCTGCGTAAGCAAACGGTACAGAGGGTTATCATTTCTAACTGCTCTAAACCGTGAGATCCTAGGTCTTTCATTAGCATCCGAGCAATGCCATGCCAACGTGAAAAATCATAAATCATTTGGGATGCATACACCGTTACCAAATTAGTGTACGCAACTCCGTTAGTCTGCAGCAGTATAGCGAGCCTATTTTTACTTAGAATGTGGAGTAGGTACCATTGACTGCTCAAATGAGACTTTATCCATGCTTCACTCACACAGACGTAACCAGTCCATTATCTATTGTCCTCATATATCATCGTAACCCACAGCTGGAACCACGTCCAGACTACAACCCCCCTTTGTTTCAGGTCTGTTGTCTCCCACTATCGCAGTCACCAAACCGAATAACCAAGGACGCCACCTTGACTCGAACGGACAGAGACTCAATAGAACCTACCATAGCAACTGGGACCGAAATCAAGCGACCCGACAGGAAATACTCCCAATTGCTTATCAGATCATTCAGCTTTTTCCAAAGCAACCAACACATTCCAGTGCATGTGCATCTTGCTAATATACCACCACACTCAGCCGATTGACCGACACATACTTTGCCCTGCTAGACGAAACATACCCATATGATGTTGTACGTTACCAGAAACGACGCTGAATATCACTGAAGGCAAATGCGTCAACATATGTATATGTATATTTGTTGGTGAAACAGCATAATAACGCTCAAGTCCATGCGGAGATTTCACACTTTATTATCTGTTACCACAGTCCACCTTTCCTCCGAACCGTAGCCGGTTGGAAATTGACTCTCCACTCCTCGAGGATCTTCCAGTTGCGTTTTCTCATTTCTGAATGTTACATGTTACTGATCCTGAATCTAAACTCACCTTTTTATGGACTGCTGTTTCTCCCACATCCACCAGTGTTCACTTTCACGAAATCGGTCTCGGCACCGTTTCGAAACTCATTCCATTTATTGAACTCCGGTAAATCCGACATTCAGGGTCTGCATCATCTTCATGGATCGCTATCCTCTCCGCATGCACCGATTTTCCCGAGAACACTTCTTTACAATTTGTTTTCTTCTTCCTTTTCTTCTTGTTCAAAATTTACTCCATCTGTAGAATTTTAGCAGGCCTCCGTTTCCCAGCTTGCATCACTCTCATTCATAATGCGTCCTTCACACTGCGCCAACGGTTTTTCGATATCTCCACCGCCCAGCCCGGAACCGAGAGTGGGGTAAGTTCCGACCTGGCCTAATGTAATGCAGACATCACACAGCTGACAGAGAAGCTTCTGAATTAAAATGGAACAAAAATGTCTTGAAAGTGTGCTTAATGGGAGTGGCTTTTATAAACATATATTCTTTATTTTTGGTGAATCTTGTTTTTCTCAGTCAAATCTCGGTAATTAGCTCTCCAGTCATTGGCTTAGCCGTTGCTGATTGTTGATTGGGTTAGTGGTCATATATAACCTGTTGCACGAAGTTCAGTCCCCACTTGCCGTTCACTGCGACGCGGTTACCGGCTATTCGGTGTGCAATGTGAGATCCGGCCCAGTTCCCTAATTTGCGTTCAATTTTCTGGAATTCCAACCAACCAGTTTTTACGTATACGATTGGCGAGCAAGGGAAATGGCTTCACCGGCTCGGGAGGAATGCGTACACTGTCTGGCTCGATGACGAACGTGGAGGACTACGTGACTGTTAACATGGTCCCTATGGGGCCACCACATTTTGATTACCGTGTTGCTTCTCTGGAGCCGTTTTGTTGTTGCCTTTTCATTTCTCTTGCATGTGAGTCTCGTTTCGCGTGCGCAAGCCTGGGAATACTAGCTTCATATAGGGGGCGGTCATTTGCGAGTTTGGGCGTGGTATATAGAAAACTCCGTGCTTTGTTAAACATTTCGTGAAGATCGACTGACGTTTAACAGCTTCAGAAAATGGGAAGAAATAAGCATTCGATTCAGCCCATTACCCATATCACGTAAGTTACAGTACTGAAAGCATTGGTAGCGGGAGCGCAGTTATCTACTATGTTCAGACAAGAGGATCAGCTAGTTAGTTCAGTGAAACTTTGTTGCTAGATACATGGAAGAGAGCTCGTACAGTGGGACATAACTATATAACTAATATATATATATATATATATATATATATATATATATATATATATATATATATATATAATATCCTTCGGTTACGGTGGACACGAAACACCCATCACTTACGTAACTCATTACGCCAATGGTGTACACGCAGGTAGAAAAACACAGTTTAGGTATTCTGGCAGTTATTCTTTTAGCCAAACTTCACTGGGTCAGATCACATCGCCCAGTGGTCCTTCAAAAAGCGCACCCCCACTAGGGGCAGGTTTTCCACACAAAATAGAGATTTTGGGACAATGACAAGTGAGGACCACTTTCTCAAATAATAATTAAGAAACAGTCCAATGTTTTCAAAATATTTCACGCTTTTTTTGCCATTGCCAGATACGAATCGACATCCCACTTCAATTTTAGAGTCAGCTATACAACAATGATGACCATTTCGTTGATCGAGATGTTTCTACCAAGGAAAAATCGCCCATTTGTTTCTCTTTATAAATATACCAAGTAAGCCACTTAAAACCCAAAAAGTAACTCGTATTCCAAAATAAGCTTGGCAGATCAATTTCTTGTGTTTCAAAATTGGCGCCCAAGAATTCCAGGATTACGCGCCAATTCAAAAATATCCAGGTCAGAACTTACCCCCTACCGCGCGGAATCGAAACCGGTTTGAAACTGCCGTGCAAACCATTGATAAAGTGATCCATTCAAACTGTTGCTGGCTATGTCTATCTATCGCTGATACTCTCGACTTTCATACTTCGAATTTGTGAATATTCCACCTTATCGAGTAACGTGTCACACCATGGTCATGCGCTAGCGCGTGCGTCTCGACCATGGCCGAGAAATATACTATTATCATCATCATTATCATCATTCCCTCCGAGGGATTTTCCTCGTTTAACTGCGGGGGAGGGGGATGCGCCAGCTCTAAGTCGGCTCTTACGTCACTAGCTATCTTATTCACACTACGAAAGTATTCACCCAGGGCACCTGCTTTGCCTCGGCCATCAGCGGCAATGTCGTGGTCCTAAGGGGATGATGGACCTGTGGCATCCATCGTTGTGCCTTTTGGCGGCACAAAGCCGTAGAATTTCCTCCTTTGCTGTCTTACTTATTTAGCCAACCTCGGCCCAAACTCTCACTAAGAAGTGCACAAGTCCAACAGTCTGGGTTCTTAGCTTCGTATAACAGGTTCGGGATAGCTCACCGCGGGAAACTTTGTATTGGTTCCAGCTGCGATCTCTACGCTTGATGACCTTGGCTGTAGCTGCATTCCATCACATGAATTCGCCCTCCTCGCTGCTTCGTTTCAGGAGTGCAGCCTCGTTCTGGAGAGCAATTAGGGCTCCCTTCATGAGCTGCCAGCCCTCCCCGATAGTAGGCCATTCTTCCGTGTCCCACGTCAGCCCCACTGCCCTAGTATGAGGCTTACCTGTGTCCGTGCATCCAAAATTCCTGACCAGCCTTGAGGGTACCTTGGGTTTCCACATACACGGGTGATCTCGACTCGGACGTGATCATTTTTGCCCAGCGGTGCACTCCATCTTAGTTCGGATATGTCTTTTGAGGGATCATGCTCGGAGGGTGAGCTTCCATCCCTATCTAGTATTTTCCTTAACGTGTCGGTGCAGCGCACTTGCATTCAGCTACTCCAAGTAGATTTCCCCCTGCGATCCAGGAGTGCATACTTCAACCGTCCAGTCACTGTGAAGAATGAAGCTACCCAACTTGAAGGTGTTTTGCGAGTCCTTAATTCTCTAAATCAGGGCCCGCAGTGGGCGAATTTCTTCTTCGCGGTTTTTACTTGGTGCCCTGTAGACAGACGACATCAACCCTTAAGCCTGGAAGGATGATCGTGGCTGCGCAGAACTGGACATTACGTGTGTATCACTTGGTCCGAAACTTAAGATGGTTCGTACCTGGCCCAAATGGGATAGCTACCCCTCCGCCAGGACAGTTGTGCTCTATATCCAGCGCCCATATTGCTAAACCATAACTTAATAATCCTGGCACACGGACTTCTTTGGAAGGCCATGTTTACGTAACGGCAACTATCGACGCGTTGTGTTCCCCAGCTGCATTGGGGAGTTCCATCCATCTGTCTCTAATACTACACTCATCGATGTTTAACACCAGCGCGTTTGCCCCGTCGCTCAGGAGTCTGCTTTCATTTGCCCTCTCCATGCTCTCAGTTTTGGCGCCCGAGAAGATAAGCTTTTGCGTCAACTATCATCACTGGCGTGCTTGATGCCGGCTGGCGATCCAGGACTTCCGACGACCCCAGTCAGTCTATATGGGAGCTGAAGCGACATCCAAACTTGCAAGAGTCAAGCTGTTCCCCACCCTGGAACCGTATGTCATTTTTCATCTTTAAACACTGTTTTTTTGGCAACTACTTCCGACCACGCACACGGCTCATTTACTGCCATCAGCGAGGGGGTCCGAGAACCGAGTACGGCTTTCTGCTGTCTTTAAGTGCATCCCACCAGAGCCCCAGATGATTCAGCCAGACTTTCACTTTGGGCCAGACCATGTGGCTTTACTCTATGCCCATCTGGAGTAATCTGGTATCCACCCTTGGCGTTGTGGGCCACCATTGCCGCCCTCGCCAGGAGTCCATCCTGGGTGGGCTAATCGGCAGACTCGACCTGTTTAGGTCTCGCATGCGGTTTACCTCTGTTCACGAGTGGTGACTCCCATGTCCCCACTCTGAGCACCCTCCCTAGACTAGTACGGCACGGAGCACCTAAAATTCGCCGTGTGTCACAGACCCTCCTCCTATTTCTGTTCCACCTGGCATTTGATTCCTTAATGGAGGGTTCCTCCTGATCTAGCATCAGATGCCAGGGGCTGCAGATCCTCTCCATCGCTAAGATCTGCATGTACAGATCCTTAACTTAGCTTCCTAACTCTAAGAGCGCAGGATAACCCACCCTAATGGGCCCATCCTTTGCTATATTAAACTCCCAACTTTTCGGACTGTCTCGTCCTTCCAGGGCTTCTGCTCAGTCCTCTGGCCCCTGTCCATCTGCTCCAAGGAAGTAGAGGCATCGGCCGCGGGGAAAACTCTTGGAACTCGCATACTCGCTTCAACGATTCTCCCTTCGTGTGTGTCTACTACTTACGCAAACGACTTCCTGCTACCTGATTGCGTTCTTTTAAGGCCCATACCTGTGATACTACCTGAAGGGCGATGGCCCTGCCATTTTGCCGGCGGTTTGGGAACTAGGCCTGCCGGCTCCTTGCAAGGCCGCAGGCCCACTCGGCCCATGTGTCCTGTTAACGAAAGGGACAGGTTTACTTCCTATTCCTGAAAATCTTGGGCGCGCCTACCCCTTGCACACCAGGCACTCTATATCATTTACTACCCTTTTTCTGCACTTAGATGAGAGACAGTGATATGAAGTAAGTAGCATACTTAAAGGCACAAAATATAGAAGAAAAAAGCTCAGGCGCTGTTCAGCCAAAGGCAGAAAACTTCGACACATGCTAGTACAACCCTTGAACACATAAGTACAAAAACTCCAGGCGAGAAAAGATCGCTTCACAAAAGCATCGAATACCGCTCGGCAGTACTACGGCGAGAAAGAAAAACCTTCTTCAGAGAAAAGTCCTTTGAATGCGATTCTGATACGCCCAGATTTGCGACAAAACCTGCGGTAATTCACAAAGCTTTTCAAAAATTCGATTTGAAAACGAGAGCATGGAGGATTCAAACCGCGTGGCACTAACTAAGGACCCGTGTCACTGCTTTGGAATTAGCAGAGCTATTCCACAGGAAAACTTTTCAATGCGTGTCGTTTTGTCAGACGACTTCGCAGACGCTTTTATTTTTTGAAAACTGTTCACTCCAAGATGCTGCCGCCTGTTGCACATATTATACAGCGTCTCAAACACGCTTCGTCTGTTGCGTTTCTTTCGCAGGAGGTGGGAACTTTAACGTCTACTATTGCGTTGGGATAAGGAAGCAACTAGCCTCGGATGGCAGCTTTCAACACGAGGGCTCAGCAGTGTCGTGTGTGCCACAAAGTACTTTGAACCCCTTTCGATTGGGCAGCCGGTATGACAGAGGGCTATAGACGCGCCCTCTTAGGTTTATTTGTCATTCCAACAGGCTATCACCCGTTTCAACTCGCGAGTCCTACGCGATTGTTAGTGACCGAAGTCCAAGCATGAGCTCTCAAAAACGTATTTGACCTCAAATTTAAAGACCATCTATTATCTTCATAGCGGAAAAGCTGCTTCTGAGGGCAAAGTTCTCATGCAGAAAACGGAGAAAGAGCTGAATGAGTTAATTCGTTGGTGGCCTTTTGGTACTTTTATACACCAAAATAGGTACCACGCAGCATTTTGAAGAACAGCATGGTTAACGTGGATTAGGCGCTGGTCGCTCTAGCTGTTGCGTTAGATTCTACCTACGTTTCAGCCGTTCCGTTCGAGGTGAGAAGAGGATGGACCCTAGAGGACTTCGACAACCTGAACGACATTCTAAGGTCACCAAAGGAAAATACCTCCAAAGTAACTGTTCGCGGTTTCAACTCAAATGTCCTGGTTGCCACACCCAAATGGTTCACATGCACGGGTTTGTGCGAAGCTGTTAGAAGCATGTTGGCGGCTAGCGCCAGTGACGAGTGTACCATGACATTTTGTCCCGACAGCCTTTAACGGGAGTTTGTTCACGATCACAAATTGACGGGAGCCGTAGTGTATTCTTTGATAAAATCAATATTCATACTGAACAATAGAAGCCTCACTTGGGATGTAACGGTTCGCGGATGAACCGAGGTCCTTCATAGGGAGCACATTAAGAGCTAGCTCATCAACGCTCGGAACCTAGGCTAAGGAAGACGGCCAGGCGAGCAAACTGTTTTTGTTTTTTGCTGTCATTTAAAGTTTCCTTATAAGCATTTTTTTGATTAAAGTCATGATTCAGTGTCACATTTGTTTGTACGCGTACCCGAAGGTGATACACTCATATGGTTTTCCAAAGAGACTGCCTTTCCTTCATGAAGAAATACGCCGTACACAGGTTTTGCAAAGTTCATCCTCTTCATAGACTTACAGTATATTTTTCCATGTAGTTAAAAGTTTCGAAAAGGACACCGAGTATTTATACATACACTTATATATATATATATATATATATATATATATATATATATATATAAGGTTTGCACGAAGAATATTCCATCCATCAAGTCACAATCTAAAATTCAAGTTTGCGAGGTTAATTCACTTCAATTTTTGCATACAAACAACGCATCACTTCCCAAGCTGTCATCTGGCAAATCGAGTAAACACCAAGAAGAAGAAGCTGTGGGATTGTCTGAAATACCAGAATGGCCAACATGGAACGGCGAAATTTTCCGTACTCCCAAATCACTTCTTTTATAGTATATCGATTTCTATCACTGTGTAAGTGGCCCTTTTGCTTACATATATATATATATATATATATATATTTATAACAAGACCAACTGCGCTATGCAACGGCGAGGTTTTTGCAGATTTCACCAAGTTTTAGTATTCTGGGAAAATTTCACCTGCAACCCACTTAAAACTTTTAACCATTGCCGTACTTGAGAATTCCTTCCCCTATCCAAACTACCAGTCCCCTATAATTCGTGTGACCCAGAATTACCTACAGAAAAAATATCATTAGCGATAACTACCCGCCCTTGGGTTGTCTATTCGGTAGTCATCATCGTGGATAGCATCGCCCACCACCAGTATTCTTGAAAAAGAAGTGGCAAGGTCAACTAGCAAACGGTCGCAACCAACGGCTTCTCGCTCCACCGTAACTCAGAAGCCCAAACGACCCGAGCACAAAGATATCTCCAGTATGATAGAAGTATTTTGGGAAGCTAGTAAAAGAGCCAGCGCCATAGAAAGTAACTTGGCAAGCATATCTGCTCGGGTCGCATTAGTTCATAGACTTTTAATAAATTTACCACGAATAACCTATATTCTGGAGGCCATGGCACTCCCCGGACCCCGAAACCCAAAAGCAGTAAGTCAGTGGCATTGAAAGTGCTGCTACGGCTGCAGACTGCAAAAAATACACTTGTCTTTAGCATCCCTGACCGGCTAGACATCACAATGTTTGAATCTACTACCCTCCAAGCCACCTACATGGCCAATTTTCCTTGTCACTGCAGAAAACTAAGACGAACGTCACAAAAGCAAACTTGTCCCCTTCTAACAAAACGTCCTGATGAAAAAATTTCTAGAGAATTGATTACCAGACAGGATATAGTCGAAAAGGACTTACAGCTTAAACCAGTCAAGATGCTAGCTGACAAAACGCCTCTGCGAAGATCAGTGATAAGATCTGCCGTTAGAAATTCCAATCAAACTAATATCAAGATCCATAAGTCATCCTCTTCTTCAGGCACTTTACCAGGGATCGACAAAACCCCTCACACTTCTATTCCGAAACGGTCAAAAGGGTTAGTTGACCTGGACGGATCTCTTCGCACCTCCCCACAATTATCCCCGGGGAAACGACGGCATGCATCAACAAATCCTACAGGCTTATCCCAGAAGGGCCCTCACATCGGGCCTCCAGCTCCGGACGACCTTTCCCCGGACATCAAGTCCTCAATGAAATCAAACCTGCAGCTGTAACAATTGTCCCCACAGGCTCCTGTTGAGAACCTATTGAAAAGCCCAGGAGAGCTACAAGTATGCCACGTATGTCGGAGGCAACGAATAATCGCCCTGAAATGAGGGTCAACAACATCACGGATGCTGACCCCACACACTGACCACACAGTATCCTCCCGCAAATTTGATTCCAAGTCTTCATACAGACTTTCGTTTTTTATTCTGCAGAGTGGTTACTCCAAGTCCAGTTTCAACCTTATCCCTGAATATCGTAGCTCTTGTCTCTCCAAAGTTTCACTGTTCAATTTTTCCGTCTTATGCGCCAAATCCTCAGCATAATCATAATTAGCTTACTTATCGACTATCATTTAGGTTCATTTGTTCCATCATTTTTGTAGTAATCTTCCGCCCAGATAACATCCTGTTCATATGACGATTATACCCCCAGGCTTGGAGCTTCCCCCTCGCCCGCCCCATATCCTAGGTTCTTCGTTGGAGGAAACTCAGTCCCAGTTATTATCCCTTATGTATATCATACCAAATCTACTTTGCCCAGGTCCAAACTGGTCTCATTCCCTTTCTCTTATTTCCCCCTTGCATTTCAACCCAAAATCCCATTCCGGCGACTACCATCCATTACCCAATCATCTTTATCGTCCTTCTTGGTTTTCGCCATTTCTGCATTCCTGCCCTCTCTCGTCCACTAGTAGCCCGCATTCTTTACCAGTAGTTCCAACTCCTAGATACCGGAGGTTTCTTTTTACCGTCGACCCTTGATCCCCAGCTGGGAGCTTCCCAAATTGTTTTTTTCTACCCTTATATTTCCAGACAACCACTGACATGTACCCTCCCCTTCGTAGCTCGGAAAGATCCGATGACAACGCCGGTAAAATATCTGGCCCACATTCCCAACCAAAATTCGATACCTGTCCGTCATTACGTACCCATCACATTGGCCCTGCTCTCCAGGATCTCTCGCGACCTGGTCTCAATCTCCTGGACTAGTCGATTTCTACAGCTGGGTGACAACGCCAAAATATCACTCGTGCGAAACCCGCCGGTGCGGGGCGCGGTTTGATCCACCGCTTTGGCCGGCGCACATCGGGCATGCAGGACACCTGCAACGATGTGCGGCTTCAGCTAGGATAGGGGATTGCACCTCCTGTCACCAAAAATGGTTTTCAGGTTGGGTGTTTGGTGCACGGTCAGACCCACTCACCAGCACCGGTTGCGGTCAAAATACACACTACTTATACGCCCGAAATGCTACAAATATGCCGTTATCTCCTCCAGATATCACCGATTTGCCATCGCAATAACTTCCACCTTCTCCATCCTAAATTGCTCGCGGCAAAATTTACTTTCCTTAGCGCGTAATTGTTGCATACTTAAAAGACCGTTACCACACTCGGCTGGCCGCTCATGATCCTTTTTCCCGAGGATTCATGCCAGACTACTCACCAGTCCCATTTGAAACTTAACCAATCCCCGAGACAAAATGCCCTTTTTATCACATTTTCCAATGTCTTTGAAAAAGATCACGTTTATTGTCGCGCCACAATTCCATTCCACAACTTCCATGCAGCATACATCACTGAGAAATATTTGTCCCCAGAGCATCCCAGCAGTCGACGATAATGAGAAAGTTTGCTCTCTCTCTATCAGTCCTACGGTGTGCTCACACACGGCTGTAGCATTGTAATATTCTCACTTTTTAAAAAATCATGTGTTCCCCATATATTTGCATTCGAGTGACATCTGTATCGTGGCTTTTTGGCTCGTCGCCGTCAAGCGATCCACCTTTGGTAGAGAAAATATACAGATAGTATTTTACCTGTCAATTACTTCACTGCCCAGTTCACCAACTGTATTCGTCGGTTGTTTGGTGTTTTTTCATATCCGGTATTCGGTCTTGGTAAATCCTCTAGGATGGTTTGATCCTTGCAACTCTCTGGTCATTGTGTGTAGCCCTTAGATAGTGGTAACCATTACGTAAATATTTGCTTGTCATTTAAATACTCATCTCCCTCGCAAACCGTGCCTCTGCGATTATCTTGGCCAGGCATCAAAAGTTGATCCGTCGCCCAGTTCCCATTTCCATGTTGGTGCATCATATTCCACTTTTCTCAAAGTAAACAATCTGCTCAAAGGTTACCCGTTTACATCCGGCCAGTTTGTTTACCATCACCCCAGCAATTTCGCTCTACATATTAGTCCTTCACAAGATATTTAACTGACTCGGCCGATATTCGGTCGCTAAACTTTATAGAGGTACTCATTGAGGGATTTTTCTTGTTATGTATCTCGCAATTCTGCCCCTTCTCATCGTCTGGTTTCCAATTCTGGGCCGTTCCGTACGCCGCCGAGAGCCACAGCTGATTTGCTTCTCCCTTGGAAACGTCTTTGTCCTCAGGATAAACAAAATCTCCTTCAATTCTATTTGATTCTCTCGTTTGCAACATTTTGAGTAAACGTTTTCCACTTCGGGATAGCTCCAACCGGACTCGGCTGGCCTGGCCACCCAACCTTGGGTTCAAATGTGCCGGGCGCCACCATTAAAGGTAACTTAAATAATTTTTCCTATACCATATCGATTGCAAACACTTGGGTCGCCCTCTCGGCTCTCGGATTCCGCTTCCAATTGTGCCCTTTGATCTTGCTTTGCAGTGAGCCTCGGGATTATCCAAAATAGACCACCATTACTACTGTTATTGTGTATATATATAGATATCGGAAACTTAGCTGCTGAGCCCAGGAGTTTTGGGAATGTTATAAAAGCGGATTAGTCAGTGAGACGAAATTCGGGCGATTTCTGAATAGTGGGTGATCATCTCCCCCAGTTTTTTAGTGTTTTGCGCGTACTCAACCCGATCCCAGTTGGACGCTGCTGGCACTGCCCAAAGTGTTTCAATAGAGCGAACTGTAGTTGTTACGGGCTAGCCCAAAGTTTGTCCCGATCTTGACCTATTGGGCAAACATTGGGTAGTGCTGCTAGAGTCCGCTCGTCAAAGTAGTTATTCCCGCGTCAACAACTGCAGTTCCCTGCGGAGCGTTACTTGGGGCCTCGTCGTAAGTAGAAGTGGGAAACAGCATTTGAGAAGTAAAGCGGGGGGGGGGGGGGAAGCGACCGGTCCCGACGAACTCCCCCAGGTTCTTCTCAAAATGGATATTGTTACTTACCACCTCAATCATGACGTCTAGAAAGAGGGGCGTATTCCAGTTTTACGAGGTGGGTTGTGTGCTGCACTCAGCCCAAGAGTGAACTTGCAGTGGCCGTAGTAATCACCGTGAGATCAGTTTGATTCCGATAATCATCAAGATAATAGCCTGGATTTTTATGCGCCCTATGACAAAGACTGTCGAGAGGAACAACAGCAAACAACAGGCTAAATTCCACCCAGGTGGAGGGTGCATCGACCAGATTTTTACGGTTCATCATTTGTTCGAGGCCTATCACACAGTGTAAGCCCGAAAGGCGCCTCCAATTCACCGGCCCGAACAGGGTTATTTGGAGCTTTCCACCGGGAAGCCGTACCCCAGAAGTTTGTGAATCTACTGGGATCATTGTACTCTCGTACTTCTGACCGAGTAAGGGTTAAAAGAGAACTATCTAGTCAAATGGAAGTGAACATTAGAGTTCTAGTAGGATATCTCTTTCTTCCATTTCTGTTTAACTTGGTCATGGGCAAAATAATTGAGAATGTCTGGCAAAACCTTCAGGACGTAGGCATCGAGCTTGGAAGTGAGGAAAAGCCACGCAACCTAGATTAGGTAGAAGAACTTGTTTGTCTGTTCGATAGCACGGAACACGCACACCTCGCACTGGATAGACCCACGAGAGCTGAAACTCCATTAGGCATGCGCTTTGCAACTCCACAGTGTGATCTGATGTTGTGGGACAGAAAGTGAACAGTTTCGAGCTTGATGTTCGATAGGGAGGTGTTGGCGGTTTCCCACCGCTTCAGTTACCTCGACAACAGCTTATTAGCGGACGAGAGCACAGTAGTGAAAGAGGGTCCCCGAGTGTCTAGGGTTCTATTTGCGCACGCCAGACTGAAGCGCTTGCGGCACGAACTTGATATTTTGCCGAAGTTGAGAAGTTGAGTGTACTGCGCCGCCTGCTTTCAGTTTTGTTTTGTGGTTTCGAGACATGAGGCGTGCTCGAGGCAGGCATTTCTCGTTTTGAGGTTTTTGACAGTGGCTATTGTGCTGTAACTTTCTGTTCACTCAAAATGATTGATCAGTGTGTCTTTTTGCGCTTAGGATGCGCATTCCGTATGTTGGCTACTAGGGTGTAATTCTAATTTTTAACCCCTGTAGGTCCAATCTCGGTGTATCTCTTTTACTTATTCTTTTTATTTCCATGCGGAAACATGGAGATAAATGCTGTGGTTAGTGGGATTTGCCCCGCTGTTTACCGAGATACGACGGTGATGATGATTATTTGAGGACCTAAGACGCCATATAGCAGGACTTCTATGGCTAACTCCTATAGCCTAAGGATGGTGGAATGAAGATCGTTAGACAGTCTCATGTTTTGTTCCCAAAGGTCTGTTATTCAGAGCAGGTCACCACATTCTGGAGAGAGTTGATTTTTTTTTATTACATGCCTACGCATGAGTGCAGTAGAAGGGATATATATTCCATAGAAACAAAGGCCCACTGCACTACTGAGGATAATCGCCAACCATACCCTGAGAATGGGAGTGGAGAACCCCATTAGATTCCAAAAGGCCAGGTGTGGTAACGATCCGGACTACAGTGGATTACTGTCTACTACCAAGACCATTTTCGAAAAGGGCTCGAGTAGAAACTGCGCTAACCGTGAGGCATCAGCCTCATCCTCACTGAGTCTAAGTTGCTAGCGTCTGTCACACTTCACAGGTCGTACCAAACGAGTGCACAGCAAACTCGCCAGGAGCGAGTTGGGTTTTGCATTAGTCGTGGATGGGTCGATCAAGTCTTCACCTTTTGACAGAGACTGGAGCAACTTCACATCTTCCAATGATCCACAATCAGTGCATTCCTAGATATTTCCGCGGTCCTCGACTCTGCCGACTGGGCTGCACTGTGAAACTGTTTGTTAAGATACGGAGTACGCGATTATCTTGCGTCGTTTCTCAAACAACTCTATCGGCGTAACTCGAGTCAGGTGAGTACCCACGGTCAGCCTTCGCCCACCTTTCTGGTCTCCGGTAGAGCACCTCAGGGTTGCCCTTTACCCCATTTCTCGTCAGAACTGCCAGAAAGGATGTACCACAGAAATCCTTGTACGATCTTTTGTAAGGTGGATTTGAACTTCTCCCAGGTAATTTTTGACGTAAACGCTCCCGTATCGTCTCTCTGGGTGACAATTCACAAGTAATAAAATGGCTTTTGGACGGCTTGGCAACTGAAGTACCCAGGATTGGTATGCTCTTTGCGACTCAAAGGTGCAAAGCCTCTTTCCAAGATTGGCTGTAACCCGTCCTTGTACGCACTTTGTAACGATTAGTTCAATATTCTTTTGCTGCTAAAACCAATGTTGAAAAAGGTGTCCCGTGGTACCGGAAACGTCGACAACTTACCAACGACTTTGACCGCGCTGCATCACCGAACAATAAGATTTTATCAGTCTTTCAATAACTTTCCGTACCTTTGGATATATATACACACATACGTACATATATAGATATGTATATAAAAACCATCACGATGAGGATGTACCTTGGCGTGGTGTGGTGACTGGGGTGCTTCCGTGACCCACAAAACCACGTAGGATGGCCTCCTTAAGCCGGAGATGCCGTTATGCCTGACATATCAGTGGGTAGAGTCCAGTTGAGGTCTAGTCTCTGAACCAGTTGCTGAGCAACATCTGGTTCTATTCTCTATGTCCTGGAGATGACCCGGCTCCAATTAAACACGGAGAAAGACAGATTACCAGTCTAAAAACCTCCACCAGATGGACGGAAGAGTCGAGTATCTCAGTTTCTTCTCGATGGTGGGAGAAGTCACTGCAATTCTCTAGGCAGCTATCGCCCGGTTCAGCTGGGCAGCCCCGCCCGAGGAATGCAGCCCGATCCACGTTCCGCTTGCCCCATCGGGCGCATGGAGCTGAAGAGTGAATCCGAACGGCAGATCGATGACAAAGCTCCGGCGAGGACAGGACAAAGTAAATGCAGCAATCGGGTCTCATGTGACAGACCAGAATTTCCTTCATGAATTCTGCGGTCACTTTCTCGTGTTGGGTTAACAAATTACCGCTTTGTGAGTCAGACTTTTGAGTCAAAGGCTCCGGTTAGGGTTCCCAAAGAAGAACCCCTTTTGCACTGTGAGCAGCCGCGAAGTGTGATATGCCCAAAATCGAGAGCGGTCAATCGGGAAACATTTTCGATCTCTCTGCTCTTTATCCATTGTATCCCAATTCTGAATGGATACTAGGGGCCACAATGATTCGTGACCGCGAACTTCTAACTCTCGGTAAGGGTAGCAACTTAGAGACAGGAGGAAAAAGAGAATCCGTTCTTCGACGTAAGCTTTCTCTTCGCTTTGCTGCTCCCAACGTCCGCACATCTTACCAAACGGGGCAACAGGCTGTCCTATCTAGGACTCTGGAAACTTACCAACAGATATGTTGTCTTCGAGACATGCATGCAAGATTCAGCTTCTGTGTTAACACTTCGCTCTCCAGCCACAAACTCGGCTTCCGTTTCACTCTTCATGTGTCGGGTGATCCGCTGCCCAGTGACCGTGGGAAGGCTGGCTTTGACATAGCTCTGAGTATGACAGCTGAACGTGCACTGCTCAACCAGATCTCGTCCATGGTTGCCCCTGCGGCGACGTGGCAAACAGATGATATTCCGAACTCAAAGGTCTCACTACCCGAATAGGTGCTGTCCCGTGTAGACCGAATCCGTACCAGAAATGGAGGAGAAGTGGACCAACAGGGGTATGGGGAGGCTTTGTCGCGCAGGGCAACACGCAGCTACCCTCCATTCTCCTCTTTCCCGTTAGCTTCTCTGTCACTGTTTTTATGTTTTCATCCAAAAGAAACCCTAGTGGAGAGCAAAGTGGCGATGAGGAAGCCATCAGGGAATGTGGGCCGTACAGCTGTATGGAATGGGCTACCTTCGCACGCTGGAATGACAACTGGTCTCGGAAATAGAAACGGTGAATTTACTGGGAAGCCCGTCCAAAACATGGGGTAGTCGCCCGGCAGCAGGAAGATGCTAGTTATTTGGATGAACTGGGAATGCACTCCCCACGGCATTCTTGAGTCTCTTGCAGCTGATTAAGTTCATCCCAGTGTCTGGGTTAGGGAACTGTACTAGCCCTGACCAGGGCGTTTATCCCGGCCCTTCCGGAGATTCCTCAATTTTCCAAGCTTGAAAATGCTCTTCACGGCCACTGGGCCAGGTATTCCAATACCTGTTACAAGACTGACCCAGTGAAACATCTTTGCCGGTTCCCTCTGTCTCTTTTTTCGCAAAAGTGATCAGGGTATGCCGCTGGCCACTTTTCTACCACTTCCGAGAGCTGACTTGCTACCGACTGGAAGCCTGGCTGAAGACTGGCGAGAATTCTCCTTCTCTTTCTCCCTCGAGTTCAGACTCCCTTACTCAAGCTAATAAGCTTGTCTTTAGGAAAGGTTTCCACAGTGGCACCAGGCGGCTTGAGGTCAGTCATAAGTTTCGTTTTGCCACTTTTTGCTTCTTAATTCCGCAGCCCGCCGTGGGCTAAGCTCTAACCTTGAGGATGGGCTAAAGCGGCTCATCAACTTCACCTGTTCCGGTTCCAGCCACTGGATAACCAATGATCGGCTAAGATACTTCACTGAGTTCCTCTTCCTCTTGCTCGACCGAACAGCTGGTTGAGGAGGGACAGTCTGATAGAGCGACAACTTCAGGGGCCTTGGTTTATAAAAAATCTTTCCCAAGAAAGTCCTTCTGAATGGAGGTGGGCTGTCGAATTGAAGTGGGGATTTTGCTTAATTCAGCGACTGGGTTCGTTTGTGTGAGCCCCTGAGGTTCGTGCAGATCCAATCCAACTTCCGTGTTTGCGGTAAACTCTTATAGAGGGTCCCTGTTTGACCTCTTCATTTAACACGAAACTTGCTGCTGCAAGAGTTACGGTCGATCCACAATTCTAAATTATCCTTTTCCCAGGGTCATCGTGAAGCAAAATCAGGTTGCCTCAGTCCCTTTGCTTTTAAGCGGTAAAGTCAAGAATTTAGCTATTACTAATATTTATTACTATTTCAACTGATTTACTGATCCAGTAATATCAATAACTGCTTCACACCAACCTTCAGGAGTCAGTTGTTATTGCGAATTAGTACGATAAAACCTTTTAGAAATTCGTGGTTTCTAACAAACCCGATCCATTGTTCAAAACCCTTTTTAAGTGGTCTGTTTTTATCCTGTCTCAAACTTAATTAGTCACCTTTTCTCCCACCTTTTGATACCCTGCAGTTTAACATAGTACATTAATTCGCCCATTATCTGTCAGCTCTCACCGTACTGACACTGCCTTACCTCCTGCCATATTGCGTCCAGTTAACTACCAATCTCTCCAGCGGCTTAGCTATGCTTTCCACGGTAGCCTTCCGGCCCAAAATCGCAGCTAGCACTCACAACGTTAGGACCCCCCACCTCCAAAGCACGCTCAAAAGTTGTTCCGTATCCCTCGTAAATATACCTGGAGATTCTACTAAAGCAACCACCGAAGTAAGCAAAGCCATGAATATTTTTTCCTGTCGGCTGGGCGCTTTTGACCAAACCATCGGTCAGTTAGGTCCACTAGCGTTCCTGCTCGACTCATCTCCATACAACACCCATAGAAACCTAATCTCAGCCACGGAGTTCATCGAAACCGTTGTCTCTAAAATGTTTAGACGCACCAAGAAAGCCAACAATGAAGTAGTATTTACATTCCAGATGGATTACCTCTCTCAACGGCTAAGAATTTAGTCTGAAAGGCTTGCAACCTGGATTCAGAACCTGGCTGCTGTGTCAGACTCCGCAAAACTTCACCGCAAAATACATGCCCACTCCAGTTCCAGTTTATTACTGAAGTTGCTGCCAGGGTGTTTATTAGCCGGCAGTCTCTTGTCGTTGCAAATACAGGATTCAAGCGGGCAAGAAAACGTGTCCATAAAGCCCCTCTACAAAGAGAGGTTTACAAAAGTCATGCGAAGAACCCTAACTTTGGTAAACATTTGGCCAGCAGTACCTCTCAGGTGTACAATTTACCAAGCGTCGGCCATCATGCGGAGGCCCCTTTTGTAGTTAGTCTCAAAATAGCTGTCGACCTAGATAGTTCATCAGTCTCCAACCCAACTGAGCCGCATCGCAAGCGTCAAAACTTGTAGAATAGTCTCAGTGAAACGGTCCAACTTATTGTGCTTCTTGACGTTCACAAGACTGATAGAAGTCTCCCTGACTCTAAGAATAGTAAGTAATTGTCATACAAAAGCCCAATTGACATGATTCCTCCGACTAGCTCAAGGAGTGTCCGGTCGAATCTACGAACTACTGCCACAGAATATAGCCCAGGAGAATGAGCTCCGACCCTTGCAGAAGTCCGAAGCCCAACACCGGATCGGAAAAACAGCCCAGTACCTGAAATAAAATAAGTAATCCCTCGACTGTCGGTGTCAGAACTAGCCATTCCTTGCATACCTCAGGAAATCGCGGAAGTAGATATGTTTGCGTCGCTATTCGTACCGAATTCAAAAATAAATAGAGTGACTTTATCTGCAAATTCAGCCATCTCACCTCGGGGACCCGGGCCTCACTATCCGAACCCAATATGCCTTTCGCCCCCAGTCAGAGTAAAGCATAACAACGCTTCATCCAACTACGAAAAAGGAAGTCTAGGCAAGACTATTCAGATCATTATGCCAGTACCTTATCCGAATGCAGTTCCGGTTGACTACTTGCCGCCCACCCAACCACACGCATTCCGCTCCCCAGTCCCAATTAGTAGTGAGGTTTCGGACTCAATGCCAACCAATCCAAATTTGCGGGTTTTCCGTTTCCTGTGAATGTCACGCCTCCTCCCGTACCATGCCTCCTCCCATACCATGCCTCCTCCCACACCGTCTCGCAGTCCGCCAGTGGCTACAATTTCTTCAAACCTGGAAGCTAACTTGAGGGGTCATAAATTCAGTGTACTTCATGGCCATGATAAGGACAGCTTCAAAATTGCACTTTTCATCGCTTGCTTCCTTGTGGGTAAACTTATATCCGTCCGCTTCTTTGCACTGCAATCTCACTCGGATGTGATCCTCGTAACTGAGACTTGGCTTACTGATGAAACTCCCCTCCGACACATCTTCATACCCGGTTATGATATATTTGCTACGAACGGATCTGAGAGAAGTGGTGTTCGATGTCTTTCTTATAGTAAGAGCAGTCTTGGAGCACTTACTCCAACTTCCTGTTCTTGATAAGGTCCAAGACTCTGTTTGGATATCTATACCACTGCTTCATGGGCAGCTCGTCATTGGTTGTGTTTACTGCCCGCCGGGCTACAGCATGTACAACGTAAATGCAATTACCGCTGCGTTCTGTCACGTAGCTGAAGTCCCGCACGCTGCTAAACTCATAGCTGGGGACTTCAACCCCTGGCATTTGTTGGAGAACCCTAAATTCCTCTCCAAAATTGTACAATTTAATCTCATATATCTATGCAGGCGGATGAGGGCAACACGTAAAATCACCACCCAGAGGGAACAATATTCTTGATCTTATCTTTACTTAAGGCTTCCAAAATGTAAAGGCAAATGTCCCTAGCCACTTTCCTGGTTGTGACCATAAGGTCATAACATGTGAATTCTCCGTTCAACCGCATCACCAGGAAAGTTCTCAAAATGGGAAATCTTTCCGAAATGCAAGTTGGGACAATCCAACAACCATCCTGCGTAATCTGACCTGAAATGAATTCATCCTAACACCTGATCCTCAGCTGGCGTCGGATGTGATGTACTCTGACTTATTCTGCTCTCTAAACAGCATTCCTCCCGAGATAAACGAATTCAGTGTGAGAAAGACCTATCGACAGCAAAAGATGCAGCGTAAATTCGAGAAGTTGCAGCTTGCCTACGAAAGGACCAGCAACCTCTCTATGTTCCTCTGCCTCAGCCACCTCTCACGCCAGCTATTAAGCGAAAGGAAGAACAAGCTGAAACAACAAGAACCGTATGCTCTCAACCAGCCAAATAAAATAGCCCACCTCTCTGGCCTCGTTAGAACTCGAACCCCCCGCTGTTCAACCAAAATACCATATATGCTCCTATCAGAGAACACATATTAGGTCGCCTCACTTAACCGCTGAGGCATTCAATGATTTCTTCGCTTCCAGCTTCGCAATAGACCATAAAACTCCAACCCAGGATCTCACCTCCTCGATTGCCGACACCCCGTCAACCGTAGTACTCTCAGCCGACGAAATCAGAAAGCTGCTACGTACCACCCGGCCCCTGGCCCGCCCTAGAACCGATGGTATCCCTCCAGATCTGCTTCGTCTTAGCTGCCCGGACATTGTGAAGATTTGCTGAACTTATTTAACCTCTCAATGTCACGAAGTATTTTTCCATCCCAGTGGCAATGTTCCGTTACCATTCCCCTCTATAAGAATGGTGCCTTACATGACCCTGCTAGTTACCGCCCAACAAACTACACTTCCATTATATCTAGGATAATGGAACTAGTAGTTGAAGATGAGATTGCCGATTTTATCCTCACCCGTGGGTTAATAAATAAAAACCAACTCGGCTTCTTAAATTCTAGGTCGTGTCTGACCTGCCATCTTGATTTACCTAATCCAATCATAACGTCGGCTGGCTCTGGAAAGGCATTTACCGTTATTTTCCCTGATAGAACGAAAGAATTTGATCGCGTCCCTCGTGCTCAGCTGCTAACCAAGGTTAAATCTTACGGCATAATACACCCACTGTTTTTTGGTTGTCATCCTATCTTAGCATGAGCTCTGAATCCGTAATCATTGAGGGTTACAACTTACCACCCCGGTCAGTCACAGGTGGTGTTATACGGGGCAGCGTGTTAGGCCCACTTTTATTTCTTCTCTACAATAACGAATTATTCAAAGTATTAAGCCATGGTACCGCGTTTCAATTCGCCGATGGTATCAAAATTGTATATCCTCCGAACCCCATACCTTGACCTATACCCTCACCGTAATAGCTGACTACCTGAACGCTCTTGACATATGGCCCAACAATTGGAAAAAGAGTTTCTCTCCTGCTAAGAGTGCCATTCTCACGGATAAAAGTCACATTCCTCCAGAATCCATCGCCTTAAACGGCTCGTTCATCCCTATTACTCCGCTAGTACGAGATCTCGGCCTACAGTATTCCTGTACGTTCACCTTTCAAGAACAAGCCACATACCCGGCGGCTAAGACAAAGAGAACGATAGCCCTCATCTGCAGAACTTTGGGAATGATCGACAGGCAGCTTCTGATCTTTGAATCTTACGCCAGACCGCAGCTCGAGCACTGCCCTCTGGTAGACATTCACGAAACCAAACCTGACAGACTTGCAATCGAAAGAGTTCAGCGATCCTTCACCAGGCACTTACTCGGCCCATTATCTCCCCTGAATTACGAAGAGAGTTGTGAGCTACTAAGACATGATACCTTGTGGCTACGAAGTATAACTCTCAATCTTTATCTTCTATTAAACCTCCTGCGAGCTAGAGCGCACACGACCATCACTGATCTATGTTTCGATCAAGACGCATCCTACCCTCTTCGTAACCGAAATCATACTACTAAAGTTCCATACTCCAGGAAGAAATTAAGGGGAAGGTTCTTCATCACAATCTATTCCAGTATTCGGAACAGACTGCCTGAGAACATTCAAAACCGCCGGACACTACACCGTTTCAAAATTGTCCTTACAAAATATTTAGATGCCGCCAAAGTACCACAACTAACCCATACGAGCACCATGTTGGAACAAGCTTATGAAGGTAACCTAGATTTTTGAGTAGATTAAGAAAACATGACCCAGGTAACATTCTTTGCAACATCGACGTCGCCTACCCCATATACCTTCTCCATCACCAGCATATTAGTGCCCCTTAGAATGACTTACGTCACTGAGACTGCTCTTGTTAGATTCTCCCTAATCCACGCTCTCTAACGTCTCTTATCTATCCCCATCATACCTAATTCGCTTAACTCGGTCCTAACTGACCCCATGCACCTTCTTTATCTTGCCCTAGCATTCCAACACTAAATCCAGTTCCGGCTACCACCACTTACCTCCAAGTCATCATTCTTATTCCCAGTTTTGGTCGTTATTTTTGTATTGCCATTCACTCCCAACGGCTCATTGTCTTTGTTATTCCCAAAGTAGTCTGCGTCTAAATTACTAGATTTCCCTTTTCACCATGGCCGTTGATCCTCCGCTGGGAGCATCCCAGACTGCTCATCTCTACCCTTATGTTTCCAGGTGCCAGCCGTCGCGCACTTCCCTTTTGAAGTCTCGGAATGATCCGGAGATAATACCGGCTAACCATTTGGCTCACACTTCCGGCTGAAAATCTGATGCCCTTCCATCATTCAGTCGCTCACTCACTGACCCTTTTCTCCTGGATCCCCCGCAATCTTCCAGACTACTCCATCTTTACGACTGTGACCTCGACCAAGTTCACCCTTGCAGATCCCTCTGGCCCAGGGCGCAGTCAGATCCACCGCTTTGACCAGTGCACATCGGGCTTGCAGGACGTCTGCAACGATGTGCGGGCGCAAATAGCCATGCGGATCGAACCTCCTGCTTCCAGAAGCGGTTTTTAGGTTGGGTGTTCGGCGAACGGTCATCCCCACCCACTAGCACCGGTTTCGGATTAAAAAAACCAAACAAAACGAACACCATTCATATACCCAGAATGAGGCTGTCTCCTCCAGCTAAAGTGGACTATACATCGTGCTTGCTTCTAAATTTGCCTTCATAACCTAAGGCTTTTTCTGTCCGGCGAAATTTGCTTTCTTTTGGTGCATAATTACCGCATACTTAAAAACCCATCAACATTCTTGGCTTGTTATTCCTGATCCATTTCCCGCTGTTTCATGCTAAACTATTCACCAGTCTTATTTGTAAACTTAACCACTTTCTCATACAAAGCTCACTCCTTTTTCTACTTCAACCGATATACTGGAGAACTGACGCATTTACTGCTGTCACTCACTTCCGACAGTATATGACACTGCGAATTTTATCTCCAGATCCCCAATAATCGATGATTCTGTGACTGTTTGCTTTCTCTGTCAGTTCCGCTGTTCGCCCACTTAGGCTGTTTCATGGCAATATTTTAAGCTTGCAGGGAATCATGTCCCGTATATGGACATCTGATAAGATCTTGTGTCGCAGAGCTCTGTTCTTTCGCCATAAAGTGGACTACTTGTTGTAATAATCATAAACTGGTAGTATTATACCAGTCACTTCATCACTTTGCCAGCTTCTTTAATCCCAGTAAAGTAGTTAAGCAAAAAGCTCATTTATTAGCAAGTCTCAAGTTTCATGTTGATGCATTATATTCCCTTCTCTTGAAAGCAAACAACCCGCTCGAAGTCTATATGTTTTATCCGGCCACTTCTTTTACCATCACTTTTGCAACGACGGTCCAGGTGTGCAGTCCATTCAGTTTATCTTTCTCTCCGCCCATATTCGGCTGCCGAAATTTGCAAATCCATTCGTCGGTTGTTTTGTGTATTTTTTTCCCATGCCCTGTTCCGATGGATAGTCCCAGACACCTCCGATGCTTGATACACTCTCTTCATCACGAGACATCTTGGCTGAGAAATGTCAGTATGTTTATACTTTCCTGCAAATCAGTTCGATGTTCTTATCCGGTGGCGCACACCCAATGACCCTTGGGTCGATTACGGAAACCATGATCTGCAATGACTTTTACGGCTCAAATAACGCCTCGTTCCGGACCATGATCTGCTTGAAAATATACGCAGAAAAAATGCAGCAATTAAGCACTCGGCTACTTTGAAATGTGGTTTGCAACCACCGACGGCCGGAAGAGGAACATGAATTAACCTCACCACCCGGTTCTCAACCCCAAAACCCCGAAAAATTGCGGGTGATTTCAGACTGTGCAGCAAAGTTCCAGGTCCATTCATTCAACGATGGCCTGCTGGAGCACTGCTAGGGCATGCCATTGACCAAAGTTTTGGAGTGGGTAGAATGGCCCTGTCCGCCGATGCCAGGGAAATGTTTCACCAGGTAAAAATACCGGAAGAAGAGCAAGATGCTTTGCTTTTTCTGTGGTGGGTAGAGAACAGCCGGAACAAAACAGTGATAAATTATAGGATGACCATCCATCCCTCTGGAGCCATATCATCACCGTTTTGCGCGAACTACGCCCTTCGAGAAACAGCGAACAGACATGGAACTCTGGTCCACCGGTCAGTGGTATACAGCGTCAGCAGAAACTTCTATGTCGACGACTATCGTGGGTCATTCGGTGGTGGAGACTCGTCCCCAGCGCAGTTCAGGGGCCTAACAAGATTGCTAGAAGAGGGCGGCTTCCATCTCACAAAATAGATGTCGAACGCGTCGGAAGTGCTGCAAGTCATTCCATGCCACGAGAGGGTCTAAAGATTTCGAGATCTGGATGGCTCTCCACTCCGTACTGGAAGCACTTTAGGAACACAATGGAATGCGAAAACGGACGACTTTGTTTTCGGGCTAAACTTTCCCGAGAAACCAATAACCCTTCGTGGTATACTACCTGTCCCTCTAGTTTGTTCGATCAGCTTGGCTTTTCCTCTTTCTGGCCGGTACCCGGGAAGATCCTGCTGCAGCGGCTGTGCCGTAAGAAAACCGATTGGGACAGGCCACTGGACCGAGAAGACTGACCGGACTGGGGGGAATTTCCGAACACCCTAAAGTAACTGGGAGACGTACGGATTCCACGATGTTTGCCCCCCCCCGGTCGTACAACAAGGGCGGGTGAACCACACGCCTTTTCTGATACATCAGAAGTCGGTTACGGAACAGCGGTGTACGGACGATGGTGCACGGGAGACGAAAAATATGGCACGAGGATTCTGCTTGCCAAAGTTTACGTTGCCCGGATGAAATCAGTCTCGATCCCGCGCCTCAAGCTCAGCACAGCCGTGTTAGCAGTAAGGGCCGTACAAGCGGTAAAGAGATGTTTCCACCTCTACGCTTGGTCTGTTAGTTTTTGGACGGACTCGACGATAGTACTGCACTTCATTGTTATCGTCGGGAGTCGTTGTAGTACTTTCATTTCTAACCAGCTCAAGATCATCCGCAACAAAAAGGCCATGGACAGCTGGAAGCTCTTCAGGTGTGGCGATAACCCAGCCGGTCTGTGCTCCTTATGTGCGACCATCTTCCGGCAACTAGACACGTAGACGGGAGGACCAAAATTCCTGCGAAAGTCTAAACAGAGCTGGAGCATGAACTAACTAAGGCCCCTCTGGAATTGGGACTGTAGATCATAGGCTTAGTGATGGTGGTCACAGATGTCAAAGCAACATTCATTTTGTCGCGATCGGTCAGGTTTTCCTCCTGGATGAAGGCTCTTCGGTCGTTCGTTTGGTCGACCAGGCTCAAGAGACATTTGCTAGCCATGGAGGGACTACACCTCTCCAGCCTGGTACGAGTGGGTCCGACAAGCCCTGATAAATCACGAGCCGCAGGACACGATTTATTCAAGATAATACAACGGGAGACTTTCACGGGAGCACTCGAGGGGACCAAAGAAGCGGTAGCAATCGACAAAAGAACATCTTCTCCGAAAAGCAACTTGAATCAGTTAAACCCTCAACTCACTAGTGAAGTACTAAGGGTAGATGATAGGCTGGCCAAAGCTGACGTGAGTTTTGACATGAAATACCCCAAACTGCTCTCGGTTGGACAACCTGTGATAGAACTAATGATTGAACACATCCAAGCCGTAGAGGGACATGCCAGAGAATTTCACGTGATCAACATCATCCGAAAGCGCCCTTGGTTGCTGAGATCATCAGCGACTGATAGCAGGCCAGTGATACCGGGATGGACCAAGTGTGGCTAGTGGGTGGAAAACCGATACTGGCGTATCATGAAGTGCATGGAGCCACGCTCGGTGCACTTAGAAGTTACGCATTCGATGACAACCGACTCTTTCCTACGGGCCTTGCAAAGCTTTGTCAACCGAAGAGGCATACCAACGGATATATACTCCAACAATAGGCCGTACTTCGTGGGCGTTCATCGGGAACTGCAGCTCTGGAGCAAAAACGAACAGGGACGAGCTACAGAATCGAACCGTGGCCCATGACATGCGATGCCACTTCAGTCCCCCTCAGGCCAATATTCGCTGTGGGATATGAGAGGGCCTGATCAGGTCCACCAGGCGAATATTGCTGCCGATCATTGGGAAACAGCCGCCCGACGACGAAATATTGAGCACCTTCATGACCGAGGTCGAAAGAATTCAGGACAACCGCCCACTGGTTCCAGTAACCAAAGGCGACCCAATCCATCTGGGGCTTACCTCGAAAGACCTGCAGAAGGCAAGGTCAAACGAGGGTTTCCAAGGCTGGCAGGCCTTCGTGGGAGCTACCTCCACGGATGGAAGCGGGCAAGCTATCTTGCCAAGGTTTTTTGGGGGCCATGGCTACGGAAGTACCTCCCGGCCCAGCAAGCTCGACAGGAATGCCTGATCAAAGCAAGAGCATTCAAGGTTGGGAATCTAGTGAAGGTCACCGACAAACAGGCTCATTTCAGCACCTGGGCTTTTGGGCTTTGTTATGAAAACCATCGAAAGCTCTGACGAAGTGATTAGAACTGTCAAGGTGAAGATCACCCACTGAATGCCAATCCGCTACGTAAGCAGTGCCAGCCTCCTCGAGAGTGGCGACTGAGAAGCCGACAACACAAAATCCCGGTAGACCATTCGCCATTAGTCTTCGAGGTGGTTAAAGGCTACTCCGTCATATCCTATTTTGGACCTGCGCAAAGCACGAGATCCTTCCTCGACAGCCGCAACTTGATTCTCATTTTCTGAGCCCCTGTGATCGCGTAATTGAGGTTTGTATCTGTTTTATGTCATTATTCATTTGCTAATCTAGTAACGTAGAGTTTCATGGATAGTCGCGTCCTGAATTCGGGATCCGTATCGAATTTGTCTGCGTATTGCTTGGGTGCGTTACACAGACCATCACCTGAAATAAGTCAGCTGGTTTTCTCACTGAAAATCGACAAACTTCGGTTTCACTGGCCTAAGTTAAGTAATGAGGAAAAACAGTCAGGATTTTTAATTTGGATAGGAGGACTGGCTATCAAAACTTCAAGTGGCCGCTCTTGAAGGAACTCGAGTCATATGTGCCCATTCAAAGGCAAACTCGCGTAGCTCAAGGTAAAGAGATGCTGACTGCCGATAGCCCGACATGGGGATGGTCAACAATCAATCCGAGTTACGTTTGCTCTCGCGATTTACTACCAAAGGTTATTCCAGTAGTCGTGCTGTGAGTTCAAAATGCAGCTTTCCTTTAATACTGTTGGTCCACGTTTCTGATTTTCCGCCTGACTGATCGGCCATTTTGAATCCAATAAACTTGCAACCCAGACCACAACGGGACGGCATTTTTTACTTGGAGCCGCCGACAGTCCACCTCGATTGTGGGTTTCACCCATGTGAACCATTTTTCCTCACTCATTGTGCCATAAGTTGCTTTCAAACCCATGACTTCCTCTTGTCGTCTTGTCGTTCGGAATGACACTTTGTGGCTAATGGGTGCGGAAGTTCAACAGACGTACCGCATCCAATTTACGCCATTGACCTGTATACTCTGCCACGTCTCTCACCATCTCTAACCAACGGCAATCCTCATCCATCGGGCCTCATCACGCGAGTTGGGTATGCCGACCGAAGCAGGCGCTGATGCTAGCTTCTTTGAAGCTGTATACCAAGTCATGGCCCGGCCTCCTCGTCGCTTCTCTCAGCCTTGCCGGGCATGTGTGAATAGAGAACGAGAGATAAGGCGATTGGCAAGCATTCGTAGAACATTCCCGGGTCACCGGAGACGGTGAAGAGCGCTCACTTCGTTAGGAGGGATGCTATCTACGCCTGACACAGGACGGCACGCTTCGTCATCATTCCCTCGGCGTTCCCAACAGACATGAGCGATGCTTCGGAGACACTGGTTGTCGAAGACGGAAAGACGCCAAGCATCTGCAACGCGAAGCGCCAGGTCCCACAACCAAAGAGTAAGTCATTAAGAACCTAGGATATACGCCGATCTCTTACGAGCGGGCTGGATATCAAGTTGGCGCTTTTAGTCGATTCTCGCAAATCAAGCAACGCGTAGCCAAGTCAAACGAATTCCAAAACCATAAAAAGACTGATTTGTAGCTTCCACAGTACTGAATTGGAAATCGCGAAAGGAACAATTATATACAAATCTCACGCATGCGACCAAATAGACTCATCAGTAAAACCCGAAGGTTCAAGGTCCCGTGGCTCAAGCACGACGATCAGAAACGGTTCGAGGCCAAATCCAAATGTCTTACACGGACAAACAAACGTGCAAAATTGTTTTGTATTGACGAACTTTTCAATGTAATGTAAATTATGGTCACACTCACAAAGCACGTGATATTCTGAGGGATTTCCAATATTTCTCCCTCACAGGGGCCTCGGGTGCCGCGGTTTTGCGAAAGCAGTAATGACTGTTCCCGTTCGTGGACTATTCTCCTTCTCAGCAACACATTCCTTCTTAATCGGGCTCCTAATCCACCCAAGTTGTGCTCACCTAAATCAAGCCGTTCACTAAAACGAATGAGCGCAGGCTCAGGCCACTGCAAACCGTGCAAAAGCACTTTGCACTGGGAGGCATGAGTGGACATCCGCATCTGAAAATCTCGATCGTCAAGCGGTCCAAAGCATGATTCGATGCGTATTCTCCATCGCTGAATAAGGTGGTACCACGTAGTATAACTCGCAAGCTAAAGCAGAAGCAAGCACCTTGAACGCCATTATGGTTGGACTCACACCCCGAGGGTTAGCGCAATCACCCCGCGAGCCCTTCTGAAAGATGAGGGCAACAATCGATCTACCTCACAGGGACGGAACATACCCAGAATTCCAGACTTTTGAGAAAACAACGCGAGGTTCCCTCACGGGCTCACCTTGTTATCATTTAGAAGGGCTGGGGAGAGCCGTCAGTTTTCGGCTTTTTGTGACATCCCAAGGCCTGATTCTCATTTTGAGTCTCCGCCTCGGTAAGTGGGTCTGTCGAAGCGAACCACTGGACGTGTCTCGGGAGTGTTACGGGGGTGGCCGAAACTAGGGGCTAGGTAGGCTGAGTCTGAAAATGCTTATAACGGCTTCCGGTAGGCCTTTTCTGATTGTGAATTATCAAGCCGCCGGTCTCGCGCATTGCTTCACTCACACCTAGAGGTCCGCTGCCGGTGACTCGAATAAGATAGAACGGCTCGGGGGACTTCCCCAAGGCGGCGGCAGATTCCATCTCTGGTGCTCTTTGTGACCACCAAACTTCGTGGTCCCTACGAGGACTCGCGCTGAGTACAATTCTTATCACTAGTTGCGCTTCGATTAGCTCGTTTCCAGCCGGGCTCGACTGGCTTGCGTTGGGGAGGTGCATAGGTTCAGCAGAGGTCCGGGGTCTCGCGGTACGACCAGAACGTCTGCAACTCATTGGGCCGGTAAAATTCGAGGCCCTCTTGATGAGAGATTAGCGCCGATTTACGTCAGGGGTGGGGCTCCAGCCGATGTGTTTTGGAGAGCGGATGAGCAAAGTGAGTTGGGAAGCATGCCGTGAGCTAATAGCCGTCGCGGAGTGCATGGATAGCCGGACACAGGCTGAAGCGCTGTCAGGATCAGAGGGTGCTGCAATACGAGAGACTGTGTTGTATGCAACCCCCACATTCGTGGTTTTTAGGGGTTTCGTCGAGCCAGGTCAGAAGTTTGTACTTGACAGAAACGGACGATGGTCTGATCAGAGGGTCAACAACCATTTCCAGTCTTGTGAGCGAAAAGAAAGTGGCCCAAAGATCCTCTGGGGCGCACCTCGTTCGATGAAGGCCGAGCAACTCAGAATTCAAGTTCGACAAAATCACGATATCAGCCGGCCTGCCTTGCCTTAGAGGTCATGGGAATTTAGGCAGGGGGTGTCTAGGCCTCGTGATTGCAAACAGTCAGTGCATGTTCCGAAACGACAAGCGGACTTTGTCTATCTAGATGGTGACTGCTCAATCTGCACAATCCCTAGAGTCTCACTGCACATAAGTGACCATCTACTGGGATGCGGTCCAGCTGCACCTCCTGAGCTCCTTCACTGAGAGCCATGCCGAAGACAGCGAGACAAGAACCGCAGCCCTTGTGTCCTTAGAAATGCTTAAGTGAATATTCACGGGAGGATTAGATAGGGACGCCAATAGAAAGACTAAGCTGCGGTATTGAGTGCCAGTCTCTTTGATGCAGCACATATCTGTGAAAATGGATTCGGGAGTGCGAACTGGACCAGCTTTTTGTTCTACACGCATCACGGTTCCCACATTTGCCTTGGTTAGTTTGAGAGGACACCGAAAAAATCAAGATTCCAGCCGGTGATAATTAATTCGGTGAGATTGAGAAGCTGGTCAAAAGAGGACGAAAAAATAAAGCTAAGGTTTCCACCGGTGGCATTACAGCGGGCACTGCTACTCGAAGAACCCGCGGAGGGCGAAGCTGAAGAAAGCGGGAGGAGGATGAAAGTAGGAAAACAACCTTATCTCGGCGTATAGGAGTGTTTGTCTTCGCTTCAGGAAGAGCACCCAACAGGTGTGGTGGGATCTTTCGTAGCCTTTTGCTTTGCGGGAGGTTGTAATGATCTGCCGCTCAGTCCAGAGAGGGCAGTTTCATTGGGCGAAGCACCCCTGGCCTATGCTCCTCCAAGAGCTTGATGCAAGTGGGCTGGTTCGGCCCAGGTAAACTAATGACCAACTGCACCGTTCCATGGCCCCTTCCAGAAAGCGCTGAAAGCCCACGACGGAATGCTTAGTTCATTCGTCCTTCGAATGGAGGTGGAGATAGTTGGTGCCAAGTGAACCCCTTCGTCGCAGATTTCAGTGAGCATAGTGTTTTACACATCATACCCCACCCGTGGTTATTCTGGAATCAGGGTTTGGCCATCCCCAACGGACTGACCGTCAGGCAGTCAACCACATGGAGGGCGCCGATCATTCACTTTCGTCCTCTCACATTAGTGAAAATGCCTTCCCTACGAGGGGTCAGTGAGAAAAAACCTCATCATCGGAGGCCGTAACAGACGAGTGGTCATTTGGGGGTGTTTTGAGGAGATTTCGGGACAGGTAGCCATTTCCGGGCCTAAGAAACCCACTCTCAACCAACATGAAGCGTTCCGTGGCCTCTGCCTGGGTCTCCTTAGTCTGATTTGTGGTCGACCAACCGCACTGGTTAATGTCGTCGAAGAACTTGAAAAGGAAATTTTAGTTCACTGGCACATGACAGGGCCCAAGGGCCGACCCTCATGGTCCTCATTCCTTTCGTCCAAATGTGGATGGGTTCCTTTTATTTGCACACAGAATGCCCAGTCATACAGATAGCTCCTGATCCATGTCATCACCCGGCCCTTTAGTTGAAACCCTCGTAGCTTCCCCAACGGCAGAAGGTGGCTCATCAAGTCGTAGGTCTTCTGGAAATATAGGTAAATGGCCTCAGCTAGCCTCCTGTTGTATACCTCCCTGGCCACTTCCTCCGAACAGCACAGAAGTTTGGACAGACACGAACGTTTCTGCAAACATTCGTGTTGGGATTTCCAGACAAGACTGTGTTGTCCTAAGTACAACACTACCCGGCCCCTAACGACTATTTCCATGACCCTTAGCACTATGTAGGCTCCATACACTGGACGTCTTCACAAGTCTATCTACCATCTTTGTGTACAAGAGGGTGGTTGTGGAAGTAAACCACCCCTTGCGCAAGGCCCTGGTCTCGAGTAAAGCACTGAAGAGTCGTACCAGTGGTCCCAATACCGCCGGCGCCAGCGGTATCGGAATCGCCTGGTAAACACCATCTGGGCCCGCTAATTTGGTCTTCACTAGCTGTCCTGATGGTGTCTGCGGCCTCATCTTTCCCCATGGGTAGGCCTCCATTGAGAACGCTGAACGTTGGTGTTTGCTGTACACGTTTTGAAAGAATCCCTGGGGATAGTTTATATTATGTTGGTCCGTGGTCACAGCACGTGTCTGTTTCCCAATGACCCCGCTCACTTCACCCTAAGAGCCGCCCTTTCAGTGCACGCATCAATAGTACACCTTCGGGATCGCTCCAGCATTCCTAGCGAGTGCCCTTTCAAAACCACCTTACACTCACTTAGAATGTGCTTTGCCAGTCCTCAAGTGGTCCGATACTGAGGGAAGCTTCAGCGCCTTCTCCCACCTTGTATAACTTCATTCTGACTGTGAGCAAAGCTCAGCCAAAATAACGAACCCTGAGGTCACAAAAAGAATAATTTTCTAATTCTACGTTACCAGACTACCAGACCATACGCATGCGAATTGCACGAAAACGTCAGCTGTACGGTTACAAAGAATAACGACGGGAACCAGGATTCAGCGAAATGCGCGGCCAGGTACGACCCCCGAGGCGGTCGAAGGTCGAACCAACAATATTCCACGGTCCATGAGCGAGATATGAGCAGCTGTCTAAATGCATTCATTGTTGTGTGCTCTCAGTAGTGCGGGAGGTCTGTACCGACTCAAGGGTCTCCACACGCAGTCCGGTACGCAATAGATTCATTTTCAGATACTGGCCAATCGCGCAAGACCGGACTGTAAGTGTTACATTGCATAGATACAGCGAGGTCGCCTTGTGATTGGTCGAAGCGTTGTGTAACAATCAATAAATGCCCATTTCTGTATATAAACGAGTGAGCATCAACCAAATGCAACAGAATACATTCTCGCTGTGCGCGTGGTCCGAGTCCAGGGTATTTCATTATGTACGATTGGATGCCTGTGTACGAGTTTCTCCATTGGCTCCGCGGTGTGGAGACACTGACCACTGGAAGGTTAAACTGGCGCAGTAAACTATCCATAATTGAAGACTGATCGAGAGGTTCGGGCTCTGGTGCAGTATTAGTAACGGAGCTAAGCAAGACCAGCCGGCTCTATTCCTTAATGAGGGTGGCAGCGAGTTTGTTCATATTTGTTCATATTATCCGACGTGCCCGAACATCTCCCGTTTGACAAACTGAAATAACTTCTGTTGAACCATTTTATGCCAGCCAATTCTCGGGCCACCGAATGTACAAGATTCAATCCACTTGTGCGAGGACAAAGTGTGTCTTTTCTTGAATTCATTCTTCAACTTGATCAGGAAAACCGGTGGACAGATGCTTGTCATGCAGAGATTTCTTCTTGCTTTCTATGTGTTGATTCCGTCAAGCCGCATGACATGAGCGTGACAAAACTGGCCGCATGCGGAAGTTGTGCCGGAGATCCAGTTGCAACATGATAGGGGTGACGGGGACGAATAAACTCGGGAACACCAAACCAATCAACACATTGAACACCGTATTGATGGTTGGCAGATTTTGATAATGTTTTGAGGTGATCCAAATGTGAAAAGTATTTGGCTTCGGAGGGATTCGAACCCAAGCGTGGTCACCACCCTCGCTTTGGTACCGCGAGTGCTCTACCAGCTGAGCTACGAGGCCACGCCTTGGAGAACCTTCGACTTTCTCCGTATGGATCACAGTATACCCGCCCAAATTACAGTAGCACATGGCATCCACCACAGTGAACTAGCTTGTAATTTGACAGCCTACAGCAGGATTCCCCTTTGTACTGTGATCCATATGCAGAAAGTCGAAGGTTCTCCGGCGTGGCCTTGCAGCTCAGCTGGTAGAGCACTCGCGGTACTAAAGCGAGGGTGGAGACCATGCGTGGGTTCGAATCCCGCCAAGGCCAAGGACTTTTCACATTTGGATCACCTCAAAACATTGAACACCACCGGTTAGATCGTTCTATTCCTGAAAAATCTAGTGTCACCTGAACGCGGGCTTCAACATGGGTTAACTGTGGAAACGGAAAGTTGTGAATTCATCATTCCTGGGAAGGTGCTGAAAACGATTCCTCCTTGGAAAACAATAAAACCACTGATATACGCATTCAGGATGTAAACTGCCATCACCTTAAGCTGCTGGGTAAAACTGCCCTAATGGTACAATCCATGCATCAGACGTAAGCTCCAGTCCGCCTCCCGGTTTCAGTTGATAGTCCGCCCATCCTGGGTTTGAAAGCATTATGAGCCACGAGCTACTTTCTTTCATCTCACACAGAGTCTCCCACCCCCGTTGACCCTTTGCTTCTCCAACAACTAGTGATACAGTGCTCCAACGATCGTGGCGGAATGACTGTTAAGCCGGTGAAATTCGAAGTCGATGGGGACCCGGTGTACGTCAAGCGCAGAATGCTTCCGCACGGTCAAAGAAAAGACGTTCTGAAAGTAATGAAGCAAATGAGGCAGTCCAGACAGCTCGTCGTCTTGGGCCATTCCAATAATAATGGCAAGGAAAAGCAGTGGTTAAGCTCCATCTATTTGTGGGGACTATAGGCTAACTTTAAAATCCACTACTACGAACAAGCGCAGTGGCTACTTTGAAACTCGAAGATTCCATGAATTCCATGCTCGGCGGTACTTTTTCCCAGAGAATGACCTCGCGGATGCATACCTACAAATTCCTCTGCCCCTAGAATAGAGACCACCTGTCATCACCAATGAACCTTAGGGCTTGTTTGAGTAAAGTTTTCTACCCTTTAGACCGCGCGTTTCGTCCGGATATTTTCAGGCTACTGCCAACCAAGTTACTAAATGTTCGAGCGGAGTAATAGCATATCGGGATGATGTAATCTTCTTCGATGCATCAAAAAGGGAATGTGATCACCGGCTTAGGCAGACCTTGGAACGATCTGTAGCCAATAATGTTCCGAGCAAAACTCCAAGATGCAGGTTTAGTAACCAGGAATTGAGTTTCCCTGGGTTCACGGTAAACGCCGATGGATGGTTTCGAACCTTTTGCCGAAATAGAGTCACCAATGAATCAAACACACTTGTGGTCAATCCTTTGTTGCCTGCAATACTATTCCAGGTTCATTCTGGACTTCGCAACGAAGACGCAACCCCCGTTCCTCGCCCAGCCATCTAATATGTGGCAGTGGACGGACCAATGCGAGAGAGTCCTGTGGGATCACATTAGCAGAGTGGTTGAAAGTCCAGCTTTAGCCCCGTTTGCACCGTCCAAACAAGCTGTGACGATCACGGATGAATCTGAAGTTGAAATTGGTGCAGTGCCTGAACATGTTGGATACACGATGATCTGTATTTTTCGACCTCGGAATGCCGCTTAGAAAGGACGCTAGTAGACACCGCAAGGAGTACTGACAATATTCTTGGTGGCACGACGTTTTCATATAACCTGTTTGGGTTAAAGTTCACAATGTTCACGGACCACCAAGTGCTACAGTTTCTGTTCGACCAGAACCGGTCCATTGCCAAGTCCACGGCAGCCATGAAGCAGCAATGGAGCATTGCCCTGGCTGCGCATAACTACGATATCCTGAATTGTCTTGGTAGAACAATTCCGCGCACTGGTTTTCTGTCAAGGTTCTCTCGGTTTGCAGCAGCTGAACAGAGTTATTTCATGTCACCTTCTGCTCCAATGTCTAGAAGAGTTACGCAGATAAACCAGACGATATTACTCGGCAGTAATTTCCGCTATCAAAAAAGGCCGGCAACCGGAGGTGAAAAGAATGGTTTTCGTGAATCGAGAGGAATTATGCGTGCAGCCTGACGGGGCATCGTGTTGTGACGATCACTTGGCCATGCCTCGTCCCCTACGCAGAAAGGTTCCAGAAGTTCCTTATAAAGTTCACTTGGGTGTGAGAAAAATGAAGTATGTGGCTCGGACAATGTGTTGGTGGCCTTGAGTAGGCGCGGATACATGTGTAACAGCCAAGAACTCTGATGGGTGTCTAAATCAAGCGAAGTAGAAATCGAACAAACGGAGCCCGCGCTCCGACAGCTAAAACAGTGGCAAGGTTTAAACGCCGGTTTCTGCGGCCCGTTCATGAACAGATACCATGCACTTGTACTGACTTTTTCATATTCAAAATAGCCTGAAGTATTTTCGGCTTCAGTGTCAACCAGGCCTTTAGTAATCCAGGCTCTAGGGAAATGCTTCAGCCGGGAAGGCATAGTAAAAGTGCTTATCACCGATAGTGGCCTCAAGACATGTGCACCTGAGCTCAAATATTGTTTGGGTAGCATTGGCTGTCGACATCTTCGAATGGCGCTCCGTCATCCATATCATAACGATGCTGCGAAGAACTTGGTGTTTAACTTAAAAAATCCTATCGCCTCAGCCAATCCCAGAACGTGGCCAAAATGGGAGACCTTTCTGGACAATTTCCAATCGAAATATCGGGAAGCAGCGCATTTGACGAAGAAAGAAACTCCAGCCATGCTATTCAAATCAAAAAGTATCAGCTCATCACTGAGATGCTTGAACTCCAGCCGTGTCACATACTTTCGATGCAAAGATCTCCGACCAGCCCGTGGGATCTTTACAAGGCAGCTTGTTCAGTGCACGGTGGAGATCACGGATCATAAAGACGCAACAGTACACACGCGCTACCCTAGCCAAATTCACTTCGGAGAAACTCCTGAGTGCGCGGCTGAAAACGTGATCGAGGATGACGGTCGTACTGATCCAAACGGAGGAGACCGGACAGTCGTTGAAACTCAACCACAGCCTACCAAGCCATTCTGAAGATCCGTGCCTCAGGCTAGCCAAATAGATTGAAAACGTCCGGGGGGGGTTGTAGTGATGAGAATGTCTCCACAAGCAGTCCAGTGCGCAATAGATTCATTTGCAAATACTGGCCAATCGCGCAAAGCCGGGCCGTAAGTGTTACATTGCATAGATACAGCGAGGTCGCCTTGTGATTGGTCGAAGCGTTGTGTAACAATCAATAAATGCCCATTTCTGTATATAAACGAGTGAGCACCAACCAAATGCAACAGAATACATTCTCGCTGTTCTTGTCTATTGCAGTCGTCCTTCCAGTGCGTGTGGTCCGAGTCCAGGGTATTTTATTACGTACGATTGGCAGGTTAGATATGATCTCTACGGGATCACTTTGAATGAATTGCATAGTCAAAACTGCTCAAGCACGTGACTGTGGACAGAGGGGATTTATACGAATGTACGTTAAACCCTGTAACTTGTCCACGCCGCTCGCCTTCTGCGGTCAGATTTTCGTGCCTTACTCCTCCCCCATGGTGATGTCCCTGCTCTACGGAACATTTTAACTGGGGCGACCTAATCACTTGACCCCGGGGTTGTTAGCTTTTACCTTCTGCTGCTGCACTTGAGCCGTGCACCCTTTCGATCCCAATTCTTAGCCTAGCAGAAGAGCTCCTCTCCTGAGGTCAATTTCTCCGGCCTTGGAAAACTTTCTGCATTTTTGTCAGAACTGGTGTATCTCCCATGCTGTAGCTGATGCAGATCACTGCATGATTTTTCAGCTTGGTGGAGCTCTCATGGTTTTATCCGAACTATCCTGTGGGTACATTTATGTCACAACGTCTGGAGCTGTTTTGGCCTGCCTCGCCCTCCACCGGGTCTCTTGGTTTACATGCCGGGTGTGGGCTTCCTCTTGCCATGGGGTTATTAGCCCTTCCCCGAACGACCCTCGAAGCTTCCCGTTGCCCGCTCAGCCCCTGGAAAGTTGAAGCTTCAAGTGGTGAGAAGTTAGTTTTCGGTCCATTAGGTGTCTTTGAGGAACCGAAGTAGACCTTCGCCTTCTTCGCCTTTCACAGATGACCCTGTACAAGCAGGTCACGGCTGATTTATACCCAGTCAGCTGAGTTATGATCTCGGCTGGCTAAACGTTCCGTATTTCTACCCAGTCAGAAAATAGTTCCAAACTAGTCCAAAAAAGTCCCAAATTGATCCCAATTTAGTCCCAAACTAGTCCGAATTCGGCCCCGTTTGAAACTCTCTGGGGGCACTTTCGGGACTATTTTTGAGCACATCGAGAATGCTACGGTCTGCGTGCTTCACTTTGAAATGTTGGTAAGCTGTACTACTTTACTTCACACTTAGGCCCTAGTTATTGAACTTTCATCAATTCCCACTGGAGAAAATAGCACGATCCGTGAATACCCTCGGAACTTACTGGGCACTACCCGAGCGCATTATGGTGCTCAACGTCCCTATAAAAGGTGGCACTTTACAAGGGAGTCACAGAGCACTTCCATGTTATGAACCGTACATGAAGCAATGACAGAAATTTTCCGGCTGATACCACATGAGTAAAATAGTCCTCAAATAATCCCTTGATGGACATTTTCGGGACTAAACGCCCTATCTTTGTGCTGACCAGGCTGGTAAACCGAAATGTTTTTCAATAGACTCGAACAGTTTTCTGTGTTTTGGAACTGTTTAAATCTAATGGTATGACAAAAATCATTCTCAAACCAATTACTAAAATCACTCCCTTTCACCATCAGGTCTACTGTATTGGCCCGCCGCTAGTAGCATGGATCCTCCACCGACGCTTCCATCCTCTCTGCCTACCTGGTTGCATTGGAGCTTTCTGGGGTGAGCTGATCCACTCTTCCACCCAGTTTCTGCTTTCCTCTTTACTTCGGTGGTGCCTATCAATTGCGTGCATGCCGTAAGCTCACACTATTCGTTCATCACACGGGGAATCAAAGTGACTGCCTTACACCAAGCCGGTAAGAGTGCTGTTATCGGTACAGTTTCCACTGAGGTATCTGGGGAAATAACTTGCAAACAGCTTCTCAAGACACCCCCAAAACCTGAAATAAGTCAGTTATTTTCTTAACAATAAAATCTGAGGTTAGAGCCAGACTTACAAATCCACTTCATTCGAAATTCCTTAAGATACCAAGCCTGGATCTTCTACAAATCGCCTCATTCACCGGGTGATAAACTGCGTTCAACCCAAAAGCTTTAAAGGCCCTCGGCTTCCCGCCTTCTCAATGTCTTGTTCAGTATCACTGTTCGACATATACAGCGGGGCCAGTAGCAAGTGTAATGGGCTTCAGCGAAACTTATTGTCCTTAGAAAGACAATTACAATCCATGAGTGTTGCTCTGACCATGTTGCTGCAACCAGCATATATCGCCGATCTCTCAAAACGTCCGAACACTGAAAGTCTCCTATCAGCCAGCCACTTCCTGGGCTCAGTTGTACCCGAAGTCTATAGAAGGATAAAATATTCCAAAAATTCCGTAGTCCCTAATGTCACAGATGGCTAGTCTCTTTCCTCGGTCAAACAGCCCAGGCAGCACAAAGGGAAACTCAACCGTGACTTGAGTGCCCCTTAAAGGATGGTCGCAGGAAATCAGTGCACTACCCACAGAAACAATTAAAACCTATTGGAGTACCGAAGAGTCCAATATGAATGCAAACGTTTCCATCGAAGATCTCCGCCAGGCCTCATTTCGGAATATTTATTGGTTTGACTCTGACTGCATTAGGTTACGAAAATCTCTCCAATCGCAGATGTAGAAGAATTTCAAAGCTTGTACTTCGTGAATAAAAACCATGATAATGATTAATATAGACAATTATTGTCCAGTTACCTGCGTACTATGGATTCAGGTATCAAATTTGTTTTAATGCATCATCATTATGGCCGCCATGTTCCTTCGGTGGTTATCCGTCGTCGCTGTTTTGGCAAGGTTGCTGCGCCCTGCACCGGGTCTAGACAGATTTTGCTTTTCTCCGATGTATATACGTGATTTTTTCTCACTCATCTTTCAATCTTTATACGGAAAACACACCCTGAATTGGTTGACCATTCCAGAACTACAATATGGAGGTGCGAGTAGCTGACTGAAGTCCACAGGGTCAATATTGACCGGCCGATTTCAGTCCGTTCCTCGTCTGGAATGGCAATGTGAAAGTTAGCTGCCGTTGTTCTGGTTCAGCGAGTAAAGAGTGGGACGATTTCGTTGATAACGTCGACAGTCCAGTAACAACGAAGGACTCATCTGTAACCGTTGCGAAGGAACAGTGCCTAGTTGCTACCACTTGTGCCGCTGTTAGGTAATACATGTCGAACTTTTAAATATAGACATTTGTAAGAACATGATGGGTAATACCACTTGCGTTCCGAACCAGGAATCGGCGTCAAACGATTTGGCTGCGACCAACTTCACGAATGATAAGCTTCCTGGTGATCCGCAATTATGCAGCAGAACTATCATTCAGGGCACCAAGTAATACCAATTACGTCGACCCCCATGGGAGACACTGCATAAAACTGTACAGTATGTAAAAGTTTAGAATAAATCGCAATATTCTGTTCCCGGTGAGACGAAAATAGTACCGAAGACAAAAAATGTAAAAGACCAAGTTTTCGAAAGTAGTACTTATGGGAAACTCTGGTTCTTGTGTTCAAGTTAGGATAATGCATCCAATATTTGCAGGTATGATGGAAGATTCGTGTTGTTTAGAAACAAAATACGCTTGAGGAACTTAAACTTCAGTTTGCGAATTCGAGCAATGCAGCTAAGTCGACGCATATTTTGCATTGCATTATTTCTGAGCAAAACGCATGGAGTTCTACAGGCTGAACGAAAATTTGGAGGGTGAAACCTTCTACGAACTAATGGTAACTTACTTTCCTACAGTTTTGGGATTCGCATTTATTATCCCTGTTTGCCTCAGAAACAAGAACTGTAGATAAATGTGTGCGTCAGACTTTGCAACCATTGGTTTGGGACTCTTGTGGAAAAATCACTTCGAAATCGATAGGTTTTTGTCGATTTTCGAGCTGGTTTTGCTATTACGCTGATCGTTTTTCCATCGGTCTATGAGTGGTTTCTAACCGGTTTCCCAACGGTTTGTACCCATCTTTTAAAATACGGGATGTGCTTCAGTAACTTATGCTACTTGCTCCAAATTGTGTGTCACCATGCTCTATTTTTTCTTTTTCCCAAGTTATGATCTTCCAAACAATTACTCTCATCTCACCCCTTTCCATGGCCTAAAAAAGGGTGATCTATAAGGATGTATCTCAGGGTACTTCAGTGATTCAAGTCAATGTATTTAAGTAAAACTCCAACTTAGCATAGCACGTTACTCCGATCGTCGATTTCCTCTGTATCAATTCAGTTTTGATCCGTGTAAAATGGTTACTAAACAAACCGATCGAAAACGGATGTTACGAACGGGCTGTCTGGTATAAGGGATTGTCTTCTGCTAAAACTAAATTGACAGAGTTTTCTACGGCGGTACTTATTTACAAATACAAAGGTTCGCAAATTACTTGTCGATGAGTGTGGCCGTCTGTTATCTCTTGCTCTGCTCGAAAGTGCCCTAACTTAGGGGAATTTTCCTTGGGCTACAACCCCTTTAATCAACGATAAAATACCATGTTAAATACAGTGGTGTAGATAGAATAACTTAATGGGCACCGGTTCACCTTTTCAAGACGTCGCGGTACAGACCAACGGTATTGAGGGCAGCTGTGATTCAATCAGTGCTAATTTGTTATCCTTTAATTGACCTTCCGATAAGTCTGTTAGTAAGGTTAAAGATTATCTCCACGTTTCGTACTACCATGGTTCAATAGAAAGTCGTATCACGTTCTTAGACTGAGAATCTGCGAAGTGCATTGCAAGAACACACTGACGAATAACAACTTTTTGTTGAAAATCGTAGTTTACGTGCACACATCAAACCGGCAAAACACAACTGTGTTTCGTAATACTTTTGCATGAACTTGTTCTTCTAATAAAGTAAGTGCTTTAAACATCGAGCCCTTGCATGCACTTTCGGAATTTATTCCGCCAAATGATGCATGCGAAATTGTGGCTATTGATATTGGGACACCCTTGACGATTTTGCACTATACTCCAGAATAACAGCATATTAGTTAGGAGGGAAACGTGTATTTAGGTGTAATTAGTCCAACTCAGTATTTGAAACTAAATGGTGGTAACGTGGTCTGTTTTTAATCATTTTCGATGACTGTCGCCTGGGTGTCCCTTTTTTTGTTTCGAAGGGGACACTCAGGTGAAGGTCGGAGGACAAGTAGGTAAAGGCATTGCTGTTGAAGAGCCGTTGCTCAATGCATATGGTATGTAACACCACGAGTACTACTTAAAAAGACTTAGAAAACGGTCACATCGAAAATGTGCCTTCTACTGCTTCAGCGTCTAGAAGAGAGAGCTGCCAAGGAATTAGTTAGAAGGAGAGAGTTCATTGCAAAATCAACCTCAGTCAAAAATATGAACATAACCACGACAAAACCCCTCTGTAGAGAGCGGTCCTTGGATCGATTGCCGGCAGCCACGTACTACCACCACCCTCTGGTCTAGTACCATCTAACCCCCTGAACAGTTTCCCACCTTCAATGACTCGTAACCCCTCCTGCTGACCAGCTCACCAGCGCTAAATGTGGACCTAGATCTGTTCCTTTCGCCTCCTTTACCACATGGTCCCTCTAAGAGGCTCCACGTTGCACCCTAGTCTCCAACAGTGCCTACTTACATCCGAGCAATACAGCCCTCCTCTCAGCCAGCAACCATTCACGCTCTGCCCCATCCGCAAAACGAGCCAACAAACCGCCGGATTCCGACGTGCCACCGTGCACCGACCAGACAGTACACAGTTGTCTCCCGGTGCTTCGGTCAAAACATCACCCCCGTCACCCGGTGCTCCTAATAACCAGGACCTCCCCTGCACTGACACCATCAAGCTCCCAGCTCCAATCGACAGTCGATCTTTGACTGTTCTTACTGCAGGTAACCAGCTTATTACCGATCCGCTTCGTTCGCCACGGCCGTACCTACGAAATCGCGTTGGTCACCCTGGGGCTAGCCCATTAGCGCATCTATCTGGTCCTTTGGAGGTCCGCGTACCCAACAGCCACATACCATATTCATCAACTCAGACTTCGCCTTCTTCCTACAGACGAAGTGCCACATCACAAAATTTTTCGCTAAGTGTACCGCCTCCATCGCTTTTCTTGAATAGTCCGTTATATGTCCATACACCATTCATGCTCTTCAAAAGTTCACTGAAGTCCCTGCGAAGCTTTTCGCCGTCATTTGAATTTCCATATGACACTGTTATCACCTGCACAAAAGGTTCTTTTTTATTATCACCTTTGAATCACTTGCCTTTATTTCACATGCTTCCCCCACAATTAGTTACCCAATGCTGGATCAATGTCCAATATTCCGCTGGTATCTCTGACTGCACTTTGAAAGCCCCACGCTTGCTTTACTTCTAACAATGTTCTTTGGCATCTCTTCCGCCCGGTTACTTGTTAGTGACCGTCCATTTGTCGCTTATATCAGCAATCTCACGACTGTTCAGCTATCCACACCGCCCCCAGCGATTTCGAAACCGATTTGGAATTCCCGCCTCAACCATTACCACTTTTGTTTACGCAAACACTACATGCCTTTACTGGTGTATTTCGGTTGCTGTGAATTATAAATTTAGAATTTGTGAATACCTCACATTGACATGTACTGCTGTATACTCTGATCTTGCCTTGTGCATGTGTATTGACCATGGTCAAGAAATATACTATACTATACTATACTATAGCACTACCAAACCCGAATCACGCAGGACGAGTTAACAGCAAGGTTGCCAATCAATACTAGAACACGTGGCCCTCGCCTGACTCTCTTCAGTCCCATGGTAAGCCTCATTTTACCCCTCTGCAACTACAACATCCCCTGCCCCCTCACCACCCAAAGTCACCGTATTCTACTCTGCCCCCATTGCACACTATGCCAAACGGCCATTCATGCCAAAGCCTCTTTCATCGGCAGCTCTTTCACTTGTACCCCACCCCCTCACACTCAGTCTGTGGAGCCCTGTGAGATGCCTGCCGCTTCAGCAAACTCCATCCATAACGTTATACCCGTCTCACTCCAATTCCACTTATCCTCCCATTCGTCGCCCTCCTCAGAAGGCCGCTATCAAAATCATGGATGCTCCTCCACCTCTGCCCTTCACTCCCATGCTGACCTCTGGCACCCCTATTAGCTCTCCCTCGATTTATACGTGATTCGTCCCAAAGGTCCTACCTAGAGTCATCATACCTTCCTCCAGATCTATTACTCCGTATTAACGAATCACCTCAGCATCCAGCGTTATTCTCTACTAGGCTTCATGAGTGTTTAGCTGTCATCGACCGTATTCCTAATGAAACCTTTCCCCCAATACTGACCCACTGTCGCCCCTAATAACATTCCCCTCCACTTTATCACGGTTTCCTTCCAAAGGCTCCATTAGACACAGCCTTTGTATATCTTGATCGTCTATCCGGCGCTACTCACCAGCCACTGCATCCATTGCTGCTCCACATTAGGCTTTCTGAGTGGCACACCCAAAATGCATCCTGCGGCTTCCGCCCTTCTGATGCCCCCATAGACTAGACACCCTTCAACAAGACGCCCTATAGAGGCTACCACACCACACCATACAAATCATTACTGTGTATTACACCTGATTATCTCCCCAGCCCAGCTAACGCTCCAACTACTGACACCATCCTGGTTGACAACCCGGCTGCCGGAAGCTTGCTTGACCCCAATAGTCAGCCGCTGCCCTCAGGAGGAGCCCTAGCGCCCTGAAACCTCAAAGATACGGGCACAGTTTCCCTTCTGCTGCTGAATTCTCTTTCGCTGTTGAACAAAATTAGTGACTTAAGGAAACATGCACTCGCTTCCAGCCTTGACATTGTTCTGGTGATAGAAACATGGTTAGCCGATCACACCCCAAATGGCGTTGTTTCGTTGGCAGGCTATAACTCCCTTCGAGTAAGTAGAGTGAACGGCCGAGGCTGTGGTTGTTTTGCATACATTGAACAAGTTTAATGGTACCCTCAGCCACCACCAAGTGCTCGACTGTATCTTCGACTCCCTTTGGATCTCCAACCAAATTCCTGGAAAGGTGTTGCATATTGGCTGGGTCTACCGAGCGCCTAGTTAATAATCGTTTTATAATTGGTTTATTTCGCAGTCGCTCGGAGCTTGCCAGGTGTGTAATCAGGTTTCTCCGAGTGATGGAAAGAAAAAATAAAACCTATGAAAATGTAGAAATTTCCGTGAAAAAGGAGGATAAAAAGCTCAGAAGGGGGAACAAAGGGGGATGAAAGTACGATAAGCCCACGCATACCAAAGAAACGGTAGGTAGAATAAGTGTACCAAAGGGCGAACTTAAATGGACGCCCTGTGAGTCTGAAAGTGAAGGTCAAACGAGGAGTCTGACTTGTATGGGTGGGGACATCTGGGGGCCGACCGATATACATGAGAAAGGCTAGAAATCGGTATAGAAAACTGCAGCATTGGGAGATGGAGAAAAACGTGAGATGCTCTGCTTTGGGTTAGATACCAATGAAGCATTGGTACCCTGCAATAGATGGTCGGCGGACAGGGCACAAAACTCGTCGTAAAAAGGGGAGCGAGAAATGCGAGACGTAAAGGGTGGATTAGGTGACAAAAACGATTCGGGAGAATTGGACGCGGTAGAGGCTAGGCACAGATGTACAAGGAATGGAAGCATATCGTGACGGTCAGTGGGATGATAGCAAGAGCAAAGGCGGGTGAGGAAGTGCAGAATGCAGAGCAAATGCATATATATATGCATATATATATATACCAAAAATGACAGACGTAGACCAAAGATATGTTAGCTCCAGAACTTATTCCTCAGGAAACGAGATTTCTCTCTGACGCTCAGAATGAGCCGGCTCTGAAGTGGTCTCTGTGCAGCAACAGAGAATAAACTCACAAAGCAAGTGAATACTGTACTACAACAGCCTCATAGAGTAAAGCTCATCTCGAGGCTACCAAAATCTCGCAACTCAAGCAGAACTGGAAACGATGTCCCAGTGCGCATCCAAATGGCACCAACCTTAATTCACCAAAAGATACGGCTGAGATTTTCAGCTGCTATTTTGCCTCGACTCTTATTACGGACACTAAATCTCCGCGGCCCTGCTATCCGATGCTCAAACAGGACGCAATATCAAACATAACATTCACCACGGCCAAAATCAGGAAGTTCCTGGCCAACGCTAAACCCTCCTATCAACCAGGGCCTGATGACCTTCCCCTTGTCCTACTTCGGCTTCAGGGACCTGGCCTAGTACTCACATTGCTGCGCCTCTTTGCATTGTCCATGTCGTCCGCAATCTACCCTATCCAGTGGAAAGCGTCCCGTAAAATTCCACAACACAAAAGTGGTCCTTTGCATGATCCGGGGAACTATCGCCCCATATACAACACTTCCATTTTTTTCAGGCTCATGGGGGACTGTGAAGGACCAGCTTGCCATTTTCTTGACTTCTCGAGGCGCTGTGAACCCAGCTCATCATGGGTTCCCAAAGTCCCTTTCGCGCTAACTAGTCAGATGGACTTTCTCAGTTTATTCGCTTGCAGAGCCGGCAGCAGCAAGTCATCCATCGTCACCTTTCTCCATTTGACCAAAGCTTTCGACCGCGTACCTAACACTCACTCACTGACAGAAACAAATCCTGCGGAGTAGCCGACTCCCTTCTGTCCTGGCTATTTCCTAACCTCTCCGAACTTTCCCGAAACTTCATCGTCAATTGGACATTCTCTCAGCCCAAACGAAATACTACCAGGGTCGTGCAGGGTAGCTTTCAAGGCCCTCTCTTATTTCTCACGTACATAAATGATGTCTTCCAAGTAGTGCGCTATGGCACGATATTTATCTTTGCCGACAATATAAAACTACTCTATACCTTTTAAGAAAACCCCCTGCTCTCAGCTGTCGGTAATATTCTGTCAGACTTTAAGTCCCTCGATGAATGGTATACTCAGTGACTGATGTTTTCGGCAGCTAAGAGCTCTCTTCTGCTCTACAAATGTCCCCTTCCACTACCCACACGGTAAGAGACCTAGAACGGCCTTATTTCTGTTCCTTTGTTATCCTCAAACAAGCATTGACCCAAATTGTCAAGGCAAGAAGGATGATTGCACTTATCCTCAGAACACACGGAGCTCAGGACAGTAAGCTCCTGATATTCAACGCACACGCAATGTCACTGTTAGAATACTGCCCCCTGGTCTTTAACGTGATGCGAGAGGCCGACCGGGTTGATATGGAGAAAGTGCAACGCTCCATCATTTAAAAATTACTTGATCCCTCTTCCAACCTGAACCAAGGGGCTGGGTGCAAACTTTTCCGGCTTAAACCCCCATAGTTGAGTCGTACCAAGCTCAATCTTTATTTTCTTTTCAACTTTCTGCCCTCAGAAGCCCACTCGTCTGAAAACCCACTTGGTTTCTCTAGTGGGACTCCTTACTCCCTCCGTTACAGCTAACTCACCATCACAACCCCAAATCTAGGCTCTTAATAAGGTTTAGATATTTCTCGATTATCTATCCCAGCCTCCGGAATAGGCTACCCTACTCGCTGCGATAGTGCCGCACATTAAAACAATTCAAGGGAGCAATAGGCAGAATCCTAGAAGCATCAGCATGACCCGCAATAGCTTAAACATAGATGAAGCACATGAGGACTGGCTTGGCAATTAGGCTGCAATGAGTCATAGTCTTTCACTTCCGACCCCAGTCTCGTGACCCGTCTGATAATCTCGCCCATGTATTCAGATAAACGTATATATGTATGTCTTCTTGTGTACGCTCCACCCACTTTTTCTCCTACTCCATCAGACCGTGCCGTTTTACACTCAGCCTACAATTAAGAACCAGATCAAAGCTCTGTTGGAACAGGCCAATCCGGGAGCCGCCACCTGACTTTGACTCGCTGGTATACCTGGTGCTCGGTTTACTAAATCCTGGATCATTACAACTATTCAGTTCTCATATGAAGTGTGCGACTTTTGGCTAGAGTCCATTGATTTATCTGTGCCGTTCACCCAATGTTTCAGTAACAGCTGGTGGCCAGTGTTGATGATTTTTCGCCAAAGTCGTCGTGCCCATGAAGTTACCCAGCATAACATAGTCGGCGATACAGTCATCAGATGGCTAGCCTATATACTGGAACCCCTTCCGACTCTGTTACTGGCAGAAGCAGGCGGCCAAAAGATAGTCCCATGAATGCTGCCATCATCTGAGTGCTTGTTCAATCCTCTATCCTCTCTTTCCACAGCTTGCTGCAGCAACACCCCCGAAGGTTTTGGCATCTAATCTGTGGTGACCTCGCAATAAGGGTAAACGGCCGTCCCCATCAGTCTCCGACCCTATGGACCACGTGCACAGAAAAGCGGATCGGGGAGAGATGGGAAGATCACCCTACGGTGTAAATTTGCTCTCCCTCTCCTCTGCGAAAAATAGAAAGAAAAAAAATAATAACAATGGACATTCTCGGTTGGGAAGGCTTTCAGCTAATGCCCTTTAACCCATTCGGATGAAAGCCTAGACCCGACACTGCATATTAGGAACCCCAAGCCCCCGAGGTAGTCCTAGTCTCTTTTTTTGAACCGGTGGGGGGGGTGATAGCATGCCGCTTGAGCTCCCCGCGTAGGCTTGCCGACCCAGCCTCTCTCAGTTTTACCTTTTTGATTCCTTGCAAAACCCCTACCCAGCTTGCCGAAGTCTAGTGCAGTGGCTGACACAAGGTTTGAGTGGTTGTTCTATGCGGCCTCGGCTTTCACGACAACCCTGTATTGATGTTTAAGGTTCACAGCTATCGGCTAGACCTCACCCGCATTGACTGCCAGAATGAGGAAAGTAATCACCGCACTTTCATGTTTTACCATCCATAACTTCACCTCTTCTATGTTCTCCTCGAACCCCCACACTAATAGTGATGACCAAATTCAGAGGTAATTTGTCTGCTACGTTGATGACTCAATTACCAAACCAAAATGTCTACCAACACCAGTTCCATTAAAAAATGCGGATTAGTCCTTTTATGATAGGAGCTCAAGCTTTCTTAATCCTCCTGCCTCGGGCTAGAAATCAGCGGGTCCGTCTTCTTTTTCCTGCACTTTTCTCGTATGCTAGAATCTTACCACGCAGATCACCATTCTTTAATAACTAAGAATCACTGATCTGCGCAAATGCCCTTGGTAAGTTGAGACCCCATTCCATCCGGAATCAGTATACTTTTGATTTCTCGCGACCTCACTAAACGCCAGCATGCTTGCATTCACTTGAAAAAGCCTCACCTTAACGCCGAGTATTTTCTTTTCTTTTACTCTACGTTTGCCGCGCTCGCCCATAGCTGGTGCAACGACCGGTCCGCTGTCTTCATTTTTTCCCGTTCCTCTTCCTGATTCCACCTTCTCCTATTGCTTTATCCCTGGTTCCCAAATGGGCCCCCTCTCCTCATCCACCACTGACCAACTAAATAGTCTTGCACTCCGGCTAAGCCTGCGCTTGATATCTGTCTATATCTCTACCATCACCTGACTACCCTAGAAAACTACCAATCTCTGCCCGCTGATCCCCGATAGATCAGTCCACCGGCCGCCAGATAACAAAATGTTCATTTTGTGGCTTATACTAAAACTAACCACAACCCACAGCTGAACACTCTCCAGACTGCCGCAATCCTAATCTCTTTCAGATCACAATGGTTACTTGGGTAGCCATCGGCCAACTTGATGTTAATTCCGGATTACCGTGAGGACTAAACGATTTGATCAATCGGATGGACAACGGCTTAGACCCATACTCATGTCTGCTGACGTTATATGGGGCACCGTACACGGCTGACCAGCCATCATGATCCTATAACCGGAGTAACAATCCCGAAAGTTTCACCCTATAGCAGAGTGGATTCCCGACACCAATCATCACCCAAAACCTGTCCAACATCAACTTCCAGTTTATTGCGCGTAGCATTACGAAACCAACGACCGGAACCCGGCCCTCGCTGCTGTGTTCCCAACCTACTCTGGCCAGTTCGTCAACCTAGCTCTTTCTTGCCAGCTACCGTCACCATTCTACCCGCCATCGCCTGCAGTCGAGGCCTTTATGAAACAAGATACCAGCCACCTGTAGCCAACCAGAATTCGGTTATTAATTACTTTCATCACATATACAGAATATTTTATCCTAACAATCCTCCAACTTCTGTTTGGCCGCATCAGTAGCGTTTGTCTACGATAGTCCCTTTCTTCGACGGTTCCTCCCTGATGCAGCATTCATGCTCTTCAAAGGTTCACCGCATTTTTCGTGAGGCTATTTTGCTTTTACGTGAGTTTCCATGTGACACTGAAGTCACCTATACAACAGGGTCTATTTTATTATCACATCTGACTCATTTGATTTTATTTCTCGGGCTCCCCACGATACCTTACCCAACGTTGGATCAACCCTCCATATTTCGCCGGCATCTCTGGCCGCACGTTGATAGCCCCTAGCGAACTTCATTTTTACCCGTGTCTTTTGGTAACTCTCCCACCCGGTTACTCGTTAGTGACCAACCGTATATCCAGCTGGTACACTCTGGCATCCTTTTCCGGAATCCCTTACCCGTAGCAGCCAGTTTTTGGAACCCATAAGGCACATTACGTGTTATTCCCGCCTCAACTGGCTGTCCAGCTTTTGATGTCTGACCTGTGTTACTTTTCTAGTCCTAGCAATCAATGCTTTTTAACATTCTCCAGTATAGATTATATCTGCATTCCCACGTTCGTCCAGTCAACCACAACGCCGATAGTGTCAGAACATACGGGCCTAAACGTAGCCCGACTGAAGTTATGGTGCCATAATATGTGAAACGGTTGGAACTGGTGAATTAGTGTCCCCAGAAAATGAAAATGACGTAAAATGTTATGGTGTGACTTCTGTTTGAGTGCGTGCCCTCGGGGTATATAAGCGTTGGGATCGAGGTGGCCACCGTCGTTTGCCGCGACGGCTGTCATTTCTGCGGCTGCGGCTGTGGCCGGTCGTTCGGAAATAATTTTGACCTTAGTTCGTGATACGAAAAAAAGTTTTGCTGATTTTGAAAATGATTTTCGGGTGGTTCAAAGGAAAATTTTGACGTTTCCTATATTTAAGATAATGTGGCTACCTGCGGCAGCACAATTCACCAAAATGGGTATCAGTTATCGCGCATGTTTGAGAGATGCGCCAAAAGTAGCGTTTTCCCGCGCCCATATGTTTGGTTTATACCCACAACTCACTCCTCGAATTTGAAACCGTTTCACAGTTTCAGCGGCAACCATCTGCACTTTGGTTCGCTGAAGCTCGACTCAGCTTCACTGTTTTATTCCGGTGTGATTCCTAAATTCCAAAACTGTGGATACCCCAAACTGTTATTCGTTGCTGTATTCTTTGACCTTTCCTTGTGCATATGTCTTGACCACGGTCAAGAAATGTACCATTACCATTACCATTACCTTTTCCTATGCTTACTAGCCCCGTGTAAACTGTTTACGTGTCATCCATCTTTCCGTTGGCGCCCATGTCGGAGTGAACGATGTAGTGCTTGGTTGTCTGTCCCCAGAGTCCCCCACTTTTTCTGACATGAAAGCTACTGTTTCTTCCTGGCAGAGGACCGTTGAGATACTGATTGCATTGATCCCTGACAGCAAATTGTGGGAAGAACGTTCCGTCCGCTGGTGTGCTGAAAACCTCTGACTTTCACTTTTTCAGCTAGCCTCAGATTTATGCGCGGCAACGTATTGCAGATTCCTGCACCTCCCTACGTGAGCCTTATTACTGGCCCACTCATACGGTTAAAGTGGTATCTGGCTGCACCGCGAATGAGCCATGAAATATCTACCTTATTCTAACTGCTTCAGCCAGAGGCTTACTGGAGAGCTTTGAGCTTGCGAATGTCTCAAGCAATGTTCTGTGCTGTGTATATCCTTCCCCAGCCCCTTTCTTAACCGAGTCTCTCAGGATGGAAAATTGCCTCCACAAACACTCCGTCCGCGGTAATTCAGTTTGTGGTAGCATGCTGCATGTCTCCTCTGTGTGCTTCCGATGATCTTTTATCCGGAAACCCTCTGACAACCACAATCTTTCTTCTCCCCAGCGTTATTTCAATATTTTTAAAAGTTGCCGTAGCGCAGTTGTGAGACCTTGACCCGCGCATTCCATCGCTCCTACTGTGGGATCTAGAAAAGCGATCTTATCCATGAACCCCCTGCGGCTCGCTAATGTAGGGCTTAGTTTACCAGCTCTTCTGAGATGGAACCTCCACCACTAACCTTGTTGGGTTCTGTATGCTTTAATTTTAAAATCCCTCCTCCCAGCTGAATGCTTTGTCCCTCTATTATTGGTTTTCTCGGCTTTCTGAGCTGTGCCCCAATTCAGACCGATCTTCTAAAACTAACAGCTTTTTCCCTGGCAGATATATTCTCCAGCTAAGACACCGTCTTTGCCTGTTTAAAGTTGGCCTAGGCCATGATCTTACTTCCACGGCTTACCCACTTCAGTTTGTCGTGTTTACGATATACTGCGTGTGGCGCTTCGGCAAGTGCCACCGCTTAGTTTGGTGCCATGTCTCACGAACATTGAAATGCATGCCCTCCGTGTCCATCTAACCCTTACATCTTTCCCTAAGGCACTTCGAATCGCACGCTGGCAGCCCCATGACCGTGGCCGCAGCAACTATAACATCATGATGAACCTCAAAAGTGAGAGTTATTATGATAAAGGGGCTTAAATGTCCAACACTGCGTGGGTCACGCTGCTAGCGGTAACTGCAAAACAACTCACCTATAATGAGTTTGTCCCGACGGATACAGTGCTGCCAGCCTTTCACCGTAAGCCAGGAAATCGAACGCCGGAGAAAATCTGAAAGCAAACGTGGTTTGCTCAATTTATTTTGCTAATAGTAAGCCCATGTGACTGCAAGTATTAGCAGTCCGTGTAGAAACTCCAATTGGGGTGACAAGAGCCATGGCCTATGTAATTAGTGGTTCTGATACCGATATGGTGAGGGGGAATTTGCAGATAGATAAAAGCGGGGGGGGGGATTATTATCATCACCAGCGAGCACATAATAATAATAATGATATACTACGGGTGAGGCCGAAGCATTCTACAACGCATAATGAAAATGATAATGGTTTATTTCGGATAACACCGAGGCATGCTGTAACGCAAGATCAAACGGTACAATTTGACGTAGAGCCCGAATTTTAAGAGGGTGATTCGGGTATATGCACTCGAAATTGTACAGGAGAACGTATTTAAGTTACTAATTAGGGCAGCACCCGGCAAATTTGAACTCAAGGCCGGATGGCCAACCCGGCCAAGTCAGGATGGAGCTGGCCGGAGGTAGTGGACTTTTACCGAAATATCACAAAAAGAGGGCCCGTGCAACGAGATAATCAAACAAAATTGACGGAAGTTTTGTTCACCTTGAGGAAAAAAAGTTTCCAAGGAAGACATGAACCAGCTATAGCGCTTCACGGAGTATGGCACGGCTTTGGATTGAAATCAGACGATAAAAGGAATGAATTTGCACGCAAAGAACAAGCAAAGTCTTTCGAAGATTACCCTTGTACCGTTCAGCGACCAAATATCGGCTGTCAGTTAAATACCCAGTGAAGGACTCATTTGTAGAATGCCTGGGTGATGGTGAGAGAAGTGGCCGGATGTAAACATGTAATCGTTGCGCACATTGTTTACTTCCAGAAAGGTGGAATGTGATGCACCAAAATGGAAATGGGAACTGGGCGACAAATCGGTTTGTGATGCGTAGCCATGATAGTCGCAGATACACGGTTTGCAAAGATGCGTATTTCAATGACAGTTAAGTATTTACTTTTGATTATTGTTATCTAAGGGCTGAACAAACAAAACTGTCTGAGGGGACTTACCAAGATAGAACACCGGATGTGGAAAAGCACCAAACAACCGATGAATGCTTTTGCGAAGTTGGGCGGTGAAGCAGTTGACCGGTGAATTATTATCTGTTGATATTCTTTGTAAAAGGTGGATCATGTGATGGCGAAAGATCAATACGCTGCAATACAGATGTCTCTCGGGTGTGAATATATGGGGAGGGCATGCATCTTTGCAAGGTGAAGATATTGCAGTGCTACAGCCGTCTGGGCGAACAGAAGTACTGATAGAAAGAGCGAACCATCAAAATATCGCCAACTGTTAGGATGCTCTGGAGACAAATATTCCTCAGTGAAATATACCGTTTGGACTTTGTGGGACGGAAGTTTATGGCAAAATTAAATGTGACTTTTTGTGAATATATCAGTAACTGTGATAAAATAAGAGCGAGTTTTATCTCGGGGATTTGTTAAGTTTGCGAATGGGACAAGCGGGTGGCTTGGCACGAACCCTCGGGAAAAAGTATAATGATCCGTAGGCCGAGTACGGAAAAGATCTTTTAACCCCGCGGTAATTATGTGATAGCGAAAGTAGACTTTGCAGGGCGTAAGAAGCGATAAGTTTAGATGGCGAAGATGGAGACGAATACGATGAAAAATAGGCGATAACTGAGGGAGATAGTTTCATATTTGCAGCATTTCCGGCGTATAAATGTTTCTTTTTTGCCGCAAACGGTGCTGGTGGGTGGAGCTGACCGTTCGCTGGACACTTAACCTGAAAACCATTTTTGGTGACAGGAGGTGCAATTCCCTATCCTAGCTGTGGCCGCACATCGTTGCAGGTGTCCTGCATGCCCGATGTGCGCCGGCCAAAGCGGTGGATCAAACCGCGCTCCGCACCGGCGGGTTTCGAACGAGTGATATTGGCGTTGTCACCCAACTGCAGAAATCGAATAGTCCAGGAGCTTGCGACCAGGTTGCGAGGGGTCCTGGAGAGCAGGGCCAATGTGGTGGGTACGTAATGACGGACAGGTATCAAATTTTCAGCGGGCGGTATGGGCCAGGTATTTTGCCGAGCCATCGAATGGAAGGCACACATCAGTGGGTGTCTGGAAAGGTAAAAACAGAAAAACGCAGTCTGGGGTGCTCCCAGCCGGGGATCAACGGCCAGCGGTAAAGAGAAACCTCTAGTATCTAGAAATTGGAACCGCTTAGTGGATGTTCGACTTTGCAAAACACAAGGTTGTACGCGAAAGATTAATATAACTTGAGTGGTATATACGGCAACTTGTGTGGTACGTAGGTCTCGTGGCCCCTGACTTGGACCCGCGTGTTAGTAACCCAAACCAACTTTGTACGCTCGCTCCTCCGAAGTGTATGGATCATTGTTTGATACGAATTTCGGGACTCCAAGCAGTTTGTTTAATTCCTCTTTTAATCTCAGCAAGTGGCCTATTGCAGGGACCTTTGGTGGAAGTTTATTCCACATCTGTGAATATTTATTAATAAGGAAATTGGACCGCAGGCTGGTTCTCGAGGACGGCACAGTGATCGAATGACTGCTGTGTCGTAAAGAATATTTTTAGCTTAATAAGTCTCGTACCACAGGGGAGGCTTTGTAGGATCTATATTTTAATAGTGAGTGCAAAAAGGACAAGTTTTTCTTTATCCGTCGGAGCCAAAGGGGTTCGAGGTGTAGCAGGTCACAGCGCTGTTTATAGTTGAGACTAGACGAATATCCAACTATTTGATTAGTAAAGGTGCGTTGAACATTTTCGACGGCGGTCCTATTAGTCTGGCGAATGTTGGAGCCAACTATTGAACTATACTGTAGCAATGGCCTAAGGTGTGTTGCATAGACACTGAGTTTACTTTCGAGCAAACGGAATGTTCTGTGGACAAGTCCTATTAACCTGCGAGACCTAGCAATTGTAGTGCCTGTTTGCTCCGAGAAGTTGAACGAACATGAGTACTATGTGCTCAGGTCGCGTACTGATGGTTTGTAAAGGATCAGATGACCACCTATACTAAACGTTTTGGGAGCGACATGACACCTGTATGTAAGAATGCAGCTTTTGTCCGCCGAGAACTTCATTATCCAATCGGTACGCCGCGAATTGAGCATCCGTAGGTCCTCCGATTCTTTCGCTATAGTATTACCCAAAGAATTATGGTCGAAGGTGTACAACAACTTTACATCATCGGCAAATAAAAACGGAGTTCCATGGCGAACCACGGTAAATATGTCATTTATATACACGAGAAACAACAACGGGCCCAGTATACTACCTTGGATCATACCGCTGGTTATAGGGCTAGGTGTGGAAACTGTGCCATCAACGTTTACCACTCGACTGCGCGAGGACAAGTACGATTCTAGCCGGGTATGTAGTGGGTCAGCAATGCCATATGTCCTAGCCTTTGACAACAAACGAATGTGAGACACTCGGTCGAAGGCCTTAGACACGTCTAAAAAGACTGAGATCACTGCCTTACCATCAACGGCATGAACAGGTAATCCAGGTGACTTCAGAACGGGAGTTTTTAAGACAGTAGAATATAGGTGCACAGATGGTTGAAGACGACTGTTTACTTGGACCAAAGTCAGCATAATGTCCGGCATTAGGAGGCTCTCAGGTCATTTGGCCAACCGAACTGTACCAACGGCTCGTCTCCTTGGCCAACAACGATAGGACGGAGAGCCCAGAAGCTTAAAAAAGGATTTGCCAGTGGAAATGCCCAAGTCAGCGCAGTCGATTTTGAGTCTTTGGTCTCATCTGGACGGGATTCTTATCGAAGAGTGGCAGAACAATGAAATGGATCCGTTTACTGTCCGCAACGTACCAAAGACTGACTGAGTCCTGGATAAGATAATGGGAGGCTGCAAAGCACCATGCGCCTAGCGCACCACATTTGGTGGGACCTTCCGAGGAGCAAGAAAAGGAAGAGACGGCGAGCAGATTCAGATGGATTGCACTTAAGTAAAAATGGCGAAGGTTGAACAGGCATTCCAAAATCTGTATAACACCGAATTTTCTGGCGTGGCCATTGATGGAGACGCCCCTTCTAGGCAAGAAAAGAATAGCTCTGAAGATGGTAGTCGGGAAAGTCGAGCACTTAACTGATCGAGTCCAGGTTCCTTTGCCGTAGGGTCTCAAACTAGAACCAGCGATGACCAGCTGAAACATCTCCCTTAAAATGCTACACTTCCACAAAAATAAGGTAACCCGAGAACCGCAGTTGAGGACGGAATATGCTCAGGCCAGGCGATGTTACTTACATCTGGGCTACGTAGAAAGAGCAGCTTCTGTGGCAACTGACAGGAAGTTGACATTGCCTATCCCATCACCCGGTTATAAATCCAAAGCCAGCGGGATTCAAGGTGGTCTTTGATTTTGCTGCTAAATGCGATGATGCTTCATCCATTGATCATATCCTATAAAGCCTAGAATAGATTACACTGCCATTTGCATTTCTTACCGTTTTCGGTTGGGGAGTGTTTCCGCAGGTTAAGGTGCCCGGTAAAGATGAAGGATATTCCCGTCCACTCTGATAGACAGAAGACAATATAAACCGGAAGCCGGACGAGTACAGGCCAACCGTTCATCCACCTGGAGTGGTGTCACCACCCTTCCACACTCACCTCGCTCTCCACGAAAACCCCGAGCTCTTCAGCGGCACCAACCATCCATAATGAAAAGCAGTGAGCCCCTCTATGTGGACGATTTCCCAGTTTCATTTGATAGCCTTCGTACTACCATCCAGTGTAGGACAGAACTGACTATCATTCCGAAGGCAAGAGGGTTCAGGGTTACAAAATTCCATTTCAACAGCCGTAGGGTGCTAAATATTATCTGGGAGTCAAAGAAAACCGAATATGAGAAATGTTTTGCGACCCCTGGTAAAAATGGATTGGGGGCTCTGAGTTTCATGGAACGATATGCGATGTGTTCGTGTACTTCTTGGACCACCCAAAGGACCAGCCGAAAGAAGGGAAGTTCTGTCCCATTTTGGAGTCTTTATGACGCTTCAGGCTTCGCTTCACCATAGCTGCTTCCCAGAAAGTACTTGCTCCAATAGCTGTCAAAGAGAAACAGTTTGGGACGAACCTCTTCAAGATGACGACGACAAGTTATGGCGTGACTGGCTGGACAACCTAGATCAACTGGCAAGTTTGAAATACCAAGGTACCCGACGTAAGTCGAGTGTTTACTTGAAGCTCAGCGCGGCTTGTTTTCGCATACATCGGAAGTGGGCTACGGGACGATGGCTTACGGCTGCTGGAGAGATAGAAATGACCGGTGGCAAAATCAGATAATATTTTCGGGTGTGAGGGTAGCCCCGCTAATGTTTATACCAATTATAAGGCCAGAATTGACCGCGACAGTGCTGACGGTGAGATGAACCACATTGGTCGAGAGCAGTTTCGATCTAACTTACCGGGAATTGAACTTCCAGAAGGGTTCATCCAATGTGCCGCAATCACATAGAAAAGACCAGCACTCGTTCAAACACCTTAGTCGCCAACTGACTTAGTGATCCATGAGTCGACCATGGCCGAATGTTGACTTTACTTACAGTAGACTAGTAACCCAGGCAACTTCTTATGGAGCTGCCCGAGGAAGGGAATAAAAACTTCAGTTGAATACCGTGAAGGACACATACTGAAAATCCTCCGTATGTTCCGTGCTTGGTAAATGTAGGTACATCCAACACTGTTTCGAAAGATTGGTCCACACGGCACACGTTTCACGTTTGTTTCTTTGTAAGACTTTTGAATTTGGTCTCGAACCGTTTCTGAAGGTCGCGCTCGAGCCACGGGACCTTAAACTTTCGGTTTTTACCGTTGAGCTGCATGCTTTTAGTTTGCATACTTCAGCGTTTTGGGATTTCCAGTTTAGTACGGTAGAGTCCGTGAATCAATCTTATTTCGGTCTGAAGATTCTTGTGCATGGGTTAGGCTTTGCTTGATTTGCTCGTCATAGGACTCGCTCTGACAAATATGCCTAGTTTTCCGGCAGAATCTAAAGAGATGGGATCAACATTGCCAAGACTCCACTCTGCAGATGTTGATAGTGAAAAAAAACTATTGTTACGGGCCGTCGAACCTACGGAAACCGGAAGCCTAATGAGGGAGTTGTGTTATTCCCCAGGCTTGATCTAAATGTTAAGATCCTTGGTCTGGCAAAAGAAACACAAATAACCGTTGCCTATTAGGAAAGGAGCACGACCACAGAACGGGTTAAAGGTATGAGAAATACCGCTAGGCTAATTGAAACGAAGTGAAATTAGGTTATGTATCGACCACAACCACAAACCTTACCATTCTGGGCCAATGGTCTGTCTAGGACCGATCGTCAAGCCAAGAAAACTATATTTTACCTTTTAGTATCAGGAAATAAAACCACGTACTACCTGACGTCTTACTGAGTTCCGAATCGCGGTTAGTGAGCTCAGACCCCGAGTACGGAACGAAGCTTCCCGTGATAAATCTTGGCAACCAACATGCGGCGAGAAGCCTCAGAGATCATTTACATCGAGAAGAAGGACATAAAGCTTTGAACCACCTAACTAATAACACTGTCCGATGGTTTTGGATGACCAAACGACCAGCTACAGTTGGGTGGGTTATTGGCAATCGCCTATTGCGTCGTCGTTGAAATGCGGCTGCAGGCGAACAAATGATGGCCCCCTTCAAGGAGTGAGCCGGATACCGGGGTGGCGTCTATTATTTGAGATCAGAGCCGACTACTCAGTTCTTTTTTTCTAGCCCTAAAAGGGGAGGAAAACGAAGTGGTATGGCTGCCCGATAGCGTTCTAAGCCCAGAGCAGTTCGCCTCCCAGTAGAGTCTAACATGTCTATTTATCCATTCGTAACTGATTTCCGTAGGTCTAATGCCGGGCAGGGCCTTTGCATATATATACTCAGACAGTTGCTTAAATGTCATCTGAAAGCAGAACGAGTCAGGGCTGTGGTAGGGCCCTTGTACCACGCCGAAATACGAGATGAAATGGTGGCTAAAGGAGAACATTGGCACCTCAACCCACCCTGTGCCAGTCATCTCAGAGGCTTTTAGGAGACGTTGTTACGGTCACACAAGAAAATACTGACGATTCGGATCTCGTGACAAATTCCGGATGACCAGAATATGAATGCCCTATTAACTGAAGCGGAAGGCACACACAGTAACAGAAGGTAAAAGCTAACAACCCCGGGGTCAAGTGATTAGGTCGCCTCAGTTCAAATGTTCCGTAGAGCAGGGACATCACCATGGGGGAGGAGTAAGGCACGAAAATCTGACCGCAGAAGGCGAGCGGCGTGGACAAGTTACAGGGTTTAACGTACATTCGTATAAATCCCCTCTGTCCACAGTCACGTGCTTGAGCAGTTTTGACTATGCAATTCATTCAAAGTGATCCCGTAGAGATCATATCTAACCTGCCAATCGTACGTTATAAAATACCCCGGACTTGGACCATGCACACTGGAAGAATGACTGCAATAGACAAGAACAGCGAGAATGTATTCAGTTGCATTTGGTTGGTGCTCACTCGTTTATATACAGAAATGGGCATTTATTGATTGTTACACAACGCTTCGACCAATCACAAGGCGACCTCGCTGTATCTATGCAATGTAACACTTACAGTCCGGCCTTGCGCGATTGGCCAGTATCTGCAAATGAATCTATTGCGTACCAGACTGCGTGTGGAGACCCTTGAGTCGGTACGGACCTCCCGCACTACTGAGAGCACACAACAATGAATTCATTTAGACAGCTGCTCATATCTCGCTCATGGACCGTGGAATATTGTTGGTTCGACCTTCGACTGCCTCGGGGGTCGTACCTGGCCGCGCATTTTGCTGAATCCTGGTTCCCGTCGTTATTCTTTGTAACCGTACAGCTGACGTTTTCGTGCAATTCGCATGCGTATAGTCTGGTAGTCTGGTAACGTAGAATTAGAAAATTATTCTTTTTGTGACCTCAGGGTTCGTTATTTTGGCTGAGCTTTGCTCACAGTCAGAATGAAGTTATACAAGGTGGGAGAAGGCGCTGAAGCTTCCCTCAGTATCGGACCACTTGAGGACTGGCAAAGCACATTCTAAGTGAGTGTAAGGTGGTTTTGAAAGGGCACTCGCTAGGAATGCTGGAGCGATCCCGAAGGTGTACTATTGATGCGTGCGCTGAAAGGGCGGCTCTTAGGGTGAAGTGAGCGGGGTCATTGGGAAACAAACACGTGCTGTGACCACGGACCAACATAATATAAACTATCCCCAGGGATTCTTTCAAAACGTGTACAGCAAACACCAACGTTCAGCGTTCTCAATGGAGGCCTGCCCATGGGGAAAGATGAGGCCGCAGACACCATCAGGACAGCTAGTGAAGACCAAATTAGCGGGCCCAGATGGTGTTTACCAGGCGATTCCGATACCGCTGGCGCCGGCGGTATTGGGACCACTGGTACGACTCTTCAGTGCTTTACTCGAGACCAGGGCCTTGCGCAAGGGGTGGTTTACTTCCACAACCACCCTCTTGTACACAAAGATGGTAGATAGACTTGTGAAGACGTCCAGTGTATGGAGCCTACATAGTGCTAAGGGTCATGGAAATAGTCGTTAGGGGCCGGGTAGTGTTGTACTTAGGACAACACAGTCTTGTCTGGAAATCCCAACACGAATGTTTGCAGAAACGTTCGTGTCTGTCCAAACTTCTGTGCTGTTCGGAGGAGGTGGCCAGGGAGGTATACAACAGGAGGCTAGCTGAGGCCATTTACCTATATTTCCAGAAGACCTACGACTTGATGAGCCACCTTCTGCCGTTGGGGAAGCTACGAGGGTTTCAACTAAAGGGCCGGGTGATGACATGGATCAGGAGCTATCTGTATGACCGGGCATTCTGTGTGCAAATAAAGGGAACCCATCCACATTTGGACGAAGGGAATGAGGGCCGTGAGGATCGGTCCTTAGGCCCTGTCATGCGTAAATGAACTACAATTTAATCTGGGGGTGGGTGAAGCAATGCGCGAGACCGGCGGCTTGATAATTCACAATCAGAATAGGCCTACCGGAAGCCGTTATAAGCATTTTCAGACTCAGCCTCCGTAGCCCCTAGTTTCGGCCACCCCCGTAACACTCCCGAGACACGTCCAGTGGTTCGCTTCGACAGACCCACTTACCGAGGCGGAGACTCAAAATGAGAATCAGGCCTTGGGATGTCACAAAAAGCCGAAAACTGACGGCCTTCCTCAGCCCTTCTAAATGATAACAAGGTGAGCCCGTGAGGGAACCTCGCGTTGTTTTCTCAAAAGTCTGGAATTCTCGGTATGTTCCGTCCCTGTGAGGTAGATCGATTGTTGCCCTCATCTTTCAGAAGGGCTCGCGGGGTGATTGCGCTAACCCTCGAGGTGTGAGCCTAACCATAATGGCGTTCAAGGTGCTTGCTTCTGCTATAGCCTGCAGGTTGTGCCAGGCGCGTGAATAGCAGACTCTGGAGCAGCAAGCTTGTTTTGGCGCCGATCGTGGATGTGTCAATCAAATCTTCAACTTCTAGCAAGCCTCAAATTACCGTTGCATTTTTCAAAGACCAAAAACCATGGTCCTGCGGAGCTTCCAGCTCTCTTTACCTTCGTCAGTGGGACAGCATTATGGAACTGTTTGCCGAAAAGTGGAGTCACTCAGGGGAACGTATCGTCACTCCTCAGATCGGATAGGAGCCCACAGTTGGAAAAGGTTGGCATGTCCCCCCATTTCTTGTCAACACGGCTACGGAGGATTTCCTGCGATATATGTTGTCTAGTCTTCCAAACGGCGTAGTTGAACTTCTCCCAGGGAATGCGGTACTGACGTGGAATAGGCCGATGGCATCATCTAGTTCAGCGATAGTTTATTCGTGTAGGACATTTAAATTTGGCCTCGAACCGTTTCTGATCGTCGTGCTTGAGCCACGGGACCTTCAAACTTCGGGTTTTCCTGGTCGCATACATGAGATTTGTATATAATTGTACCTTTCGCGATTTCCAATTCAGTACCGTAGAAGCTACAAATCAGTCTTTTTCTGGTTTTGGAATTCGTTTGACTTGGCTATGCGTTGCTCGATTTGCGAGAATCGACTATGTCTCACTTCCCACGACCTCATTTTTATTAGGGACAAGAAGCTTCGACGGACCCGAGCTTCTCTTTTGTTTCTCAGTCAGTTAACCGTTGGTCATCCGCTGAAGCATACTCAGACTAATTTTCTCCGTCTCATTTCTCTTTATAAAGGTCCTGAATACTGGTCAACCACTTCGGGCACTATATAGACTATCTCACTGGCTGGTGACCTGGACAACAGTGCTACCTGACTGTCCGCAGTTAGCTATCTCCGTTGGCTCTTCCGTCCAGGTTCTCACTACCTCACAGTTGATCCTGGATTTTGTACGCTTGTCGTGGATGATCTGACCCTGCAAAGTCATCCTTGACCACTTGTGCTAATCCCATTGATGTGAGGCGTTGTCAGATCCCCCGCCTTGGAAGGCGAACATCGGGTTAGCAGGCGGCCTTCCACGATGAGTGGGCGCAATTAAGCTGGTGGATCATGCCTCCTGTTTTCACCCCATGAAGCGTTTTTCAGGTTGGGCTTCCAGCTCACAGTCAGCCCCACCCAAGAGCGCCGGTTGTGGATCGCGGGCTCTAACTCTGCTTGCCCTTGGCATCCAACGCTGCCGGTTGCAGGTTGCACGCTGCAACCATTCTTGTTTAGCCACGGTTCGCTGATCTATGGTTCTTGTCATCGCTTTTATCACTTCCTTTTTGTGTCGTTATACCTCTGTAGGCACACCTACCCATCTTGTCTTTGTTTATATCGTTTATCACCATGGAAGCCCTTAATGCATGGAGTCACTATCCTCCTATCCTTTTTAATCCGCCGAAGCCCGAAATATTTCGTTTTCCACCTATGACGCACTTTCCGGCTCCTAATCTCTATTTGCTTGGTACCTAACTATATTTGCGAAGCTCATTCGTCACACACCTCGCTACCTACCATTTTGTCCTATCCTTTTTTGTCCTCCCTTCTTATACCTTCCGCCATTAGGCACTCGACCCACCATTGCCCATTACCAGCCCCCATATAGGAACTCACTGTTCCAACCTTTGCACCTTTTGCAGCGGTATTTATTATCTTTTCACCACCACCGTATTTTCCGTGTTTGACTCCGCAATTCTTTTTTGGATCTTCTCCTTAGGCTGTGCCCCAGCTGGCAACTTTTGGCTCAGTCGATTTGTTCAATCGCCTGCAGGCATCTAGCTTTCCAGCTTCATTCCCCCAGCTCCGACGCGCATATATTCCTCATGCCTTCTACTCCTTCACAGGTTTAACTATCTGGGTACGTCCTTTCATTTCTCTTTTCGGTCTTCATCCCATTTTATCTGCATCAAAACGGTCAGACTGGTAATCTCTTACGTGTTTCTCTTCGGCCGTTACTCCTATCTGCTTCGATTATTGCCCGCCACAGTCATCTTCGGTGTGCCTTTCAGGCGGCGCTGCCTTTCCGCGTTCCACCCAGTGTGACGTCGTGGTAACGTCATCATTTTCACCCACAGTTTCAAAACATTTGATCTGCATCCTGACCTTTCTGATCCTTCACTCTCTCATTTCTCCCCTACGTTATTCGCTGTTAGAACTGCTGTACCTTTGCACCCCAGTTCGTCTTAGTCCAAGTTACCTTTCTTCACTGACATTTTACACTACCGCGACCACTTCGTACCTACATTCGTTCTGAGTTCCCCGGCTTTTTCACGGTTATCATCTTCTTGCTGCATAATGTACGTCCACCTGAAACCAGGGAGAGTGGAGAGAGAGTTCACTTGAAGTAATCGATCAGTAGAAGGAAAAAATTAATTCCGCGTGAAATTATGGAAGAAATGAAGCTGGAGGATAGGATCGGGGCAGAATGGGTGACGTCATAGCTGGATATTGAGTTCAGTTAATGAGCCATTTCAAGTGAGAGAAAAGAGACTGAATTCTTCGGTCAGAAATCGCTGAGAGGGTGATAGACTTATATGTGGTGGGACCTGATGGGGAAAAGAGTCTCGGCAAATAAAAAGACATCAAGGGGTTTCGGGTTACTCACCACGCTTGTTCTATTACTTACAGAACTGTTATATATATATATATATATCTTGGGCCAGCTTGTAGGTACTGATGCTGTTTCTATAGCTTCTTTCGGGTAAAATTCAGGACCACGGACGTAATATAACTAAATGACGATAATAAATCGCGGAGCAGATAAGGCACATCGACTGTCTGTGGAAAGTATCACAGCGACCTATCTAAAAACGTAAACGCTTTTGAAAGGACTTATTTCAAAGTGGAATTGGCAGGATTGGATAAGTTTGCAAGGAAAACAATCAGTGGAGGCAGTCATGCTTTATATAGGCTGATGGCAAAGTCTATAGGAAAACGGTCGAACAGAGGATTTATAATTCCAAAATGGTCAGCTTTTGGAAGGAAGAAATCAAATAATCTTGAAAGTCCAGGTAATTCAGAGTAACGGCCTAGAAGGGGGGCCTTTCTGGTCAGCCTAACTTTCAGTTGTTTGAAAGATGAGCAAGCTCAAAATAGTTGGAACGGAAAAGAATTCGTCTAAAGCATGAACGAATACAGACTTTGATTCAGAAGATCTGGTGTGCAAGTGGAGTTTACTCCACGTTCTGTGGTACATGAACAGAAAGAACCTTCAGCGCGGAATATTCCTCACAGGGCCTGTGGTGATGGCGTACTGTCTATTACTGAATTAACATCCAGTATCCGGGGAGAAGCATGACAGGTTGCAGGAAGGAGATTTCTCAGTTAATAGTTTAAGCACAAATACCAGGTTCAGCTTAATGCGATGAAACCACAGTGGTTCGACTTTGAGGTATAAACGTTATTTCTTGTAGTTTAGTTTCGACGACCAACTAATAAGGTGCTTTGTGAATCTTCTCTGAATACATTCAACAATAATCTTGTCCGATTTGTGCCAACCGGGGAAGATTAGGGGACAATATTCGAGAGGGGATCTGGCATGTACTTTGTTCATTTAAAGTATGCTGTACCTAGGCTGAAGTGATGTGAACAGAGGACCGAGACACTATTTAGCCTCCGCAGTTTGGAAGACAACATGTTTGGAGAGGTCAAAGGAGCTGGAACAATTTAAGTCAAATTATCGTGCTAAGGGCTGGCTTTCGATGGGCGAACTGCCAATGCTTAAGGAACCTGGATGAACGTGGCATTTTTAATGAATAAAATTACTCCCGTCAGCGGAGAATGTTTTTCTATCAGGTTGAGTATCCTTCATCATATGCGGCTAAGTCAGTGGAGATCTCAGGGATGGTGGTGCTGAGGCTTCCAGGCGAAAAAATATGGGCTATCTTAATGTCGTCCGTGAACAAGAACGGCGTGCCATTGGGCATTGCCGGAAGGAAGAGAAGGGGGCCTAAAACACTGCCCCGAATGACACCGCTGGTAACAAGCCTGCGACTACAGGTGTGCCTGCTAACCAAAACAACCTGCGATCAATGAGGCAAGCTTGATGAGAACCAAGAAAATAGTGGATTGGTTTTGCCGTATGATCGCAGCTTTTTAAAAGGTGGGGGTGAGGCACTCGACCAAAAGCCTTAAATAAATCTAGGTAAAGAGAAGTAAAAGATTCCTACTTTCAGCTGAGTTGGTGATAAAATTCAGAAAAATTTGCTGATAGGCCTTGCAGGTCCATGAACAGAGGAATCCTTATTGATTGTCGTTATTACTTTTGAGGATTGATAGGCAGCTAGTAACGCAACCCTTCTCTATTTTTCCATCATTTTGGATAAAACTGGGGTATGGTTTATGGAGCGACAGTTAGAAGCCTCATGTAAAGGTTTCTTTTTCTGAATCGAAACGATTACCGAGCGCCTCCAATTAGGAGGTAAGGTGCTATCAGTAAAAGAAATAGTGAATAGGATGAGCATAAAGAGGGGAAAGTCCGGTCAACCCTAGGCAAGAGCAGCTGGCTTCATACCATCGGGGCCTAATCTAGGGAAGGGTTTGCTATTGGATAATAGCTCGGTAACACTCTTGCCACCCGATGGTATGGTAGTAAGGACGGGGTCAGCAAGGGGAAAAGATCTGGGAGGGGCAATGACATTAGCCGGGGCCATAGCTGAGGCAAAGACTGCACTGAAGTCTTTGGCTGTGCAAGTGAGGAGGTGATAAATTAGTTGTGACCCGGGATCGGGAGTTGGAAGTCAGCCTTGATATCGGCGTCTCTAGATTCATGCGGAATAGGAAAATGTTGTGATTCATCTAGACAACTCAATGCTTTAGCTTCCTGGTCACGAAGTTGCGTATTATCCTGTCGCTGAATCAGCTTGGAAAGGCGGTTCATTTGAATAAAAACTGAGAGGTGGTCGCAGTCATTTGGTTGCTTGAGAAGCTTATGGTACTTCTTGTGCAGTGGTGGGACGGGGGACCGCTTTTAAGTGCAGCCTGAAAAGTAAAATAAAGTTCGTTCAGACAGTCGGAAAAGGGGGGGAAATATCCGCTGTAATCTGAGAGTCATGTGTGAGGAAGTAATCACCCCATTCTTTTTGACCAATAATTGTTAGTAACAAAGTCTAATTTTTGCATGGGAATGTATCGTTGGAGGGGTGTGTTGGATTAGGAGGGCCACTAAGGGACAGACGGTAGGCAACCGTTTTGCGGCCACTGCCGGTGAAATTTTGCATTACTGACAGGTCCGTGAGAAGCATGTTATGAGTGGATGTCAGATCTAGCATATTCCCACTTCTGGTAGGTTCGAGAACATCAAGTCCAGCCACAAAGATGGATACCAGAATTTAGGTCCATAAGATTATGAGGGGCCGGGAGGGTAGGTCAGCAAATTTGAGGGAGAATAAAGTCACGCTCAATAAGCTTCTTGCCGGAAGGAAGAAAACTGAGGTATTCAAAAGATCTAGTAAAAAGTGGAAACAAGGAACTAGGGGAGTTTGGCGAGCGGAACAAGCAGCCTATGTAAAGAACAGTGCTTTGGAGGCTGATAGTGAACCGGAGATAATCGGGAACGGAATCAAGCGCAGCATGCAAAAGAAGGGTCATGGTGCGGATTTTTTTGACGCGGGCTAGGCATCCACTACTATGCCGGTTCGGCCTGTTGGTCCTTGAAGGACTGTACCCCACCAAAGATATTTGATCACTGGGAGTGTTCTCAGACGGCCAGGACTCCTTTATCAAAATAATGTCCTGATTATATGTGAGGAAACGTTTTAAGTAGCAGCAGTTTCCTGAGAATAGTGAGAGTTGAACGGAGCTAAATATATGCCACATGTTGGAGGTGGTACAAGCACATCAGAGGGTAGCGCAAGTTGGAAAAAGACAAGTTGTTGCTATTGGGAGGAGGAGAGATCAGAGTCTAAGGGGACCATATGAATGTTGAGGCTAGTGGAGGTTCATATGGGGTGGCTTTCAGCAGAGCTGAGGCAAGTGGTGCAGGGAGATGCATTGCTAGGTGGTAGGACTACCGTGCATGTACTGAGGGGGGAAAGTTGGAGCAAAGGGAAAAAGCTGTGAAATTTGGTGGGTCGAGAGCAGGCGGGGGCGATTAGAAGAGGTTGAAAAATACCAACCAGTCAGAATTGGGTATTGACTGGAGGAAGGATGCAGAGGGCAGGGTTAAAAATGTTTGAGGGATAGGGGTGCAAAGGGGTAGGTTAACCGGCTCGTTATGGGAAGGGCAAGGCAAGTTGGGCTGAACACCCTATAGGGAGAATTTATTATCGGGATCAGTGTAGATAGTCATCAGGTGTGGAGTACGACGAGAGGCAGAGGGAGAGCCGTGCAAAGGGCGTATTCTAGTATTCGCAGGCAGCGAATGAGGTGAATTAGTAGGGCCGCCGAAGCATATGAACGAGGCCCACTTTCCACGGTCGAAACCAGATTCAGTGAGCGAAGACGGGATGAGTAAAGAAGAGACCGCTGAATGAAGGAGAGGTGTGTGAGAAGGATGGAAAACTGGTAGACCTATCCTCTGAACGGCGAGTAGTTTGCCATCGGAGGGAACAGAGAGCGAATAAGAGTTATGGGTGCGCACAACATGCGGCAAAGTGGGAGAGCTGGAGAAAAGTTTTTGTTTTTTACTGGGTGGCATTAAGGAGGAAGGAACGGACATACCTAGATCAACAGTAATGAGATCAAATTTCAAAGAGTCCGTGGCGAGGGCAGACAAGGAAAAGCGGGTGGTTGTGAAAAAGCAGAGGGCTCATGTGGAGAATAGACGGTGGGGACGAAGGAAGAAGCGGTGGGGCAGTCAGCTATTTGTGTCGAATGCTCAGGATCACCGAGCGTCATTCTCGCAGGGAAAGTCGAGAAATATATAGTAACCTCCCTCCGAAGAAGGGTTTTAACTCCTCCTGTGGGGAGAATTAGAATTTATGGAGTTACGCATTTTGAAGAATTCTTTGGCAGATGGACTATTCCCAAATTGCAGAAGGACTTGGCAGTTAAATCGCTGAACGCGCCTACGCAGTCCTCCTATTTAAGGAGGGAGATGGGCCGTATCACAAGCATTCAGTGATGCGCGCTTGACGTGCTGGAGGGTTATCCTCTCTGGGACGTTGAACACGACTGTATTGTTGGAGTTTCTCATTATCACGATAGCTTTGGATGCAGCAGTGTCAATGAGGGGGCCAGCCGCTACCACGGCATGTAGGGTAGAATGTTCGATGCTTTCGGTGACGTACAGTAGGGGGCGAGTTTCGATACAGTATGTCCCAACTTTAAAGGTTGGGGCTTTGTATCTGAAACGACTTGATCTAGAACAGCCGTTCTTTCCGTCGTCAGGCCTAACAGTCACAGATATCAACCAAGCCTTTTTCTACAGCTGCGGGAGTTTGAATGAGTCTATTTTTCTAGTGGCCGGGATATGGGAGGATGGGGTTATCATAGGAAGACTTTTACTGCGCGTGGCACTATGATGTATCCAGAAGACGCTGCTATCGAAGCAGAACGCTGGATGCACACTGAAGCCAGGTTAGAATTTACAGCTGAGAAAAATTTCCCGAATTCCCCGGGGTTACCGAAATGCCTCAGGAAGAGGCAGTTTCCAACATTGCCTAAGATAGCTAAGCGAAAGCTTTATCGATGAAAGCTCGCGAAACCACATGGTGTAGAACCCGGCCACCCACTGGTTGGCCGGATAAGGCCATCAAATGTAGAGAATGTAGCTGAGAGCTTCACAGAGGTTCTGGCAAGCCTAAATCGGACACTGATTTCTGTAGAACTGTAGGCATAACTGGCGTCCTTTGTGAAGATCGAGCCCACATGTGTCAGCACTTACTGGACCACACCATGCTGAGCCCATCCAAGCCCGGATTCCTAGGAGGTAAATCTTGTCTGACCAACCTCCTAGATGACTCGACGACTGGATGGAAGGAAACAAGCCAAAGTAAGCTAGCCGGACTTCAGCGGGGCGTTCATCTCCTTTAGTCGTCGTCTTTTGCTGTGCCAGATAGGAAAGTTCGGTATTGGTAGGCCAGTACATAGGTGGATGGAGGACTTTCTTCCCTGCAGGAGGTTTTGCCTCAAAGTATGGGACGGGTGCTCTAGCTTAGCGAATGCCACCATTGGCGTACCTCAGGGATCTGTACTGGACCAGATGCTATTCTTGTTGTTTGTTAACGACCTGACATCCGCCCTTCTGTAGCCCAGTTTCGTTTTTTGTGGACAACGTAGAGGATGTCGGATCTGAGGGTAGAGCCGGGTTAGGCAGGGATATGGGAACCGTCCTGGACTGGGCATACGGGTGTGGCTTACCGACGGAAGCTGGGAAAAGCCATTATGTATCAAGGGCAACATTAGACTAACGGTCACTCATGACCAGGGGTTGTTCAACGTAGAAGCAGTCATTAGGGTTGAAGACCTCGGTATCTCCATGAGCAGCGACTTTGAATTATTGGACCGGTGCAATGCTGCCGCACAATGCTCTGGTAACGAGCTCGTTAGACCGCGATCAGCACTGCCATGCCGGCAGCCGGAAATATTCTCACCTATTTACGTGGCTATACTAAGACCTTACTTAGAAGGTAGTGTGCAGGCTTGGCCACCCTTTTACAAATGACGACTCATTCTTAGCGGAACTTCAGCGTCTGGCAACGGGGGTGAAAGACAGAGAGGTAAAAGATACGAACGGGGGCTGTGCGGTCTCGAACTTTTCGAGGGGATCTCACAGAAACTTTAAGGGGCTGAAGGGTTTTTCTGGTCCCAGGCCGAATGGTCTTTATCAAGTGGCTCCAGATTCCAGAACAAGGGGACCCGAGAAGAAGCTGAGGGAAGTCAGGGCTAGGTTGACAACCAGGTCGCACTTCTATTACAAGAGGGTAGTGATAATTCGGGACAGCCTGCCTGGTGGATGGTAGGCCTGAAGACCATCCAGTCCCCCGGGGGGCCTAAAATATTAGGTGGACTGAGATAACACCTGGCAGTGAGTTTTGAAAATGTTCAGTAGATGTACTAACGATGAAACCGTGGCCTGTCTGAGATGCATAGTAATTGGCCTTTCTGTTAGATGCTTAGTGTCTCTGTGAACACCGACGATTCAGCTGACGGGCAATGGGATTTTGTCTTTTCTCCTTATTCTCAGCGAATATTCGACAAAAAGCACTGGGCAGCTTTGGATGCATAGCTAGTGCACTAGATTGGCCGTGGCCATTACCTTTTCTGTTCAAACTGAACCGAATGTACTTGATGCCCAGTTGACAGTCAGTGACAGCACAAATAAAAGCCTGAAGTCGGTGACGCTGGTGCCTGCGTACAGGAGCTCAGTTTCTCACGCTGATGAACGTGAAGATCTGCTAGTGCCTGGCACTGTCTGTTACTGTTCAGTCCTGGGGGATCATAATGCACCAGAGATGGGTTGGCAGGCAAATTGGATGCCTGTGGGGTCTCTCGGCTAGAGGCTGTCTGACCGCACTAAGGACGAGGCACTAGTGCAGCACATCCACCAGCACACCGGAAAGAGAGAGGGCTAGACTTCAATGACACTGGAACCTTGCACTTTTCGCAGAAGGCCGCAGAGCGAGTACGCCGACAAGAAAATTATTGAAAAAATGCACAGATGAAAAATAGGAGACCTTAATGGCATGATGACTGCGGAGTCAATCATAAGAACAGTGTACAACAGATTGGAATAAGAGCTTTTGCGACTCCAAGTGCGACAAACTTAGAAATAGCCAGAGGAGAGCAGGAAAGCATCGGGCAGATTATCCACGTAGACGTAGGTATGTTACGAAGTAACAACCAGGAGATGGAATAATGGTTTTGGACAGATGCAGAGCGCGATTGCTGAGGTGGATGGTGTTCAGCAGTGGAAATGGAGTAGGGAGTACATAACCACCAGATTGTCCGTTATAAATGATAGAGAATACGACGATGGCGAAGAGAATAATGGAACCGGTGGCCTCGACAGGGAAAAGGGATCACAACACAGGATTCGGACTAAAGTAGGGACAGTCGACGGATGTGGTGGTTGAAACTGGAGGTCCTATAACGGTGAACTCAGTTGTATAGCAAACAAGCAATAACTCCGGAGGGACTGGGGGACAATCGAGTGTTGTTGATGAGAAGGCCGGGGGATTTCAGGTGATGGGACGAGAACTGTTTGCGTAGGTTGCGTAGTATAAAGATGACAATGTGAAAATAGAAGGCAAATCAGTGTGGAGTGAGGAAAGGCACAGCAATTACAGGGATGCGTAGTTCGCCGAGAAGATAATGAACATTGTAGTAGGTGTGTCCTGCCATAATGACAGGTAACTGAAGCTGCATGACACTTTAGTGAGAGGGTTCGAGTGTAACAACAGACAGTGTGGTAGCTGGTCACTTACAGAATTATATATATATATATATATATATATATATATATATATATATAAACCATGTCAGGGGAAATGATTCACAGAAATCGAAAACAAAATGCACATCTTGTGGGAGGGGGGGGGGGAATGTCAGAGTGATGAAACGAAGGCCAACGGAGGACAGGTGAGCACTCAACTGGTGGACAATGATTTATCAGCATGAAGGCGGTACTTGGGTAATGAACCAGTCCTGGGTGCATGAACGAAGAGCACGAAATGGTGATGTTTTTGCAGGTGGACGGTAAGCGTACAAGTTGTTGGCTATTCTGGCAGGCACCTTGAGGTATGACACTTGCAGAACTGCATGACAAATATATCTGAGCCGTATAAATATGGGAGGGTCAGGCGGCACACTGAGATCAGGATGCGGAGATCAACTGGCACCGTAAAAACGAGTATTTAGAGTGGGGGAGAGGGCAAATGATTGCTAATCACAGGTTTAACTTCCAGGGGACTACGAAATATATTTCTCCAAAGTTCGACGTCTGTCGATTTTTAGTGAGGAAATGAACAGTGACAGTAGAATTGCCAGCAAGTGGAGAGTAGCCGTGAGTTCTGACATGGCAGGTAGGCAAGATTACGGAACGGACAGGAGAGTAAGAATACGTAGGATGCGGAGAATGTAGGCGGAGTGGAGCTTGCCAAAGTCGCTAATTATTGTATAGGCGATTATGGGTTGCCAAGGAAAGGAGGGGGTTGCTGGACTGGAATGAATGCTACACGTTTTTGAGCACATAGCCGAGGTGGTAAATTTGTGGAGATTGAATGGATCAGCTGCAATCCCAATGTTGAGAGCGGGCTCGATGGAAGAACAGCCACTGGAGATGACAGAGCAGATGGCATGTTTGCGGCAGCAGTACGAGCTTGACGATGAGGTTCCAAAATCCACAAGCGGTGCTGGTGAACGAAACTGACCGTACGCTGGACACCCAACCTGAAAACCGACTTTGGTGACAGGAGGTGTGATCCACCAACCTAGTTGCGCCCACACACCGTTGCAGACGTCCTGCACGCATGATACGCACCGGCCAATGCAGTAGATCTGACCGCGTCCAGCGACTTTGGAATTAGGATGAGTTGTAGCGGTGCGAACAGTAGAGTAGTCAGAGCTCTGGTAGCTAGGTTGGGGAGTTCCAAAGATCAAAGCCATTTGGAGAGAAATCGCGTGAGGTGCGAACACCACACCGTGCTGATGGTCCAACTTTGTATCCAGCGAGAAAAGGTGCCAGTCGGTGCTCGCGGGATCGGATGAGCAAAAAGGCCCTGGGTGGGTTAAGTCTTGAATAAAATTCGAAACGGACTGCAGTCCGACATTGGTGCCAGCAGTGGAGTTGGAGAGAGATGTAACGATAACGCATGGTAGAAGCTGGGTGGAGAATGGATTGACCAGGAGGAGAACTAGCCACTACTTCGATAGACAGTAGGTCTTAGAATCTAGTGTCAGACTAACCTGAGCCTCAGCGTGGACCAATGATAAGTCTTGAAGATCAGAAATGAGCAAAACTGAGTGTGAGTAGGTACGAGCAAATTAACTGGGGGTGCCATGGAGCAGACTGTAAGGACGAGGAGCAGTTATAGGTCGAGCGGTAGGGACAGTGATAAGAACGGGATGGCAACTGGTAGCAGCTGATGGGGTTATTAGGAAAGCTTGTATAAGGAAATTGTGCGGTTCATGACTTGCCAATGTGTAAGAGGCTCCTTGGAAAAGAAATGCACACAGAATGAGGTTAAGAGATTAGCCAGAAGCCAGATCCTACTTTAAAAGCACGAAACTCAGATATGTTGGTGTCAATTAATATCGGGGCATTATCGACGGTAAGGCAATGTGCTATTGATGTTTTGGAGTGAGTGGGGAGACATTGACGAATTTCAATGAGAAGTTTATTCCGAAGTCTGGAACACTTTAGCAGAAAGAAATTAAATATCATGGATAACCTAGCATTCGGAATAAAAAAAAGATGCGGATCTCTGTGGCGGAGGGAGTAGAGAGTAGGTGACTGGACACATGGTGTGTCGGTGGAGGAAAATGCCAGGCGATGAATAAGCCTATGGAGGAAGTAAAGGTTGGGTTTTATACGTCTTAGCTAGAGAGTTTCGATGTGGAGGACGGCGTAGCTCTCCTTATAACTAGGTGTGGTGGAATAACCAAGCAGCTGATTCGTGAATGAGCTTTGTACTTTCCCTAAAGTTATTCTGTCGGAGTCGAGAAAGTTAATGAAGATGATAGGACAGTATCCTAGGCAGAGTCGGACATAGGACAGATACGATAGGAGTTTTATCGCACAGAACGGGAGATCAGCTTAGAAATCCGAAGGACTAGTTCGCCTTGGCAGCTAGAGGAGAAGAGCTTCGAGAAGGTTAGGGTGCACGGGTAGTGTAACCCAAGATCTCGTACTGAAAGATTGTGAGCAACAGGGGAGTTTTGTAAAAGAAAAGCCTTTGGAGGGGCTTGAGATACAGGGCCATAAAGTTGCAGTCCTGAACAGAAAATTCAATTTTTCAGGAATGACGCTATTATTTAAGACGTTCTTGATTGTACGGTATGCTGGAAGTTGCTTCATTAAAGTTGGGGGTGATAACTCATACACCATTTTTATGTCGTCCTCAAAGGTGAGCGAGGTATCGTGATGAATTTTACAGATGTTGATAATGTATATTAGGAATAGAGATGGTCCCAGAGAGCTTCCTTGAATGGCATCACCGGTAACGGGGGAGGGTTGTGAGAGATGTTTGCCGATTGAGACGGCTTGGCTGCGGTGGGAAAGTTAGGAAGAGAACCAGTGGAGAATAAAGGACTTAAGTCCAACGGCTTGGAGCTTGGTCAGGAGTCGCGAGTGAGAAACGCGGTCAAATGCTTTATTCATGTCCAAGAATGTGACAGTTAGGTATGTTCTACCGTCTGCAGCCCCAGTGACCATGTTGAAAAAGTCAAGTTGACAGGCTTCATAAGACCGAGTTTTTAGAAAGACTTGTTGGCCTTTATGTGTCATGTGATTAGACAGTAAACACTCAGAGTGGAGCCTTTTGACTAAGCGCTCAAATACTCCAGAAGCCACGGGTGTTTGGGTAATCGGTCGGTAATCCAAGGGGCCAAAGTGAGGACCCCATTGTGGCAAGAGTTAATGGTGGTTATTTCCCACTGTGACGGGAAAATTCCAAATTTCAGAGATGAGTTTAAGATATTCAAAAAACAACTGCAGCACCAGACCCGCCAAGTCGAAGCAGCTCTGATCGAATTTTGTTCAACACCGGGCGGGCTGAGGGTTTTACGTTGCGGAATAAACCAGACACTTCACTGAGCGTAAGTTCTATATCGGACAGAGTGGATGCGTTAAAGGGAACTGGTGGAGTGTGTGCACTTCCAGACCTATCCGTGACCATGTGCAACATATTGCGTGACTTATTCTCTCCAAGCTTCGTGCTTCTCGTGGTTCATGAAATTCTCCGCGGAGAAAAGCTCCCCCCTATATTACGAGTGTGACGAACCTCCCGGTCAAGTTTGTCTGGACGGCCTACTCATCCCCATGGGCCCTACCCTTATTGATCTTGGCGTACGCTACTCTCGTTCCTCTAACTTTTCAGAACAGGCATCGTTCCAAATCGCTAAAGCTAAACGAACCCTAGGCATGATCCATCGACGTTTCTTACTACCAGACAGTCGCCTCTCACATGTAAGACCGCTCCTAGAGTATTGTCCAATTACCTCCAGCCTCTGGCTACTTTCCTCTGTTTTGTCTCTTGAGAACGTACAGCTCACCTCCACCAAAACGCGGGTGGGTGTATTCGTAGTCCTAACATACCACCAGCTCTGTGGGCTCCTACAAATTGAGCCTCTGTGGATTCTTTGCATGAGGCTCAACCTGATTTTTTCTCTTTAGCTGATACAAAACCGGGCCTTCACGTCCTACCATATCCCATCCACCGACCCCTGCTCCTACCCCGTGTAACGAACGTTTGAGCAATGCGTAGCCAAATTCGCAACGGATCCCGAAATCAAAAGACGATTATCCGTGATATTCTACGATACTAGATTATTACATGAACAATGACATAAAAAATATACAAACCTCAATAATACGATCACAAGGACTCAACAACGAGAAACCGAATAGCAGCGTGTGAGCAAACAGCACGTGCGTCACGCAGGTCCTGAACAAGGATGTGCCAAAGTAGCGCTCTGGGAGCGAACAAACAACAATTGGTCCAGAAAAACAACCAGTTCGTAAGGACAAGTCAACAGTGTAGGCAAATGAGTGATGTTGGGAAAACACTGAATCGCGAGGGAAATAGGGGGATTTTCCACGACCGGCTGTTACACCGCCCACCCAAATCCTCCTGGATCCTTAGCAGAGTCAAAGGTTCGGTATAAAAATACTGATTTTTTCTACCTACCTAGGCCTTTCTGTCAGTGCGCGCGTCTAATGCTCGTCGTCAGTGTTCTACTACTGGTCGCACCTAACCCATTGGATACATAGACGTGAGGCTAGTCTTCATCTTCCACGAGACCAAATGACCGATGGCGGGCGTGAAGGATCACATAGATGTTGTCCTCGTAAAGGGCCGTCCGGTCCTGGACGTATGTGCTTGAGTGTGTGTGAATGTGTGTGTGTGTGCCGAGGTGTACAATGAAATCACAGGTATGACTACACATCAAAGGAGGATTTTCTGCAATGTCAACAAAAGACCGCGTGGCAAGAAAACGAGTAAAATGTAGCATGTGTGTGTGACATGAGCTCCGCTACTTCCACATATGCAAGGGGCATTCGGTAACGTCAACAAAAAGCAAAACAACGAACACTGTCACATGTTTGATGGGGTTACGGGATGTAGAGTGCGCCGTGCATGCGTGTATGCATCGGGATGTACAATGGGATCGCATTCATCACCACATATCGGAAAGAACCTTCTGTAATATCAACGAAAGACCGCGAGCACTGTGATGTGTTTGACGGAGATCGTGTGGTATATATGGTGTTTCTTTATCCACCTCGATGACTGGTGTGAAAAGGTTTACTAGGCCTCAGGGTTATCAGCTCCTCCGTCTTCGCTCTCGAGTAGGTTAATAGTGCGTATGTCACGAATGAGCACTCCGTTAGCTGTCTTCACCTTCACCGTTCTTATCATTCCGTCAGTGCTTTTGATGGTTTCCATAACTACTCCCAAAGACCGCGTTCGTCGGCAAACATAACCACGTCCCCAACTTTGAATGGTCTTGTTTTGGCCAGCCACTTCTGTCGAGTCTGCAAAGCCGGTAGGTACTCCCGCAGCCATCGCCTCCAGAAGACCTTGGCCAGATAATTCGCTTGCTTCCATCCGTGGAGGTAGCTCCTGAAAAGGTTTATCGGCCCTTGGAAACCCTCGTTCGACCTTAGCGTCAATAAGTCGTTTGGGGTGAGCGCCAGGTGGGTGGGGTCGCCGTTCAATACTGGAACTAGGGGGCGGTTGTTCATGATTCGCTCCACCTCAGTCATGACGGTGTTTAGCGTCTCGTCATCAGGCGGCTGCTGCTCCATGATTGACAGCAATATCCGTCTGGCGGACCGGATCATGCGTTCCCATACGCCACCTCGGTGGCTGGCCTGTGGGGGGTTGAAATGCCATTGTATGCCGTAGGCCACGGTTCGGTCCTGCAGTTCGTCCCTGTTAATGTTCTTGTGCCAACGCTGCAATTCGCGGTGAGCGCCCACAAAGTTCGATCCATTATCTGAGTATATATCGGCCGGTACGCCTCGTCGGTTGATAAATCTTTGCAAGGCCCGTAGAAACGAATCGGTCGTCATCGAATGTGCGACTTCTAGGTGTACCGCACGTGACTTCATGCACGTCATGATACATCCATATCGCTTTTCTAATCTTTTCCCGCACTTGATCCACAAGGGCCCAAAATAGTCCAACCCAGTGTCACTGAACGGCCACCAGCCCGTATTCACCCTGCATTCTGGTAGTGGGGCCATGAGTTGTTTGCCTGCTGTGGCGTTGCGTCTCCTGCATTGCACACACCGTCGGATTACGCGTTTTACAGTCTCTCGTCCTCTCAACAACCAAAGGCGCTTTCGGATGACGCCTGTCACGTGACTTTCCCCGGCATGTCCCTCCACGGCGTGGACGTGTTGAATCATTAGCTCTACTGAACTGAACTGCGGTACACCAGCGGTGCGGTCGTCTCCCTCGGTGAGTGTAGCTGTTTTTGAAATTTTTAGAACACACAGCTCGTCCTCCTCCATTTAAGTTTATCTTTATCTGTGCTGACTGGATCCTGAATAATGTCAATGCCCCCCACCACTGATATAACCGCTTGCTCAGATGAGGCTACTTTCCCCATGAGGCAGTGCGATTCCCCCTCCGTGGCCAATGCCTCACTCCTCAATCCGGACGAAACGGTCCTTCATAATGCGCTGGAAACGGATGCACTAAAATGTGCAGTCCAAAGTCAGGCTGCAGAGATAGCCGAGCTAAGGGCCACCGTCAGCACCCTTAAGGATGAGCTGTCCAGCCTGAGGAGTTTGGTAATAAAATCCCTCCCGGTGTCCCAGGCAGCCGATCAGGTTTGTAGAGTTTCTGAGCAGCAAATTCTTGACGCCGCAAAGATTTTACAAGATACCTAGATTTGCTCCAAGCGAGTCATCCTTTGGGGCCGCTTCCTCAGTTCAGATCACCCTCATGACACCTACGCCCAGATGTTTAACCGCCTTAAGCTCCCTCTCCCACTTAAATGTCGGTCCACTTGGTTGGTAACCAAACGCACCAACCGGGTTCACGGTATTCTCATTGTAATGGGTTCCACAGATGCAGCCAAACGAATTGTTTCCTTGGCCGCAAAGCTCAAGGAAGAAATTAAAGGGCTCAAGGGCGTATCCATTGATAAGCCACATCATCTGAGGCTCCGCAGTGAGAAGGCTAAGCCAAAAATTCCACAAAAAGCCGATCCTAAGCTGAGAGTGCTGCCAGTTGTCCAGGTAACTCGCCTTGAGGACCGAGCTGCATGCCCACCATCCCTCGCTTCCCTACTGACACAATTTCCCGTCGCCGAAAGTACTCCCAGTAGTAGGCCTAGTGCCACTAACTATCTGTCGCCTACGAAAAGCATCCCAGGCCCCATCATAGCCAACAAGACTGTTTCAACGGACGAGACTCACTCATCCTTGAGCCAAGACATGAACCTGCAACCTGTTTCTACTGAAAGAAGCAGTGAGGAGGTTAAAGCACCAGATAATATATCTGGTGCTGTCATGAAAAATAAGCCCACCAACAAGAGAACTCAGAATAGGGCATCAAGCAGTGCGCAGAAGGGCAAACCACAAAAGGCAGCCCACCCTTTTCGGAGACCGAAGGATGTAGGCCGTCCACCTGGATTGATACCCCCCAGGTTACTAGACATCAAAACCTACCGGTCCCCCCAGCAGTCTGCTTACCCTCTAGCCCCCCAATATCTTCACCCCCCGACTCTCCCAGGACCTCCTTTCCATCCTCAAATCCCCCTGTTTCCCATTCCTCAAACCCAAAACCAGCTGCCTCTGGCGATTCTGCAACAACTCCTGAGCATGTGCTCAAGTGTTTTTACAGCAATTGCCTGAGTGTGTTGAATAAGATCCCGGAGCTTCGGCAGCTTGCAGTAGATAAGGAGCCTCAGATCATAGCCCTCACAGAAACCTGGCTCACCCCTGACATACTTGATGCCGAAATATCCATTCCGGGATACTTCACAGTAAGGCGGGACTCCAGTAGAGGTCGTGCCGGCGGGGTCATCATATACTACGATAATTCGATCCCTTCTCTCACCTTACTGACAACACCAACCTTTTCATGTATTGATTGTCTGTGGGCCGTGTTTAACCTCTCTAGGACAGATACCCTATTGCTTGGTGTTGTCTACCGTCCTCCCGCATGCAATTCAACTGACAGCATAGGTCTCATAGACTTATTAGGCTCCCTGAAAAGCTATACAGACTTCACCCATCTGTTAGTCACTGGTGACCTCAACTCTCCCAGTACAAACTGGTAAAGAGCTGATGCCCCGGATATCACTTTCGGTAAACCCCTCCTTGGTCTCGTACTGAAAAACTCATGGGTGCAGAACGTAAGAGATCCGACTAGATATCGCACAGGCCACGCCCCGTCCCTACTAGACCTGGTCATCACCAATGATCGGTTCCTAATAGATGTGGTGCATTACTTGCCGCCCCTCGGCAAAAGTGATCACATTCTCATTGGATTCGATTATATCGTGAGATGGCTTCCTCTTCCGTCAGAAACTAAAATTTTGAGATCCTTCAAAAGGACCAACTTTGACCAAGTCTGTGCATTTTTTCGCTCCCAGCTAAATTTAACTAACCCAGGTAACTCTGCGGATGAGATGGCAGAGAATCTCAGAGAGTTAATCTCCTTAGCTGATAGGCATTTTGTCCCCAGAATTCGTCGCCCACAGACCGCTAAGCGACCCCTCCCTCGCCCCATTAGGCGCATTCTAAACGAACGCGCACGCCTCTTTGCTAGATATAAAGCCACAGGCCTTGCCCGTGATGCAGAAGACTTCAGGATCATAAGGAGCATATGCAAAGACAAGATTAGGTCCTATCAGAATGCAGTCCAGCGATCTGTACTTGATCGAGCACGGACCAATAAGGCATTTTTCTTTCAGTACATGCGCCGTCTAAGGGGCGCAGCTCCGACGCCATTAGCTCTCAAAGATAGTGCCGGATCTCCAATCACTTCCCCTAGCCAAGTAGCCGAGGCATTCAGCTCCTACTTCCGTACAATTTTTAGCTCCCTTCCCATATCATCCCACCTTACTATGCACCCGTTATCTCTGACCACTACCCTTAACCGCGTAACTATTCCCATTGGTGCAGTCGCTCAAGGTTTCCGACGGCTCAACCAATATTGCTCTACGGGTCCTGACCTAATCCACCCCCGTATTCTCAAGGAAGCCGCGGATACATTAGCTGCTCCTTATGCCTCGCTTTTTCAGCAATGTGTTGACGATGGAGTTTTCCCCCGTAACTGGAAAAAAGCAGTGATCGCACCCATCTATAAGAAGGGTAGTAGACACCTTGCTTCTAGTTACAGACCCATAAGTCTCACTAGCATCCCTAGCAAAATTTTTGAGGGAATTCTTAAGAGTGAGATTCTTTCCCATCTTCATAGAAATAAGATCCTCTCCCCGACCCAACATGGGTTTCTTCCTGGCAGGTCATGCATCACCAATATGCTTACTGTCATGGATAGTCTAACGAAAGCCTATGATGATGGCCAGCTCTCACACGCTGTATTCATCGATTTTGCTAAGGCCTTCGATAAGGTCCCACATGCCCCTCTTCTTTATAAGCTGCAGACATACGGGATCACAGGCTCCATGTTGGCCATCCTACGTAGCTTCCTTACCGACCACACCTTTGTGGTTAAAGCCGGGAATGTTTCGTCTCAACCCTCCCCAGTTACAACTGGGGTCCTCCAAGGGTCGGTCTTAGGTCCTCTTCTTTTCCTGATCTATATAAACGATCTACCGACAGCCCTTCCTGCGAACATTGCCATGTACGCAGATGATGTAACCCTCTGGAGTTCAAGCGTTGAAGAACTGCAAATTGCAGTTTATGAAACAAAACGCTGGTCCGAGGATTGGAACCTCCCATTTAATGATGACAAATGCGTGAGCATGTCTTTCGGCAGAGAGACTGGTCACACGTTTTCCATTAATGGAGCAGCCACTCTGCCAAGGGTTGACCGACACAAGGTGCTCGGTTCCTGGTTAGATTGTAACTTATCCTTCTCTCATCATCACGAACTTGCGAGCAAGTCTGCCTTTCGAGTCCTAAACATGATTCGAAGGTCCTTCCCGCGCATATTTAAGGATGATTTCCCCATAATTTTCGGCACTTATATCCGACCTCTGCTGGAGTACAGTAGTCAGATAGTGCAGTCTGGTCTTGTCCGAGACCGTGAGATCCTAGAAAGGGTTCAGTGGGCCTCCACCAAGGCAGTAAGTGGTCTATCCCATCTACCTTATCCCGTCCGCCTCTCACTCCTCAACCTCTATCCCCTTGACGTAAGACGCGTAAGAGGTGATCTGTTTTTGATGTTTCACCTTTTTGAAACAGGTCAAAGGGATTGCTTCTTCTCCGTCTGTCCAGCCTCCTCTCTCCGTGGTCACAACAGAAAAGTTTTCAAACCGAGGCCACGCACTTCACTAAGGATTAACTTTTTTAGCTATAGGGTTATTACCATGTGGAATGCACTTCCGGAAGATATTGTTCTCTCGCAGAACAAAACTATCTTCAAGAAAAAGCTAGACCTCTACCTGGGTCTCTCCCAATAATTCCCTCTGTCAAAAAACAAAATAGTTGTCTTTTATCGCATATATGTTCATGAATGCCGCACCCCCACTCAGCTTAAGGCACTGTCCACAGTGTGACACTGAATGAGGTTATATGTGTCTTGTTTTCGCTGCCAACCCCGCCCTCCCTTCTTTTTGCTCTTGTTTCAGCTCGGTGAATCCGACAGAAGATCAAAGATTTCCTAAAGAACCGGGACAATTGGGCTCAAAGCCTCGAACCCGTGTAGTACTTCAAGACTTCAAGACTACAGGTTGTCCCTCAGGCAGCAGTATAGAATACTTTGTGTCGAAGTTCAGGTGGGCGTTGGCCAGCCTACCATTCACCCGCAGCAGTCCGTCGATGAGTTTGGGTTTTAAACGCTTCAGCTCGCCTCTTGGAGATGGTATGTATTTATTGGTTGGTCCCACTTCTTCCGCCCTCTTGAGTTCTCGGGCGAAAGCCTCGCGTTGTATCATTCTGAAAATATCGTACCCTGCCGCTTGTAGCTCATCGGGACATATCGGGCCGACCCGTATCCGGCCCGAGGGCCGTAGCCCTTTCATGACTGGTAAATTTCTCTTGAACCTGGTTAACCAAACTAGCGAACGAAGCGTCTTCATCCAGGAAGAAAACCTGACCAGTCGCGATAGAATGGATGTCTCTTCGACGACGTTGGCCACCATCACGACGCCTTTGATCTCCAGTTCCACTTCCGTAGGGGTTTTTAATTCGAACACGGGCCAGTCCTGTTTGGGCAATTGCAGGAAGTTTGGCCCTCTCGTCCACGTGTCCAGTTGCCTGAAGTTGTTCACACCTCGGGAGCACAGGTCAGCCGGATTATCGCCAGACCTGACATGACTCCACTGGTGCGTGGCTGATTCATCGTGGATAATCGTGAGCCGGTTAGCAACGAAAGTACTAAACCGGCTCCGTACGTTGTTAATGTAGTAAAGTACTATCGTTGAATCCGTCCAGAAGCTCACCGACCAAATGTAGAGATCGAAACATCTCTTCACAGCTTGCACCACCCTGACTGCCAACACGGCTGCGCTGAGTTCAAGGCGTGGGATTGAGACCGACTTCAGTGGAGCAACGCGGGCTTTGGCGAACAGGATCCTCGTGGTATATTGTCCATCTCCTGCGCACCATCGTCCGTACACCACAGCTCCATAACCGACTTCGGATGCATCGGAAAAGGCATGTAGTTCTCCAGTCCGTGTCGTATGGCCAGGAGTCAAACATCGTGGGATTCTCATGTCCCCTAATTTCTTCAAGGTGTTCAAAAATTCTTCCCAGTCCAACCGGTCCCCTCGGTCCAGTGACTGGTCCCAATCAACTTTCTTACGGCACAGCCGCTGCAGCAAGATCTTTCCGGGTAGCAGCCATGGTGAGACGAAACCGAGCGGGTCGAACAAACTTTAGACAGCAGATAGTATGCCACGACGGGTTATTGGCAGCTCGGGAACGTTTAGTTCGAAAACAAAATCGTCCGTTTCCGCGTCCCATTGTATCCCTAAGGTGCGCTCGATAGGAAGTGGAGAGCCGTCCAAATCTCTTACCCTTTCGGCCTTTTCGTGATACGGGATGACCTTCAGCACTTCTGAAGCGTTCGACATCCATTTAGTTAGATGGAAGCCGCCCTCTTCCAGCAATCTCGTCAGACCCCTGAACTGCTCTAGAGCTGATTCCACATCATCGAATGACCCAAGGTAGTCGTCGACGTAGAAGTTCCTGCTGACGCTTTCTACCACCGTCCGATGGACTAGATCGCCATGTTAGTTCGCTGATTCTCAGAGGGCGTAGTTTGCACAAAATGGTGACGATATGGCTCCGAAGGGGTGGACGGTCATCCTATAATTCACCACTGCGTTGTCCCGGTCGCTCCCTTCCCACCACAGGAAACGCAAAGCATCTCGTTCTCCTACCGGAATCTTCACCTGATGGAACATTTCCCACTTTACCCACTCTGAAACGGCACAAAACATCAATCAGTGGTGTGGTCCAGTCAGGCCCCTGTAGTAGGCGATCGTTTAAAGACTTGCCCTGGAACTTGGCCGCACAGTCGAAAACCACCCGCAGTTTTTTGGGTTTTTTGGGGTTGATAACCGGATGATGAGGCAGATACCAGATACCCCTTTTGCTGTCGGTGTTAACATGCACCTTTTCAACGTAACCGAGGGCCTCGTTTCGCTTCATCAAATCCGCGTATCGTTCCCACAAGTTCTGGTCTCGAATGAAGCGTTCTTTTAGTCGTAGTAATCGTTGGAGAACATAATTTCTGTTGTCAGTCCACGGGTCGACCGGTGTGCGCCATGGGAGGGGAACCTCGAACTGTTTTTTGAGGCCTCTAGTGCCTTGCCGCACCGTTTGTAGAGCGAAGTGATCCTCTTGAGACAACGTCGGCCTTTCGTCTCCAATGTCATGAAACTCCTTTTCATACAGCCGCTGCAAATGGTACTCTACGCGGTCTGTTTCGGCGGATAAGTAGTTCACGGAACCGCGTACCCCTACTGGACCGTATAACATCCATCCCAGAGCCGTGCGTACGGCGTAAGGTGCCTGGCGGTCGCCCACTCCCTGGTCAAGCACCCAATGCGCCTCTGGCACGTCGCAGCCGATGAGGAGATCCACTTCATCATCTTCCCAGTCTACAACGGTTACATCCTGCAGGTGGGGCCACCGAGTCAAGATTGCGTTCACCGACCTTGGTGCTCGCATGGGGAGATCCGCTAACGTGAATGCCTCCGTTGGTTCAATTTCCTCGTTAGTGTCTAGAGAGATGAGTTGCAGCCTTAATCTACCGGCAGTCATTACCTGTGTTCCGCCCACCGTGCTCACTGCTAACGACGTCGCACCTTTAGCCAGTTGGTGTTTGTCGGCAAACCGCTCTTTCACGAAAGTGGTGTCGGATCCACTATCAACGAAAGCCAACGCCTTGACTATCTCAGTCGGAGTCACTACTCCCACGGCCACTACGCCTAAACGTACCGGTTTACTGGCAGATTGTGAAGTTGAACAAATCACGCTGGGTTTGGTACTCGCCTCGGATATGGTTACTCTCGCCTGATGCAGCAGCCGATGGTTTCTGCCCGTGCAGCCCTCGTAACCACATCGATTCCTTGTCCTACAGGCTGCTGCCCGGTGCGTGGTGTTGAGACAGATAAAACATGCTCCTGCCATCCTCGCCATTCCTCACCGTTCGTCTATTGTGGCGTTGCCGAACTTGGGGCATTCTGGTAGGCCATGGCTAGTACCACAGGATCTGCGATTTGGTTGCGCCGTAGCATCTCGTGAAATGACGTGTGTATTGGTCCAAGGCTGGTACTTTGGGTGTTCCCGTACAGGGGTTTGGACTTGGCTAGTACTGGGCTTGTTTGCCCGGTTGCTGTCCCGGATGAGTCGGCCGAACCTGCTGTCAGCTATCTTCGTTTGCCTGTCCAAGTATTCGGTCAGGTCTTCGAAGTTGGCTTCTCTGTCGCTTCGGCTTATCCGTTCTGCCTCTTCCGCCCACCGACCCCGTAGTTCGGGAGAGAGGTGACGGACTATGCCTTCCAAAGTGTGCATGGCGTCTAGGTCAGCCCTGTAACCTAAATGGTCGAGGGCTATTGAGCAGTTCTGCATCTTAATCACCAGGTCGGCCATGGTGTAGACGTCGCCCCTGGTTTTCTTGGCCTCTACCATCACGCCCTCTATTAGGTTACGGGCTAATTTGAAAGGTTGGCCAAACAAGTCCCTTAGAATCTTCCTTGCCCTTGTGTAGCCTTGTTCTGAGTCGAGCATGGCGCACCCGTCGATAGCTTCTCTTGCTCGGCCCCGGCAGTAGTGAGTAAGGTAGAGAAGCCTTTGCCCAGGGTCGGTTACCTTATTTTCAACGAACGTCTCGAACTGTTTGACAAACTTGCAGTATTGCTCAGCTCGCCCGTCGAAAACCGTTAGTTCCACTCTAGGCAGATCGATCGATGGTGGTTTGTATTCGGCGACCGGCGTGGGGTTCCCTACCTTAGTGCACCCTAACCTATCGGAAGTGTCGAAGTCACTGGTCTCATGCTCTTGCTCTTTCTATGTACACTTCTCTGCTTCCTGCGCCTGTAGTCTAGCCGATAGTAACTGTTGCTCTAGTTCTAGTATTCTCAGCTTATAGAAATCGACATCCTTACGATCAATATTGTTTTCAATAACACATGAACTAGCACTGACAGGACTAGGCGATCTAGCATTAACTAAAGAATCATATGTACCCAAAACCTCCCCAGAGACTTGCTGTATTACTTCCTGTCCGGATTCGGCTGCTTTTGATCCTTTTCTTGGCATTTTGCGTGATTTTTCCTCGTTCCAAATTGATCTATTGAGTATTGTAACGAACGTTTGAGCAATGCGTAGCCAAATTCGCAACGGATCCCGAAATCAAAAGACGATTATCCGTGATATTCTACGATACTAGATTATTACATGAACAATGACATAAAAAATATACAAACCTCAATAATACGATCACAAGGACTCAACAACGAGAAACCGAATAGCAGCGTGTGAGCAAACAGCACGTGCGTTGACAGGCTTCATAAGACCGAGTTTTTAGAAAGACTTGTTGGCCTTTATGTGTCATGTGATTAGACAGTAAACACTCAGAGTGGAGCCTTTTGACTAAGCGCTCAAATACTCCAGAAGCCACGGGTGTTTGGGTAATCGGTCGGTAATCCAAGGGGCCAAAGTGAGGACCCCATTGTGGCAAGAGTTAATGGTGGTTATTTCCCACTGTGACGGGAAAATTCCAAATTTCAGAGATGAGTTTAAGATATTCAAAAAACAACTGCAGCACCAGACCCGCCAAGTCGAAGCAGCTCTGATCGAATTTTGTTCAACACCGGGCGGGCTGAGGGTTTTACGTTGCGGAATAAACCAGACACTTCACTGAGCGTAAGTTCTATATCGGACAGAGTGGATGCGTTAAAGGGAACTGGTGGAGTGTGTGCACTTCCAGACCTATCCGTGACCATGTGCAACATATTGCGTGACTTATTCTCTCCAAGCTTCGTGCTTCTCGTGGTTCATGAAATTCTCCGCGGAGAAAAGCTCCCCCCTATATTACGAGTGTGACGAACCTCCCGGTCAAGTTTGTCTGGACGGCCTACTCATCCCCATGGGCCCTACCCTTATTGATCTTGGCGTACGCTACTCTCGTTCCTCTAACTTTTCAGAACAGGCATCGTTCCAAATCGCTAAAGCTAAACGAACCCTAGGCATGATCCATCGACGTTTCTTACTACCAGACAGTCGCCTCTCACATGTAAGACCGCTCCTAGAGTATTGTCCAATTACCTCCAGCCTCTGGCTACTTTCCTCTGTTTTGTCTCTTGAGAACGTACAGCTCACCTCCACCAAAACGCGGGTGGGCGTATTCGTAGTCCTAACATACCACCAGCTCTGTGGGCTCCTACAAATTGAGCCTCTGTGGATTCTTTGCATGAGGCTCAACCTGATTTTTTCTCTTTAGCTGATACAAAACCGGGCCTTCACGTCCTACCATATCCCATCCACCGACCCCTGCTCCTACCCCGTGTAACGAACGTTTGAGCAATGCGTAGCCAAATTCGCAACGGATCCCGAAATCAAAAGACGATTATCCGTGATATTCTACGATACTAGATTATTACATGAACAATGACATAAAAAATATACAAACCTCAATAATACGATCACAAGGACTCAACAACGAGAAACCGAATAGCAGCGTGTGAGCAAACAGCACGTGCGTCACGCAGGTCCTGAACAAGGATGTGCCAAAGTAGCGCTCTGGGAGCGAACAAACAACAATTGGTCCAGAAAAACAACCAGTTCGTAAGGACAAGTCAACAGTGTAGGCAAATGAGTGATGTTGGGAAAACACTGAATCGCGAGGGAAATAGGGGGATTTTCCACGACCGGCTGTTACACCCCGCCCGGCACCGTGCCTTTCCTCTCCCTGTCTCTCAATCTGATCTCAGTCTGAAGCCCCGATTCCAACGCTATGTTGCCCATCAAAGAGTACGTCTCCACCGATCTGGCCTTTGAAAGGGGCTTCACACTGTAACCCTACAACCTCTGCGCCACCGGCCATTGGGTATATTCCATGCCTGACACTTCTCTTTCCAGCGCCGCGAACTACGGCCAGTGCCACCCCTGATCCACAGCGAAATTATCTCCTGCTTTAGTAAGATAACCCTGGTGCCCATCCACATTCATCTGTCATCCATCATTTTTATTCTCTTTCTCTCCTCAGTATCCGTTGCTCCTCAGCTGGAGCACACCCAGACTGTGCTTCTTAATCCCTTTTCCCTTTCCAGTAATCCTCAATGACGGTCAACCACTTCGGGCACTGTACTGGCCATCTCCCTGGCAGGTGCACCAGGATAATACAGCTACACGGCCGTCTACCACTCGCTGTCCCCGCTTGGTCTGCTGTTCATGGCCTCGCATCCTGGCCAACTTCTCCTGGATCGCACACCCCCATCGTGGTTGCTTTGCCCCCGGTAGTCTACCTCTCGCCGTTTCCGTTGGGTCCGGTCCAATTAACCCGCACCTTGGTCAACTGATTCTGGATCACGCGCCCGGATCGCGGTCGCTTTGCTCCTAGCGTAATTATCAATGGCCACTCATGCCACTCCCAACGGTTCGGAGCGCGGTCAGATCCACCGCTATGGCCGGCGCACATCGGGCGTACAGGCCGTCTGCAACGATGTGCGAAGGCAATTGTGCTGGTGGATCACACCTCCTGTGTTCACTTCACGGAGTGTTTTTCTGGTTGAGTGCCTAAAGCACGGCCAGTCCCACCCACTATCACCGGTTGCAGATCGCACGCTCTAACCTCCCTTGGACTAACGCACCCAATACCGTCGGTTGAAAATTGCGTGCTCTCCATCCTTGTTCCGCAAGGTTACGCTAACTCAAAGTTCTTATCATCTGATACCACTTTTTATTTTTTTCGCTCTATAGCGGTATGCAAACCTACCTATTCTGTCGTTGCTCTTGTCGCCCCTTACCACATCATCTGTCATTGCATGAAGTCACTATCGTCCTAACCACTCTTCTCTGCCGAAGTTCGTAAATATCTCTTTTTGCCACCTGCGACCATTGCCGGCTTTTGTTCTCTATTCTCCTGGTATCACCCTACGCTCATAGTGCCCATTGATAGCATTCCTATACCTCACTATCTCTCATTTCATTAAATCCCTCCTTGTTCTCTCTTCTCACGCCCAATGCAATTACGCATCAGTCACACTCGCACCCGTGACAAATTCTCATACTTAAACTCGCCGCTCCAAACTTTGCATCTTTTACAGTCGCATCTAATATCTAGTCACCACCACCACATTTTTCTTTCCTGGCTCCGTGATTCCTTTCCGGTTCTTTTCATTAGGCAGTGTCCCGATTAGCATTTTCCTGATTAATCCATCTATTGCAGAGTACCAATGCTTCATTGATATCTAACCCTCTGCAGTGCATCTCACTTTTTCTCCATCTCCCACTACTGCAGTTTCTTGTACCGATTTCTAGCCTTTCTCGTGTAAATCAGTCGGCCTCCAGATGTCCCCACCGGGATCTGTCATATGGAAGCGTCCAACCATTTGAGAGGCGCTGGCGTAAAGCGTCACTCGACTGTTGTGACATGAATTGGGGAGTGATGAGTGTCACGGTATAATGCCGTTTTCTGTAAAATGTTGACGGGTTTTGCTTTACTTTGTAACTTGTTTAGTACTGTTAATTAATTTGACCCGATAAGCTGTGATTGGCCTATCGGTCGCTATTCCGCCAGTTCCTTGCCACTTGCTGTGCCGTTCTCTGGGCATTTGAAAGGTGGTATGCGTACATGCAGCGTATGCTGAAAAGAGGAACCTTTGCTGGGCGTGTGCGAGGATGTTAAATGCGACTTGTGGACGATGGGTACATTTCCATTGCACAGCGTTTCACAACAAGGATAACTACCGTTGTGTTCATTTCACGGCTGGAACATGTGAAAACACCCCAAGGCCCTCTTCGGGGCCGCACCATACCGATTGCCATTCATTTTGTTTCTTCACAAGTGCAGTAAAAAGTTGGCACATGGGTCTCGTTTCGTGTTCGCAACTGGGTGACGGGACTAATAAAGTGGTAACTTAGTAGTTGAGGTCGAAAAGGTCGAGAATACTATATCGGTATTTTAAGCGACCGAACGAAATCGGAGTTATTGACATGAATGAAGTAACTGATATCCCAATGAATATTTTTATATAGAGACAATGAGTAGGATACTTCACTTATTTCAAGGGCATGAATTAGAGCGGTCAATAACTTGGTAATTCTGGGCTTTTCAATGTATTAAACTTTGATTACCCATCAACCAGAGTGCCAATATAAATGTAATGTTTCGTAAATTTCCTTTTTCAATGAACGACCACACCATTTTATAGATACTTTCTCCAGTTTCTTAAACGACAAGCCGAAGCAATACAGGAATTTGTAAACTTTTCATCACTAGCACCAAATCAGAACGACACTTGAAAAGGGACATAATCGTCAACTAAAACCTAACTTTTATAATGAAAATACACCAGGAGGATTAGCTCAACATTACTGGATTGATTATTCAAATCGGCAGCCTGCGGCGTACACAGCAACCACAATGGAAACGGCGGTTGCCCAAATTTTTCATTTTGACTGATTGGAAGCTGCAGTGTGCAGTGGTGGGTGCATAACTGGTGTGCATAGTGTCGAAAGAATTATGGACGCTGGATTGGCCGTGGCTGCCACCTGTCCTGGGCAAGCTGAACTGAACTGAACTGAACACCAACTACGAACCCTACGTGAGTGGATACAGGAAATGAAGCACGGTCGTCTCCCTCGGTGAGTGTAGCTGTTTTTGAAATTTTTAGAACACACAGCTCGTCCTCCTCCATTTAAGTTTATCTTTATCTGTGCTGACTGGATCCTGAATAATGTCAATGCCCCCCACCACTGATATAACCGCTTGCTCAGATGAGGCTACTTTCCCCATGAGGCAGTGCGATTCCCCCTCCGTGGCCAATGCCTCACTCCTCAATCCGGACGAAACGGTCCTTCATAATGCGCTGGAAACGGATGCACTAAAATGTGCAGTCCAAAGTCAGGCTGCAGAGATAGCCGAGCTAAGGGCCACCGTCAGCACCCTTAAGGATGAGCTGTCCAGCCTGAGGAGTTTGGTAATAAAATTCCTCCCGGTGTCCCAGGCAGCCGATCAGGTTTGTAGAGTTTCTGAGCAGCAAATTCTTGACGCCGCAAAGATTTTACAAGATACCTAGATTTGCTCCAAGCGAGTCATCCTTTGGGGCCGCTTCCTCAGTTCAGATCACCCTCATGACACCTACGCCCAGATGTTTAACCGCCTTAAGCTCCCTCTCCCACTTAAATGTCGGTCCACTTGGTTGGTAACCAAACGCACCAACCGGGTTCACGGTATTCTCATTGTAATGGGTTCCACAGATGCAGCCAAACGAATTGTTTCCTTGGCCGCAAAGCTCAAGGAGGAAATTAAAGGGCTCAAGGGCGTATCCATTGATAAGCCACATCATCTGAGGCTCCGCAGTGAGAAGGCTAAGCCAAAAATTCCACAAAAAGCCGATCCTAAGCTGAGAGTGCTGCCAGTTGTCCAGGTAACTCGCCTTGAGGACCGAGCTGCATGCCCACCATCCCTCGCTTCCCTACTGACACAATTTCCCGTCGCCGAAAGTACTCCCAGTAGTAGGCCTAGTGCCACTAACTATCTGTCGCCTACGAAAAGCATCCCAGGCCCCATCATAGCCAACAAGACTGTTTCAACGGACGAGACTCACTCATCCTTGAGCCAAGACATGAACCTGCAACCTGTTTCTACTGAAAGAAGCAGTGAGGAGGTTAAAGCACCAGATAATATATCTGGTGTTGTCATGAAAAATAAGCCCACCAACAAGAGAACTCAGAATAGGGCATCAAGCAGTGCGCAGAAGGGCAAACCACAAAAGGCAGCCCACCCTTTTCGGAGACCGAAGGATGTAGGCCGTCCACCTGGATTGATACCCCCCAGGTTACTAGACATCAAAACCTACCGGTCCCCCCAGCAGTCTGCTTACCCTCTAGCCCCCCAATATCTTCACCCCCCGACTCTCCCAGGACCTCCTTTCCATCCTCAAATCCCCCTGTTTCCCATTCCTCAAACCCAAAACCAGCTGCCTCTGGCGATTCTGCAACAACTCCTGAGCATGTGCTCAAGTGTTTTTACAGCAATTGCCTGAGTGTGTTGAATAAGATCCCGGAGCTTCGGCAGCTTGCAGTAGATAAGGAGCCTCAGATCATAGCCCTCACAGAAACCTGGCTCACCCCTGACATACTTGATGCCGAAATATCCATTCCGGGATACTTCACAGTAAGGCGGGACTCCAGTAGAGGTCGTGCCGGCGGGGTCGTCATATACTACGATAATTCGATCCCTTCTCTCACCTTACTGACAACACCAACCTTTTCATGTATTGATTGTCTGTGGGCCGTGTTTAACCTCTCTAGGACAGATACCCTATTGCTTGGTGTTGTCTACCGTCCTCCCGCATGCAATTCAACTGACAGCATAGGTCTCATAGACTTATTAGGCTCCCTGAAAAGCTATACAGACTTCACCCATCTGTTAGTCACTGGTGACCTCAACTCTCCCAGTACAAACTGGTAAAGAGCTGATGCCCCGGATATCACTTTCGGTACACCCCTCCTTGGTCTCGTACTGAAAAACTCATGGGTGCAGAACGTAAGAGATCCGACTAGATATCGCACAGGCCACGCCCCGTCCCTACTAGACCTGGTCATCACCAATGATCGGTTCCTAATAGATGTGGTGCATTACTTGCCGCCCCTCGGCAAAAGTGATCACATTCTCATTGGATTCGATTATATCGTGAGATGGCTTCCTCTTCCGTCAGAAACTAAAATTTTGAGATCCTTCAAAAGGACCAACTTTGACCAAGTCTGTGCATTTTTTCGCTCCCAGCTAAATTTAACTAACCCAGGTAACTCTGCGGATGAGATGGCAGAGAATCTCAGAGAGTTAATCTCCTTAGCTGATAGGCATTTTGTCCCCAGAATTCGTCGCCCACAGACCGCTAAGCGACCCCTCCCTCGCCCCATTAGGCGCATTCTAAACGAACGCGCACGCCTCTTTGCTAGATATAAAGCCACAGGCCTTGCCCGTGATGCAGAAGACTTCAGGATCATAAGGAGCATATGCAAAGACAAGATTAGGTCCTATCAGAATGCAGTCCAGCGATCTGTACTTGATCGAGCACGGACCAATAAGGCATTTTTCTTTCAGTACATGCGCCGTCTAAGGGGCGCAGCTCCGACGCCATTAGCTCTCAAAGATAGTGCCGGATCTCCAATCACTTCCCCTAGCCAAGTAGCCGAGGCATTCAGCTCCTACTTCCGTACAATTTTTAGCTCCTTTCCCATATCATCCCACCTTACTATGCACCCGTTATCTCTGACCACTACCCTTAACCGCGTAACTATTCCCATTGGTGCAGTCGCTCAAGGTTTCCGACGGCTCAACCAATATTGCTCTACGGGTCCTGACCTAATCCACCCCCGTATTCTCAAGGAAGCCGCGGATACATTAGCTGCTCCTTATGCCTCGCTTTTTCAGCAATGTGTTGACGATGGAGTTTTCCCCCGTAACTGGAAAAAAGCAGTGATCGCACCCATCTATAAGAAGGGTAGTAGACACCTTGCTTCTAGTTACAGACCCATAAGTCTCACTAGCATCCCTAGCAAAATTTTTGAGGGAATTCTTAAGAGTGAGATTCTTTCCCATCTTCATAGAAATAAGATCCTCTCCCCGCCCCAACATGGGTTTCTTCCTGGCAGGTCATGCATCACCAATATGCTTACTGTCATGGATAGTCTAACGAAAGCCTATGATGATGGCCAGCTCTCACACGCTGTATTCATCGATTTTGCTAAGGCCTTCGATAAGGTCCCACATGCCCCTCTTCTTTATAAGCTGCAGACATACGGGATCACAGGCTCCATGTTGGCCATCCTACGTAGCTTCCTTACCGACCACACCTTTGTGGTTAAAGCCGGGAATGTTTCGTCTCAACCCTCCCCAGTTACAACTGGGGTCCTCCAAGGGTCGGTCTTAGGTCCTCTTCTTTTCCTGATCTATATAAACGATCTACCGACAGCCCTTCCTGCGAACATTGCCATGTACGCAGATGATGTAACCCTCTGGAGTTCAAGCGTTGAAGAACTGCAAATTGCAGTTTATGAAACAAAACGCTGGTCCGAGGATTGGAACCTCCCAGTTAATGATGACAAATGCGTGAGCATGTCTTTCGGCAGAGAGACTGGTCACACGTTTTCCATTAATGGAGCAGCCACTCTGCCAAGGGTTGACCGACACAAGGTGCTCGGTTCCTGGTTAGATTGTAACTTATCCTTCTCTCATCATCACGAACTTGCGAGCAAGTCTGCCTTTCGAGTCCTAAACATGATTCGAAGGTCCTTCCCGCGCATATTTAAGGATGATTTCCCCATAATTTTCGGCACTTATATCCGACCTCTGCTGGAGTACAGTAGTCAGATAGTGCAGTCTGGTCTTGTCCGAGACCGTGAGATCCTAGAAAGGGTTCAGTGGGCCTCCACCAAGGCAGTAAGTGGTCTATCCCATCTACCTTATCCCGTCCGCCTCTCACTCCTCAACCTCTATCCCCTTGACGTAAGACGCGTAAGAGGTGATCTGTTTTTGATGTTTCACCTTTTTGAAACAGGTCAAAGGGATTGCTTCTTCTCCGTCTGTCCAGCCTCCTCTCTCCGTGGTCACAGCAGAAAAGTTTTCAAACCGAGGCCACGCACTTCACTAAGGATTAACTTTTTTAGCTATAGGGTTATTACCATGTGGAATGCACTTCCGGAAGATATTGTTCTCTCGCAGAACAAAACTATCTTCAAGAAAAAGCTAGACCTCTACCTGGGTCTCTCCCAATAATTCCCTCTGTCAAAAAACAAAATAGTTGTCTTTTATCGCATATATGTTCATGAATGCCGCACCCCCACTCAGCTTAAGGCGCTGTCCACAGTGTGACACTGAATGAGGTTATATGTGTCTTGTTTTCGCTGCCAACCCCGCCCTCCCTTCTTTTTGCTCTTGTTTCAGCTCGGTGAATCCGACAGAAGATCAAAGATTTCCTAAAGAACCGGGACAATTGGGCTCAAAGCCTCGAACCCGTGTAGTACTTCAAGACTTCAAGACTTCAAGACAACTTGTCGCTCCTATTGTCGCAGTACTGGAGGATCCGTGGAGCCCACCAGTGCAAGAAACTGGACGTCTTAGCTATTTGCCGTGCAGTTCTGGGAACAATCTAAACCTGGGTCCAGCTACATGCACTTACGCAGCATGTGACACAGGCCACTAGACACCGAAGTGGACAGCACCCGTCTCTCCTTGACTTAATCATAACGCGGCACCATCAGGACGTTAAGGAAATTAAGTGGGAAGAGCCACTTGGAAAAAGTGATCATGTAGTCCTAAGGGTCACACTAAGACTAAGCAAGGCGCCGAAGGAAATCGTGTTACGTCGGCGCTATGGGAGAATCAACATAGGTGAACTGAAGAAGGCGGCGGAGGAAATTCAGTGGACACCGAGACACACAAATGCCTCCGTAGAGGAACGTTGGGAGACCATCAAGATGGGGCTACTCGAACTTACAGATGAGTTCGCACCCCTGATGGTGTCAAGCAGTAGAAGTCTACCCCCATGGTGGAAGTCGAAGGTCCGCAAGGCCATAGTTATTCGTAGGCAACGATGGGCGGCGTACAAGCTGTACAGAACTCAGGGGGCATGGAATAGCTATAAGATGGCTAGGAACAGGGCTCAAGAGATCCAAAGAGTGGAGAAATATGCTTTCGAGCGTCGGTTAGCGGCGTCGGTCCGCACAAACCCAAAGTGATTCTACGCCTACGTGCAATCTCACAAACGTATGAGAGAGAGCGTAGCAACTTTGGAAGGAGCACAGGGACGACTAGCTCTAAACGACGAAGACAAGGCTGACACGCTCTTGGAATTCTTCAAGAGCATATATCGACCAGAAAATAGTTTGAAGGAAAGAATGGAGGGCCCACAGGCGCCTCCAATATCCGAACTTACTGCAGGAGAAGAAGAAGTGTACGCGGAGTTGCAAACTTTGAATAGAAACAAAGCAGCAGGTCCAGACGGGATTCATCCAGCAATCGTTCAGCCTCTGGCCGAGGTCCTGAAGGCTCCGGTGACGAAGCTGTATGAAACGTCACTTAGAGAGGGAATTGTGCCGGGAGACTGGAGGAGAGCAACAGTGGTAGGCATTTACAAGAGTGGACCCCGGCAAAAGGCGGAAAATTACCGGCCGGTTAGCTTGACTTCAGTACTGTGTAAGTGCCTGGAGCGAATAGTCAGGAAGCAGATCTCTAGGCATTTGGTTCAACACAACCTCATATCAAATGCTCAGCATGGGTTTGTGGCAGGGCGATCCTGTCTGACGAATCTCCTGCTGTTCCTCGATGAGGTAACCAAGCGTCTGGACGAAGGGCAATCGATTGCGGTCTGTTACTTGGACTTCAGCAAGGCATTTGATTCCGTGAACCACAGATTTCTGGACGTCAAACTGCAGTCCATGGGAATTGTGGGAAAGGCAAGACAATGGATAAGTAGTTTCTTAGCAGGGCGAACCTTTAGTGTTAAGGTGGGGAACCATGTTTCAAAACCGGAAGGTGTAACAAGTGGGGTGACACAAGGCTCGGTGCTCGGCCCTCTGCTCTTCCTCATCTTCATCAACGACCTAGCACGTGGGCTTAAAAACCCCACCTTTATGTTTGCCGATGACGTCAAGATAGCTGGAGTAGATATAGAACTTGACGTGTTAGCAGTACAAAACTGGGCACGCAAATGGGACCTTCCACTAAACCTCACCAAGTGTCAATGCTTGACCACAAATACAGGGGCTAGTGAGAATAGTATGGGTTCGTTGCAAGTGGTCTCGCAGGTCAAAGACTTGGGCGTTATAATGGACAACAGCTTTAAACCGTCAAAGCAGTGCACCTCAGCAGCCAATACGGCCAGGAGGGAACTCTTTCGAGTTAGATCCATTATGTCGTGTAGAGATCCGGAGATATTCGTTCCGATATATCAGGCCATAGTTAGGCCGCATATGGAGTACTGCGTGCAGGCCTGGGCACCGTACTACCAGAAAGATATCGACTGTCTGGAGAAAGTGCAAGGGCTAGCCACTAGAATGGTGGCTGGGCAAAGGGGGTTTAACTACACAGAGCGTCTCCGTGCCCTAGACCTATTCTCGATGGAAAGACGGCGCATTCGCGGGGATTTGATAGAAACCTTCAAGGTAATAAAAGGACTGTCAGGAATAAGTCGAGAAGACCTTTTTTCGCTGATCCCCGAGAGAGGCACAAGGGGGCATAGCCTTAGATTACAAAGGAAACATTCGAGGCTCCAAATTAGGGCGAAGTACTTATCAACTAGAGTGGTACCCTATTGGAATGAGCTCCCGGAAGAGGTCATAAATACCACAACAGTGAAGGCCTTTAAGAGAGCAGTAGACTCATGTTGGGTGGCAGTATACCCCGAATTATGTTAAGCAGCTTTTAGGGTCAGATGCAATTTACTTATTGTTTCCACCTTACTCTGCCAGGGCTGATACTGCACAAAATTTCTGCCTTTCAGAAAAAGAAAATCACGCAGTGTTAGGAGCTACGGAAACGCGCCGACAACACAACTATCTGGACGCACGATTGGCTCTAGCCACACCAAGTCCTGTGCAAACTGAACTGAACTGAACTGAACTAAACCTGAACTTGAGCTGAACCAACTTCAAGGTTGTGACGGTTGGGTAATTGAAATTCAAATCACCTTCAGATGGGAGACGTTTCGGAGCTTCTTTCCAAGGGCCGTAGGAACCTGGCGTGCGTTGAGATCCCGCAGGCGGTCGAAAACTTCCAGAAAGCATGCGAGTTGCTGTAAGTCCTCCATAATTTCTTATTTACAGTGCCACTGAATTTGGTGATTTAGACGAACGACTCGCTGATCCAAATCTGCTCTATGGCACTGCACTCTTGGAGTTGGCCCGCATGGAGAGCACGGTTATCGGAAATGCTCTTGAAGGAGGTATGCTTCCTAAAATAATTTACAAAAACCTCTAGTTCCGGAGGATGACGATAGTTCAGAAACCGAAGTTGAGTGCGATGTTGTCGAGACAGGGCCCGAAATGACTGGTAAATTGTGTGAAATTAGTAATCTGTTAGCCGAGGAAAAGGAGGAGTTGTCGAATCAGGTCATCGATGCCATGTGTGAGGAGGAAAAGGCATTGCCTTCTGACTCAGTGGACAACGGGAAGGGCAGTCCTACTACGCAGTCTGAGGAGATAGCTGCACAAGAGGAAACAGCCAATAAGGATGTTGTGAATGAAGAAATGGAGGAAACGAGTGAAGAATCCAAAGTAAAAACGGACTTCAAAGAATCTGAGGAGGAGTCCGAAGAGGCAGATAAAGCGACGAACGCTCTGGTAGAGGAGGAAAACTCAGACGTCGATGGAGAACAGGATGAGAACAAAGAAGTTGAAGCGGAAGATGTGACTAACTTGCAGTTGGCTTGGGAAGTAATTGAGGTGTCAAGAAAAATCTTCTCACGTAAGGATGATGACGGTAGTCGTTTAAAAGTAGCCGAATGTTACGAAAAACTGGGTGAAATTAGTCGCGAGAAAGAAGATTATGAACAGGCGGTGTCAGATTTGCAAGTAAGCTTAATCTGTTCTATTCATGCGATGTGTAAGTTAACCTATACGTGTACCTTACGTGGCTTGTGAGTCACGTGCGGCCGTTCATAAGCAATTTATCAACATTCTTTTGTTTCTTGGCTGCTGGTGTGTGGCATTAGATTCTATATCCGTCGTTGGCGCCAGACTCGCAACACTAGTATGACTTTGTAGGATGAGAAACGAGTAGGTTTATTACTTCGTGTGATATCGGTCGCTGCAGTTGTATAAAGGAACTTCGCCAGGGAGAATTCAGTGATTGGTTCCAGATTCGCGTAACTGGTTGTGGTGATTACAGAGACTCATTACGGTCACAAGCGAGATGAGTTGCATTAGCATCTACGGTTAAAGCCACTATTTAATATTTTCTGTGTAGCATAATAGGTTCTAGCACGTTCAACTTATACAGATTGTGTAATAAGCTGTCACCCTCGATGATACTCTGCCTGATGTTGATTGTCATCTTAAGTACCCATGCGTTTGACCTCACTCATCCTTTTCAGGAGTGCCTCAACTTGAGACAGTCAATTTTGCCGGAAGATAGTCGGGAGGTGGCAGAGACTCACTTTCAGATTGGCACAACTCACGCGGTGGCCGGAAATCTAGAGTTTGCCACATCAGCATTTGAAGCTGCCATAAAAACGCTGAGAAAACACGCGAAAACTCTCAGTGCTTCGATAGCAAAAGAAGACTCACACAGCGAAGGCGAACTCGAACTTCTCCGCAGTTCCCTGAGAGAAGTTGAGTCACTTATACCGGAAGTTGAAAAGAGAAAATCTGAAGTTGTGGAGGATCTTCAGGTGTCAAGAATGCACCCGGGAACGAGTCAGTCAGCCCCATTACCCGTTACTAACGGTGACCAAAAACCTGCGGGTGATATATCACATCTAATACGCAAAAAGCGGCGAGTTTCCGATAATGCCGTCGAAGTATGTGAGGATTCCACTGAAGCTGATGGTGACGACTCATCGCCTAAGACCAAGAAAATGAAAGTTACAGTGGCTGTGGACGCAGAAATTCCTAATGGTGCCCACCAATCCGAATCAGAGGTAGTGTTGTTACTTTAATTTATCTTACTTAATTCTAAACCCAGGTTATTGCGGAGACTGTCTAATCCATCACCTGAAAACTCCTCAGGGTCAAGATTGCATTTGTTTGTTATTATATTTTGTTATACTTGACAATGCTCAGATTTTCGAATCCAATACTAGCTTCTCAATATACGTTTGGTGGACTTGTTAAGGACGGATAATTCCTGTGGGAGGTCATTTTGTTCGGTAGCTCGATGCACATCGTGCCCGGTCGGTTGAGTTGTTAGATTATCCTTAATTTTGACCGCCTTCGTTGAGGTTATTGAACTGCTTTCTGATTAGTTGCGATGTTGGCTTGCGGTTCTGATGCCCAACTAACCGATTGCGGTGTATACATGGCTCACTTTCGTTAGCGACCTGCTGGTTTGTGCCACTATATACAACCGTTATTATCTGCTGGTTTGACCACTCATTCTGCAAACCGAGTCATTGCAAAGCAATTGAAATCGCGATTCAATTCACAGAAACACTGGTGGCCCGAAGGCTAGTATTTTTTGGATGTGGATGCTTCCATTTTATGCGGCTAGTTCATGTGAGGATCAGTTCAGTTCGGTTCACAGGACGTATACGGCGGGGCGCCAAAATTGTCCAGCTACTTGCACTTATCTTGAATCTCCCGGCGCTGCGACTCGCAGAAAAGCCAGACCTTCAATCTAATGGTGGGGGAAACCGAAAAGAGAAGACTTTCGGCCACTGCACCAATCCGAAGGGCGTTTGTGGTCCTTGCTGCCAGCTGCTAGCAACTGGTGGTCAGTTGTCCATGGGGCCATGAGTTACAAGAAGTTACTCAAGGCTAACGGCTCCAAAGTGGTAGGGTAGATGAAACGATAAATTAAATGGCAGTGGAGGGGCACGGTTGAAGACGAAAGTAAAGTGAGCAGCAGAGTGTAAGAGAAAAGTAGTGCCTATCAGTACACCCTTTCGTCAAACATGTTCCATTTTCCATCAAACCGTTTCTTGAAGTCCACTGTCGATGCTGTAACCGCTTCGTTCGATATTCTATTGCAATCGTTCACTACCATAACGGAGAAAAAATCTGCTCTCAGTTGAATCCCTACTCTCTCCTTGCGTAACTTCAGGGCATCTCGGACTACGGTGTTGCTACTAGGCGTTAATAACGGCCTCACTCCTCCATTAACGTCAACTGTTCCATTCATTATCTATCAGGTCACCCCGATACCTACGTTCCAGTGAGTACAATTTCAGTCTCTCGGGATGCTGCTTATAACTGAGCCCACGCAGGTAGGCAGGCGGTCTCGTGAAACGTCTCTGCACCAGCTTCACGATCTTCATGTCTTTCGCCACACGACCGCCAAGTCTGGATACAAATTCCCAGATGGGTACGCACAAACGTTTTGTATAGTGGCAAAAGTACTCCTGATTTCCTCGTTTCCACTGCTCTTTTGAGCTGCCAGAGAGCTCTGGAGGCTTTCTGGGCAGCCATGCGACGTCGTTCAACGGTGATTACAGCCACTAGGTTTTTTTACACTACTTACCTGTGGGATTGTCACCTCTTGCCCCGGTGGTCCCAGCTGCCTTAACGGACGTATCCGTGTCATTCTCTAAATGCAAGCATTTGTTGACACTCAAGGACAGATCCCATTCTGCAGACCACTATTATACCCTATCCAGGTCTCGCTGAATGGAATCGTTCGATAAAGATGTGATCGGCTTCATTAGTGTTCCGAATGGCACCTGCACGTAACGATCGGGCGCGAGACTTGAGTACAAACGACGCAGATAGACCAGTCCTGATCGCTTAACGTCCGATTCTACAATACTGAGCTATGTTTTAAGCTAACCCCAAAAGGCGACATCACCATCCTGGGAGTACGGTATGGGGGGACATTCACCGCGTCGCTCGGGTTTTTGTTTGAGGTAGAGATTATCCCGCGCACAACCGAGTGCTACCTGTCACAACAGAGAATTTGCGTTTCGAGAACCGGTGGCCGAACGAGCGGTGGTTTGCCGGTCGTGAACGCCCAAAGCGTCTTAGTGAGTCGCCGCATTCAACTGAGTAAGGAGGATTGACTTTATTTAATGGCGAGCCCAACTGGCGTACGTCCCATTGCTGTCTATGGGCTTCTGTGGCTTTCATTTAGAGGGTTCGCTGTCAGACGATGTCGATGCCTAATATATCGTTCCGTTGTCATCCGATGTGGCTTGTTCCAACTTATAGTTACCCTTAGTTTATGTCGATGACGTTGTATCAGATTTCTTTGTTTTTTGGTAAGATTTGTACAAGGTCGAGCCATCTTCAACTAGGTCTTTAGTTCATAAGAGAACGCAGTCGAGTGACATTGTGAAATACTCTTAAGCTGTCTCTAGCGTTCACAAGCCTTAAATGCTGACTTCATTAGTCTTGTGATATGCGAGATGAGTTCTTACGCTGGTTTGGATTTTACCGGTACTGTTCTGGGCTCGTAAGGGAAGTGATTGCTGCGATGTGCATGTTTATTCGGTACTGGATACCGAATTTGTTAAAAACCAATTTGGGACTTCCGTGTGAACACTGATTTGATTAGTGACTATCTGCTACGGCCACATCTCTGGCATTCTTCGCCCCCAACTTTTGTTTGAAATTTTAGATCATTCGTTTATTGAGTGGAAGTACGATGCGTCTCCTGCAAGTCAGTCGAGAGCGCCGATTGTAGGCTGCGGGAGGAGCAATGTATTCAAGCATTTGGCCGTCGCGACTAGGAGATCTTCCGTCGGTAGCATTTTTCCGATTATTACTTCGTTGGGATGACTAAGAACCGACATCAAGAAATACTAAACGACAAGGCAATCTGGTTGAGATTGGTCGGATGACGGTTTTGTTAGGTTTTCTGCGTTGGGTCAAGAATAAGGTTGTCCAACAACCCCAGGTGTTTTCATCCGGGTGATCCCGTTTTCAACGGTGTTGGTTTCCTTCTGTTCATTAGTTCTTAGAAGACTCGGATCCTTTTGGATCAAAATGAATGACTTTTCTGCCCGAAAGCAACGTTTTTCGGTTTTGGTTTGTAGGTTCGAATCGGTTAAAGCCAGGTGTTCGCTCGAGGTGAACTAGGCTATCCGGAATACACGAGTTGTTGGACCTATTCATCTCTCAGATAACCTCACTGGAAATGGGCGTCAGTCCTTGAGTTACCGTACAAAAATTCGGCGCCAGAACCTGCTGGGACGCATACCTCGAAATTAAACGTACATTTTAGGCCGCGCTATCGTCCATATACGTGCTCTAGCGAGTCAGTTCTATTTCATACTTGGTACTTTTCTCGCGTTGGTACGAACAAGCCAACTGTTGGGTGAGTGCGTTCTTTTTAAATACTCACATTCACGAGTAATTTGGTCACGCTAGGACTGTTAGACGGTCCGTTATATTTGGTAACCCAAATGCCAGTTCGCACAGTAGCCTTTCTTCAGTTCAAACAACCACCAAGCATGCGCTGGTTCCGGTTATTATCTCCTAACAGCAACCTCAAGGGAATAATGAAAAGAAACAGGCGTAGGAAAGGAGTAGTAGAAGAACTACAAATATTGGTATCAAGTCGATAAAGTTTGTGGATACAAGAGCGCCACTGGTCGCGACACCTAACCTCCAGTGTATCTAACCTTATACTGGGAGGGTTTGTGGGACCCCACCCAGTAAGTTTAACCCGCCCTACGTGGCCAGATCCACCGGTCAGGTTTTTCATACCTTTCTTCCATGTCATGGACTGACCACCCTTAATCATCTTCCAATCGTTACCCGCCTCAGCGAACATGGCGCGCTGAGCTATCCTGTCAGGGACATGCACAACACATGTCCTAACCTTCATAGCCTGGTGTTTCATCTGATGATTTGGTTCGTAAGCCTGAGGCTCTACCGAACCTCGACATTTCTTATTCAGTTTTCCTACCAGATTCGAGCAATGTTACGAATATATCGGTGTTCAGATACTGAAAATCGTCGTATATTCCCCACCCGCACTAGCCATGTTTCTGAAACACTGAAGCACTGGCTTGACTGTTGCAACATATACTCAACCCTTGATAGATAAACGGATATCATGTCGACGCCACAGACGACAGGTCGGCGAAAGCCGAATGAGTCTTCTGTATACGCAAAGACACATCCGGAATCCAACCACTGGGTGAAATGCAGCTGCCCAGATGAGACTTGTTTACCTGGTCTGTGTTCGCCCCAGGCACTGAAAGGTTCCGTGTTGGACCAACCCAGTGTAGTGGTCTTACTAGTTGACGGCTGGTATGAGTCGCACCATGAGTGTTTGGTGTGCATTGCACCAAGAGGTAGTACAGTGTCTGGTGCTATTCCTCTTGGAGTGGACCTATAATGCGCTGCCGGTCCCATTTTCAGGAACACTGACATTATTGTATTTATGCATCCGTTAATCCGACTGGGACTTTGTGGGACAATTTCATACGTACCACAGGCGATTTCACACTAGACAAGCGGTTATCTCTTTTATCTTCTGTTATCATTTTTGCTGTTCCGCTGTATTCCTGGTAAATTTCACCGGAAGTATTGGTTCACGCTTACGTACATGCATGAGTTTTATTCCCCCACAAAGAATGATAACCGAAGACTGAAGCGCGAATGAGTCAACTGACGCCTTCTTACCACGGTGGCTATTTTGGATAGCTACATTGAATGTGTCTTTGGTAATACGATTCGATAACGGGCATTTCTGGTCCACACGCTCGAGACTTCACTGATGTGTTGCATCCAGGAAACTCGCATTCAAGATCGCGGTTCTGTTACCCGAAGAGTGCCTCCAGAACCTTACGTTACAAACTGCTTGAATCTCTCTGCGGCATTCAGACAAGCAAGTTTTCACTTGGCGGTGACCTGGGAAGAGAGAGCTGTGCTGTCAGACCGTTCCCCAGTAGATGACTTGTCACGCGTGTTGACGCTTGATCTTTCCTGCCACGTGAACGGTCGTCACTCAGAACTACTGTGGTCTATCCACCTCTTTGGCGTCGTCACCCACAGTATTCCGTGTGTTGGCCTCTAAGGGCATTCTTTCCTTTTCCCACCTATGTAAGTCCAGTCGCTGTCCATCTTGTATATTCATACTTTCTAATTCAGCGTGCAACATGGTGAGAAAGGCAGTGGTCATTGGGGCTTGTTCCACTGTTTAACGCTGTACGATGATGATGATGATGACCATGCGCAGCGCCTTGGAGAGAGTTCGGCACGGATCACGACCTAGTTTTTCTTCCATTGGCGGGCACCGTAGATCGACCATAAGCCTACGCGTTCTACGTCCTTCGCAGCAGCGTTGATCCTAGTTTTGAGCTAGCCATCAAGGCGACTGCCATTCAGAGCACGGTTGGATGGGTTATTTTTCTGATTGGTTCCATCTCCGGCCGTCGTAGGATATGGTGCAGCCACTGCAGTCAACGACATTGGAGGAAGACAGAGAGCTTATCGATTTCGAGGCATTGTTCGCTAACTTCACCGTGGGGTATTTAATCGTTCCGATTCGCTTTTGATATACGCCGCGAGCACCAGTGATAAAATACCTCTAACCGTCCGGTAGCACCTGCTGTCAGTGTCCAAGTTGGTCAGCCCTAGCTGAGTATGGGGCGGATGGCGCCACTGTAAACACGTAACTCAGTCCGAAGGTTCATTTCGCGGTGGACCTGTAACGCCCTTCGTAGCCGGGAAAACGCTTTCTTGGCGCTGTCGATCCGCAATATTACTTTTTTTCCTCCACAATATGGAGCCTAGGTACCTGAACGATAGAGAATGTTCGATCGGTTGACTGCTGATGAGCAGGTTAAGAAAACTTCCGCTGTTTCCACTCCCCGCCCTATAGACTTTTCGAAGAGATTAGTCCGATCAGGGAATGGTTGAAGCGCGATGCGGTTGTATCCTAGCACAGCAATGCCATCCGCAAACTCTAGGTGCAATACGTGCATCTCGTGACTAAGTTGGATACCGGGATAGTCAGCTAATACCCGACACATTGCCCGGTCGATGGCGTAGTTGAATAGCATCGGCGAAAGAGTGCATCCCTGTATGACTCCGGCTGTGGGGTGTTTTAACTCCGAAGATTCTTAGTCATGCATACGGACTCGCGCCCTAATAGGTGGATTATAACCCCTTTGAAGCGTTATGAGTTTAGCAGGCGTTTCGTCAGATTCAGTTGTCGTCCAGAGGGACTGCTGGTTGGCCGAATTGAAAGTGACCCAGAAGTCGATGGAACAAGCCATGGTTGTCTACTGTAACTTGTAATGACGTTCCGATGTTTGATTCAGTGTTAAGATTTGGTCCCCAAAGCATCTACCACGGCGGAAATCCCATGATCCAGTCGGGTGCGGCAGTCTCTTAGCCGAGAAGCGATTAAAAAGTTTCGCAGACGCGTAAATCAGATTGATCCCTCGGTAGTTCTTAGGAATAGGAAGCAAAGTAAACGCGCCCTATCATCCGGGAAGTCTTTTCGCCATACGGATTTAAGTAGGGTGTACACTTTGTTTTACTGCTACTGGCTCCTTGGAATTGATAGGCCTGCTTCATGGAATTCTCTGATCGTGGCTACCCATGCTGGGCGGAAAGAGTGTGTCGATGACATGACCATGAGGTTTCATAGGTGTCTGGTGCGAGAGACATCCCCAGCATCATGGCTTTTATTAAAAGCGCACCTCTAAGCATTGCACAAGTGCAGACTGCAAAACAGCAACATACTGGCACATAGTTTCCGGTGACTCCCTAGGAACTCGTTCGTTATTTGATTGAATTGAGTCCGACACAGGGGTCCGCGTAGCCCTGTTAGTTCGACAAATTTCCCACGCAGTTGGATCACACTAAATCTCGTCCGACCGTATCGTGTAACTGTCTCCGCATACCAAATATCGCCTCACCGAGTTTTTTTTTTACCTCGGTTACCCCAAACCTGGTTTAGCCCGCCTGTCGAGCGGTTTGCCGAACTATGACCACTGATGCATGCTTCAGCTTCGTGGACCCACCAGTGAGAGATGGGTGCTTGATGCTAACCGGAAAGACGGAAGATATCCCGTCAGACACCTCATACACATTTACATCGGATTTATAGTCTGTCGGTCAGTAATGATAGGCAGCATTTGTAGACTTCTGGTGGTATGCTATTTCCAGCGGCTTTTCTGTTCTTTAGCTGGTTGTAAACCGTGATGATTTCAGTTGTACTTGGCGGGTCGCAATTGGCATCGTACGGCTCCGGAAGAACTGAGAGCTGTAGGTTCATCGGGTGATCTGCAGGTCTGATGAAAAACCAATCAACGAGCTCTACCCACCGTCCTATTTTTCTTTTATAATTAAATGTGAGCTGATCAGATATGTCACACAGAAGCGGCTCATACTTGCAGCGCCTATCAGAGGCATTGCAAATGGGGCGCAAAAGCTTGTCCAAGCTACCAGTCCCGGATAATCGGATTGCGATTGCGTGTGACAGTGCCTGGTATTTTCAAGATTGCGACGTTTATTTGGGTTGATGGATAGGCCTTAAGGCGTTTGGACAGATGGATCCAGAAACGTCCTCGCATGAGGACATGGTCTGTATTGTTTACTTCCCGTTACTGTACTGCGGCAGGCTCTGCAGTCCTTCACAGACGATGCCCACCGAGACCTCGCTGGGGGTGAGGTCGCTTTGATGCGAAACATGACCATCATTTGAGTACCACGTCAGCAAGTGCCTTCAAATGCCTCAGTATGGTTGGGGGTGGGTGTCTCAGGCTCCGAGTTGACTACTCGTCTTGAACGCCTCTCGAAATGCTCCCAAATGACCGCACGTCCAATATAGCATCTGCCGAGGAAATCCTACACACTGCCTTCTAGTGGCGGGTCTAGCAGGACGCGCTTGGTTGCACAAATGCTAGAGGTGCATCCTCGAATAAAAATGCTTACTCTGGACCGGGCGGCCGAGTTGTACAACAGCCCACAACGTCAACAATAATGAAACCGATGGATCTCTTATTACACGCTCGCTACTCTCGACAAACATATGCTCGCTCTGATGCTCTCACACCGTACACACGTCAGTTTCCTTACTTTCATAACTCACCCCTGCACACGAACATTTCTATATTCTTCGGGAACTGCAGTGAGCCGTACTTGCGGTAGTGTCTTAGAGGTAAGTCCTGTTCCTGTTCTCGCGCGTCCTCCTTCGTCTAATATTCAAGTCTCACCGAATCCGCTTCCACCAGCTGATTCTCTTCACCCCAGGGGTCCTTTTGAACCGGCCAAATTTAATATGCGAACGCTGATGCGAATAGAACACCAGGCGTGATTAGCTAATACGCTGGAGACCGTTACCATGAACCGGTGTTGCATTCAAGAAACTCGATATCCAAGAATTCAGCTTGGTCGTTCGATTGATACCCCCCATCCAGTCGTATAAAGTTTCACTTGTGTTTGTCTGGGGCCCCTGTGGTTGCGGCTGCTGGTCTTGCTGGTGTAGGTGTAGCTCTTACTGAGAGAGTCGGGGCAGCTCTACTTGACTGGATCCCAATTGACAGTCGGTTGGGCGCACTGAGACTTAGAGGTTCGTGCAAAGTGAGCAAACTCCCTTCCGACAGGCAATTTTTTGTCGTCTCGGCTTATGTCCCTACAGATTGCAGCCCAGATGCAATCAAAGGTGTCTTCCAACAAAAGTTACCCGACCGCCTACATGAAGCAAAACGAAGTGATTTCATGGTTTTAGCAGAAGACATGAACGCTAAAGTCGATCGGCTGTCTTCGAACGAGGCGCATTTGGGTAGCCTTTCTGGCCTCGATTCCTGTCGTTCAAAAAACGGGAACGGTTGTTAGCGCTGTGTTCATATCACCGCCTGTTTCTCATTAGTACGAACTTCAGACGTTCTAATCGCCGTTACGCCACGTGGCGTCCACCCTCTTCGAGTCAGCAATGGACTCAGACAGACCACGTCGTAATTAGCTACAAACGGCGCGGCTGCAGACAAGACTACCGGTCGTACTGGAGCATTCCCCTTGACTCCGACCACGCGTTAGTGTGCACTAAATTGTCCATGAGTTTCAGTGAGTGTGCAGCAGTGGTAAGACTGCGATATGCTGTCTGGTCCCTCTTGCATCTCATTTTTCCGAAACAATCCATTTAAAAAGCTAGGATCAACGCCACCAGACAACATCGACCGGCACTGGTCGCTTATTAAGAAGGCTTTATATTTGGCTGGAAAAGTGAGTTGTGACCTGGCTCGGCACGTCGTTACACCTTGGAGTTCCGCGGAGTCTCTGCGCCTTCTTGATACACACCAGTCCATCCCGACTGGTAGTGAGCATAATGCAGCAAGGCTCACAACGAGACTTGAACTCCACGCAAGTTTGCGTAGGGATCGCGAAATCTAGTGGTCTCAAGAAGCACCAGAGATGGAACATGCTTCCGCTGTGAGAAATTTTTCAAGCTGTTCCATCTTATCCGAGTCACCGGTAGGAAGCTATTAGGTGTGAGAAAAGTGATCTGCAAAGCTAGTGTTTCGCCGATCCACAGTTTGCAGCGACGTTATGTACGCTGGACGGAGCACTTTAAAGCACAGTTTAGCCGGCCTTCAGCGTTAGCCTCTCCCATAGCTATTCCGGCACATGTCCCGTGGTCTGTTTCGACAGATCCACCTTCTGAGGCGGAGATCCGCAAGAAAATCCAAGCCCTAGGACGTCACAAAGCGCTGGGCTCTGATAGCCTTCCCCCAGCCCTATTGAAGGATGGTGGAATGCAACTTGTTAGAGAACAAGCTTTTCTCTCCCAGGTCTGGCACTCCGAGTAAGTTCCCCCCATTTTGGGGGAAATCGATCGTGGTCTCCATCTTCAAGAAGGAATCGCGCAGTGACTGAGCCAACCATAGAGGTATAAGCCTAATCCTGATATAGTCTGAGCCGCTAGCGTCTATCATTCGCCACAGGTTATACAACACGCTTGATGAGCGAACTCGTGAGGAACAGGCTGGGTTTCGCACCGGTCGTGGATGTATCGATCAAATCTTCACCCTCCGACGGCTGTTAGAGCACCGTTACGCCTTCCAAGGACCAACGGTTGTTGTGTTTCTAGACATTCGCGCGGCCTTTGACTCTATCGATAGGTCTGCATTGTGGCACTGTTTGTTAAAGTACGGTGTACCGGGGAATTATGTGTCGGTCCTCAAGGAGTTAAACCATACCTCGTCGGGTTAGGGCTTATGGTCAGCCTTCGCCATCCTTTGCCGTTTCCAGTGGAGTGCTACAAGGCTGCCCAATATCCCCGTGTCTTATCATCTTTGCTTTGGAGGATGTCCTACAGAACGCTTTTTCTAGTCTTCCAAACGGAAGGGTTGAACTCCTCCCAAGGTAATAGTCTTTAACTTAGAGTAAGCCAATGATATCGCCTTGCTGAGCGACAATGCACAGGTAATTCAACGCGCATTGAATCGCTTGGCGATTAAGGTGTCCCGAAATGGTATGTGCTTTGCGCCTTCAAAATGCAGTGCTTGTTCGAGACTGGCAGGAGTCTGCCTGCACTCATTCTTAGTAGTGATCGGTTAGAGGTAGTCAGTAGCTTTAGGTACCCAGGGAGCTTGATCACAGCTGGTGATGGTGTTGAGGAGTAAATCACATGAAGAAGTGCGAGAGCCAGAGCAGCTTTCGCGAACCTGCGTCTTCTGTGGCGTCGCCATGACATCCGGCTCTCAAGGGAAGGGTATACAAAGCAACAGTTCGCGGTGTTCTTCTTGACGTTTGCGAAACCTGGCCCCTCCGCGCTAAGGATGCCCGGCGGCTTTCTGTATTCGACCAACAGTGTCTCCGAAACACTGCTTGTGCCTGGTGGGAACATCGGGTGAGCAATGACGGCCTCCAAATGCCTCAGTATGATTGGGGGTGGGTGTCTCAGTCTCCGAGTTGGCTACTCGTCCCGAACGCCTCTCGAAATGCTCCCAACTGACCGCACGTCCAATATAGCATCTGCCGAGGAAATCCTACACACTGCCTTCTAGTGGCGGGTCTAGCAGGACGCGCTTGGTTGCACAAATGCTAGAGGTGCATCCTCGAATAAAAATGCTTACTCTGGACCGGGCGGCCGAGTTGTACAACAGCCCACAACGTCAACAATAATGAAACCGATGGATCTCTTATTACACGCTCGCTACTCTCGACAAACATATGCTCGCTCTGATGCTCTCACACCGTACACACGTCAGTTTCCTTACTTTCATAACTCACCCCTGCACACGAACATTTCTATATTCTTCGGGAACTGCAGTGAGCCGTACTTGCGGTAGTGTCTTAGAGGTAAGTCCTGTTCCTGTTCTCGCGCGTCCTCCTTCGTCTAATATTCAAGTCTCACCGAATCCGCTTCCACCAGCTGATTCTCTTCACCCCAGGGGTCCTTTTGAACCGGCCAAATTTAATATGCGAACGCTGATGCGAATAGAACACCAGGCGTGATTAGCTAATACGCTGGAGACCGTTACCATGAACCGGTGTTGCATTCAAGAAACTCGATATCCAAGAATTCAGCTTGGTCGTTCGATTGATACCCCCCATCCAGTCGTATAAAGTTTCACTTGTGTTTGTCTGGGGCCCCTGTGGTTGCGGCTGCTGGTCTTGCTGGTGTAGGTGTAGCTCTTACTGAGAGAGTCGGGGCAGCTCTACTTGACTGGATCCCAATTGACAGTCGGTTGGGCGCACTGAGACTTAGAGGTTCGTGCAAAGTGAGCAAACTCCCTTCCGACAGGCAATTTTTTGTCGTCTCGGCTTATGTCCCTACAGATTGCAGCCCAGATGCAATCAAAGGTGTCTTCCAACAAAAGTTACCCGACCGCCTACATGAAGCAAAACGAAGTGATTTCATGGTTTTAGCAGAAGACATGAACGCTAAAGTCGATCGGCTGTCTTCGAACGAGGCGCATTTGGGTAGCCTTTCTGGCCTCGATTCCTGTCGTTCAAAAAACGGGAACGGTTGTTAGCGCTGTGTTCATATCACCGCCTGTTTCTCATTAGTACGAACTTCAGACGTTCTAATCGCCGTTACGCCACGTGGCGTCCACCCTCTTCGAGTCAGCAATGGACTCAGACAGACCACGTCGTAATTAGCTACAAACGGCGCGGCTGCAGACAAGACTACCGGTCGTACTGGAGCATTCCCCTTGACTCCGACCACGCGTTAGTGTGCACTAAATTGTCCATGAGTTTCAGTGAGTGTGCAGCAGTGGTAAGACTGCGATATGCTGTCTGGTCCCTCTTGCATCTCATTTTTCCGAAACAATCCATTTAAAAAGCTAGGATCAACGCCACCAGACAACATCGACCGGCACTGGTCGCTTATTAAGAAGGCTTTATATTTGGCTGGAAAAGTGAGTTGTGACCTGGCTCGGCACGTCGTTACACCTTGGAGTTCCGCGGAGTCTCTGCGCCTTCTTGATACACACCAGTCCATCCCGACTGGTAGTGAGCATAATGCAGCAAGGCTCACAACGAGACTTGAACTCCACGCAAGTTTGCGTAGGGATCGCGAAATCTAGTGGTCTCAAGAAGCACCAGAGATGGAACATGCTTCCGCTGTGAGAAATTTTTCAAGCTGTTCCATCTTATCCGAGTCACCGGTAGGAAGCTATTAGGTGTGAGAAAAGTGATCTGCAAAGCTAGTGTTTCGCCGATCCACAGTTTGCAGCGACGTTATGTACGCTGGACGGAGCACTTTAAAGCACAGTTTAGCCGGCCTTCAGCGTTAGCCTCTCCCATAGCTATTCCGGCACATGTCCCGTGGTCTGTTTCGACAGATCCACCTTCTGAGGCGGAGATCCGCAAGAAAATCCAAGCCCTAGGACGTCACAAAGCGCTGGGCTCTGATAGCCTTCCCCCAGCCCTATTGAAGGATGGTGGAATGCAACTTGTTAGAGAACAAGCTTTTCTCTCCCAGGTCTGGCACTCCGAGTAAGTTCCCCCCATTTTGGGGGAAATCGATCGTGGTCTCCATCTTCAAGAAGGAATCGCGCAGTGACTGAGCCAACCATAGAGGTATAAGCCTAATCCTGATATAGTCTGAGCCGCTAGCGTCTATCATTCGCCACAGGTTATACAACACGCTTGATGAGCGAACTCGTGAGGAACAGGCTGGGTTTCGCACCGGTCGTGGATGTATCGATCAAATCTTCACCCTCCGACGGCTGTTAGAGCACCGTTACGCCTTCCAAGGACCAACGGTTGTTGTGTTTCTAGACATTCGCGCGGCCTTTGACTCTATCGATAGGTCTGCATTGTGGCACTGTTTGTTAAAGTACGGTGTACCGGGGAATTATGTGTCGGTCCTCAAGGAGTTAAACCATACCTCGTCGGGTTAGGGCTTATGGTCAGCCTTCGCCATCCTTTGCCGTTTCCAGTGGAGTGCTACAAGGCTGCCCAATATCCCCGTGTCTTATCATCTTTGCTTTGGAGGATGTCCTACAGAACGCTTTTTCTAGTCTTCCAAACGGAAGGGTTGAACTCCTCCCAAGGTAATAGTCTTTAACTTAGAGTAAGCCAATGATATCGCCTTGCTGAGCGACAATGCACAGGTAATTCAACGCGCATTGAATCGCTTGGCGATTAAGGTGTCCCGAAATGGTATGTGCTTTGCGCCTTCAAAATGCAGTGCTTGTTCGAGACTGGCAGGAGTCTGCCTGCACTCATTCTTAGTAGTGATCGGTTAGAGGTAGTCAGTAGCTTTAGGTACCCAGGGAGCTTGATCACAGCTGGTGATGGTGTTGAGGAGTAAATCACATGAAGAAGTGCGAGAGCCAGAGCAGCTTTCGCGAACCTGCGTCTTCTGTGGCGTCGCCATGACATCCGGCTCTCAAGGGAAGGGTATACAAAGCAACAGTTCGCGGTGTTCTTCTTGACGTTTGCGAAACCTGGCCCCTCCGCGCTAAGGATGCCCGGCGGCTTTCTGTATTCGACCAACAGTGTCTCCGAAACACTGCTTGTGCCTGGTGGGAACATCGGGTGAGCAATGACGGCCTCCAAATGCCTCAGTATGATTGGGGGTGGGTGTCTCAGTCTCCGAGTTGGCTACTCGTCCCGAACGCCTCTCGAAATGCTCCCAACTGACCGCACGTCCAATATAGCATCTGCCGAGGAAATCCTACACACTGCCTTCTAGTGGCGGTTTTTTCTCTCACAAAAGTGTGAGGGCGAGGGCGAACGCGGGCGCCTGGCGCACTTCACCGGGTTGACTGACTAGTAGTCAGTCTAAGAGAGATGACTAAATTCTGATTCCAAACCAACCATGGGTGGCGTATGAGGCGTACATCGGTATGCTCACCGGCATCTGTGGCGGAGAGGTGCACTGGGTACCTAGGATGTTTACCACCACCCGAAGGGCGAATGAACTGAGTATACAGTCACCGGCCCACAGTGGGTTACGGGCTCCACGTTTCGTCCCGCTGCCTTGCGGGTTAAGCTTTGGATAGCTGAAGACTCCGGTTGTGGATCTATGAGAAAACCAACTGCCTTGGCTGGGGCAACCTGGTAGTATCGCACCTACGAACAAATCATGGACTCGGACTATCCACTCCTTCCTCCCCGATTGTTGGACACAGTCTAAAATCAGACGGGAGTTAAGTGTATACGTACATACAATGACGAGATTCGTCGTCGTGTGAGCACCTAGCTCATAGTCGCTCTCTGGCAGAGATAATTGGTCTTCATTGCCTCCGATCCCTCGGGTATGTTCTGCATATGCTTGCCCATTGTTCACCTTTCCGCACTTTTTGCACGTGCTGGGCAAGTCTGGAAAAAACGGCGTGGTGGTTACGTGATGACTTGGTGCAGGGCTCGGATAAGTTAGCTTCGGCTCTGACTTCGGTTGATGTTTTCCGCCTTCCTGGTTGAAGCCCAATAGATGAGGATTGCCGTTAGTAGGAGACGTTAAAAGATATACCTCAGAACAGAATCCAGTGGAGCGAATTCTGTGTGGCCCGTCCGTAGACTTTGCGTTCCCCATAAACGATAGAAAAACGGACGAAATAAAATTCCGAAACGCGTAAGGTGAAAATACCGAAAAAATTGGCTTTTACTTGTTATAATCTTTATGATGACTTTTCATCGCCCGTCCTCGACTTCGTTATTTTTCTTCTGTTGTTGTTGCGTTGGCACCATGCATATTCTCAAACCGGTGTAGAATATATATATATATATATATATATATATATATATATATATATATATATATATATATATATATATATATATATATATATATATATATATATATATATATATATATACTGAAGTGCTTTTTAGAGTGGTGGGAGCGTTCAGTTTATACAACCAGTAACCCGCACTTCTGTGCTGCGGCTTTGGTTGCTGTATTCCAGCATCGTCCAGTAAAGGGCAAGAAGAATAGAAGCACCAAGTGAAAAAGCTCCGAAAATCGAAGTAATAAGTGGAAATCACGAAGATAAAGAAAGAGTTCGAATGCAGCTAAACCACTGGTCGTGACACCTAGCTATATCACTTAGTATTTCCGACCAATTGGTGGACGAATCACGTGGTCCCCAACCCGTAAGTCTAACACGTCCAACCGGCCGAGTCCACTGGTCAAAGTTTTCATACCTTTTTGCCATGTCATGGACTGACCACTTTGACCTACCTTCCAATCACTACTGGCTTCAGAGAACAGCGTACACCGAGGAGTTCTACCGGTGGGCGTGCGTAACACATGCTTCAACCAACTTAACCTTTTTAGGTTCAGTACTTAATCCAGAGACTGACCTCTGGTTCCCAACACCTTGCGCCTAACGTCAGCACTTCTGATACGGTGTTCCCACCATATTCGGGCAATGTTACGGAAATATCAGTGTTCGAATACCGACAGTCATCGTCTACTATCCTGAACGGTCACGTTTATTAACCGTATCTAACCGCTGCACTGTACACTCTACCCTTAACAGACATCCGGATGTCACGCCGACGCCACAGATGACGGAGGTTGGAAAAAGCCAGACGCGCCTTCTGTAGACGAGGACACTTTATCCGATGTCTGTCCACCTGGTGAGATGTAACTACCCGGGTAACAAAATTTATCCACTTCAGCTTGAATTTCCACTGCCAACACGAGGTTTGGTGTTGAGCCAACCCAGTCCTGCAACAGCATTTTACACTTTGAAGGTGCAAAATGCATCCAAAATATTGTTACACTGTTGTTTAGGCTATCTAAGAAAGCTTGCAACTTACCAGGGTCTTCACTCAGAAGAACCATATCGTCCGCGTAATACAAAGTAGACATTTCAATGCCTCAGGAAAGATCAGTGCCACTATTCTCAGACGAGGATGGGGTTATCCTAAGAATCAATTCAACCACAAAATTGAAGAGGAAGGGCGAAAGGGAACACCTTTGACGAACACCACAACTCGGGTGGAAGATCGCCATAAGCACGAACTCGTACAAGATTTCGAAAAGAGAAATAAACTTCTCTTGCACACCCTTCAGTGAGAGGCAGCGCCAGAGAATTGTGTGGTTGATTGAGTCGAACGCCGCTTTCAGATCAAGAAAGACAGAGGTTATGGGCCTAGGGTAGATGTGCCTGTACTCTAAAGTTTGCGGAGAGTGAAGATGTGGTTGATACAACCTCGTCCGGGTCTGACACCGGCCTGATTCTCACGGGTACACGTTTCGCGCGCGCTGGATAATCGATGGAGAATAATTCCGGTGAGCAGTTTGGACGCGATACTTACCAAGCTCATTCCTCTGTGGTTTTCACAAGAGGACCTTTCACTTTTCTTGTAAATCAGTGCAATCACCGATTCACATCATTCCCTGGAAATCTGCTTACTATCCCAGATTACCCGGAGGAGTTTTGTTAAGTGCGAAACTACAGCTTCGTCTTTATCCTTTAAAAACGACAGAGACAACTCATGTGGTGCTCTCACTAAAGCTCTTGATACTTTTAAAACAGATGTATGCTGTGTTCGAAACGCGCGCATAAGACTCCATTCTGTGATCAGGCTTCGCACCCCAGATACAGCCTCAGTCTCTCGCTTCACTCTTCGCGTGTCGGGTGATTCAGTGTCTAGTGTTCGTGGTCAGCCTGGTGTTGGGATCGCTTTGAGCATGGAAGCTGAGCGTGCACTGCTAGACTGGATTCTAGTCAGCAGTCGCTTGTGTTCAGTGCGGTTGGACGGATCTGTTCATGTTAACAGCAACAAACTAAGGCGTCGATACTTGTTCATCGTGTCTGTGTAGGCGCTGACTGACTGCAGCTCCTCCGAAACCAAGGACGAATTTTATCAGGATTTGTCTCAGTTGCTTCAAAGCGTGCATTCAACAGAGGTGGTGGTCGTCGCCGGGGATTTCAACGCCCAAGTTCGCCGTTTGGGAGATTCCGAAAGGCACATCAGAGGCCTATTTGCTATCCCAGCCGATCTACCTGACAACGGTGATCGTCCCATCCAGCTGTGCTTCGACCACAGATTGTCTCTGGCAAGTACGGGCTTCTGCCGTAAGAAGCGTCATAGTGAAGTGTATGGACTGCGGCAAATGCTACATCGGTCAAACCGGGAGAAAAGTTGCCACTCGAATGCACGAGCATAAACTGGCCACAAAGAGACATGACCCATTCTCTCTCATATCCGTCCACGAGGATCAAGAAGGACACAAGTTCAATCTGGACGACGTCAACATTTTGGATCAAGCAACCACAAGGCACGCAAGGGAGTTTTTGGAAGCCTGGTACTCTTCAAACAACTCAATCAATAGACATATTGAATTGGATCACGTGTACAGTCGGATGAAGAGAAGACAGTTGAACTAATCAAGAATATCAGAAGCGGAATTAGTAGACCAAAATCACTCAAACCGTATTATTGAATTTGAGTTTTTACACTCACACATCTTCGGAACTGACTCGCCGAGAATTCAAATATCAAAAAATGGAAACAACAGGGCAAAGCGAAAAGAATTCAAGCTCACCGAGCGGGACGTCAACCGTCAAAGGCCAAAGGTCAAGTTCTTCGAGACGAAGCCGTAAAACAAATGTCGAGCCTTGGGCACGTCTACGGAGCTCAAGGTCAGGACTAATGACAAACCTATAAATATAAGAGATCACTACTAACAGCGCACATGCACTGACGATGTCACCTCGACTGGTGATGAAACGTTTGCGATCTAAACGCCAAGCTCAGCGATCAGAACATCATAGCAAGCGTCATAGACTCACATGGCGTCCTCATACGTCTTCACTACGTTGAACTCAGATTGACCATATCGTCATTGGTCACTGCTGCCGTGAATCAGTTGAAGATTGTCCTTCATTCTGGTCCACACCCGTGAAGTCAAATCACACCTTCGTACGCACTCGCTTCTGTTTACCTCTGGTCCGTGGTCGCACAAGCGTAATTACCACTCGTCCCGCACCGTTGCTTCTGGATGCCGACCAGCAATATAATTTCCAGACAGCTGTCTGCACGATTATCTATGCAGCTGGATGTCCAGGACTCAGAAGAACGCCGGGAACAGATCAAGGAAGCTTTATATGCCACTTCTAATGCCACCCGGGACTCTGGTTGAAGTCGGTCTCACAAACGATGGATATCTTCAATATCATTTGTCCTGTTTGATGCTCGCAGACCCTTCCCTCCGGATGTCACATTCATTGAAGTGCTTAACTAATATATATATATATATATATATATATATATATATATATATGTATATATATATATGTATATATATATATATATATATATATATATATATATATATATATTCACACCCGCCTGATTTATACTTTTTTTACTACATGCTTGTGCATGAGTGCAGTGGAAGGGGTATATACCCCATAGCCACAAAAGCTCACTGCAAAGTTAGGATAACCGACACCCAGACCCTAAAACTTGGAGTGGAGAACCACATAAGGTTGCAGTATGTCAGGTGTGGTAACGAGCCGGACGACAGTGGATTGTTGTCCACCGCCAACGGAGCATTCCAACGACATCCGCTGGCACTATTGGGCAGAAGAACATGTTGGGAATCTTGGGCTTGCTAGTTCCTTTTCTGTAGGGCGTAGGCCTCACTAACAGGAAAATGACTCCCAGTGGACTATGAGTACCTTTTCTAGTATGTTCGACCTGCAAGTCATTCACTCCGTCAACATATCACAGTCAGTACCCGATGGTTATTTTCTGATGTAGGCCGTTGGTGGATACGATAGCTAATTCCAGTAAATTTTGAAAATGTAGTCACTTGTTTCCCTTTTGTGCTGGTTATTTTTGCGTTTGCATCATGCCCGATGTGAGGCTGTTGTAGAATAAACAAAGCTGTTGCTCAAATCGGAATACTTGATTTCAGTCGAAACACTATGATCGCTTTTCACTTTATAATCCAGTTAAATATTTTCCTCAGTAGGTCTTATTTACAAAATATTTGAAGAGAAAATAAATTTTGCCGCTTTATTTCAGTTGGAGGTACGTCGTGTTCCGTCTGACTCGGCGACCGCCAACAACTCGGGTCGTGTAACTACGGAATCGGCCAATGCTGCAAACGTTGTGAAATTCTATGACTCAGCTGCTAGATCAGTCACTGCCAATTCACTGGCGCATAGAGAACAAACTCGAATTTTCCACTTGCGAAATTTCAACAATTGGATCAAGAGTGTTTTCATCAATCAGTATGTAGAGAAGTTAGGACATAGTCCAGGTATTCATGTCCTGGATTTATGTTGTGGCAAAGGTGGAGATCAGTTGAAGTGGGCACAAAGCAATGTCAGGCATGTAACTTTTATTGACATATCGAGTGCCTCGATAGATACCTGCCGACAACGTTACGACCAGCTATATCGAAAACGTCAGCGTTCGCTTTTCACGGCTGATTTTCATGTGGCGGACTGCACTGCAGACTTAAGGAAAACAATATTAATCCGACGAAACCGGTATGATCTCGTCAGTTGCCAGTTTTCTTTCCACTATGCATTCGAAAGTCTTACGCAGGTGAGTGAACGTCTATGTTTTTTTACCCTCAGTGTTCTTTTCGTTAGAGGATGGGTTTCTCTTTTTTCAGTGCTCTTGCATCATCATTAACGCGATTATCACTTGCAGACTGTCGACTACCATTGAGCTATTAAACCACCAATCAAATGGGTACAAATTAGATTGCTTTTGTAAATAAAAGCGGTGCACGACGAGACTGCACCTTGACGTGGTGTGATGGCTTGCGCGCCTCTATGACCCAAAGAGCTATACAGGATGGCTCCTTTAAGCCGAAGATACGATCATGTCTAAAAGGCCAATGGGTAGAGGCCAGACGAAGTCCACTCTCCTGGTCCTCCGGGTTTGGGGTCGATCCGAGCTGGTACCTCAGTCGCTAAAATCAGTGTAAGAATAGTTGATCCAAGCAAATGGGCTTCCACTCAGCCACCCCATGCCGCCTTGTGGACGGGTTCTTGTTAGAACTAAAGGTTTTGGTTGAGAACCCTAATCGTTCTCCTGCTTTACGGATGGACACCCTAGCAGTACCCGTCCAACATCTCCCATGAACTGCACGAATAGAAAGAACTCCATACTGCATCGGTCGTCGCGCAGGCTAATCAGGACCGCGCTGCCCATTGCATCGAGCGGGGTGGGTAGTGATAAGTGGGCTACTGCTCACAATTCCCTCTCTTTTATTCAACCTTTGTCTTCTGTCCTCAACCACCTCTCTTTGACCCATCTATCCACCCATAATGCTCCCACTGATAACACGGTCGATACTCGCAACAATTCACTGTCAAATAGTGTCGGGACTAATCCTCTGTCTGGTAACTCACATTTTCTCAAGCCTCGTAAGCCTCTGAATCTCGGCTCCTTCAACGTGCGTACACTCATGCAGGTCGGTCAGCAGGCGTGCCTAGTCCTCACATTAGATTCTCTGAAGATTGATGTCTGCTGCTTAAGTGAAACGCGTATCCAGGATTCGAGCAGTGTAATTCAACTAATTGCTCCTGGTATCTCATCAAGGTATTTTCTGCTCACCTCAGAAGACGAAGTAGCTCGAGCTGTGGGTCAACATGGTGTAGGAATAGTGTTGACTGACAAGGCTGAGGCTGCCATTTCAGACTGGATCCCTGTTAACAATCGTTTATGTGCTGTGAGACTCCAAGGGTCAGTTGGCATTTGAAAGGACAGTTGTGTTAAGCGTAGCTTGTTTGTGATCTCGGCGTACGCCCCAACGGATTGCAGCTCAGACTTGCAGAAAGATGAGTTCTACGATGAACTCGCCACCCTCGCAGCAGTCCGCAGCAGTAAAGGTTCTGACGTTGTAGTGCAGGCTGTTGACTTTAATGCACAAGTTGGCAAACTCAGTGCGTCAGAAGCCTGTGTAGGTGGGCGTTGTGCTTTACCTGCTGAGCGTACAGATAACGGGGATAGACTTCTCCAGTTTTGTGCAGACAATCGATTGTTCTTGTCTAGCACAAATTTCCGACACAGCTCGCGTCGCACAGCGACATGGCGCTTTAACTCTACAGGTACTTTGAGTCAAATTGACCATATCGCCGTAAGCTACCGATGGCGCAGTTCTGTTCAGAACTAGATCTTACTGGTCCACGTACGTAGAGTCGGACCATGCATTAGTTTTAATGCGATTATCTCTCCAGCTCCATGGTTATCGTCGCAAACCCGATTAGCCGTGCAACGTTTGTGTTATCCAGACGTTTGCACCCGTTATGAGCAGAAGTTAGCACATGAGCTAGGATCCACGGAGAACAGTAATGTAGATGAGCATTGGGCTCATATCAAACAAGCGATGCACGTGGCAGCAGGTTTTGCCTGTGGTCCTAGATCCATTGTCCATCAGTGACACTGGATCTCGCAGGAGTCGTTGAGTATAATGGGGCAAAAGCGTCAGCTCTGGAACTGTAAGGAGATGAATAAGATATGAAGACATTTACAAGAACAAGTTATGAAAAGCCTTAAGAAGGATCGCGAAAATCGGTGGGTCAGGGTAGCCGAAGAGATGGAAATAGCAGCTGCTTCAGGTAACAGTCAAAGACTATTCAAACTTATTCGTGACACCGGTGAACGGCGCATCCATGTCAGTGAAACGATTTGCGGTAGAAACGGAGAACCCATCCATGGCAGAGACCAAAAGCTGGGCCGTTTGGCCGAATACCTCGAGGAGCAGTTAAGCTGTCCGCGCTAAGGTATTTACCCTGACCTCAACAACTGCGACTCCTTGGGTGGTATCACTTGAGCCCCCATCGGAAGTAGAAGTGGAGTCAAGCATTCGATTACTAAAGCGAGGGAAAGCTGCCGGCCCCAACGAACTCCCCCCCCCCGTTCTTTTCAACATGGGTGGTGGTGCGCTAGTAAAATCACTTACCACCCTTATCCGTGACCTTTGGAACGAGGAGCACATTCCGTTCAGTTCACGGGGCGAGTCATTGGTTGTACCCATCCTCAAGAAGAGAATGTGCATTGACTGTAGTAACCATCGTAGGATTAGTCTCATTCCGATAGTCACCAAGGTAGTGGCCTGAATTTCTGTGTCGTCTTACACCGGCTTGCGAGAGTACCACCCGCGAACAATCGTCAGGATTCCACCGAGATTGAGGACGCGTCAACGAGATTTCTACTCCTCGTCAATTGTTGGACGTGCGTCACGCATACCGTCGACGGACAATAAAGGTTTTCCTTGACTTGAAAGGCGTCTTCGACTCAGTTGACCGGACAGGACTATTCAGTGCTCTTCACTGGAAAGATGTGCCGCATAAGTTCGTAAATCTGCTGAAGCCATTGTACTCTCATACTTCTGGCCGCGTGAGGGTCTATGGTGAACTATCCGGTCCATTCGAAACGACGAGCGGTGTTCGACAGGGATATCCCATTTCTCCGTTCTTGTTTAACTTCGTCATAGACGAGATAACTAAGGATGCCTTGCGAAATCTTCAGATGAGCATCGAACTAGGAAATAGTGAGAAGCTGTGTGATCTAGATTACGCAGACGACCTTGTTTACTTGTTCGAATGCATGGAACATGCGCAACGTGTACTAGAATAGACTCGCGAGAACCGTAGCTGCGTTCGGCATGCGCTTTGCACTTACAAAGTGTGAAATGATGTTGCAAGTCTGGACATCAATGGTTCCGAGCTTGATGCTTGATGAGGAGGAACTAACAACTGTAGACCGCTTTAATTACCTCGGCAGTAGCTTGACGACGGATGGAAGCACGAAAGTAGAAATGTGCACTTGTGGCGCCGACCTGATATTTCGCTGAGGTGGAAAAGTCGTGTACTGTGCCGCGGTGTGCCTAGTTCTGCTGTATTGTTGCGAGACTTGGGCTCTGCGTGTGAAAGATATTTGTTGTCTTGAGCTTTTCGACCACCAATGTTTATGTGGTATCATTAAGATTGGATGGAATGACCGAGTGAACAACACTGAGGTTAGAAATCGAGTATTGGGTACTAATTCAGTAAATGTTCTGTCCAAATTAATAGACTTCGTTAGTTAGGGCACGTGGTATGAATGGCAAACACACGTCTACCATACCGTTTCCTATTTTCCGTTCCTCTTCAGGAGTGGAAGAGACCACGTGGAGGTCAACAGCTGGCGTGGCAGCGGAGAATGAGAAAATGTACGTCAAACTCAGGAAAAGTAGGTGTCTAACGTCTTCATGGTTGGGGTCCAAAAGATTCGTCAACCAGTTGGCTGGAGACACTGAAGGATGTAGCAGCGAACCGTGAACAGTGGCGATCGTGTTGTCACTTTCTGTCGAATCAGAATGATTGATCAATGTGCGTCTCCACAGTTAGACTATTGTGTGTGTTGGCTACTAGGGCATTCTTTCCCTTCCCCACCCCGATAAGTGCACTCCCTGTTGTATATTCATTCTTTCTATTTCCACGCGCAACATGATGAAGAAGGGCAGTGGTCAGTGGGGCTTGCCCTTCTGGTAACGCTGTACGATGATAATGATGATGATGATGATGAGGGTGCACTAAAGGTCCAGTAGCCAGTTGAGTTCCATATCATGTGGAATTCAGAATCTGTTGAATCCTAATGGTAATTCGTTACATGCTCGTACACGACGTTGTTAACTCTTAACCATTCATCAACCGAACAAGATTGACCGTTTCGTCGTATCCTCTATGCACAAGGTTCGCTTGTTCTGGCTCAGTCGAGACCGAGTTCTTGCTCATAACGATCTTTCAACTGAGTTTCCTTGAGAGATGTAGTTTTTTAGAGTTTCTTCTGATCACTGTTCTTGTTCAGCTTTATAACGCTGATGATGCTGCCAGTAGCTCTGTCCAGGTGACAGACTAGCGGCATCGATCTTTGGTCAGACAGAAAACTGCCTGCGTTAGATTATGCGAACAGCATTGTGCTTCTGATTAGGTACCCAACTAAGTTGCAAGTTTTCCTAGATAGTGTGAATAACTGTGCAGCGAAGTTTGGGATGTGTTTCGCATCTTCAAAATGTAAAATGATGCTGCAGGATTTATTTGCCCCGCATGAAATCTTATCCTGTCTAGAAAACAATTAGCTGTAATGGATACATTTTGTTACCTGGCCGTCGGATGTCGGATAAAGTGCCGTCGCGTATAGAAAAGATCCATCCAGTTCTTAACAAGCTGAGCGACTTGTGATGTCCACGTGAATTCGGTTGTAGCTCAAGTTTGCATGCGCACTGTGGCAACTAAACTATTTTTGTGATATAAAATCTAAGAACACGGAGACCATTGATATGAGCATGGGGTTTTGGGGACCAGGAGTCATTCTCTAGATCGAAGACTTAATAATAACAGGGTTGGGTGATTGAAACGTGTAATTTATGTTCACAGATAGATTACTTCGGTACTCATTGTCCTCCGAATCAGTTAGCAGTTGAAAGATGGATCGAGATGATCAGTTCAGGACACAGCGAAAAGTATGAAAACAGTAATCGACACACTTGGCCGAGCAACGACAAATCAAGCGTCCGAGTTGGGGCCCACGAGATCCGCCAGCTGGATGATAAGCAGCAGTACGTGACATGACCGAACACCGCGGACAGCGCACATCCGCATCCGTATTCGCTTTGCTCACAGTTATCACTAAAAACATTTTTAGGTGTATTTCTCTCTCTTCCCGCTTTCATTCGTTTCATTTCCGATTCGATGATACTCCGATGCTAGAACATAAATCAGGAGCACTGAGTTGCGGGATTGATGGCTGAACTGAACTAAGCGCATTTGATCAGCGCATCATCCCAGTACATCGGACACAAACATTCGTTTGCATTTTTAGCTCATATTTATGTCCTTGGGTAATATATTTTCCACTTAGACCAATGTTATAACTGTTATCGCGATACATTTTGTGCTTTTTACTGCTTTTATAAGAAGTGTACCATTTTCCGTTCGTTGTAATCTTCCTGTGTGTTCTCTGTCGTTAATATTTACTGAAGACATTACACTGTTGTTATTTCTATGCATACGCTATTGAATCTCGTTCATTTATTGTACACTCGGATGTCGCGACGCTTACCGTCAGACAGATCTTCCGGACCCGCAAGTTCTTTCGTGTTGTAATTCATCCATGTTTAGCATCTTTTACACATATCGAGTCTGTGTCCAGTTACACGTGTTAAACGTCACCTACTGAAATGGTACAATGGTAGTTGAATGTATCAAATCGATGATGGTTGACTGGGAAACGGCGAAGATGCCGCATTTTAAGCTTATCTCAGGGCAGACCTGTATCATAGTAAGCGTGCATTAAATGTTGTCTAGTGTGAATGACGGATATTTCCGTTAAACTGCACTGCTGGAAAAATGTTCCGTGAAACGGTGGGTGAAATCGCCTTCTCTTTCAAGTATTTTTTAGGGGCAACAAAATGGTGGCTCCAGTTCTTGAATAAATCTTTCGTGTGCTGTTTAAAAACCCTCTCTCTGTGACTTCTCAAAATACTATTCATCATGCAGTTCCAGCGCTGAATTAACCATTGAAAACCGAAAACGGTTTGTTGATATAGCTCCCCTCTGTCACTCGCTTTGAACCGCTGAGAGCCAACCCGAATAGCCTGGTGGGGTGTTCGGCTCACAGACATTCACTCCAGGTCCAAGTCCCAGTGGAGGCTTGATGGATGTGCACTACTGCTGATTCCTAACAAGGATGGAACAGATGTACAATGTGGACAAAAATACTGAGTACATCCACGGGGACGGTGTTGAATTCACAACTTACTACTTAAATGCTTGCCAGTAGGCAAAATAGCTTGAATTCACAAAACTGTGAATGAAGTCAGACGCGGGCAGTCACGGTAGACGCCAGTAAAAATTATAGATCAGTGAAGCGAGTAAGCGGGTTATCAGTGTCGCCCAAATGGCTCTAAGTTTCTCACTGACGTTAGACGAAGACTACGTAAGGATTCGCATATACTTGATATTTTCCTTTGAAAGATATGGGCAGCCAGTCACGGTTAATTGCGACAAAGCTAGTGGCTCAAATGAGTTGCCGCTAAGGGTGCCAATTGAACTCGTTCTCATTTCATCTTCTACGTTGACAAGTTTATTCAATCTACCTTTAGTTCATAAAATATGGATTATTATGGTATCCGTGACGTGGACCCCAGGTTGCTCCAGGTTGCCTTGTTCCGTCGATTATTCTCTTGATTTAGCTTCAGTATTTCATTGTCACCTATTAGATCTGATTCTGTTGTTGATCGTCAGAATCTTGTGGCTGTTTTTATTCACATACCTGTTTATCGGTAATCTGTGTCAACTGTTTTATAAGTAGCTTAGTAGGTATATCGTATTATTCACTCAGTATTTCTGCGAAGCATCTATCGGTCTTCAACTGATTCTTCTTGCATTAAATATGCATCGAGGGAGGAATAAACGCTTAAGAGGTAAGATTACCCACCATTTATTTAGCGGCAGTAAAAATATTATTCAGCACTTTGCCGCACTCGGCCATTGCTATGTGGCACTATAGACGCGTTCTCTAGGACCAGCAAGAAGGCCCAGACAATAGAAAACGTATCCGATGTGCACACTCGCCTCGATTCAGTCTACCAGATTCATACAAACTTGGTCCAACCAGACCCCTTTACCGCGAATGCGACTAAATCTCACTCGGTAGAGAGCTAATATCTCCTAATCGCTAATTATTTGTGGTTTGTGTACTGCTGTGATCCAACGTCATACGTTAATTCTGGTTTTCATAATCAGACGAGTTCTACTAGGCACCCAGCACGGAATTGATTTACAGCTAATAAGTACCGTCCAGCACTGAAGTCAGAACTTCTGCCAACAATTTTCGACTCCCTCTTCCGTAAACACATGTGAACACCGACGCGGCATGTAATGTGATGTAAATCACAAGTCACCGGTTAGTGCCGGTGTCCGCCGTTTAGCTGCCGTAGAGCAATAGGCATACCCGCGGTGAGGTGAATTCACGTTGATGAGTGCAGATTTTCCTGAACACATGTGCGTCGTGCAAAAACGGACACGAACTCTTTGTGCTTGTGCGTCGGCCATGCACTCTCCGAAATCTCCCATACCGTGGTCTGCGCACAACTTACTTCACGATAGATCACGGTTATCACCACCGCACATGGTCAAGTCACTACCGCTTGAACTAAGCTGGATGAACGCCTGTGTAACCTCTACCCGAGTAAAAACATTCAAGCGCATTGTTCTTGGGACCAAGATTCTACCGAGTCAGGCACACAAAGTCTGTGGTGGACATCAAGCCTAATGGAGTTCATGTGAAGGCACTACATAGATCTGAGTCTTATTTCATCGGTCAGCGTCAGTGTCCGCCGTTTAGATGCCCAATGTTGTTGTTATTATGTGTGTATATATGTATATCACTCGCTGCACATGGCGGTGATTTGAGCCACTTAAACGAATATGAATGACCAGCTGCGTGACGCACGCGTAGTTGGAAACCATTTGCGTGACTTATGCAACCGGTCGTAGTGATTGAATGAACTACATGACCTGGCCAACCAACGCACATGCGCGCATATTTTGTCTCTGTGCCCACGTCACAAGTGTGTGGGGTTGTGTGACTCAATAATATTGGAGAGGTCTTAGAACATCTACTATTACTATTCTGGAGGTGACGGTTTGAAGACGATATACTGATCGCTGGGTTCAGCGTTTAGATTGCAAACGTTTCATCAACAGTTGAGGTGACGTCGTCAGTGCACTGAGACACACTTATCCCCTTGGAACAGCAGAATAAAAAGAGTATCATGCCAGGATACGCATAAATAGTGTGTTGTGCAGTAGAAATTCCGCTTGCTTTTCTCGCATCCAAAAGTCCAGCGCCGGTATTTCCCATGTGCATGCTCGCTTCGATGTAAAGCGGCAATTGCTTAGTCATAGAATATAGTTATAACCTCGATCCGTTACAAATTACGTTGCGCTTAGATCACAAGATGAGAATAAAATTATCACCTAATCTTTCTAAACCTAGGGTCAATGCATCACTGTAGAGACTTCACGAGTGCTTGTGTGGGCATAGTGCAGCACGGAGCCTCAGCAATGACGAACTACTGTAATAGAAAACACGAGGTAAATCTAGATTAGAAAATGATATGCTGATTCTCTACAGAACCGCAGAACGGTTAGTCATTATTCTTGAAGAATTACAAAGCCTGGCCGCCTTTAGCACCATTTACTCTTCTATTTCCACCAGCAATCATTCTTTCCTACTCATAAGTCTAAGAATATATATACGTAATGTAACAATTTGAGGTTGAGATCTGACGCGTCGTTCGACAGACGGCTTGGTCTCACTGGCGGTCTGCGTCAGCACCTTCTCCGTACGGAGCCCTCGGAATCACGAGCGACAGGATAGCCGATCGATGGCCTGGCTCGATAGATGAGAAGCGAGCCCTGTCTGCGGTGTTTGAGCTTCAAGCCTCTGCCCCCACACCAAACGGAGCAATGCGTTTTGTGCAACGAGTGGTACATGGACCAACAGCCTATATATTCCTCATGTTTTACACCAATAAAACGAGATGATTCGCAGGCAGAAAAAGAGGACCCCACGAGAGTTAGTGGGATAGTGGAAAAAAATACGTAGAACCAAAACAAATTACCTTTTCAGCCATTTACTAGTTGTTCTATAGTTGTGCTAGTTTCTCTACTTGGATGATGAAGCCAACCTTTCACCTCTGTTATACTGGGAAACTTTTTTCTTTGATGGAAAATAAGACTCATCCCATCAGAAAACTGAAGGAGTGCACCATAATTCCCATGATGATGCTGACGTGAACTATTACCCATATTTTTTATGCATCGTATATTTTGCCACGTTCCGTTCAGGTATGATGAGAAATGGCTTGCGATAGATGACGTGAGAGGTTAACTGCGCGTTAAATATTCGAACATGTTAGTTTTAGATTGCGATTTGAAACTAACTAAAAAGGAAAGTAGATCGGTCAGCAAGTTATTCATTGAAGTATAGGAATAGACCCTTAAACTAGTGGTATATGTACGCTTACGTGGGAATGAAACAGAGTAATGGAATCACACTCCGAAAAACGTTTGTTGGGGAAAGTAATTAAGACGTTGTGGCCACGACCACGTGCTGACTGTTCGCGATTGGTAAAGAGATCGGATAAATGACCTGCATCAGATGACGGGCTACTATTTGCAGCTAACATATGAAATGGTGTATGACAAGTAATGGCATCTAGTGTGGCACTCGAGTGACAATGATGAGACTGACCGGGCCGTAGGTTCTTATCTCAGTGGATGTTCGATACAATGAGTACTTTAACAGAGGTCAAAGTCACTAGATTGCACGATAAATTCCGGAACATTGCGCTACTAGTGCGCGCTGTCGTCGTGGTGATCGCTTTTAGAGTCTCAGGCTTGTTTCAGGCAGTTGATGTTCACTCGCGTCATAAATGTCACTCTAGCATGCTCCAGGGAATTCTCACAAAACAGTTGTTTAAATAAACACCTTAACCTGAGGATAAAATGAGAAAGGGTTCCACTAGTACCCATAGCGGCAACTGGTCAGGACCACTGGTTTTATCACACTTCATGTACACCAACTCCTATATACTTAAAAGGAAAATATCACTTATGCACTCTTCGTTAAAGGTTGAATAATAAATAGCAGTCAAGTCTGCTAATTTGGCTTACTATCAGTTGATTTTTAGGAACACTTCTGCTTCGCTTTAATGTCTGTGGCGTATCCTATTTTGCCTACTAACGAGCATTTGAGATATAAGTTTCGAAATTCGACCCTCCGTTGGTGTACTCAGTTTTTTTGTCCAAAACGTAGTGCTTCTAAGGTTTGCAATGGTGAGTTGGTCGTTGACATTGGGATTAATAATCTACAAACACTAATCTCCTACTTACACTTGCATGATTTCTGTTTTTCAACTCGCCCTCGGAATTTTCCTCCTTGTCACTTTTGCCTCCCTGCTTTTAAGAGCCGAACGTTTTTGGCCAACGTGAATCACTGTCTACGTCCGGGGGGCTATTTTATCGCGACCATCCCGAACGCATACGAGGTCGTTCGCAGGGCGAAAAAGGCCTACAGAGAAATTCATCAGTCTGTGACAATCAACAAGGACTCAGTTGAGGAGATTCAGTTTGGAAATTCCGTGTATTCAATTCGATTTCCTATCAGTTCATATTCTGTCAAACCTAATGACGATCGAGGTACACAGTCTTGCTCACTCAGTTTTCCATTATTCGGGTCTCGCTATGATTTCACATTGGAGGGTGTGGTCGACTGCCCAGAGTTTCTTGTTTATCCGCCATTATTGAACACACTGGCTTCGGAGCAGAATTTGATTCCGGTTGCGGCACCTGTCAGTTTTGCTGAGTTTTTCTCTCGTTACCATTCCGGATATATCGGACGAATGTCTTCTCGTGATCTTTTGTTACGGATGAAAGCGTTAGAGACCTATCCGAATCAAGTGCATGGCGAAAAATTATGCTCGATGCTGGTGGCTAATGGCGAACCAGGGGCTTACGATCATGTACACCAAAAAATGGAACACGATGACGCTTGTGCCCAGTCACGCTATCTCGGGACATTATCTCTTGCTGAATGGGAAGCTATCACCCTGTATAGTCTGGTTGGATTTCGGAAAATGTGATATGTTGTATATAACTTTTATGACGCTCGGTACTGCTCAGTGTTTTCACATTACCCATGGGCGGTAGATAGTTTTGATATGTCAAGCTGGTTTAAAAATCCCCAGCTTGATAATTCATCAGTTTGATAAACAAAAAGCATGGAAAAAACGTGAATAAAACGGTACAGTTCCATCATAAGCTGACGATACACATTAAGGAAACAAGGCTACGGTATATTATTTGCGCAACAAAACGGTTTATAGGACCTGATATTGATTAAGTGAAAACTGAACTGCCACACAGGCAGTGAAGATACCCAAGTTATCTCACTATGCTTAGTTTAGCGTAAACGACCATTAGGTGTGCAAGTGGACTTCGCGAAATAAATTGTAAAGCGCCAACTAGATAATAAAGAATACTATTCCCGGAGTCAAAACTAGCTGGGTTGTCATGTCTCCCCACGTACTCTGCCAGAGCTGGTTTTTTCTCATCGTGGTGCAACGATCCAACGAGCGCCGATTCGCTAACCCTTTGCATAGACGGTGGAAATGTTGGAATTTAAAATCAAGGAACTGATTGCAGAGATGCCACTGGCCACCGCTCAGAACGCACAATCTGGTCGAGTGAATACATTTTCGGACATTCTGACTCGGCAAGAATATCTCCACCATTTACGGTACGCTGTCACATATTGCAGTGTCTTCAAACAACGGATAATGTGACCTTTTGGACCCAAATCCGAAGGATAAGAATCCCTCGATCCTCCTAGTCTATTCACACTCTTTTTCCATGTCTCTTCTCCGGTGATATTTTGACCTCCATTTTGATCTTCTCTTCAGACGCATGAATCATGAGCAAAGCACAACTCGGCAAATGGCTTTGTGCGCAGACAGCGGAGTTTACTCGGTTCGGTTCTGTTCAGTTGGATCATGTTGAACCACACACTAGTCGCATCACCTCTTCTTTATCACACACTTGCGCATGAGTGCAATGGGAGGGTTTACCCCGTAGCTCCAAAGACCCGCTGCACTGTTAAGGATAACCGCCAACCAGACTCTGGGTGGAGAACCATGTGTGGTCCCAATGGATCATGTATGGTAAAGAGTTGAATGACAGTGCATTGCTGTCACTAGCCCTTTCGCTCTACCCTACCCTTACTGGACTTCGCAGGTAATGGTGGTCAGGCGCCTAGTCAGCGAGCATATCCTGACCGCATAGGAGAACTACAGCACCGTGCACACGACTTTCCGAATTCAATGAAACATTACTTTTGCATCGTAAGTGCCTCAGCCTGACACGTGAGCTCCAGGTATGCATGCATTTACTTTTGGCAAAGTGCCATCCTCATTCATCATACCAATTTCCAGGCACTAGCTTTTCGTTATAACCACGCTCCCACTATGTAGTGTTACGTGGGAGCAACTGACATTCGAACTTGAGTCGGCGCAATACAGCATGAAGTTGCAAAGCGCATTTTGTGAACTGTCCCAATATGGCAAGCAGGAGCTCTTCTTCGCTCGCAAACAACCTCGTTTTATGAACGTAAAACACCATGGTTTTATGGTGTGTTGATCCTTGTAACCAGTCATTACGCTATGGGTATTGACCCGAATGATGCGGGCGACCAAGCCTTCCAATGGGGTGGTGTTGAGGCTAAACATCGCTTGGCAGTGGTAATCTCAGGCCTACTTTAGAGCTGACAAAGGGGATTCAGTATTCCTCGATCAGCTGACTAATCCCTCAAAGTACTCAACCCAGTAATCAGCTTTTTTCTGTTTTTATAGGTCATTTATATACTATTGTAATGGACCGCTTGTTGACCATTGGTTTCACCGATGATTCTTAGAAGACGCTGATTGATTTCCCCGACGAAAGCCACTTTGAACTTTTCTGCTACTTTCTTCCATCATGCTTATTGTTTTTCCTCGCGAGCGTTACTCGCTGTTTGGCGTTACACTTCATGTACAGTGCTCATCGTAACCAGATCCACCTTCCGGAAAGTAGAATTTCTGTATATGCGACTAAAAACGGCCGCACTAATTAGATTTTGATATCCGGTGAAAAAAATCCGTTGGACTGTACGCTTTATATTATGATGACGATACCCAGATTTGTCAGCTAAGCTTCAAAAATGTTCCATTCTCCGTGGAGTGATCATATAAAGCTACCGACGTACTCCTGATGCACTGTTATTGATACATCAATCAATATGGACACTAACTGCGAATCAACTTGTCATTTTGGTCAATTTTGAAACGCCTTACATGGAAATTTCGAGTGAAAACACAATTTAGGTATTCAAGTATTTGCTCAGTGATATGCCATCCGTTAGCACATTTATCAGTAACCTGTTCGGGGCTCAGTCATGTATGTTCATATTGGTCTCTTGAATTTGCGAGAATTTAGCAGATCTTATTCCATTGTATCATCCTGTTCTATTCTGTTCAGACAACCATTAACCATGCTCTGGATGCAGTGGCTTTGGCTGCTATCTCCTAGCGGCAACCTCAAAAGGAAGTAATGAAGGAGAATAGAGTACGCAAGGAGAGGAGAAATACATTACTGGAATTAAGTCGATGAAGAAAGTTTGTGGATGCAAGAGCGCCACTGATCGCGGCATCTAGCCAAACCCCCCAACGTATCTAACCATTGAGTGGAAGGGTCTCTTGGACCCCATTCAGGAAGCCTAACACGCCCCCCACCAGTCAGGCTTTTCATACCTTTCTTCCATGTCATGGACCTTCTACTCTTACTCATCTTTCAACCGGCACCCGATTCAGTAAACAACACGCCGAGGAATCCTGTCAGGGGGCATGCGTAACATTTCCCAACCATCTTAGGCTGGTGAGCTTAAATGTTTCATCTAATGATTTAGTCCTTGAACCTGAGACTTTCCGCTGAACCTCAGCATTGTTCACACGGTGTTCCCACCAGATTCGAGCAATACTGCAAAGACATCGGTGTTCAAATCCCGGCAATCTTTGTATGTCCTCCTCTCGCAGTAGCCATGTTTCCGAAACATACAGAAGCGCGGGCCCGACTGCTGCAACGTACACTAGGCCTTTGATAGATAAACGGATGTCATGTCAACGCCACAGATAACTCACATTGGCAAATAGCAAACGAGCTTTCTGTATACGCAGAGACACGTCCGATATCCAACCTCCGGGTGAAATGCATCTCCCCAGGTAACGTAACTTGTTTACCACGTTTATAGTCACCCCAGACACTGAAAGGTTTGGTGTTGGATGAACCCAGTCCTGCAACAGCATTTTCACCATCATCATCGAACAGCGTTAATTAGTAGGGCAAGCCCCACTGACCACTGCATTTCTCACCATGTTGCACGATGAATTAGAAAGTGGGAATATACAAGATGGACAGGGAGTGGACCTACATGGGTGGGAAAAGGAAAGAATGCCCTAGTAGCCAACACACGGAATACACAGTCTAACTGTAAAAACGCACACAGATCAGTCATTCTGATTCGATAGAAAGTGACAACACGATCGCCACTGCTCGCGGTTGGCTGCCATATCCTTCAGTGTCTCCAGCCAACTGATAGACGGATCTTTTGGACCCCAACCACGAAGACGTGAAGCACCTACTTTTCCCAAGTCTGCTATACATTTTCTCATTCCTCGCTGCCACGTCATCTGTTGACCTTCACATGGTCTCTTCCACTCCGTAGGAGGAGCGGAGAATAGGACATGGTACGGTAGACGTGTGTTTGAAATACGTAACATTTGTCCCAACCAACGAAGTCTACTAAGTTGGATTCGCTTCGACAAAACGTTCTCTGAATTAGTACCCAATACTCGCTTTCTGACCTCATTGTTGCTTACTCGGCTATTCCACCCAATCCTAGCGATACTACGTAAACATCGATGGTCGAAAATCTCAAGAAGACGAAGATCTTCAACACGCAGACTCCAAGTTTCGCAACCATACAACAAAACTTAACGCACTGCAGCACAGTATACACGACCTCTCAACTTCAGCGAAATATCAGGTTGGCGCCACAAGTGCTTCAGTCCAGCTTACGCCGCTCGAGCCTTGGATATACGCGTGCTCACCTCCACTACTGTGCTCCCATGGGTCGTCACGCTGCTGCAGCTCTGTATTCGTTTACTAAGTTGGGGAAAAGCGGCAGGTCCCGACGAACGTCCTCCAGTTCTTTTTAAACTGGGTGGGAGGCGTTGATAAAATCACTTACCGCCTTGCTCCGTGACATTTGGAACGAAGAGCGTATTCCGTTAATATGGAGCGAGTCATTGATTGTTCCCATCTTCAAGAAGGGAATACGCAAGGACTGCAGTAATCATCGTAGGATAAGCTCAATTCCGATAGTCACCAAAGTATTAGTCTCGATTTTGCTGCATTGTCTTACACCTGTTCGCGAGGGTAATGTCCGCGAACAGCAGGCAGGATTCCGCCCAGGTCGAGGATGCATCCATCAGATTTTTACTCTTCACCGACTACTTGAAACGCGTCACACGCACCGCCGACCAACAATAATCATTGTCTTAGACCTGAAAGGCGCTCTCGATTCAGTTGGTCGAACATCGCTCTTCATTGAAAAGGTATACCCCAGAAGTTCGTGAACCTAATGAGATCATTGTATTCTCTTACTTATGGCCGCGTTAGGGTTTACGGTGAACTATCCGGTCGGTTCGAAACGACCAGTGGTGGTCGACAAGGATATCCTTTGTATCCATTCCTGTTCAACTTCGTCATGGACGAAATAATGGAGAGTGCGCTGCAAAATCTTCGGGATGTAGGCGTCCAACGAGGAAATAGTGGAAAGCTATGTGACCTAGATTACGCGGACGACGTTGTCTGTTTGTTCGAATGCACGGAACATGCTCAGCGTGCACTAGATAGACTTTCAAGAGCTGTAGCTCCATTCGGTATGCGCTTTGCACCTTCAAAGTGCAAGGTGATGTTACAAGACTGGACGTCAACGATTCCGAGCTTGATGCTCGATGGAGAGGTGCTGTCAGTTTTCGACCACTTCACCTACCTCGGTAGCTGCGTGACGACGGATGGGAGCACAGTAGTGGAGGTGATCATGCGTATATCCAAGGCTCGAGCGGCGTAAGCTGGACTGAAGCACTTGTGGCGCCAACCTGATATTTCGCTGAAGTTGAGAGGTCGTGTATACTGTGCTGCAGTGCGTTCAGTTTTGTTGTATGGTTGCGAAACTTGGAGTCTGCGTGTTGAAGATCTTCGTCTTCTTGAGATTTTCGACCATCGATGTTTACGTAGTATCGCTAGGATTGGGTGGAATAGCCGAGTAAGCAACAATGAGGTCAGAAAGCGAGTATTGGGTACTAATTCAGAGAACGTTTTGTCGAAGCGAATCCAACTTAGTAGACTTCGTTGGTTGGGACACGTGTTGCGTTGGAATGAGGAAATGTATAGCAGACTTAGGAAAAGTAGGTGCTTCACGTCTTCGTGGTTGGGGTCCAAAAGATCCGTCTGTCAGTTGGCTGGAGACTCTGAAGGATATGGCAGCCAACCGTGAGCAGTGGCGATCGTGCTAACACATTCTGTCGTTTCAGAATGACTGATCTGTGTGCGTTTTTACAGTTAGACTGTGTATTCCGTGTGTTGGCTACTAGGGCATTCTTTCCTTTTCCCACCCATGTGGGTCCACTCCCTGTCCATCTTGTATATTCCCACTTTTTAATTCATCGTGCAACATGGTGAGAAATGCAGTGGTCAGTGGGGCTTGCCCTACTAATTAACGCTGTTCGATGATGATGATGATGATGATGATGATGCTGAGGTGGGTGAAATGGTCGACAACTGACAGCACCTCTCCATCGAGCATCAAGCTCGGAATCGTTGACGTCCAGTCTTGTAACATCACCTTGCACTTTGAAGGTGCAAAGCGCATGCCGAATGGTGCTACAGCTCTTGAAAGTCTATCTAGTGCACGCTGAGCATGTTCCGTGCATTCGAACAAACAGACAACGTCGTCCGCGTAATCTAGGTCACATAGCTTTCCACTACTCCCTAGTTCGACGCCTACATCCTGAAGATTTTGCAGCGCACTCTCCATTATTTCGTCCATGACGAAGTTGAACAGGAATGGATACAAAGGATATCCCAGTCGACCACCACTGGTCGTTTCGAACCGACCGGATAGTTCACCGTAAACCCTAACGCGGCCATAAGTAAGAGAATACAATGATCTCATTAGGTTCACGAACATCTGGGGTATACCTTTTCAATGAAGAGCGATGTTCGACCAACTGAATCGAGAGCGCCTTTCAGGTCTAAGACAATGATTATTGTTGGTCGGCGGTGCGTGTGACGCGTTTCAAGTAGTCGGTGAAGAGTAAAAATCTGATGGATGCATCCTCGACCTGGGCGGAATCCTGCCTGCTGTTCGCGGACATTCCGTTCGCAAGCGGGTGTAAGACGGTGCAGCAGAATCGAGGCTAATACTTTGGTGACTATCGGAACTAAGTTAATCCCATGATGATTACCAGCATTTTGTACTTGGAGGATGCAAAACGGATGACGAACATTGTTAGGCAATCCGTCAAGCTGTCTGGAAAATTTTGCTACTATGTCATCAGCATACTCAAGGTGTTATACCTTTCGGTCTGATAGCCTTGTGTCATTCAGGACGGTTTTTGTGACGAAGAAGCTCCGTTTCTGACCATCCATTAAGGATTCATTGATTGCGGCCGTTCACTGATTCCCACCTCGCAGTAGATACCCAACTCGAATACTAAAAGTATCTTCGGAATCGGAAATTAGGAAGAAAGCTATAAATAACAGTAAAATTTCGACTGGTGAGTTGTGCGAATGCAAGTATCAATATTCTTATCTCTTAGTCGTATCTTTCTGTATATGATCACTGATCGGATGGACCTCGTGGTCGTGTAACCCACTATGGAAGCCCGATACGCCCTTAATGGCCAAATGCATTTTTCCGACACTGTTAATCAGCCATCGCAGTCAACTGTTAGGAAGCAGGGACTATATTTATTGACAATAATTATTTCTATTTGGTAATTGACTCTCCGTCTGGCGGCAGTTGTTGAATGCCTAATGTTACGTGCTTGGCTTTAGTCTTAAGGTAACGTTCAGTTTACCAATAAAGCAGTCAACTTGGCTACAGTATGCACTAGTAAAGGTTCACCGACATGTTGAGGAATGTATCGTGCAACTTGATGTTACTGATTTGTGTTTCCAGATATGATACTGATATTGAGGGAGAGGGATTGATGTAGAGAACGCCTGGTCAGTTAGGCAACTTACAAGAAAAAACCAAATACAAACCACTAAGGTTCATTGACTGTGGCGCTTCTGATTAATACTGCTAAGCTGTAACTTTACTAGGAAGTCGGAACAATCACCAGTATGATGAAGCACTGAATGAGCTACAAATAATAGTATCAGTTCGATGAGTAGGTTGTTTTTATACAATAATTTCACTTTTATCATGCACAACGATATCTTCTATAATCACTGGACCCCACGTAGAAGCCCCGACACCTAAATGACTAAGTAAACTGGTCCGACTTTTAATATCCATCTTTCACGTTACAGAGTGATCACTCAAAGGCATTTGTCCTATCAAGTTCAATAAGGTCTCTGATAAGTGGTACATCGTTAATTAACCAAATCAACCACCAATCAGACTACGGGTTAGATCTTTTCGGTGTTTTGTTTCATGGTTTGAACGGATAATAATCACTTTAGTTTGTTCTGGCTGAATACATACTATCTGTGATCATTTGCGCGTATAGTGTAACTTTGTACATTGTTCGATTGACCTCAACTGGGCCGTTCTCCGATCGGTATTCTAAAGTATATCAGGTGACTTTGGAGAATCTTGGACAAGTCGGCAAATTATATTTGGATTTACAGTTTCTTCATCAGATTTAGCTGGTCTTCTAGTGAAACACTGTCATTTTGTAAAGGATCATTAAAGATATATCACAATCCAGTGGTATCTCCCGCCCTGAATTGATCAGTTTCCTAACAGACGAGCACTTTGTTTCGCGTGACAATCCTTGCAGCAATGCCGCAATTTGATTAAACTTTACGAAATTCAAAAATGGTAGTCTGTTGGTGTTAAAAGTAAGCAGCTGTAGTGAACCACCTGGTCGCCTGGATTTCTGAACGACAACATTTCGTTTTTTAATTCGACCATATCTGTAACAGTGAGGGGTGTAGAAATAGATGGAATATGTTTGGTAATAAGGACACTGATCGGATGTTAAAAGATACAGTAAAGCGAGCTACTATCCACACCCATTCTTCTCAATATATGCGTCATAAGGATTTGTATTCCTGTGTATGCACCGCTGAATGAGCCAGAATCAGCTGCTTCAACAGTGAAGTAACCGGGAAGTGCGGCCTCAACTCAAGTGAGACAACTGGCCCATGGTGTGTTATAGGTTTGATCATCCACGATATTACAGTCCTGAATGAAATAAGAAGCTAGTTCATGAACACCTATTTACAAACAAGAAGCTACGCAGAAACGGTCAACACAAGACGCACCTATATGCTCACGAACCACCTGCACCCCTCGAGACCGTTGTTCGAAACACGGTCGAATTACGTTGTAGTTGCGATGACATGCACTCGTTTATCTGCACGTAACCCCAGTTATTACATGTTGCGGGATACGTCATCATACGATTTGTAGTGATGATCATCACTGCTATCTCAATCTCTCCCATTGGAACTATCCTCCCTCATGCGAATCCGTAGAGGTACTTTTGGAAAATGATGAGTTCCAAACGAACCACCATTGGTTTTGCTTTTCGCAATTTTCAGTCGTGGAGTGCATCGAGTGTTAATCACAACCAGCGGTGGTTATCGTAGTGTTTGCATATGACACGGTCTGGAGGCGTGAATTGTGTTTACGTTTATTCTGGCAGGAGACTACGCGTTCATTCCGCTGCTCCAAGATGGTCACTCACTAACTGTCACCCCCACACCAATAATGGTAGATGTCCTAAGACCCTTCCAATATGAGTGAATCGCACACCCCAACACACTTTTCCTGTATTCCCCGTTCATCCAACGACTTCGTCCACATTAGCAATAGAGTCGCGTTATTCAATGTTAGGTCTCTGCACCCATTCAACTTCACGCGTCAAATTATTTTTCTGGTCATACACACTTACAATGCCGGGTGCATTTAAGTCCTCCAGTGGCTGGTTTCATCAGACTACCTCCGAGATTATTTCACCTGTGTGTGATGTAGTTTTGCGCACGCGAACATACATGCATACCCTACTACAACTGCCTCAACCACCTCTTCCTCCCGTCAATCCATATCGGTGGTCCGCAAAAATGGTCAATAAGCCACAGAACCATTATTTTGTTCTCTCAAACATTATTCAAGGAGTTTATTGAGTGGTCGTCACAACAAACCGTGGTTATCGAACTGGGTCCAGATGACCTTTTCACTTTACTGGTTCCGCCCTAGTTTTCGTGCCTCAATTACGCATTCAACTCAGTGCACATGTTGCGCCTTACAGTAAAAACTGTTTACTCATTCTCAGTAAGTCGGGACTTTCACTGTCAATTGTGTGACCTAGTGCCATAACAGAGCCACAAGCCAAAAGGAAGCGGTGACTATTTCGGAATCACCACGTGGGCAAAGTGGATCTCAGCGACAAGCAAAGGCACCTCAGCAAGGCTCCACATAGACGCGTGGCTCCAGTTTGAGCTGACGTTCAGTGCAATAAGATCGGTGCAAAAAAGAACGGACTTCCTGGCCGCAGATACATAAAAAAGGAGCCGGAAGGTGTATGACTGTTTGGAATCGTCTGATTGATTAAATACAGAGGTTTCTTCTCCGCTTTGTCTCTTTGTTCCAACATAAATAAATCGACGATTTCCCGTCACAAATCTGAAAATACTTGAGCTGAAGTGTATTTACATTTCACGAACGTTGCACCAATGAAATATAGGATGGCCTCATTCGACTGCTGCTTCACAGAGTATGTGAAATACGCATAGAAGACACAATGATTGATGTGCACGAAAAGCTAACCACAACGCTACAGTCCAATGTTTATTCAATATTGCTTATTCTGAAGCACTTTGTGGAAGAAACGTCTATTACGAAGCCAAAAACTGTTTAGAACTTGAAATTTTTCCAAAATTTGACGACGGCCCGGGAATTATTAGTATCCCATACCTTACTGGAAACATTTAGACCGAAATCATAAATACCCTGACAGTAAAACACCCAGGCGTCACGTGTTTAATCAGTTAGTTACCGTGAAATCTAAATTCGCGGAGTTTAAACGTCAGGCCGCCATCGAATCCCTCTGTGAAATGGATGAAAATTTGTTCATAAAATACGAGCCAAATTCATGTAGGGCAGTTCTGAAGAGAAACTGTGAACTCCGAATCAGACCCTAAGCCAACTCAAATCACAGGCGAGTTTTTCGCATACATCTGGACGGTACGCGCGCACCGTTTCTGACGCAATATTGGGTCCGGTTTAATTTGAAACCTTGTCTTTCGGGTCGAGACTTCGTTATCCACGCAGGAGGAAAATCAGACAGATCTGGAAGTCCCCGATTCGTGACGAATTCCAGTTCGCTGAGGCCATCAAAGATGTGAACTTTCAACGGAAACAAATATTTTCACTACACGTGAAATCTCTGTTCATCGGTATACCCCTCGTAGGAACGGTGAAATTCAACTGCGCGCTAACTGATCGCGAAGGTTTATCGATACAAATTCCGACGGATAACCTAAGTTAATCGTTCTTGAAGTGCACAATTCATGTACTATTCCTATTTAATGGGACACTCTACAGACAAAAAGATGGTGCCACAATGGGATCTCCCATGGGTCTACTTCTGGTAGACATTTTCCTGACAATATCGGAATCCGGGGAATTGAACGCAACCCGCTGTCATATTGGCGAGCACCATTTGAACGTGGGAGAAATGCACATCCAGCCATAAAATTTCCGGTTGAGACGGAAGTTGGCAATCATCTTCCACTTTTGGGCGTCGATTTAATGAAAAGTCTGGACACTTCCATCCAAAGGACAGCAATATAAACTTTCACAGATTTGTCCCAATCGGCCCGAAACGAAACTTGATAAGATGCCTAATGTCCAGAGCTACAAGTTTCCGCTCGGATGATACAATAATGGCTGAGCTAAAAACAATCCAACGGATCTTGTTAGGGAACGCCTACCCAGATGGATTCGTAGAAAGCAAGATAAGATACCGAAGCGAGTCAAAAAAGATATGACAACTGAAAAGAAAACCCTATTCCTGAAACTTCTTCACAAAAGAGGTGCGGCAGCCCAGGGAGTATGCAAGGTCTTATCCACCACAAGTAAGCCACTGACCACGTCACCAAACTCAGATGTTTACTCTCGAGTTCGACCACCATGAAGATGCGAGAACAAGGATAAAATAACCTTTCTGACCTCTTCAACGATCGTTCACCAAATCACTCAGGGTGCCAGCTGTGGTTCGAACGCGAGAGAATTTATGCGAGCGTATTAAAGAGCACCAACCACACAGGCTTCAACGTGGAAGAAAAGAAACTGTATCACGTTCTACCCTCGTTTATCTGTTAGACTCAGGTCATACGGTTGATCTGGTTACGTCATTTAGCGTCATATGCAGAGTGCAACCGAATGAGCCAAAATCAGTCAGATATAGGACATTAGCGACGGCCGGGGCAATCGGTATGCGACCACTACGGCCAAAGCTTTGTTCACAAAAGAAGTCCGTCCAAGCACCTGAACGTCTGTGGCCAAATGTCAATGATGTCGACCCCGAATATGATCCCGATCCAGGCCTCTGACTGTGACTTGTAATTTTACAACGTCTCCTGTTAGTCGATTGATTATCTGGCTAATCAGTCAAATGACTGTTCGCTAATTTTGGTTGTATATAAATGTGATTGTAGTTAGCTTCGGAATGAAATCACGGAAAACATGTTCGCCTACACTGTGGTTTCTGGTGTTATTCATAGGCTTCACCCGTATAATTAGCAGAAGTTTGAATCCAAACACCGAACATGCTTACTAAGAAGCTGACCCGGTCATCGTTTTCATAATTGCACGGATAACAACACCGACGATGAAAGAGCCTCTGCCTCCCGCGTCAAATCAGATTGTGTCTATCGGTTCACGTGTATGCTTGGCCGTCTGTATAAGCAGAACTGACAGACAATTGCACCACCGAATGAATAAACACATTCCGATTTTGCTTCAATGGACGACGAGTAGTCAGTTCAGTGATGACGTCATCAATCAAATCAGAAGCAATCCTATCATCAATTATGCCATAGTACAAAAGTGCACGAAATGCTTTTGAAACAAAACCACTCAGGGTAACCAAATTTCAAGTGATGATGCGTCAACCCGTTACTATACCAAATAGAAAAAGATTCGAAGAATGAAACAGATAAATCGATTTATCTAAGATAATGTGCTTCAGAGGGTGCGGAACGCTATCACCCCCCCCCCCCTCTGAGTAATGGCTAAACTACGAGCTGGTTACGTAACGGCTGTCGGTAACGACCGGAACAACATCCAGGCATGCCTCTGATGACGTTCCAGATTTAAATCGCACCGAGTGCCGAGGACTCCACGAACACGAACCGGTCTCATTAGCAGATTCGGGACATTTTCAGTCGGATTCGAGTCTGGGCTGTGAGCACACCGGCCCATGGCCCTTGACGTTCCGGTACATTAGCTACGTTCTGGTGAGGTTAGCCGTATTCAAGACCGCCTTACTGCAGACTAGTTGTTCCACGTATCAAACGTTTGCATTTAGTTACGAGGCATGAATATATGCGTGTGAATCGGCCGAAAGTATAACCGTTGAACTCCAGAACGTACACAATGGCCAGTAGTTCCTCGATTCGCGTATATTTCAGTTAACTTGTTACCGTCCTACTGTGAGGACCAAACAGGCGTCCATTTTGTAGAAAAACGGCTCCTGAGCCATATTGATCACCATCATTTTGCATGCATAGAGGTAAAGTGATCATAATATGCTAGGACTGGAGCTTCCAAGATAAGCTACTTTATGCGATTAAATGCAAACTGCTGTTCATCTGCCCATACCCGTGTTTCTCCCCTATGGGTTAATTCGCGGATCAGTCTCATAAGTTCCGCTAACTCTGGTAAGAATCTCCTCAGGTAGTTGATCATCCCACTGAAACGTGAGATATTTTTTGAATTGGTTGGCGCAGGCATATCCACAATCGCGCTTACCTTTTCCAGATCCGATTTGACACCTTCGCTTGTAAGAATGTGGCCGTAGAACCTGACTGCTGTTTCATAGCATGTCAACCTGTCCCGTTTCGCTTTAATTCCATCGCAGATACATCGCTGCAGAATAAGAATCAAACCTCTGGTTGTGATCCTCGATATTTTTTCCAGAAATTACAAAACCAATTGCAATGCAGAGTACTCCAGGTAAGTCGTGCAGTACTTGGAGAATCCTACACTGGAATATTTTGCTCGATACCTTCAGGCCAAAAGATAGTCACTTTCAAAGGTAATGGTCATGCGGTGTGCCAAACGTGATCAAATAACTCGAGCCTTCACCCAACTGTGGATCCCAACCTTCGTTAAACACCGCGCGTTTTGTAATTCAAGAACAACATCGCCTAAGCACTTTGTTTAGTGGTTTGGGACTAGTGCAAATGCGAAATTCCCCGGAAGCTTCCGTCACAATCACAATTTGACTTGCGCAATCTGTCGGTTCATTACCTTTAACCAACACGTCCCTTGAGATGAGGATGTCCAACTCGTTCTCTAACCACGTATGGAATACGCCTTCTCGGCAGCGCCCCAGGTTCAGCAAATTAGCATACGTGTAACGTCGCCGTTCCCAGATATTTCTCCGATTTCCCATCGAAAACAATGGGCTTATTTTCCTTAAGAATATTCGACATTGCCAGGTATATAACAAATGAATGAATCATAGTGGAATGATACCAAACCCAGATTTTCGATAGATTCACACCCGAGGATGGAAATATAGCCCTGGTCGACCACAACAAAGTTCGAATGATAAACGTCAACCCTTGGGTTTGACGACTTGCAGCATTGCCCCATTCTTCGGACGAACCCTGTCACTGCTCTGTACACTGAGTTCCTTCTGTGTTGGTGTCGATGCCATACTACAGTGTCCATATTCATGATGTTCACCTATACTCCCGTTCAGCAACCTTTCGCTTTGCCGCCATCTGCAGCCCATTTACTCGATTTGGGTTGTGTTGATTGTTCTCTGTCCCGTGTTTTCTTGAGGAAATATTTTGACGCGAAATAATTGCGCCTCACAGTTATCACAAGTTTTCTCGCGAAGTATAGTCTGTCAAGAAACTGACACTTTATCTAGGAAACCGTGCGTGTCTCTGATGTTAATATGTGTAGATCGCGCGATTCTGACACATTCAACGTCTGCATGCGTTTTTTGGCTGTTTACTTATTTCGGCAGATGTCAACGCACTCTTGGAGTGATCATTTCGGAATTTTATTCAGCCTTGTATTCACCGTGGGCTAGCGTAGTCCAATCACGACCCAGTACGGCACAAGAATCTCTACTCGGCAGGTGCGAAAATTGCATGAGTGTGCCGGAACTCCTAATGACAACACAAAGGAGTGAAAGGGTTTATCGAGCTTCTGTGTCCATTAGCTAAAAAAACGCTCGTTTGTTTGGCTACACTCATTAGTGTGCGAAACAAAAGTCTTCTCCTGACCAATTAGAAAACGTCATCGATATGTTAAATCCAGAGCATATCCGACACAGGCATCAAAGCAGCATTACAATGATCACGTCACTTGTGGGTATTAAGAAGGAAATTCCGGTACACAGTCTTTAGCCTTCAATGGACAACGGGATAGGGCAGACAGTGTGCTTAGTGCTCGAATCAGCTGATTTCAGGAACATTGTGCAAACCAGCTTAGAGCTGTGCAATTAGGACAATAAAAGAGGCGCCAAAACCTGTAGATCTGCGTACATCTAATACGCGGTAAGTAACTGAGCGACTTGAGCGAAGGTGCTCCTGACGGACTGAAGAGCGCATAGAAAGCTTGCAGCGTTTAAAAACTGCTTTCAAGTTGATATACAACCGATGGATTTGGTTCACATCAGCATGCCCTTTCTGTTTTGTACTAGCGAAAAGAAACAAGCTGTACAGATTCGTTTGGCTCGATCTAACTTCCACCCAACAGCTTGTGGCACTGTTCCCAACCAAACCAAAGTTTCGGCAAACATAAATTCGTTGAGTCAGAAGTTCAAAATAATTGTTTCACAGACTGGACGAGTCTAATCAATGTAGACAAATGAGGCGGCTCATAATTCGTCTAAATTGAAGAAATACTCCAAAGATGGAACAGCACGGTTCACACAAAAACAGACATCAGTCCGTGATCCGGTTGCTCATCCATGTCACCGGGGCGCGTTTCACCTTTCATGCGTAACTGGATAGTATCCTTGCTAACGTAGCATGATGATATTTTTTCAGGCAAAGCAACATCCTCCAGTGTTGTTGTGCGCGGTCGGTAAACATTTTTTGGAAACACTCGACGATATAACGGCATAAGAACAACGTCAGACGCATTGATGGGGCGATCGAAGACACACTTCATTAGACCATGAGTACCAACGGGTTCCTTGATATGACCGACAGCACCATTTTTGGTTTCCAGGGGGACGGTCTAAACGAACAAAGAAAGATGAATTTACTTTATGCAGTTCATCGTATAAATCGACGGGGCATGAATATCAGCATTCAAGATACGAATGTTGTTCACCAATATAAGTGATACGGTAAACGCCAACAACTATCCCACAATATAAAGAGATACTATAGGACTACGAAGTTTGAACCTGTGCGTGGGCATATGACGAACATACAAGATGGTGTCCGACACAGTTAAAGCTAGTATAAAGGACCGTCACGTGTTCTCAGGTATAACACATATTCCGTATGGACGAGGAACGACATCGAATTTAGGTGGCGAACTGAAAAGAGGAAACAAAACGACAAGACTTTTCAGAGAAAATGACCACTAACTTTGAAATACTCCACATCAACTGGGTTGAAAAACATGAAGCGAACGACTGCTTGTCGTTGTCGAATTTTAAAAGGATGACCGGAAAGCATAATCCGTTTGATGGTCAGGCGCATCGGATCCACCGAGTGAAGCGATCCCGTGGCCACAAGCTCGCCTACGTAAGGTTGACCCAAGTTTCCTTCTTCATCCTGAGTAGAGGAATAAAAAGGCTGTACAGTAAGTCGTTGCAAAGGGACATGTACCATGAATATGTCTGATAGATATTTGACCGAGGGAGAAAGATCGGTGCATTTCTGAGGACTAAAACTTACAACAGGCAGATCAACGTCTATATAGACAAATGAGCAGATGGCATGAGCCAATCCGGCACGTTTTATAACCATTCACACATATGCCTTCATTTCCTAAGTGAAAGATGAAATAAAACGATAATTACTAATTAAGTTAGGAAACAGTTCTTTTACCAGCTGAGTTACAAATGTTTTATTTGTTTACCGCCGATCGAACCTCCAAGTTCTGGAAATTTTCGACGGAAGAGCCTTTGAACACCTACTAATGTTCTTCCTTTCGTGACTTAACAAGGAGTCTTTTTTCCTTTTCCTGATCCCGATGTTGAACTGATATTTAGGTCCGAAAGATATCTCACAATGGCTACTCTTTGTATTCCTTACGAGTCCTTGTACTTGACAATGAGTTTCCAGCATTTTCGAATGCAGTCAGAAATCGCGTAAAACGTGTTTCGGAAGGTACGTGGACACTCAAGAAAACATCGAGCTCCAAGACACGATACTGTTCCCAAAATTCCGATACCGCCATAGTTATCTTCAAAGTTTGTTCTCAAAACGAATAAAAAAGCAGTGCAATACTCATTCAGGAAAGCTGGTTAGGCGAAGAAATTGATGATGATTTCGTCCATATTTATGGGTTTGAAATCTCCAGGGGCGATTGGTCTGTGAACCCAAGGCGGTGGGGTAATTGCACTTATTTGTCAGAAGTGATGCAAGTCTTCTGACCTCTCATTTCAAATCAACACGATGAAGACCAATCGTATCGCAGTTCGTCGTAAGCCAGCTTTTCTAACTTCTTTTCGACATGCCGCACTTGTCAATTCTTACGTTGCACCAGATAATCCGACAGATTATATTAGTCCGTTAAACCAAAAGCCTTTCCAACAATCTCATTACAAGCCTTGAACAATCCTTGTGAATGGGATTTCAACAGACTTGACTTCTTCCTATTTAACCATCTTGGGTTTTTAAAATCTTGTACGTTTCTTATTGCGCTTTTCGATTATTTAATTATCCCAGTATTTTCACAGTATTCAAACGAGCTTCAATTAATACCTCTGATCAACGTAGTTTACTTCTCCACCTGAAAGTTCACACTCCAGATCTAACACAATTTGCCCGTCAACCCTTGGTGCCACTGGCTACATTGTTGACAGTACTGCTTCTGACCACGGTGGCTATGCGGCAAGATTATTCTATCTTGACGACGAGAACGCATTTGGTTATCCACACTTTAAACATCCTCAGTGACTATTTTCCTGATCGCACACAGTTCACTTCTTGTGGTAACAGACAATCAGTTTCTCTTCAGGACAACTCGGATGTTTCCAGGGTGCCATTCTATCCTCTTTTTCTTTTATTTTCTCCCTTCATTGTAAGTAGTAAACGCACCATTTCACCTAGTCTTACTGGCTGCAAATACGCCGATGATGTCGTGCTTGGGTGTCCCTAAAATGGAAACGAAAATTTTGCATTTTCTTCAAAACAGTATGAATGAACTTCGCTACGGGTCTCTTTTCCTTCAAGTCCTAAAATGCGTTAATACGGATCGTGCTACCAAACTGCTTCTAATCGCATACCGTATCTTTTCACCGACAACCAACATCTTCCAAGAGCTTTTTCCCTCCGTAATCTAGGAGTTACGCTATTGGACTGGACACTTAAAAACAGTTTCCACCAAAGTCAGATAGCTTCATTTTCTGTCGTTCTCACTATAAAAAGCCTAGAATACCTTGTAATCTAACACTTCCATTTGTAACCTCTTGCATTCCCGTCTTTGGTTTTACTGCTCGCCTATACAATTTATCCTTATCCCCACATCTTTGGAACTGCCTTCTCACGATAGCAACATCAATGAAGAAGCTTTCTGACCATCTTTAGCAAGCATCTCGATGTTTGTGACAAACTCGCAAATAAGTTACTATCCGACACCAATCATTGTCTTCGCTCTAAGCTCTTCAAAGTCGTTTCTTTCTCCCGCACTTGTTCGAAATTCAAAATACTTCGCTCACGCAAAAATAACCTAATCCTTCACCTTTTCTGCTGATTCGCAGACCGCGATCAAGTGGAAAACGATCTCATCATTCACCTCCGTTAATAATCTGAACGTTTGTACTGTTTCAATTTGCTTCCACGCATTCCTCGGAACATTCCAAAAGGCCCTTGGCACCTTTTCTTTTGGATTTCACTGTGAATCACGTGCGAGCTGAAAATCCACCGTACATCGGGTGCATGAAAGCGTTCATTGACTTGAAAGTTACATGAACTGCGTGATTTTCCCCAAACTCCAGTACGGAGAACGAATGTGCGGCCGAGCTCGCGGTTTAGTTTGTTTACTGATTTCAGGGATACCACTGATACAATAGCTGAATGAATGTTATCGAAATGGATAAAGAAGTGTGACGAGATACACAGTCGTGGTAGCTCATAGTGTTTGTGAATGTCGGCATCGAACGTCAGCTTAATCTGATGCCACGGTAATGTCTATACGGGGCCCTGCTGAGGTACGTTTGCTTGTCGCTGAGATCCACTTTTCTCGCGGGATGATTCCGAAATAGTCACTACTTCTTTTTTGGACTGTGGCTCTGTTATGGCACCAGGTCACATAGCTGACACTGAAAGTCTCAACTAGCTGAGAATAAGTGAACACGGTTTGTACCGTACATGAAATGCAATGCCAGACAGTGAGTAATGCTCGTGAAGAAACACAATCGGCACGGTAGACGAAAGTAGCAGAAGAGTTCAAAGTGGCTTCCGTCGGGGAAATCAATCAGCGTCTTCTAAGAATCGTCGGTGAAACCGATGGTCAACAAGCGGTCCATTACAGCAGTATATAAATGATCTATTAAAAGAGAAAAGGGTTGGTTACTGGGTCGAGTACTTTGAGGGACTAGTCAACTGATCGGGGAATCATAAATTCTACTTATCTGCGCCAAACGAAGTCTTCTGAAATGCAACCAACGAATCACTAACGAAAGAAGTGTCCTGTATCTAAGCATTGAAGCGCTCAAAGCTTCCGGTCGTATCGCGATCCTGTTGACTATTCTTCAGATAATGAGAGTATGGTTCTTCCACACAATTTGAACATGGGAAGCGCGTTTTATCGCGGAGAGGCGCACCGAAAATATGTTTTTAATTAGGGACCGAACGATGGTGAACGGTGATTTAGAATGAACCAAGGACACCGAGTTCATATTTGAAAGATCCATAAATGCTGTCACTTGACTGGTCGTGCGCTGTGAGAATATGGGCCCATTCATCGCAGGTATACAGCCAAGTCTCGTTAGCAGTCAGCACATCAGAACTTGCCTAGTACAAAGCCCGAGGCTTGAGAGAATGAAACCACGGACGACAAGATAGTCGATCGACAGAATGAAAAATGAATGCTGTCAAGCAGTTTTAGGCCTCAACGTCTGACCATTAGGAGGTTTGGTCTCTCGCTATAGTCAGACCAATACGATATGTGTGACGACTGGGTACGGACACTCATATTTAGACTCTTCATTTGGATCAACGAATAAGCCCGCTCATATGTGTATCTATGTGAGTAAGCAAGTTTCTCTCGAGTTGGGTGCAACCCACTGCATTTCAAGTGTGTTTGGAGAAACCAGCTTGGCTTTAGAGAACGAAAATGGTCATCACGAAAAAGAAAGCGGAATGGATCGGCTGCTTTAGACAACCGATGTTCATCTACAGTCTGAAAACAGATAACCTTCGAAGGTATGCGTCGTTGCAACGGCAACCGACAAAGTGAGCGAAAAACAAACCGTGATATGAATATACTCAGTGAAGGGCAGACTCCGCTACTCAGAATAGCAGTATACAAAACAAATTCAGACTTGCTCCCCATACGACCGATGTTCGGAGATTTCGAGCGGATACACCAAGAAGTACAAAACGTCATTGGCCCAAACTGTGAATGGTCTCTAGAAACACCGGGTCTCAGGGGTGTCAGCTCTGCATTGCTTTTTACCCAACATTGATTCTTCATGAATCACACCCATCGAATTCATTCATGATCGATGTTGCTATCTTACCGCGGTGATTAGATTTGTGTGCTACGATGGACCTGATGGCAAAGCCGATTGGAGCGTAACGCGCTCCTTAATGGACACCCATATCGCACATGCATAGGGTGAGTATCTACACAAAAATAACGCGACGTTATTAGAGGGCGTGGCGGATTTCACGCCTGCCAGCGAACTCTCCACATCAAATCCACGGATGGGAGCGTGACGTGCACGAATGTGGATATCCACTAAATGAAGCCTTTGTCTCTTGGCTCTTAGCTATCCTGAGTGGAGTAAGATTCACTAGGAAGCGTTGGGCATCTCTGATTGTCAGACCACTATTCGAAAGGCGTATGAACCGCTCGTTTGGTCACTGGCTTCCAACACACAAACCTCTCGTAGCACAAATTAAAGTTGCTTCCTCGAACAAAAGCCGAGTGGCGCTAGGGACGCCACTTCGTATCATATTATCAAGACTCTCCATGAACAGTTCTTCTGCATACACCGCTCATGGGTAGGTGCCACGCGGGACATCCACGAAGCCAGCTCACCCTTCCACAGGGGAGAGCACCAAAAAACTAAAGTAATTCATTGTTTGACAGGACATACCTCATCAACACGAATGCGGAACTGCAGTACATTCGCCGGGGAATACATCACGGGAGCATAAACACTGGCTATCATATCATTTTGGGAACTGGAAAAGAATACTTCGTATTTTGCTTTTTCATGGAGCGAGGCTGTGGCAGTCGAATAGATCGGAGCCGAAATAAAGCGACGTACACCAACCTGAAATAAGGAAATGGGGAAAGAGTTCGAGAGAAAAAGAAGAATGGAATACAAGCTTAAAGCGGAAATAGGACATAGACAAAAACTAGTTTCATTCACCCAAAAATTACAGGCAGAGAAAATCTGGTTAGGAAAGACCTTTATTAGTACGAACGGTTACTGTTTTGAAACTCACCTGGAACAACATCAACTCTTTCGATTTGATAGGTTCTACCTCGGGCGGCAGAATAGGATTGGTTGGGTCTATTTTAGCTTTGCGCACAGAGACTCGGTGACTTTGATGATCCGCGAGAGCACGGCGAATTTCCTCATCTCCTTGCTCAGCCCAGCTGCATGCTTCTTCACCAAGTTCCAAAGTAATATTATCACTAGCCAGTGCAGCTTTCTCCTTAGCCTCGGCAGCCTTATTAGCTGCTGTTGCCACCACAGCTAGGTCCGTTACAGCATGCAGCGCACTGTTTACCCTGTGCATCGAGAAATGGCAGACGGAAATTCGACTCTCATGGGGGAGTAGAGACCAAGCAATCAGTGGTGCTGGTCGCTTTGATTTATTGCCTAATGGGACTGCTGTGTGGTGCTTCACTATCGCGGAAGCAATATCAGGAGATATCGGTCCCAAAGCCATTTCAAGACGAACTCCTGGAGGTACGTGTTTTATAACCTGCGAATGATCCAACGCGGTTGAAATTATTTCACTGAGTGATTTTGTTATGCGTTTTCGCATATATCGAATGACAGAACGCCGATTGCGATGATAATTTCTGAAACTGGAAGATACATAAAACTGATTAGGGGATGAAAATGGTTATGAACCTTAGTGTAAGTTTCGGAATGCAGGAAATGAATGACAAAAAGCTTACGCAGAAGCTTTGCGTTTTGCTCGAATCGGTGGCAAATCGAGGCATTTTGTAGCATAGACAGACGAACAAGGAGCCATGTGGGGACCGAAACAGTTCGTATGTAAGTCCGTTTCGGGTCGTAAGACTTGGTCACATCTTCCATTATCCAGTAAGCGATTTCCTTGGATACCGACCCAGAAGTTTAGCAGTCACGTTTGATGGATGAGGTTTCTCAACTTTCCTTTACGCTAACCGCAAACAAACTCTTCGAACGATGCATACCGGAGAAATACATCCCCGGTGGTAGACGATATCCTTGACACTCAGTACGGACATATTGTCGTTCCCAATGCAGCCTCATGCAGGTTGAAACTACTAGCCCAAGGGTCGGGTTTCCGGTGGCTCGTTTCGTACAGATTTCGCGTTCTTTGTTCACACAGTTGCTCACTAGTTTCTATCTAACCACACACTCCACGGGTGCTCTTTGAATGCACGAACTACATCCACACGAAAAACAACAGTGAGAATGATAACTTGAAAATGTGTGCCGGTTCTTCCATTTATTCTCCTCTCTTTATAATATTTTTCTACCGAAAGGAGTTTTTTATTTGCCAGAGGAACTGGTCCTAAGCTTTCAAATCACTTTACCAGTTTCTGAACGCTCAAACACTAAATTCCGCTACCCACCTTCCGATACCAAAACTCGGATTTGGGCTTTCCATGTTAACCGGCATGAATTTCTGGTTGAATCACTATTTTCGCATAATTCAACGCTCCCTCAATAGTAACGACCACTCAGTTTTTAACCTTTCATTTTTGAGCACTAGAAATTTGTCTAAAACGACCCAAAACTACCGGACCGGAGACAGAGGCACAATAAATAACGACTTATACACTCTGCAACCACTTGAACCGAAGCTCCCACTGGGATCAAAAATCTAAGCTAACCCGTCGATCATTGTGTATGCGCTGTCTACCGGGATGGTGTCTATGCAACCGCTCGGGATCTTCTCGCCTTTATTGCCTGTCCGTTTTGACATTCCCCTCTGAAATCAGCTCATCAGATCCTCGTCTCTTTTCGACTTATTCTACCATGGAACACCAAAGTGTTGCTATTCCAACTAACGGGACAGTGCTTGCGACCGTCTGACCAATGCCGTACTTTAGATAATTCCGTTCCATTTCTAACTTCATCAAGACGCCAGCTCAAAGTAGGTCTCGTTTTATGCTACACTTTACAACTCATTAAAACACGTGTGTATTCGTCCTGTGCCGAATCACGTGCCTTTTCGATAATACTCAATTCTGTCGTTACTTTATGCAACCCAGAAATTTTTTTTTGATGATCGTACCAAACTAAGGATCATTTATTAGCATTTATTAGCAGGACCCTTAGCCTATCACGCTACCAACGTAGCAACATTTCAATCCCCCAAAATCGTTTTTTTTTAATTTTCCCACGGACCTCCATCAAGGTCCTCGTCTGTTAAGCCCATGAGGTGGAAGTATTCGTTTCTCGACTTACCTATAACATGTTCGCCAACATCCTCCTTAACTGGTCACCTCCTCTCGTATTGCAATTTAAAAGGATCGACAGACCATAGAACCGATCGATCATTATGAACCATATGGGAAAGAGTGCGTATCACTTATACTTCCAAAATGTGCTTCTGAGTTATCTTTAGCTATAATTCGTCTTTCCTGATTGTCTTTCAGATCCGGAACTTTTTCAACTCCATGAAAAGAATTCGTGATTCTCTCTTTTAGCCGAGGCTGATATTCTGAAACTAAATGCTACCGAACGTTTTCCACCTAACAGCTATTAAGACCACTATCTATGACCAGTTGCGTCTATCCTTTGAACGTGACGGTTGCGGCCAATGGTCGATAGGGTTCCATCTCCAACCTTACCTTCCTAGTGCTAGTGCTGCCCCGGATTCTGTACCCTTGCACATTCTTTTTATGGTTCCCATCCACACTCTCTGTACTAACGTTTTTCTCTCCTACAGGGCCTGTCGAAAGTTTCTGTTTGATCCTCGTCTATGCATTTAAAGTAGCGTGCTACGTTCAAGAATAAATTTCCACCACACATCTGACAATATTTTGCTCATGTACACCATCTTCTAACACAAAACCTGTAATGTGACTATAGTATGAACACGAGTCACTCGTTGACGATTCATTCTTGATATCCAATCTACAGTCGCCGCTCTGTTATCATAATGGCTTTACTTTGGCCATCGTTAATCCCAGCTTGCTTCGACAGTTTTCCAACACCGCATACCTTCCACAAACGGTCTCAAACACCAACAGCAACCAGCCGCCAGGCGTCGGATATCAACCTCCCGCACCAAAAAAACTCCTTCTTTTGTCATTCCGTCCACTCAAAATCTTTCGCATGAAAAGTGGAAATGCTGAGCTGGTTCTAACGCCAGTCTGTTCTCAAGAAAGCCTCGCAGAATGCTTTTGGATAACGCTGTTCCTCTTGATCACTGCAATTCACTTTGAGCGTAATACAGAAGACACATACGAAACTTTAAAACCAGATGAGGCAGAAGTTGCACTTGAGACTGTAAATCTCACGTCATTCGATGAGACTGCTTGCGCTCTAACTGATAAAAATCTCTCACCTGCGATCTTTTTTACACCTAGTACTCAGGTGAGTTACTCAAACAGACAGGATGAACCAAATAAATGCATACCTGAAACTCTTCAATATCGACAAAATAGTTTCTACAACACGTGAATCCAGCCAGCACTGGAACAAAGAAGCTCGGTATCAAGATCCAACGGTGATGAAGAACATATCATTACTAAATTACAGGGCAAGCGAATTCCTTCCTCATCGAGAAATCCAAACACAAATGATTAAGAGACTATCCTACTGCTTTGCATATTGTGGATATTCAGGTGCATCACCGTAACAGCAAATGCTACTGTAAATGTTTAAGCAATCCTCAGAATACATTGAATGGAAAAGCAACGCCAGTGAGACGGTGGTGGTGGAATGTGGCATAGACTCGTGGTGATGATACACGACAGACTGTGATGAGATCATTGGCTAGTCGCGAATTTATACTTCGACTTTTTCGCCCTCTTTATGAACACCCGTGTGACTGGTGTGTTTTAATTCTCATTTCTTTCTCTACGAATCATTTATCTTAGGCATCAATGATTTGAAAACAGTTTCCCGCGTGATTAGCTTATCGGATTACCTACTATGCCACTGAGTTGAATGCCCTTTGCCCAGGAGTGTAAGCGTGCCTCGGGTCGGTGATGGTCAGAAGACAATCAACCGCACCTTCTCATGATCCAAACAGCTTGAATAATGGCCTTAGATCTTCGCAGTTAGGATTCAAATACAGTCGGTGTTTATAACTGATAAGAAACGGCGCAACGATTGTCTGCCCGATACAAATTCCAGTTGTATTACCGGTTAGGTGGCTTGATATGAAATGAGTGTTCCACTTTGTTTTTAACTGGCGATTTACGATATGTATTGATGGTTGGCAGATTTTGATAATGTTTTGAGGTGATCCAAATGTGAAAAGTCTTTGGCCCCTGCGGGATTCGAACCCACGCATGGTCACCACCCTCGCTTTAGTACCGCGAGTGCTCTACCAGCTGAGCTACGAGGCCACGCCGGAGGTCCTTCGACTTTCTGCATATGGATCACAGTATACCCGCCCAAATTACAGTAGCACATGATATGGTTGATGAATGTTTTCTGTACACTTTATTACTCCGGCATATATTCGTTGAAATACCACTAAAAGGGCCATCAGAATAAATTGGTATATTTGTGTTATCACTTCCAGGATAGCATCTACACTTCTAAAGCAATGATTCGTTACACATATTTCGTTAATCGTAGTTTCTTATAGACAAATTAGCGACTTTTTCGGCTGGCCCGGGAAACCAGTCACTGCCACCGCTATCAGCAGCCAAAATGGAAACGCGAAAACCCCTGAGTGCGTTCCCTATCCCTGAACACCCTACAACGCTTATGAATGGGAAAAGTTCATAGGCCTCTACAGATTTTACATGGGGACTAGTCTTCAGTGTTTTGGATTTTCCAACGGAATTCTCCCGATTATGTGACAATTACCTGGATGTGTATGCACGCACACAGCCCATTGATCAGTGTGGACAAAAAAGAAAATACTACTTGAACTGCCACTCACCAGGCAATATTTTCGTATTCATCAGGCAATCGATCCTTGTCAACAGGCCACACGCTACCTTGAAAACGAGGCAGACATCGATATTTCGCGAACCGTTCACGTGCCGGAACGTTTGGAGGTGTTTCGACCTTTAAGATAAATAGTGTGTATGCAGTGATAATGTATGTACAAAAATGGAACAATCAAACAGTCAACTAGTTAAAAGTTGATTTGTTAAATTAAACCCATGTAGAGCGACTTAGGGACGTAAAAGTCACGCACCGTGATTTATGAAGCAAAAGATAGATTCTGATGGATCATTATTGGATCACAAACACCTAATCAAATGTTTCTTCTTCTACCACACGTTCCAGTTATATACACCTTCATGCACGCACTCCAGCTTAGGGCTGTTCAACCATTTCGTTCCTTGTATGGCTTTTAAACGACCTCGAAACTGAAAAATCGCTCCTTAATCGAGTGAACTAGTAACTCATCAGGAACCAAAAAATTTCGCGATGATTGTGTTGGTATGTGAAAACTGGATACTAATCCCCTAGGGGTGCTTGAAGCATCTTCTTGTCTCGCTACCTGATGGAGGCCAGTGAAGCACTGCACATCTGTCGATTTTGCTGGTACGTCTTGGTAGACAGTACATTTTTGGATCGGTCAGCGATCGGCTAGCTGATACGAAAAGTGCAACAAAATAAATCATACCGAAAAGGCTACTTTGTTTGGTAGTAGAGAAAAAAAGCCTAGAAAATCGGCAAGTGTAATCCCGAAAAAAATTGCATTGCAGTGCACACCTCATCCGGGAACATTTCCTCCATTCGTGCAGCCCGAAACTTGGCGAGCTGAGCGCTTGAAAAAACCGAACGGCACGAAGAAGCCATTGTACGAGCAGCGTAACTAGTCAATGCGTCATCAAAATCCAAGTTCTGCTCATCTTCAGGTTCTGAACTTGCGTCCATGGGAATCGGTGGCAATGACGCACTTCCGATGTCACCTTTTACAACTTTCGCAGCGTAATCACTTGGTTCCGACTCAATTTCCGATCCCGAATGTTGTTCCATATCGATGGAATCATCCGACTGATCACTGTCTGCACCTTGAATCCAAATTACAAAAAGAGAGATGAAAATGTTCCTAGAGGATCGAGTGACAATCACACAACCGTTTAATTTCACCATGGTATATAACAAATTCGGACGAAGTGTAGCGTATTCAAAGTCGGTAGAATTTCGTTTCAGTGTGTTTGTGGTAGGATCAAGGTACAATCTCTGTCCGTCAGATGCATGAATCAAAAAAGCTTTTAAAGAGAAAAATGGGGAATTCAGACCACAATAGCTCGGGCACCTAGAATACGCAGTGCATGAGCTGGACCCAATGTTCGTAAACACACAACAAACATCGGTGTTCAACTACGGAATTAACACGATGCGCACAAAAGTCAACTAGTATGGAGAAGGGTTACAAAACCTACTTATTGTGCGTCAATTTAAGTTTAAGAGAGCATATTGATACCTGCGGTTATGGTTGCATCTCTAGGCAAAATCCGTGACCAAAGACAGAAGTATTGAGAGTCACGAAGTAGTAAGAGTCATTTCTGTTGACAAAACCCGTTAGACGAGAAAATAGGATTATTAGTTTGGTGTTGGGCCAAACCAATCTTGCAAGAATATTTTGTACATTGAAGGTGCAAAATGCATATCGAACATTGTTACGTCGTTACCAATGCCATTCAGAAATGTTCAAAATTTATTTCGATAATCCTTTCTACACTGGCGTCCGCATACAAACAAGACAAGAATGACTGCGACGAGGTCAATGCTTGCGTTCTCCATTGACAATAAGATGCTCGCTAGGATCATGCTGTTTGTAGCCGCCTCCTAGCTTTAGTGGGAAGAGTCTTCTGGCTTCAACCAATCTCAATTTATTGGTATAAAAGTCTTCAAATGCCTCAGTATGGTCAGGAGTGGGTGTCTTAGGCTCCGAGATGGTTACCCGTCCTGAACTCCTCTCGAAATACTCCCAAGTGACCGTGAGTCTAACACAGCCTCTACTTAGGTAGTCCTACTCACTGCCTTCTCGTGGCCGAGGTGTTCCCACAAAAGTGAGAGGACCAAAGTGAACACCCCGCGATCTACACCGGGTTGGCTAACTAATAGTCATTCTAGGGGAGATGGCTAAACCCTGATTCCAAACCAATCACAGGTGGCGTATGAGGCATACAACGGTATGCTCACCGGCATCTGAAGCGGAGAGATGCACTGGGCATCCTGGATGTTGAGCCTTATCCGAAGGGCGAATGAACTGAGCATTCAGCCATCGGCCCACAGTGGGTTGCGGGTCCCACGTTTTTTCCCGCTGCCTTGCGGGTTAGGCTTTGTATAACTAAAAGCTCCGGTTGTGGATTCATAGGAAAACCACCTGCTTTGGCTTGGGCAACCTGGCAGTATCGCACCTATGAACAAATCATGGACTAGGACTATCTACCCGTCCCTCCCTTCCCGATTGTACCATATTTTGTTTAGCACACAGTCTGAAATCAGACTGGTGTGAAATGTAAAAAAATTGGTATAAAACAGATCATTTATATAAGATGTGTTGATCGAAACCAAGACGTTGTATGAATTCTTACTGGCCCACTATTAGATCTAAGCGGTCCATCTGGCTGCGTCCGGATTGGTTGATTCGGTTTAGATAAATGTTGGTTGCTCATTGACTCCAATCTTGTTTGCGCTTCTGGACAGTCGATCACGTGCTGCCTCCGACTTTGCTCTTGATGCTGAACGGGTGGTGGCGCGCAGTCTAACCAACGGCGTTTATACATGTCTGTCACTACCCTCACATCCTCCCTTTTTTTATAAAGGCGACTGCTCCTTGTTCTGCCAGATTCTTGTGTACTTTCTTCAATTTCTGAAGCCCTGGCCTAGCCGCGCGTACGCGTCTTCTTCTTCTACGTTTGGCAGCTTTATATTCCGCGAATTCCTGCTATCGGTTTCCTAAATATCTGAAGACCGTTCCTTCTCTCTGCTGATAAGGCTTTCCTGGCACATCCTGAATCCATATTTCCTTCTTCCATTATTCTTGGAAAGTCTTATGCCGCATAGCTACAATAGAACTTTTGTGTCTCTTCTGTGTTCTAGTCGGCGTCGTACTTCACTTGCATATAGAACTTTGGGCTCCAGAAGACCACCTACTGCCGGGCGCAACTTTCGCGCTCTTCTTCCTAACAATCTCTGCACCGGACTGCATTCCACAGTGGTACTCGGGATGTTTCTTTCTTCTGCTAAACATCCAAATAGGGTAGCGGATTCTTTAGCTAAAGTTATTCTTTTTGTGGCATCCGCCGCTGACTCGGTCTTGCTATTGGATGGACTGTGGTACGGACTACTGGTCCGATGTTCGAACCTTTTACCCCTCGCTGAACTGCGAGAATCCTACACTCGTGAACCGAAGCCCGTTGTCAGGACAAAATCTCTGGTATTCAACTCTTGATGAAATGAGCACGTAATCGGCTGATCACGTTGGATGTGTTTGTAGTACATACCAGACAAATTCAGAACAAATTGCTGCAATAACGGACCAGAATCACGAAATGTTTCCTCTTGTACTCGGAAATGTCTGCGGCAAAAATCTGCCAGGATGAATAGGTGGTTCTGGAAGCGATATCGTGTCTTTTCCTTACCTGTTCCTGAGTTCGGCATAGTTCGCCTCATGATACGTAGTCTTTGATATGACTGCCCATACAAGGCCAGCAGAACAGTCCCTTTGTTCTTCGGACAACAAAGCTTGCTGCGTTGGCAATTCTTCTTTAGTCCGGTGTCATCTGTTAGAAATATTCTCAATGAGTTATTGGAGGATATTGTCTCTTTCGTATTTCGACGAGATCGCCACTATATCTTGCATTCCAATGGATAATCGAAACAAGTTCAAATTTTATTGGTGTACTATTGTCATTCGCGCATCATGAGGGAAGGTAGACCAGCTAATAATCGTACTTCTCTGGTCCGATTACCATCCTTCGTAGACACGTTGGAGCATCACTTAGTGGTTTTGTAGCGATGGTTATGAGTGGCTTATGATCAGTTTGAACTACCGCCTTCCTGCGGTACGTATAGGCACTAAGACGCTACAAGGAGGAAACCAAGGCGAGCATTTCCTTTTTTACATGAATGTGGCTACTCTTGACTGGGGAAAGCATGCGACTTCAATAATCAACTGCCCGTTCGCCTTGTAGAAGGATTACCCCAGATCGGACTGAGTGTTGTCACAGTAAACAATTAAAGGGAGTTCTGGTCGATAGCAGGTTGATGTCGGTGTGGTAATGACGGCCTCCACCATTTTTTAGACGCGGACTGGTGCCCCGCACCTCAGTGCGATCCCGTCCCTTTGTGGATGAGTTGTCCTATGGGTTGTATCAGGATGGCAAGAGGTGGCAGATAACTACGCAAACAGTTGACTATTTCATTTAGGCGCGCAACTGCTTTTGGCTCCATTGGGACGAGTCTTCCCGAAATCGCCCCGAATTTTTCGGGATCAGCCTTCAGCCCCTTGTCGGTCCGTGGAATGTGGCCGATGATACCCGATCTTCAAATCCGTCTTTGCTTAGTCGGATGCCCCTCTGGATGCAGCACCTGAGGAGATCGCCCACGTGAAAATCATTCTCTTGTGATGTTATACCGCATATCAGCACATCGTCTGCGACGAAAATTATCTTTTCTGGGTTATCCAAGGCTTGAACCAGGCGGCTCTGAGAACTTGCGCTGAATATTTCAAGTCCGAAAGGCAACCGAAGCTAACAGAAAACGACCAAATGGGATTGCAAAAGTGGTTAGAAAATTTGCATCATCATCCATTTCAAGCTGCTAGAAAGCCGGAAGTGTATCGACCTTCGTAAGGGAAGTGTTTGACTGACATCCACGAGAATGACGTCAAATATCAGCAGGTGGCATTGTTCCCTTCTGAGCGCCGCGTCTACATTTTCTGGATCTTTGCAAAGGCAAATTACTCCTGATTTCTTCACTGTGATCATGATCTGGCTAAGCCAATGTGTTGGTTCGTCAACTGCAGCAACCTCCTTGAGACGTACTAACCACTCCAGCTGATATCGTAAGGTTTCCCTCAAAGCGACTGGAATACCACGGGCTGGCAACACAACGAGCACAAAACCATCAATCACTGACGAATGTACCTCCACAGAGAAACGCCCCAGCCGAGAATAAAAAACCGATGCATACTGAGTAAAAATGTCATCATCATCGTACAGCGTTAAACAGTAGGGCAAGCCCCATTGACCACTGCCTTTCTCACCATGTTGCACGCTGAATTAGAAAGTACGGATATACAAGATGGACAGGGAGTGGACCTATATGGGTGGGAAAAGGAAAGAATGCCCTAGTAGCCAACACACGGAAAACACAGTCTAACTGTACAAACGTACACAGATCAGTCATTCTGATTCGACAGAAAGTGACAACACGATCGCCACTGCTCGCGGTTCGCTGCCATATCCTTCAGTGTCTCCAGCCAACTGGTAGACGGATCTTTTGGACCCCAACCACGAAGACGTGAAGCACCTACTTTTCCTAAGTCTGCTGTACATTTTCTCATTCCTCGCTGCCACGTCATCTGTTGACCTCCACGTGGTCTCTTCCACTCCGTAGGAGGAGCGGAGAATAGGACATGGTACGGTAGACGTGTGTTTGACATACGTAACATGTGTCCCAACCAACGAAGTCTACTAAGTTAGATTCGCTTCGATAAAACGTTCTCTGAACTAGTACCCAATACTCGCTTTCTGACCTCATCGTTGCTCACTCGGCTATTCCACCCAATCCTAGCGATACTATGTAAACATCGGTGGTTGAACACCTCAAGGAGACGAATATCTTCAACACGCAGACTCCAAGTTTCGCAACCATACAACAAAACTGAACGCACTGCAGCACAGTATACACGACCTTTCAACTTCAGTGAAATATCAGGTCGGCGCCACAAGTGCTTCAGTCCAGCGTACGCCATTTGAGCTTTGGATATCCGTGTGCTCACCTCTACTACTGTGCTCCCATCTGTCGTCACGCAGCTACCGAGGTAGGTGAAGTGATCGACAACTGACAGCACCTCTCCATCGAGCATCAAGCTCGGAATCGTTGACGTCCAGTCCTGTAACATCACCTTGCACTTTGAAGGTGCAAAGCGCATGCCGAATGGAGCTTGAGCTCTTGAAAGTCTATCTAGTGCACGCTGAGCATGTTCCGTGCATTCGAACAAGCAGACAACGTCGTCCGCGTAATCTAGGTCACATAGCTTTCCACTACTCCCTAGTTCGACGCCTACATCCTGAAGATTTTGCAAAGCATTCTCCATTATTTCATCCATGACGAAGTTGAAAAGGAATGGATACAAAGGATATCCCTGTCGAACACCACTGGTCGTTTCGAACCGACCGGATAGTTCACCGTAAACCCTAACGCGGCCAGAAGTATGAGAATACAATGATCTCATTAGGTTCACGAACTTCTGGGGCATACCTTTTCGATGAAGAACACTGAAAAGCGATGTTCGACCAACTGAATCGAAAGCGCCTTTCAGGTCTAAGACAATGATTATTGTTGGTCGGCGAGGCGTGTGACGCGTTTCAGGTAGTCGGTGAAGAGTAAAAATCTGGTCGGTGCATCCTCGACCTGGACGGAATCCTGCCTGCTGCTCGCGGACATTCCTCTCGCGAGTCGGTGTAAGACGATGCAGCAGAATCGAGGCTAATACTCTGGTGACTATCTGAATTAAGCTAATCCCTTGATGATTACTGCAGTCCTTGCGTATTCCCTTCCTGAAGATGGGAACAATCAATGACTCGCTCCATATTAACGGAATACGCTACTCGTTCCAAATGTCACGGAGCAAGGCGGTAAGTGATTATATCAACGCCTCACCACCCAGTTTGAAAAGAACTGGAGGAAGTTCGTCGGGACCTGCCGCTTTCCCCCGCCTTAGTAATCGAATACATGACTCTACTTCTACTTCTGATGGGGGCTCAAGTGATACCACCCAAGGAGTCACAGTTGTTGACACGGGAGTAACTACACTAGCGAGCGGCCAGCTAAACAGTTCCTTGAAGTACTCAGCCCATCGGTCAAGCCTTTGCTGTTTGTAAAGGATGGGTTCTCCATTCCTATTGCAAATCGTTTCACTGACCTGAGTTCGCCGTCCACCGGTGTCACGAATAAGTTTGAATAGTCTTTGACTGTTACCTGAAGCAGCTGCCACTTCCATTTCTTCAACTACCTTGACCCCACCAATTTTCGCGATCATTCTTAAGGCTTTTCGTAACTTGTCTTTGCAGCTTTCTCCGCATCTTATTCATCTCCTTACGGTTCGAAAGCTGACGCTTTGCTCCATTATACTCAGCGAGTCTTGCGAAATCCAGTGTCTTTGATGGACATCGGATCTAGGACCACAGGCAAAACCTGCTGCCACGTGCATCGCTTGTTTGATATGAGCCCAATGCTCATTTACATTACTGTCTGTCGTAGATCCTAGCTCATGTGCTAACTTCTGCTCATAACGGGTGCAAACGTCTGGATAACACAAACGTTGCACGGCTAATCGGGTTTGCGGTTTGCGACGATAACCATGGAGCTGGAGAGATAATCGCATTAAAACTAATGCATGGTCCGACTCTACGTACGTGGACCAGTAAGATCTAGTTCTGAACAGAACTGCGCCATCGGTAGCTTACGGCGATATGGTCAATTTGACTCAAAGTACCTGTAGAGTTAAAGCGCCATGTCGCTGTGCGACGCGAGCTGTGTCGGAAACTGGTGCTAGGCAAGAACAATCGATTGTCTGCACAAAACTGGAGAAGTCTATCCCCGTTATCTGTACGCTCAGCACGTAAAGCACAACGCCCACCTACACAGCCTTCTGCCGCACTGAGTTTGCCAACTTCTGCATTGAAGTCACCAGCTAGCACTACAATGTCCGAACTTTTACTGCTGCGAACGAGGGTGCCGAATTCATCATAGAACTCATCTTTCTATGTGTTATAGCTGCAGTTCGTTGGGGCGTACGCCGAGATCACTTGCGCTTAGCACAACTATCCTTTCGAACGCCAACTGACCCTTGGAGTCTCACAGCACATAAACGACTGTTAACAGGGATCCAGTCTAAAAGGGCAGCCTCAGCCTTGTCAGTCAAGACAATTCCTACACCACGTTGACCCACAGCTCTAGTTGCTTCGTCTCTTGAGGTGCGCACGAAATACCTCGATGAGATACCAGGAACAGTTAGTTGAATTATACTGCTCGAATCCTGGATACGCGTTTCACTTAAGCAGCAGACATCAATCTTCAGAGAATCTAATGTGAGGGCTAGGCACGCCTGCTGATCGGCCTGCATGACTGTACGCACGTTGAAGGAGCCGAGATTCAGAGGCTTACGAGGCTTGAGAAAATGTGAATTACCAGACAGAGGATTATTCCCGACACTATTTGACAGTGAATCGTTGCGAGTATCGACCGTGTTATCAGTGAGAGCATTATGGGTGGATAGATGGGGCAAAGAGAGGTGGTTGAGGACAGAAGACAAAGGTTGAATAAAAGAGAGGGAACTCTGAGTAGTAGCCCACTTATCACTACCCACCCCGCTCGATGCAATGGGCAGCGCGGTCCTGATTAGCCTGCGCGACGACCGATGCAGTATGGAGTTCTTTCTATTCGTGCAGTTCATGGGAGATGTTGGACGGGTACTGCTAGGGTGTCCAATCACAAAGCAGGAGAACGATCAGGGTCCTCGTCCAAAGCCTTTAGTTCTAACAAGAACCTATCCGCAAGGCAGCGGGATGGCTTAGTGGAAGCCCATTTGCTTCGACCAATTATTCTTCCACTGATTTAGCCGATTGAGTTGCCAGCTCAAATAACCCCCAATCTGAAGGACCAGGAGACTGAACTTTGTCTGACCTCTACCCACTGGCCTGCCAGGCATGATTGCATCTCCGGCTTAAAGAAGCCATCCTGTATAGCTCTTTGGGTCATAGAGGCGCGCAAGCCATCACTCCACGTCTCGTCGTGATGTGTCCTCCCGGAATACTGGCAAAACGTTTATGGTTTAATGTGAAAAATTCAAGCTATTGAATGTCATCCCATTCCAGTTTTGGATGCAAACTGGCCTCTGTTAAAACGATTGTGTTCTTGGGTTCTAGATTTCTGATTCAATTACTCCGAGGACATCTGTTTCAGTCAAGTTCCATATCCTTAAACTGAAGCTGCACCTACGGAAGAGAGCAGACTTTTCTGATTTCAAACCATCTTAGTTTATTGGCACAGAATGCATATTCGCTGATGATTACCAAAACAATGCATAGAAGCTTAAGGGTCAACTTCACACAGCGCTAAACAGTAGAGTAAGTCACACTGGCCGTTGCTTTTCTCACCATGTTGCACGTAGAAGTAGAAAGTATGAATAAACAAGATGGACAGGGAGTGGACCTACAGAGGTGGGTGAACGAAGAAATGTCCCAGTAGTCAACACATGAAATACACAGTATAACTGTACAAACGCATTTGGATCAATCATCCTGATTCGACAGAAAGTGACATGATCGCCACTGTTCCCGGTTCTCTGCCATATCCTTCAGTCACGTTGACCTTCGCGTAACTTCTTCCACTTCCGAGGAGGAACAGAAAGGTTACTGGTCTACTGACAGAACTAAACGGAACATCAGGCTGGTTTGTACGGGTGCGTCTGGAACGGTTGGTTCGGCCTATGATTGATCCATTGATCTATTAACCGGCACCCCTTGTCTACGATTGTGGACGGGCGATGGCGTTCCGTTCGACCACCGAACAAGGGCGGCTATAGACTCGTGTTCACCACTATTTCCAGTTTTATAAGGAGGATTTGTGATCATATCTGAAAATAGGCACGTTCACCTACTTATATACATTTTTTGCAGTTTGTTCCTGAATCCATATGAAACAGATGAGTTTTGTCAACTGCAATGCTGGGCCACCGTCCTCAAAAGCAGACGAGGAAAACCCATCCGGTCCAACAACCTTATTTCGTTCGAGACTGTTTCACTCACGCAGAACCTCTACCACTGGCCGAGACTGGAACATAAACATAGAACTCCATTTATTGTCCTATTTAACACCTATGTTGCAGATGACGATCAGTGAAGCTACTCACAAAGTGCTCCGCCAAAAGCTACAAACAAAGATCATGAGTTTGGAACAGTAAGCCATTCGTTTCCATGATCAGTCACACCCTTTTTCGTGAACCGGTGTTTGTAATCAGATAAAAAATTGTAGTTTTTGTCTTCAAATGCCTGAGTACGGTCGGGGAGGGGTGTCTCAAGTTCTGGCATGGCTGTTCGTCCTGAACGCCCCTCGAAATACTCTCAAGTGACCGTGCGTCCGCTAAAGCCTCTGCTGAGGAGGTCCTACTCACTGCCTTTTCGTGGCGAAGGTTTTCTCACTTAAGTGAGAGGAGGAAAGCGATTGACTAGCGCTCTCCACCGGATTGACTGGCTGACGGTCAGTCCAGAAGAGGTGGTTAAACCCCGATATCAAACCAACCACGGGTGGTGCATTCGGCGTATAACACTGTGCTCAGCAACATCTGTTGCGGAGGGATGTACTGGGCACATGGGATGTCTAACCTCAGCCGAAAGGCACAAGAAGGGAGCAATCAATCACCGGCTGCCAGAAGAGGTAAATGAACCATGTAATTAGCCACCGGCTTATCTGTTCCAACACTACTGTCTTGCAGGACGAGCTTCGCTGCAGAAAGGCCAGCCGTACGTCCTCGAAAAAAAATATCTACTCTAGTTGAGCTACCGACTAGTACAATAGCTTACAACACATCATCCATGGAAGATATTACTTATGTAGTGAGTGACACTTCTCACGCGCGCACAAGATCGCAGTCGACAATCGATAATGTGCAATGAGACTCACAGGTTCGTGCAAAGTGAGCGGTCGCCCTCCCGATAGACGCAATCTGTTTGTCGTCTCGGTATACGGACCAATTTATCGCAGGCTATATGCAACCGAAGATTACTTTTACCAAGTGTTTCATGACCTCTAACACAATACAAGCCGAGTTGATTTCGAGATTTTGGCAGATCTCAATGCCGGAGTTGGTCGGCTGTCATCGGATGACGCCCTTTGGGGCTAGATTCCTGCAGCTCGGAGAACGGTTGTTGGTTCTGAGCTCAGACCATCGCCTGTTTCTCGCCGGTATAAAATTCAGCCACTCTAATCACTGATACGCCACGTGGCGTTCGCCCTCTTCGAGTCAACAATAGACCTACATCGACCAAATCGCTGAGCCACAAATGGCGGGTTTCCATACAAGACTGTCGCTCATACTGGAGCGCCCCTCTTGATTCCGATCACGCATCAGTTTGAATTGAGCTTCCTATGTGGTTCGGTGGGCGCTACAAACGCATGCTGCAACGACGGTTAGATTGTGACAAGCTTTCCAGTCCGCCTCCCTTATCCTTCTCCCAAAATGTGCTACCGAGTGCGTTATCTGGTCTTCCAAACGGCAAAGCCGAGCTGCTGCCAGAGAATAAAGTTTTTGTTTTAGAAATATGCCGATGGTACCAGCTTCCTGGGTGATAATGCACAGGCAATGCAACATGCTTTGAACCGCTTGGAGATCGAGGTATCCAGATTTAGTATGCGTTTTGCACTTTCCAAGTGCGAAGTGGTTTCAAAAGATTGGCAGGGGCTTGTCCCTGCACTCACTCTTTGTGCTGATCAGCTAGAGTTAGCCAACAACCTTAGGTACCTTGTGAGCTTGATAACGACTGGAGGTGGTGTTGGGGAGGAGGCCAATTCACGCAAAAAAAAGCCAGATCGGCTTTCGCAAACCTGCGACATCTGGGGCGTCAACGCGACACCCGGCGTGTAGTGTTTTACTCTACGGTTGCAAGACGTGGCCACCTCGCGCTGAGGATGCTCAGCGTCTTTCCATGTTTGAAAACTAATGCCTCCGAAGCATTTCTTGTATCAGGTGGGTAATGACGAGGTTTGCCGTCGTTCTTTAGGCACAGATAGCTTCCCTCTTGACGAAAGGAGTGTTCCACACCACCTCCAGTGGCTCGGTCATGTTTTGCGAATGCCTACCCATCGTCTGCCGTTCCGTGCTCTATATGCTCACGTTTAGCAAGGCTGGTGGAAGCAACGTCGCGGTAAGGCCATGATTTGACGTAGAGATATCAAGAAGCAGGCATCAGGATTGGCTTCAGTTGGTGCTTTTTGCCTCCGTGGTTGGGGTCCAAGGGACGAGGACTGTCGTTGATTAGACAATGAGGGATACTGCTCAGAACAGAAGTCGGTGGCGCTAATGTTGTGCGGTCTGTCCGTCGTACTCTCCGCCGAGCTCAGTTCAGACTACCATTACCCATGCACTGGGTGCAATGGTTGTGGTTGTTATCTCCTAGCGGCAAAGGAAATGATGATAAAGAAAAGAGTGTGGGTGGAATAAGAGGACTACATATATTGATATCAAGTCGATAGGGATACAATACAGCCCTTGATCGGAACACTTAGGCATATCCTCCAATATATCTAACCCCAGAATAGCAGGGTCTTTTGGACCCCACCCAGGAAGTCTAACACGCCCTACATGACCGAAGTCGCCGGTTAGGCTTTTCATACTTTTACTCCATGTCATGGACTGATCACCCTTACTCATCCTTCAATCGTTATCCGCCTCAGAAGGACATGTGCAACACATGTCCCAACCATCTTTGCCTGGTCACCTCTAGTGCATCATCTAATGATGTGGTTCGGGAACCAAGGACTATTCGTCGAATCTCGGCATTGTTTGTACGGTGTTCCCACCATATTCGAACGATGCTACAATCACAAGGGGAGTCTAAAAAAATGTAATCCCCGTCCATGCACGCTCCATTTGATTCAAATGAGATTACAGCTGTAAACCAACTGTGGAGCGCTCAAGTATAAGGATGGTTGGGCGGAAGAGTACCGGGTACGCATACCTGATGAGCGGCAATGACCGCGAAACCGGTCGTGTGCTTCCTGGGAAATTTTGTCCTACCATCCAGATACAATGTCACACTACTCATTGAAATTCCATACTTGGGACCATGTGTCCTCGTTCTGAAGGTTAGCCGTGTTAACGGACGAATTAACTTTGGAAGAATCACCGTGTGATTCTAAAACAAAGGACCCCCCGTCCATGCACGCCCCATTCGATTCAAATGAGATTACAGCTGTAAGATCCTTTTACACTGAAATAACCCCAACATCATTAGGAACACTAAGTTCCTACACAAAATTAAAAAAATTGATCTGCCTACATTTTTCAGGACTTTTCAGTCCCATCGACTTAGAGTCCACCGTGTTGGTGAAGAAATAATTTTCTATGCTCCACCACGTGTTGCACATTCGATTCCAGTGGCCAGTTTGTGGGTAACCTCGTTTCTTATTACGTACTTCCGCATGAGTGCAGTGGTAGAGGCATACACCGCACAGCGACGAAGGACAACTGCACTACTAAGGATAATCGGCAACCAGGCCCTGAGACTTGGAGTGACGGAGAACCACATAAGGTACTAGCAAGTCAGGTGTGGTAACGATCCGCAACAGGGACATTTTTAAGGACACGTTTAATTCTGCGATTTCAGACGGTGATTGTATGGACTGGACTCTTAAATTGCGCTTGCTTTTACAGGGAATAATGACCAGACAAATCGTTTTGTATGACTTTAAGTACAAATTTCTCGAGAAATACAGCACGAAGCGTTGTTCTGGAAGACAATTACTTATCAAGATGACTTCTTTCAGTCATAACGGGGAAGATTTCGCCACCTTTCAAGGGGCCTAACTGAAGTACACCAGCAAACCTAAGCACATTTTATTCCAATTCAAATCAATGATGTTGGTTTGTGATATATGATCATCCGACGAGATGATTTTCCGGGGGAAATTTCTACGCCGAACGACTATTTTTTGAGCGTTCCGCAGATCACCACCCACCAAACACTCACATGAGAAACAAAGCCATCGTCAAAATAACATGACTTGTGAGTTTAATCCCCTGATGGAATTATTACGTTTTCTTCTTTGTTGGGCTGGCAGTGCAGCCTTCATATTGTAGCATGGTATGTTGGAGCAACAGAACGACGCGAATATCAAGTCGATGGGGCCAACTGATCGGGAGTCACAGACAAGGAGAAAAGACGGCGAACATGTCGGAGGCATTCCGAAGCATAAAAATAGGGCATACGGACTAGCAGATGGGACGCAGCGGGGTTTCAGGCAACCAACAAGATAGCCCAAGTGAGGGGCTACCAATCAAGCCGTCAACCGGAATAATCGGACCAGCCAAACAGAAATAATGTACAAGAGAATCAAGCTAATGACCACAGGCAACTGGTCAGAACGCAGCCTGAATACTCAGGCAATCGGCGGATCAATATCGCTGCAGCGCAGTCTAGAAAAAGGGCTATATCAACGACTGTACATGTTTCATGGACTTGACTTGTTTGACCGCCAAAATACAGGTATTCTCACTCGTCTTTCCCTCTTCGTTTCAATGACACGTGTTACTAGCCGCACTAAAAACTGCCGCTACGGGGAGTGCAAGAACTTGGGAAAATTTTCGCGCTGGCTTAGGAACAGAGTTTTCTGGCACGGTTATCGGAGCGTAATGCACAGAACGTCGTCCCATTCATTTGATTTGCTAAGTCTTCTACCCCTGCAATGTGTATCTGTGGTAGTTTTTTGTGACATCCGATAATTGGCGCTTCTAGTTCTATTAAAACACCAAGCAAGAAGTGTCACAGAAGATTCAAAGTAATGGGCCTTTCAATTCTACTTAGGATACCGTTAGGGATATGCTGAGAATGTTCAGTATTGGTAGATCGTTCTTCATCGTTATCGTGATAACAATACAAGCGATTAGCGGAGTGCGCTCGAATGACCTTCATGCCAACTGGAATTCTCATTTTTTGGATTGTTTGGCAGTCGTCTTTAGAACGCATTTTTGAAGCACATAACATGAAACTTCCAAATTATGAAAGAATTTCTCTTGACTTTCTCGCACAAGCACAATCATGAAAAATGTATTGGCCGAAGAAACGGTTTCAACCGAAATATTTAGGTAGCAATCCAATTCAAATATAACCTGGAATAATTTGTGATCTTGTTGATCAGTTCGATTATACTTCCACGCCTTGTCACGTTTCGGCTTACTTTCTTCAGAGCCTTTTACTTTTACGTCCAAAGTCACACACATTCAACTATCCACAGGGTAGCGAATAATCAACGTAACTAAGAAACTTTGAATGAATTAGTTTCCCTACTCAATGGACTGACATACCTCAATAAAGTCGCGGAGCTCGAACTATATACCACATAAATTTACGAATGCATCAAAGTGGACACTACCTGTAAAGGCACCACATAATGCAAATGAATTTCCCTGGTACACCCATCAACAAGAGGCAGTACCACAGAACTATCCGGTCGACCGAGTCAAAGGCGACCTCCAGACCAAGAAAAACGGAGATGATGGGTCGCACTTCTAAAAACTGTGGAAGGGTGAAGATGTGATCAATACAAACTCCACCTGGTTGAAACCCAGCTTGACTTTCGCGCGAGCACGCGAATGGTTGATAAGCGGAGGAGAATAACACCGGCAAGAGGTTGCGATGCAATTTCGATTAAACTTATTCCCCCCTTGGTTATTACATTAGGACCTGTGGCCCTTCTTGTAAATCGGTAGGACTGATTCACACCCAACTCTTTGGAACTTGTTCCCTGATCCATTCCAACTTCAGCTACAATGCTGCGCCGCCTTCTTTGAAGAGAGACCGAGGAAACCGATCCGCGCCGGCAACCTTGTGTACTCCACGATAGTTTACCTCACGCGGAAGCTCGGCTTCTGAGGGAGGACTGGTATTTACAATGACAGCTGTAATCATTGGACTACTTAGAAAACCCGTCGTGGATAAAGGCCATTTTAACTGCTTCCAGAAATGCTCCGCCCAACGAACCTAAACCCGCTCCTGCGTTTGAATCAGTGAGCCGTTCGCCTATTAGGTCAGTTCACTAACACCTGGATTCGGAGGACCGGTATTTCTAACTAGAAGAAATAGGTTTAAGACTGCTGCCAATCGCTGCCTTATTTCAAACTCCTTATACCTTTCAACGCACCAATGCTCACGGTCATTTCTCAGGCTCCGAATCAGTTGGCGTTTAAGGCATCTCCGTGCCTCATGCCATCTAGATTTTGGAAGAATCGATCTGCAACTGAGGATGCAGGTATCCATCGTTTCTGTGTATGTCTAGTTGTTGGACCTTGGGTATCATCATCAGCCGTACATAGAGCCTGTTTGGTCTCTGTCCATCGCTATTCTGGATTCTAGACATTTGGCTGCATCGATAACCTGGTGGATAATTCTGTTTGGGAGGCAGATTGTGGGTTATCATCGAGCAGCAGCCACGCGGGACAGTTGGCTTTGGCGTTGCTTCGGCCACCGACGAGACGTAGGCTGGAACGCGCAATGACAGAAGCGTGATCACTGTTTACAGACGTGGACCAAAATGATCGACAATCTTGAATTGAACCACGCCAGCGGTAACTGATAGCAATATGGCCGATTTGAGTCCAACGCTGTGAAGGTGCAGGAGGACGCCAGGTTAGCCAGTGTCGAGTTTTGTGCGAGAAATTTGTACTCGGTAGGAATGGTCCATGGTCGGAACATAGTTGAATGAGCCGGTCACCGTTATCGGTCCGATCGGCTGGAACGCCAAATCGGCCTCCCATATTCCTCTCCGTCTCGTCTAGGCTACCGACTTGAGCATTGAAATCACCAGCAACAACCATGATGTCCATAGAGCGCAAATCGTGGAGCAGTTGAGACAAATCCTGGTAGAATTCGTCTTTAGCCTCAGGAGAGCTACAGTCAGTTGGAGCGTACACAGACACGAAAAACGGACATCGGCGCTTCAGTCTATTGCTGTTGACACGCACAGAACCATTCAATCGAACCCCACACAGACGACTGCTCACTGGGATCCAGTCGAGCAGTGCATGCTCAGCCTTCACGCCCAGAGCAATACCAACGCCAGCCTGACCACGAGCACCAGATACCGAATCACCCGACAAGCGAAGAGTAAAACGGGAAGCCGAGCTTTTATCTGGGTAGCGAAGTGTTAACACAAAAGTTGGGTCTTGTATACGTGTTTCGGAGACACAACACACATCTAATCGGCAGATTTCAAGAGTACTAGCTAGGGCAGCCTGTTGTTCTGTTTAGCAAAGCGTGCGGACGTTGAAAGCAGCATAGTGAAGAGAATGCTTGGGTCGGAGGACGTATTCTCTTTTTTCTGCTGTCTCTAATTTGCTACCCTTTCCGAGAGCTACAAGTTCACAGTCACGACTCATTGTGGCTACTCGTACGCACTTAGAATTGGAACGTAAAGGATGAAGAGCGGAGAGATAAGGAGTGTTTCCCGATTGACCACTGGAGACTTCTGGGCACAACATACTTTGCGGCTGCCCACACCGTAGAAGGGGTTTTTCTTTGGGAACTCCAACCGGAGCGTTTGACTCAAAAGTCTGACTCACAAAGCAGTGAGGCGTTAACAGAGCACGGGTACGTGACCGAAGAACCCGTGAAGGAGACGAGATTATTGTTAGCATGTTGTCTTGTCTTCGCTGGTGTTTTGTTACTGATCCCCCTTTCGGATTCAGTCTTTATCCTTATGTACCTAATGGAGCAAGCGGAACGCGGACGGGACAGCATCCTTGGGGCTGGGAGCTGTTCAACTTAGACGGGCGATAGCTGCCCAATGATGTGCGATGACTTCTCTCATCGTCGAGGGGAACCCCAGGTACTCCACTTCTACGCCCATCCAGAGGAGATTTTTAGACCGGTAAACTGTTTCCCTTCGTGTTTATTCGCTGGAGCGTCCTCTCCAGGGGCATAGCGGTTAGAATTAAGTGTTGACCATCAGCTGATATAGAGATTAGACTTTATCTGGCCTGTAACACCTAGCAGTTCAGCACTGCTTATGGCTGTTTCTGAGTTTCCGAATCAAGTGGCATTTAGAACGCCTACGTGCACCATTTTATCCTGTGTCGGGAGGAACAGATATGCGTACGGCATAATCAAGGATGCATATATATGTTATTCCTGTGCATCATTTAAAGCCATGGGTAAAACGTGCACCTGACTGCACAACAACCTGGCGGATAATTCCGTCCGATGATGGTCTTCATCTAGTAGCAGTCGTTTCGGGCGTTCATTCGTCCACCGACGAGATATAAACAAAAACGGACACGGACAAGAGCATGATCACAGTCGAGGGACATGGCGTGAAATGAGCAACAGTCTTGAACTGATCCACGCCACCGGTAGTCCATACATATGTCGATCCGGGACCGACGCTGTGGAGGTGTACGAGGTCAGTAATAATTGAGTGTTTTATTTTACACTTCGAACAATGCTGGTAGAAACTATGAACGCAAGAGACAGCCGTCTTTTGTGAAATAACCGTTTACCAAGACTCAAAATTTGCCGGGTCGTGCTCATGTCTGAAACCACAGAAAATGCCGAAATTGGTCTGTTGAGCTAAACAATCAGTAACGTACATTACCTGATCGCTGTTGATCACGTTGAGTTGTTATTTTAGGAAACCTATAGTCATATCCTCAAAATTTACTCCTCAAATTATGGGAAAACTGAAACTGTGTTCAGTGAAGGCTGTCAACAACGCAGGATAGTTACCAAAATATAAAACACGGTAAAAATAAGAGGAAAACGAAGGCATCTGATCGTACCCATGTCTCCAATAACGTTCAACTTGGACGAGGTGCATTTGTGTTGTTCAGCTGACTGAGCCAAACTGTGCATATCATATGACCAACGATGAGTACCGTATAAGTTGTCCGACCAGAAAACACCATGCAGCGGGAAGTCGCCCCATCCTGGTAAGTAAATTGCTGGTGGCGTTGGGCGGTTCGGTGATGGCTGTTCCAACGGCTCAAACAGAAAAAGTGGAGCTCCTTTAAGTTGGCCAGAGATATGAAGATATTCGGACGAACCTTCGGACTGACCTTTCATGAGGCGAACAGAAAGATCATGGAGTCATTCAAAACTATGCACGAGCTCTTCATTAACGAACATCGCCTGGTCTGAATGAACATACAAGACACAGCAATACCACTGCAAGTGGAGAACTAAAACGAGTGTCTTCCTCGCACAACGGAATAGCGAAATAAAGAATAGAAATCCAACATTACGTCTGATAGCATCAACAAAACATTGAGATTAAACCGCAGAAAACGAGTACATGATGACTCATTACCTTCCTTCGTCGAAATGAACTGTGAAAGGACGGTACGCTGTTTTTTATTACATGCTTGCGCATGAGTGCATGACAGGCATATACTCGACAGCCACCAAGGCCCACTACACCAATAGGGATGATCGGCGACCAGAACCTGGGACTTGAAGTGGAGAACCACTAAAGGTCCCAACAGGTTGGAGTAACAGAGAAGCGGTATGTCTCACACAACCATCACTTTCATCGAAAGGCATGACTGCATTTGGAACGGCAGGGTTCATAGTAACCGTGACTCGGAAAAACGCCTGCTTACCACGGAACATTACTAATCGCAACCAAATTCGGACCGAAGCGTGAGAAAACATTACCACACTCCAGGCGTAATTCGAAAAATGACAACTGCACAAACACTAGATGTCAGTCGGACGATTTCTGGAAACCGAGCACGAAATCAACAATTTCCGCCGCCAACGGTAACCTTACTGTTAGACAATCTCCACTGTTGTCCCGCTCGCTACCACAGTGGACCTATTGGGACCCTAAGTGGTGATCGACTCTAAGTCACGGGGTCTGGTGGCCGATTATCCCTAACAGAGCAGTGGGCATTTGCGGCTACGGGGTATACGCTTTCAACTGGACCTATGCGTAAGCATGCAACAAAAAAGCGAAAGTTTACAACCTTTGCATTGAAATTCCACGTTCGTGTAGCCATGACAGCATGCTTAAATTGAAGCCCGTGATATACTTGCATATATATATATATATATATATATATATATATATATATATATATATATATATATATATATATATATATTGGTGTTACTCAGCTGTCACTCGAAGACCGAGTCGAACTGTAGTCTGCCATTCGTACGACTTGGTGCTTTTTGTCACCGCACGGCGGGCGAAACCTGATTGAAATTCGTAGGCATTTGCACTATCTTGACCGCACTGCAGCTTTGGTTTCCCATTATCTTCAGAGTCTGTTTGAGGCTGCGATGTGATTTCACCTACGTCGTCTACACTTGAAACGTGAGAGCTGACTGAGGGAGCTCTCTGCGCTCACTGGTCGTGCTACCGATCGCCTAGTGCGATCACGGAATTGTTACTGAGGCTAACAGCTACGACTGCGAATGATTCGGGTTCTCATGCATCCTTGTGCCAGACTACGGTCGCGCGGTGCAGCCGCACATGGAAAGTGAGTAAGGGTGAATAACGCATCAGGATTCGAGCCAAACAGAAAGACATCTCAAACAGGCAATCGGGTGGGGACTACTGATTACTTTTGTTATCACTCTGATATTACGTGAAAAATGTTATAGGATTCGACGAAATTGCTGCCAAACTCACAGGGGTAATGAGCGGGCACCAAGCATTCACTAACGCACCGGTTTGAATATATCGTAAGAGATCTTTTCATTTTGTAATTAATTACGGAGCGGAAAACAGGGCTGTCCTCTCTCACCGGTGTCGTTCAGCTATGCAGTCGCCTTGGCCACTCGGTTACCCCGGTGCAGAACTGAATCGTGCAGATCACACCTCGGGCTTGCAGTTTGCGGAAGATTTTGTCGTGCTCAGAGATCCCAAGCCACACTTTCGTCAGTCCCCGACCAACCCCATTTCTTCGAGAAGACTCTTGGTCTCAAAGTCGCTATTAAAGGACGAAATACAAAGGTGGTGCTTCGAAATTGACCAGGTTTTAGTCTTCGTTCACCGCCGCCGACTGCAGTGGTTCGGCCATTTACACTGGCGACCCGACATAGAACATTACAGACAAACACTCTACCGAAGACTATAAGTTCAATGGTGCTGTCGCACTGGGGTTTAACTAAAAACATGGACCAACACCATCGATCACTTTTTTATTACGTGCTTGCGCGTGTGGAAGGGGCATTCTTCAAAAGCTTTAAAGGACCATGGTAGTACTGGAGATAGCCGACATCGAAACCCTGAGAATTGGAGTGATAAACGACATAAAATCCCACCAGGTCACGTGTGGCAAAGAGAAAGACAACAGTGAATTACTGTCTTCACCGGGGCTTAGGCTAACAGTCGGTTTTTGGTACCCGCTAGTGGAATCGATACTGGATCACTGCTTGCATTAGGCTCGTGTCTAACCGCCATGCATGATCCGCAATATCCATAAAGCTGATTTATCCTCTAGTAGAGGATGGTTGTATAAACGTATCAGGTTGATACTGAGTGGTATAACTTTTCAACCAAAACGAGGACTCGTCTTACGTGTGTGATGTATAACACGGAACACTTACTGAATGACCCAGATAGAGAGACAGAGTCCGCTAGAAGTCCAGCGCGAAATCGAGCCGAGGAATGTGTGCACATTGTGGTCATACCTTCCGGGGTTTTTGCGAGTTTGCTGCTTCCGCAAAGCAGGTGCGCTAGACAAATGCGGCGGAGTAAATTTAGGGCTTGTAGGTCATTATTCAACGGGTATACTTCGTTTTCGGGAATCTTGAACTTTGTCTGTTGGATGAACCAATTTCGTGGGGAATTGGGATAAAATGCACACAATCAGCGAAGAAAAAGAACTTGAAGTGGGATTGCTGAAAAACCTGAAAACAAATTGTGATAAAGAAATAACGAGTACGCTTTTTTTGGTTGATTCCAATCTATATGGGAAGCCTGATCTGCTGCAGTTAGTAAAACTTGCGTGTCAACCTACTTACAAATTTTACGGTTTGTAGAGACCTCGCAATGGATGAATGAAATGCTGACAACTGTTCTCGTGTTGTTACGGAGGCAGTTGAAATATTTTAAATACGATTTCCATCCACAAGTTTCGTTTTGGATGGCTTTTGTACGCAAACAAAACAACCATTCAGCATCCACCTAAAATGCCAGAGAGAAGCCCATCCAGATCATGGGTAACGGGAATGTTCAGCTGTTTGCGGCTCGAAACAGTTGCACACAAGTAAAGAAGACACTACAGATTATTATGGAGGCGTCTAGACCCTCACAAAACTGCTTAGAAATTGAATCTCGCAAATCGGTGTAGTTGAACGCTCTAATTTATATCATCCACATCATATTTTACCAGTTGAGATTAATATCACAATGATAAAAGCCAAACTTCTTACCACTTCCTCTCATAGCAAGAATGACAGATCTTCCGACATAAATCATGCATCCTATCAACCAACTAGTCGCCAGCTTGTTGAATGAGGTGATCAGGTGGCGAATTCTGTCCGGAAGACCGAGTCATTGTTGTTCACCTTACTTTTAGTAGGAATATTCCTTTTCAATACAAAACAAGCCTGTTCACATGCCTCGACGTGTGTTATCAACGTACGGCTGGAAGAAGCGTCATGGCGGTCAGGCGTTACGTTAGCATAGGGGTATAAAGAAGTTGACATCAGTATTGGTCTGAGTTGGTACACACCAGTTGGGGGCTAAAGAATGAGGATTATCACTGGTTACACATTGATGGATAAGGCTGAAAACCGAAGCCAGTGGTACGAATGTTTTGCGGTATGATTCTTAAACTTCTAGGACGCATAAATGTCAAAGGAAGCTGCAAATAATAATAATAAAAATGTGCGCGGTGAAATAAGGGAAATGACATTTTCATATATTCGTATTCACCTCTTCGATATCTCTTTTCTCCGTGCCGGCATCATGCCTGTAGTTCAGTCACAATCAACTCACTAAGATGTACCAGCGAATCATAGTTGTGATTTCCTATTAAACTCTTTATTGAGAGGTATCCACTCACATTTGATGTACAAATGAGTTCAATGTGAATAGAACATACAGAATGTTGACGTGCAAAGAGGACTAGACAAAACATTATTGAGTACGCATACCTGACGAGCGGCAATAACAACGAAACTAGTTGTACGTTACCAAGAGGTTGGAATCCCCGCCATCAGTGGTTTTTTTCGTGGTGAACAGTAATCACTGTCGTACGACTCGTTACTACACCTGACCTACTGGGACCTCATGTGGTTTTCCACTCTTAGTCTCAGAGTCTGGTTGCCGGTCATCTATAATAGTGGAGTGGGCCTCTGTGACAATGATGTATATATTCTTTCCACTGCACTGATACGAAGGTGTGTCAACATAAAAAGCTTCTTTTTCGTATGGCTAACACCGAATTTCTGATCCCCAACTGCATAATTACAATTCACCGGAAATTGTCGTTAAAGAAACGGGTCTTCGTGGTTGTGCATGCCCTGGGATTCCCATAAGTTGATCCTTCTTTTGTAATGAACACACCTTGATGTATCCCTTTTTGGTAAGCCCGTGCATTGCCGCACCTCGTGGAGGTTCGTCTTTGCATTCTCGCTAATTTTTTCACTTCACGTAAGGGGTAAGCCCAGTAATCAAAAGGTATACTGTAAAAGTTGGTTGTGGTGGGACATTCCGGTAGAAACCAGTTTATTCATCCTGTTTTTTAAGACAGAGGTTGTAAGTTGGTGAAAAGACACAAAGAGGGAGTGTTCCAGAGTTAAACGGCCTGGGGAAAAAAGACTGAAAGATAGAAGTACGACATTTAGTGCCAGAAGATTGATATGACTAGCTGCCTGGGCACGTGATGACCAGGAAAACGTAAACGGAAGAGTAACTGCCGAAACATGTTCGAAAGAAAAATACCCAAAGTGGTACCCCGGTAAACGAGGGACAACGAAGCAACCGCCCGACAATGGGTTAGTGGGTGCAGATTTGGTGTTAAAGTCGGGTTGTCGATTAGCCGGATGGACTTTACTTGAACCCGATCAAGAAGAGGAGAGGTAGACGAAGGCCTACACATGACTGCAGTATTTATGTCGGTGGCGGATATGAGTTTTGTACGGCAGATGAGCTGATGCGAAGAAGCGCTTGGCGCGAAACAGAAAACCTATTTTGTTTACATCATCATCATCATCGTCCAGCGTTAAACAGTAGGGCAAGCCCCACTGACCACTGCCTTTCTCACCATGTTGCACGCTGAATTAGAAAGCATGAATATACAACATGGACAGGGAATGGACCTACATGGGTGAGAAAAGGAAAGAATGCCCTAGTAGCCAACACACGGAATATACAGTCCAACTGTAAAAACGCACATCGATCAGTCATTCCGATTCGACAGAAAGTGACAACACGATCGCCACTGCTCGCGGTTCGCAGCCATATCCTTCAGTGTCTCCAGCCAACTGGTAGACGGATCTTTTGGACCCCAACCACGAAGACGTGGAGCATCGCGAGAAGCAAGCTGAGATATGAAAGCGGACCAACTCAGAGAAGTTACGGGTAAGCCAAGAGAAGAGATAGGATCTGTGGAATGCAATGCAGCTGAAATCAAAGGATAAGTATGGAGATAAAATTGTTTTTCGAAGGAACTGAGAGAAGAGGTTCCTGAAGCATTATATGCAACATAGTTGTGGGAGCCAAAGGAGGAGATATGTTCGAGATCGGACTTCAAAGATACATTGATTGCACTGCGGTCACGATCAGTGTTGGTGTTGGCTTGACGCGGAATGCGGCAATAAAAAGAAGAATGAAAGGTGATGTTAGTGGCGAAGAAATAGATTACGTTAGAAGTAGTGAACAAAGAAAGAGAGTGAGCACAAGTACTGAACCTTGGGGAACGTCAGCATTCATGGGAAATGGGTGGGACACAACCCTATCAAGTCGGACGGAGATCGTTCTTTTACTGAGGAAAATTGATGCCATAATGCGAGAGCGGGGAAGAACCGGAACGTGGGCAGTTTCGTCGGAGGACCTTCATGCCAAACTCGGCCAGAGGCTTAAGAGATGTCGAGTGAGACTGTGCGCTTCTGCGTGGTTGTCGAGTGTAGCCAAACAGGAGTGTGAGACGACAGCCAGAAGATCATCGGTGGAAAGCTGAGGTCGGATTCCGCGTCGGTGACCGCTGAAGTCTGAAACGTACACAGTTGGTCTCCAATACTTTCGAAACAAAAGAGGTGACGGAAATTGGAAGGCAGTTACTCTGTTCAGAAAGATCATTGCGTTTGGGAAGAGGAGAAACCACGGCATGTTTCCAATCCTGTGGAAAAGCAGAAAGTTGGGAACAGGCACAAAAGACGGCGTTGGAGAGGGGCCAATTCAAGGGCATACATTTTAAGAAGGATGGGTGGTATATCGTCTCAGCCGGATGGTTTGCATACGCGCAGAAAACGCAAGACTAGGAGGAGCTTCTTAGTACTGATAGGAGGTAGAAAATGAGGGACTGAGGGAAGAGAAGGATCCGGAGAAGTAGGATAAGGTGATAAAGTGGAGTTGAAAGCAAACAGGGAAGCAGAAATCTCAGCTTGATCGTGTGATTGACAAAGAAGTTCGCAAGAGGAATTACAGATGGGAGAGAAAATGGAAGGCCTAAAATGGAGGCAGACTGTTTTGGCAATGGACCAAAATAATCGGCCACCGGTGGCACTTGAGAGTAAGCACCCAACTTTGCAGGGGACAAAGCCTTCTTTGGCTCTACGTAAGGTTAGTGAACGTCTGTTTCTAACTTGCGTAAAGCGGTGGTGGGAGTAGAGAGTGGGCGAGCGGCGAAATACTGAACGCCTCAAGCATACATCGTAATCGCGTGCATGGTCGAAACACCCGGGGGGAAAGGGGTTTACAGGGTTAGAAAAGTGTGGAATAAAAAAATTAAACCCGTGAAGAACAAAGTCGGTGAAGATAGAAGCGAAAGCGGAAACGTCCGAAGTAAAACATCCGTCATTCAAAGGATGCGAAAGCCGGCTAAACTACAGCCCCAAAATCTGTCTCGAGGTGGGCAAAAGATCGGGGAGAATAAAATTGATGAGGCAGAAAACAACATGGTGGCACGATGAATCGAGTGGAAATGCCTGTGAATAGAGAAGAAGTAGAAGTGAGAATAAGATCAAAGGTATGGTCGCGGTCGCCAGCTAAATCGGGGATTCGTGGGGAGTTGAATTAGTTGCAAAACTTGTTGACCATGGCGAAATGTTCGGCTCTGTCCCCCAGAGCCGAAATATCCGGTGAGTGAACCAACCAATCCCGATTGTGAACATCAAAGTCTCGTAAAATAGCAGCTGAGATCTGTCAAAAGCAAGTTTTCGATATTTGAAGGTGGATGAGTCCTAACAGTTGAGTGAATGAAAAACAAGAAAAAAGTGGTGATTAAAATGGGGAAGTCGGAGCTGCAGCCCCATTCACGGGAGTTTACGACGGGAAGAGTCCGGATGTAAGTAGTTGGCTTTCGAATTTATCCTGCGTCAGCCGAAAAAGCCATCCGATTGTCTTTTTAAAATGAAGATCAACGGAATTGATATTACCGAATCAAGACTACAAAGGTGCAATTTCTAACTCCCAAGTTATTACAGGGAAGTGCTGACGCATTCCCACAGTCCTGTTAGTGATATCTTCACGAATGAGTTAGCTTATTGAGATCAAGTTGGATCACTCGATTTAACTTGCTTCATCTTTTATACCACTATCGCCTGTCAGGGGATAAATCAGCTTCATGAATATCGCGCTTCATCGCAGACCATGCGCGGCGGTTGGATGCGAGCTCAACGCAAATCGCTTCTATCAGTACCACAGGCCATAGATCGCATGTTGTCCGAGGCGCTCCACGTCTTCCGCGACGGTGCTTAACCACGTTTTCAGTTGATCACCAAAACAACAGTGCCGTCCTGTACATGATGCAGGACAAAGTTTGTTTGAACAGTTTCTGTTGCAACACCGGAGTATGTGACCGAACCCCTGCAGGCAGCAGCGGTAAAAAAAGACAGAGAGTTGATCAATGTCACATCATCGCCCTCTTATTTCGTCGTTTGTTAGCATTTCCAGCCAGTTAGTACGAAGAATTCGGTGCAGACACCGGTGGTTGAACATCACCAGGTTCCTGGTCTCCTCGGCCAGCAGTGGCCATGTTTCACACCCGTATGTGAGCACGGGTCAAATGGCGCCAGAGAAAACGGGATTATCCGTCCGGAGGCTAATTACTGATCGGTGACTATAGCACAAGCCGGAGCCGAAAAAACGCTTTCCGTGCACTGTCAATCCTTGATAGCAACTCGTCTTTCGCCTGACCATTCAGAAGCAGAGTTGACCCCAGATCTTTCAACGATGGTACATATTAGACTGCCTGACCACTGATGGGCAACTGCTGAGCTGGCGGCCGAGAGCAAGTCGGAAAAGCCTTCATTCTCGCTCTATTCACCTCGAGAACAATAGTCTTCGGAAGTAGTCAGGTCGGTTTAGAACCGGCTGAAGTGCGGCGGGAGAATCCCCCAGCACGAAAACATCGTCCGCAAACTCCAGATCCAAAATGTGCACCGTTGAACTCAATTGGACGCCGGGGTAATCAACCAAGGCTTCGTTCAATGTGCAGTCGACTGCATAGCTGAATAACACCAATGAGAGAAGGCAATCCCGTCTTACTTCGGAATTGGTCGCGAACGCCAAAGATTCCTCTTCATATCCTCGGAAACGTGCGCTAGTGGAGGCATAGTGGGCCCTCAGGATCCTTTGAAGTTTGACAGGAATACCGTCAGGTTTTAGTATACCCCAAAGGTATTCATCATTAACCGAGTCAAAGGATCCCATAAATCAATGAAGAAAGCTACTGTTGGCTGCTGGAACTTGTAGCACTGTTCCAGTACTAGGCGCAATGTGAAGGTTTGATCCACACAGCCTCTACTACGACGGAAAGCCCCTTCGTTTGGTCGGGTGCGGGAGTCTCCCGCCACTGCGAAGCGACCGAGTGGCAGTAGGCAGAAAATGTTTGAGGCGACATCAGGCAAACTGATCCCCCGGAAGTTTTAGCACACTGTCATGTCTCCTTTCTTAGAAATGAGTAACAGAACAGACATACCCCAGAGTTAACTTTTGCATTCGACTGTAAACTCACCTTATCCGTTGTAACTGAAGCTTAGCCTACTTTCATGCATAGGCGAAAACGTTCTTGTCGAATGCCGAACGTTTAAATAACACAAAATCGTTGAAAATAGAGTCAGTAAAAGTTTCCGTCACTACGAGAAGTCAACGCATACACTAAGTTGTAGAACGTTTATTCTGACGTTTCAATGTAAACTAGGACTTGTTGTCAAACGTGAGTGAATGAGTGTAACTTAGATGGCTAGTTTCGAAAGTTTTTGGTGTTTTGTTTATCTGTCGGTTTCTCGATTATTCGGCACCACTTTTTCCAGGTTGACGTTATGTTTAGCAACCTCGACGTGTCGACTTAACGAGTTGATCGAATGGAGGGCTTTGAGGATCAGGTGCTTCCCTTTCTTCTTTGCTCGGGCGGCCACCCTTGCGATATCTATTTTAACCTTGTGACCTATCTCTGCGCAGTGGTTAAGAATTTGTGAGTGTGGGTCGGCGCGTCATAATGCCAGTGTGTGTTCGTGTAGGCAAGTACGTAGTCGTTTGCCTGTCTCACCTATGTATTACTTATCACGTCCTAGACATGGGATAACGTAGACCACTCTTGATTGATCGTGCTGGTTTACACGGTCTTTTCCGTTGAATAGGGAGGTCCGCAAGGCGCTGAGGGGTTTGTGGCCAACTTTGATGCCCAACGGTTTTGCCATACGATCTGTGGCCTCTGATGCTCCTTGTATGTGTGACAGCACGACTATGCTTTCTGGGTTGCTTTTCTTTTGGCTTTTTTGTTACCTCAAATGCAGGGGTTTACGATGGCCTTTGGGTAACCGTTTGCCACGAACAACTTGAAAAGCCTGACCGGTTCTTTTTTCGGAGTTCGAGTGTGCTGCAGTATGTCGGCCCGGTGGAATAGGGGGCGCACACAGCTTTTCAAATGACATGTTAGGTGATTGCTTCGAAAATTCAGTATGCGGTCGAATGTCCTTGGTTTCCGATAGACCGCTGTTTCTAGGTTTCCATTTGTTTGACTGATAATCAGAATGTTGAGAAATGGAAGTTTTTTCCTCGCATCCTTTTTCCCTTGTGAATTTTATTCTGAGTACGGACATGTTCAATTGTTGATGGAATCGATCAAGTTGAGACTTTTCTAGTATCACTAATTGGTTATCCACGTATCCGATCCACAAACGGTCTCGTTGTTTCAAATACCATGGCTTCAAATTGCCTCACGACTGTGTCTACTAGCAGGCCTGAAAGCAGCGCCCCATCAGCGTGCCTCGTATTTGATCGTATAATTTTCCATTGAATTGGAAATAGGATACCAGGCAGAGATCTACCCGACCCGTTAGATCGTTTGTTGGCAACATCGTTCTAACCTGTAGACTGGCGTCGTTTGCAATCGGGCTTTGGATTCCACCTAAGAGTATATACCTTGGGGTGATCCTGAACAGTGATGTCACATCAAAAGAAAACACCGTTTTATCTGCTTTTATTTTGGAGTGTCTTATATGTTTCAGAAGAGCGATGGAGCTTTTTGTGTCGTAGCTGTCCTCTGGCAGAGACGGAAGCAAGAGGTTGATGAAAGTATATATATATATATATATATATATATATATATATATATATATATATATAATGTTTGTGTATGTTTTTTAAATACCGATGTCGTTGATCCTCATTTCAAGGCGACAATCGTACGGCTTTTTCGGCTGACGCAGAAACTGAAAAGCCAACTACTTTTGCCGCTATCAGTAGCCCGAGTAGGAATACGAAACTCTCGGGTTGTGCCTGAAAGTAATGAACAGCCCGTAATCGCACCAAAATCAGAACACATAAGTGCGAGGTTGACCACTGAAAGAAGTGAACTGATCTGCATGTGCACACCAGTTGATATGACACTGAATTATCGTCAAAAATAAATCTTTTCAGAGAATTTCATCGTGACTTCCCGTCGGTGAGTCTTGTCTGCGTTCCGTGACCTACACCTGACCGTGGGTTCTCTACCTATTACATCAAGCCAGTCCCGTTGGATTGTATGCTTATTTCGGGTGTTTGTAGTCTTCAAAGACCATGCATTCGCTCAGCGGTCAGTGCTTTGTATCGTTGCCGTTTACCTACCCAACATTCGCCATTTCTATTTCTAGTGTACAGTACGTTCCGGGTTCTTCATAAAACGCTAAAACCATGCACGCAACGCCCAAACTGGAGGAAAAATCATGTTGAGAAATGCGACCTGTCAGGAACGGCCTTTGTGGACAAGAAACGCGTTTGAATAATCCCTGCCAGATTTAGTGTAATTTGATTCACCTGCACCAATTACTGTTGTTGCCATATCGGTTGCAAAATATGGAGACCCTTGTAGCTGTATGTCCATCCTCAACCCGCTGTCATAAACCTATCGTTTTTGTGTGTCTGGAAGCTTGCTCTTCCAAAGCCTGTTTTTATCTGGAAATTCAAGGCGAAACTGTTTCTAAACTGAATATATAAGATCTAACTTTTAAGTGAATAAAATACGGGGCCTTACAGCCTAATAGTCCTCACGGACTAGCAATTATTAGCAAATTGAATACAGCGTGAAAGGATCGAACTGCAAGTCATTCAGGACTCAATCAAGTATGGTTTGAAACAATTCACAAATGAGTCAGAAGCTACTACGCGGTCTGCGACTTACCTGTACACTATCACGCAACTCTTTCAAATCACAGCTCGAAGACATGACAACAAAAGATGTGTTTACCATACCCTGGGCGTACAGAGCAGTTAGAAATCGATCAGCAGACTCGTCAAATTGAGAGTAGCTGCTGGGAAGAACCAAGATCAACCGATCAGCAAGTTTTACCAAATCCAAACAGCCGAAAAGATCCCCAGCTTCAGCTGTCACCAAAGAAAAATACTTGCCCAGCAATGGGGAGTGGAAATGCGAGACTTGTTGCAGAGAATCAGCCTGATTTCGTACATCCACCGCATTAGGATCACAGCCTCGCAGAAGCACTTGAGCTAGTTGTGCGGGCACCGCCTCTGTCAGTGGCACGATCACACATAAGATGGGAACAGAAGCCGATCCGCGACTTTCCATAAACTTCTTCAACTATAAACAGAACATCGGACATTCAAAATGTGACTCACCTCCGACATTTTGTGCACTCTGCGTTGTTTCGCAGCCAACCGGCGTTCACGTTTCGACTAGAGTGGTTAAAATACTTTACAATTAGAACTATGACAAAAACCGATGCAAAAAACAACAGAAAGTACAGGATATTGTTACTGTTTGGTTTGAATGCTATTTTGGTGTTCACATTAAGTTGAACAGATGCTAAAGCGTGATTGTTTATCTACGATTATCAAACAATTCAGTCGAAAATATTTCGACTTCTTGTTTTCTTTATTTTGTGGCAGACAAAGTTTCGTCAAAAGAATTTCCGAATGCGGAAATGCTGAGGCTTTGTTGTAATGCGTGCGCGTTTACCGTTCGGTAACAGAGTGATCGGAAAAATTGGCAGTCAGTAGCCGTCTCGGTAACCGCAGATAAACTTTCTCAAGACCGGTCGCAATGATTAGCAACGGTAAAATTTTCCAGTTCATCAGAAAAATCACTTCACGGGGTCATTGTGCGACCGAGTAAGTGAAGTAGACTAATGGCTCAAAAAATCCATCTCAATGACGCCTTCTAGACGGGCTAAAAGATCTCGTGGCATCGCACGTACAGTACACTTGACTTGAACAGTGCTTAACATCAGACGCAAATAAATGAAAGTGAGAAACATTATCCCGTATTCGAAGCTTTTCGCATAGTATTAGGTTTTCCATATTCTATTTCGCAATATCATGCAACCGTTTATTTTGAATGGCAAATTCATATTGCCACCGAGGAAGACCCCATGAGATGTTTCCTTACGTGGCCACCTATGTAACAACCCTTTGGAAAACTTTCCAGTGGCCATCGGGCATGGAATTGCATCTAACGGACCTAAACGTGTTAGTCGCGAACAACTACTCGTTCTTCTTAGATTCAAAGTGCCAAAAAATGTCATCAGACTACATTCAAAGAAGCAGAACCACTGACAGAATAATCTCCATCGCATAAAACGAAGAAATAACAGCGCGTGACAGACACTTCCGAATAATAATCTTGATGAATACCACATATTTGGCAGCTGTGAGAAACAAGTTTCCGTTTACCGAACGGGATTCTAAGTGCACACAAAAACTTGAGGCGTGGGCTATAAAATAACGTCTCCGTTACTGCTGAACGTAGCACTGCTATGGTAGTAAAAACCGATTCACCAGACATGGCCATCGCGGTCTCTCTGAATTAGAAGGGCAAATAGGAGACATGCTCCCAGAAAAATCGTCATCTTTGAAAGAAATATAACACTCTCTGGTTAAAAAAGAATGATACTATAGCAGACACTTTCAAAAAACGGTAACACTTTCTTGTCAGAACTCATTTCAGTTCAGTGGCTGATCAAGGATACATACCACTTATATTTGACAAAGCATCTAAAATGAAAAGACTCCCCTTTGACAACACGAAATTCAGACTGCCTGGAGACATCTGCAGATCCGTCTCTTATTCCGGTCTGAAAGGACTCTACGAATCCCGATATCTCGGCGTCACCAGAATCGAACGGTTTTTCAGAACCCGAAATCTACCATTCTCGACTGAAGAATTTAAAGGAAACGCTAAGTATAAGCTTTCAAGGACTTCTGTTACCACACCCTAGGAGGCCTTTTTCTACAACATTCGACGAGCCCTGTCGTCTTTCGTTCACTTATGCCTGACCGGACAAATCAACTATCACTAAAACCAGATGTCAGTCTAATATATTTACTCATCTTCAGCATGCCTTCTCACAAACATCTGATCATCGTTTATTCCTCATGCTTGACGATCTCAAGAACTTTCTCCGCAGTGAAGGTATTGCTACTAAATGCACTTCATCTCGCAACCCTCGACAGAGTGTTCAAATCAAATGTCTGAATGGCTTTATTTTGAAAGCCATTACGTTCTCGTCACGATCTCGAAATGTACAAAGTTCAACAAATGGAAATCACTCTTCCTGATGTTTTACAATCCTTCCGTTCTCTATTCTGCGCGACGACCGGCTCTACCTTCCATAAGAGATTGTCTTAACACAACTAGGAAACCACAACCGACACACCACTTTCCAGATAGCTGCTGAACACGGACAGGGCACATTTTGGTAGAAACAACCAAGTCACCGACTTTGATTCTTGAGTCAAGGAAGCTGAGCTCTTGAATTGCTATCCAAATATGTCCTTAGTCTCTTTGCCGACCGCCGACAGGATGCAGTTTTGCCCGAATATCGTGTAGCGGCCGCTGAACTACATACTGAGAACCAATCAGAACTACCAAAAAGTGTAAAACAGAACAAGGTCTGGCTCATGACTCCGTAAATCAATCTCCTTACCGATTATAAGAATCGATCCTATCTCAACCAATGGCACAGACAATCGGTGATGCTTTTCAGCAGCCTTCACACGATGAAATCCATGGGTTCGAACAAATTTTTCGTCTTATTGATTGAGAAACGGAGATGCATGAACCGTAAACTACCGAGAACACGCACTAACACCACACGCGGTATGCGTATTCCCGTTACCCACTTCTGAGTGCGCGTTCAAGAACTCATCCTTACATTAGTCTCAGCGTGAGGTGAGTGCAGAGCACATGCTTTTGCCCGAATATTGACGTTTTGTAATCCTTGCGTCATGGCGTTTCAGATGAATTTGTTAAGAGCTGATGAAAGTCTAGCACTGGGTGATCCTTGAGCACTCTTATTATCAAGCGTGTTGGTGAATACTGAATTGAAACATGTTCCTGAACCCGGATCATGCGGATCAGATTACTTAGCTCTAAAACGGTCGATCGTCACGTTGATTAACAATCACTGTGATTTTGTTTATTACATCGTAGTTACGCTACCGTTTTTTGTGTTTTAGGCTATGTACGTTTTGAACCAGTAGGGTAAAACATGGTCAGAGTTGTACTGAACTCGAACAGACTTTTAGGTGACCCAGCGCATCCCAAAGTAGCGGATAGGGGGCCAGTCACCCAACCTGTGGTTAGTCACGAGTGAAGCGGACTTAGGCTCACTGAATAAGCGGCTGCGTACGAGCTGCAACAGTGCCTGAAAACGTGGTGGATCTTTGCATGGGTAGCGTTTTCCTCTGTAAAATACCAAATCAGTCGACTAACTGCACTTTACTGTCGAGCATGCGGCCAGATACCGAATAAAGCCGGCGTCTCTGTTGCTTTGCAGGTTGCAAGAAAGGCTGCAGCGGGCTATCGAGTATCACAAAAGCCTCGAGCGATGTTACGGAACCTGCTTTGCACTGCAATTCCGAGGACAATACGCACTACGGAGAAGTTACGCGCGGTCATCGTGCTACGGTGTCGCCGGTGAGCGACGCGCTTTGCGTATCAGTGGTCGAGGTGACAGCACCGCATGTTCGAATTCCCTACCGCAGAGAACGGACATAGCGTGCTGGAAAGTGAGAACGATACAAGACCTACGTAGCCATCACGAAGAGACTTAACCTTGACGTGGTGTGATAGCTTGCGTGCCTTAATGACCCCAAGGACTACGCAACATGACTTCCTTCAGCACGAGATTCAACCTTGCCTGACAGGTCGATCGTTAGAGGCGCGACGAAGTCCAGTTTTAGAGCCAGACGATGGGCGACATCTGGTTCTATTCACTATGACCCCGAAAAGGACACTCCAGCGAATAAACAAGGAGGGAAACAGTTAACAGGTCTAAAAATCTCCACTGGATGAACGTAGAAGTGGAGTACCTGGGGTTTCCCTCGACGATGAGATCAGTCATCGCACTTTATTGGGAAGCTATCCCCTATTTAAGCCTTTAAAACCAAAGCCTCCGGTCGGAGTTCAGAAAGAAAAACTCCTTCTACGGTGTGGGCAGCCGCAAAGTATGTTGTGCCCAGAAGTCTCCAGTGGTCAATCGGGAAACACTCCTTATCTCTCCGCTCTTCATCCTTTACGTTCCAATTCTAAATGCGTACGAGTAGCCACAATGAGTCGTGACTGTGAACTTGTAGCTCTCGGAAAGGGTAGCAAATTAGAGACAGCAGAAAAAAGAGAATACGTCCTCCGACCCAAGCATTCTCTTCACTATGCTGCTTTCAACGTCCGCACGCTTTGCTAAACGGAACAACAGGCTGCCCTAGCTAGTACTCTTGAAATCTGCCGAATAGATGTGTGTTGTGTCTCCGAAACACGTATACAACACCCAACTTTTGTGTTAACACTTCGCGCCCCAGATACAAGCTCGGCTTCCCGTTTTACTCTTCGCTTGTCGGGTGATTCGGTATCTGGTGCTCGTGGTCAGGCTGGCGTTGGTATTGCTCTGGGCGTGAAGGCTGAGCATGCACTGCTCGACTGGATCCCAGTGAGCAGTCGTCTGTGTGGGGTTCGATTGAATGGTTCTGTGCATGTCAACAGCAATAGACTGAAGCGCCGATGTCCGTTTTTCGTGTCTGTGTACGCTCCAACTGACTGTAGCTCTCCTGAGGCTAAAGACGAATTCTACCAGGATTTGTCTCAACTGCTCCACGATTTGCGCTCTATGGACATCATGGTTGTTGCTGGTGATTTCAATGCTCAAGTCGGTAGCCTAGACGAGACGGAGAGGAATATGGGAGGCCGATTTGGCGTTCCAGCCAATCGGATCGATAACGGTGACCGACTCATTCAACTATGTTCCGACCATGGACCATTCCTACCGAGTACAAATTTCTCGCACAAAAATCGACACTGACTATCCTGGCGTCCTCGTGCGCCTTCACAGCGTTGGACTCAAATCGGCCATATTGCTATCAGTTACCGCTGGCGTGGTTCAATTCAAGATTGTCGATCATTTTGGTCCACGTCTGTAAACAGTGATCACGCTTCTGTCATTGCGCGTTCCAGCCTACGTCTCGTCGGTGGCCGAAGCAACGCCAAAGCCAACTGTCCCGCGTGGCTGCTGCTCGATGATAACCCACAATCTGCCTCCCAAACAGAATTATCCACCAGGTTATCGATGCAGCCAAATGTCTAGAATCCAGAATAGCGATGGACAGAGACCAAACAGGCTCTATGTACGGCTGATGATGATACCCAAGGTCCAACAACTAGACATACACAGAAACGATGGATACCTGCATCCTCAGTTGCAGATCGATTCTTCCAAAATCTAGATGGCATGAGGCACGGAGATGCCTTAAACGCCAACTGATTCGGAGCCTGAGAAATGAACGTGAGCAGTAGTGGATTGCGAAGTGCAGGTAGATGGAAAACGCTGCGGCGATGGGCAACAGTCGCATTCTTTTCCGTCTGATTGGACAAACCGGTCCACGTAAACCAGGCGTTAGCGAATTGATCAAAGAAAGCGAACGGCTCACTGATTCAAACTCAGGAGCGCCAACGGAGTGACATGGTAGCACGTACTGCGTACTCAGCGCGCCCGGTTCCGTGGATGCGCGCTCAAACGGCGGGACTGCTTATTCGCTGATGCTACCTAACTCATGAGCTACTGCTTGGGCATCGGTAATCGAACAACCGGTCGCTCAAACAGGCCACATCCCACAAGCATATGGGAGCACATTACGCACAGCAGCGTCGTAGTACCTACCTTTCAGTCGGAGAGAGATATCACACCGTCTCCAAAGATGACGCAGTTTACAGAACGCCGCTTCGCTAATCGGTTGTCCACGTCGTTTCAAATCCACACGTCAACAGTTATACAGTTTACCAAATTGACAAAATGCTTCGCAATTTATCACTTATCAATATCAAGCGTAAGTACGGGGATGGACTTCTACCAATTTTGTAGAGGCATCTGACACTTGAACGGTGAAAAGCACATTCCGTACCGCAACACAAAACGACGAGAGGGTGTCTAGAATGCATTGTCCTACTGTAGCAGCGTCGCTCACTAATGCGATGTCATCCGTATAATCGAAGTCTAAAAGTCTGTTACCAGGTAGGAGCTCAACGCCTTCGTTTCTTTGACTTCTTTGTGCCCCTCTTAGGATGTCGTCGATCGCAAAATTGAACAAGGGTGAGATTTGGCAGCCTTGACGGGCGCCGCTTTCAACTGGAGTGTAAAGTACCGACGAGCCATACGCTTGCACTCGGCCCGAAGTCTGATAGTTTGTGCATGAATGATCTTGACATACTTATCAGGCACTCCTCGTCTAATGAGACAATCTCAGAGGGCCGTCCTATCAACGGAATCAAAAGCTTCTCGGATGTTAGTCTACGGTATTTATGGCGAAACTGAAGTGTCTGACGGATGGTGAAGATTTGGCTAGTGCACTCGCAGTAGGGACGAAAACCAGACTGTTCCTCACGGATCTGTTGTTCGCTCACCGGAGACAATCTATGGAGGACCTCTGACGTGAACAGCTTTGACCCAACCGAAATCAGATTTATCCCTTGTACATAGGAATGAGGAGTGTAGATCCAACTTTGTGGGACGAAATCATGGAGCCAAATCTCGGTAAAGAGGTTGGTGAGTGTCTTGGAGGGGCACATCACCACCTTCGGAGGGGACTGGAGAGATTTTGTAGGGGCCGGGGGCTTTATCGTTCTTCAGGACGAGGAGCGCTCGTCAAAAAGGTGCTCGCGCTGTAGTTTCCACACCGTACATACGTTGATTTCCATACTCTCACACCCCACCCTTGCATACACAATTTCATATTCTTCGGGAACTGCAGTCAGCCGTACTTACGGTAATGTCTCTGAGGAAAGTCCCGTTCCTATTCTCTCGTATCCTTCTTCGTCTAATATTTAAGTCTCACTGAATCTGCTTCCGCCAGCTGAGGCTCTTCTTCACTCCAAGCATCTCCTTAAACTAGTTACATTTGATGTGCGAACGTGGATGCGTGCAGGATAACATGCGTGTTTAGCTCGTACGCTGGAGGCCCTTATCATCGACGTGTGTTGTATTCAAGAGACTCACATCCAAGACCCCAGCTCGTTCATTCGACTGGTTTCCCCATCCAATCCTTCTCCAAAAGACCACTTAGGTTTTCCAGGGGACCCTGAGGCTGCGGCTGCTGGTTTTGCTGGAGTAGGTGTAGCTCTCACTGAGAAGACCGAGGCTGCTCTGCTTGAGTGGATCCCAGCTGACAGTCGATTGTGCGCAGTGAGACTTAGAGGTTCGTGCAAAGTAAGCAAACTCCCTTCCGACAGGCAATTTTTTGTCGTCTCGGCTTATGTCCCTACAGAATGCAGCCCACATGCAATTGAGAATGGGCACTACCAAAACTTACACGGCCTCCTACATAATGCAAAACGAGGTGATATCATGGTTTTAGCAGGAGACATGAACGCTAAAGTCGGTCGACTTTCTTTGAACGAGGCGCATTTGGGTAGCCTTTCTGGCCTCGATTCCTGTCGTTCAAAAAACGGGAACGGTTGTTGGCGCTGTGTTCATATCCCCGCCTGTTTCTCACCAGTACGAACTTCAGACGTTCCAATCGCCGTTACGCCACGTGGCGTCCACCCTCTTCGAGTCAGCAATGGACTCAGACAGACCACGTCGTAATTAGCTACAAACGGCGCGGCTGCAGACAAAACTACCGGTCGTACTGGAGCATTCCCCTTGACTCCGACCACGCGTTAGTGTGCACTAAGCTGTCCGTGTGCTTTGCCGGGTGCGCCCAACGTACGATACCGCATTGGTTAGACTGTGATATGCTGTCTGGTCCGTCTTGCGTCTCATTTTTCCGAAACAATCCATCTAAAAAGTTAGGATCAACGCCACAAGACAACATCGACCAGCACTGGTCGCTTATTAGGAAGGCTTTATATTTGGCTGGAAAAGTGAGTTGTGGCTTGACTCGTCGTGTTGTCACACCTGGGATTTCTGCTTGGTGTTTACGTTCCCTTGACGTACGCCAGTCCATCCCGGCTGTTAGTGAGCACAACGAGACGTGAACTTCACGCAAGTTCGCGTAGGGATCGCCAAATCTAGTGGTCTCAAAAAGCATCAGAGGTGGAACAGGTTACCACGGAGAAAAGTCTCTGCAAACTGTTTCATCTCATCCGAGTCACCGATGGGAAGCTATTGGGTGTGAGCGAAACGATCGGCGAAGCTGGTGGTTCGCCAATCAGCAGTTTGCAGCAACGTTTTGTACGCTAGACGGAGCACTTTGAAGTACAGTTTAGCCGGCCTTCAGCGTTCGTCATCATCATCATCGTCCAGCGTTAAACAGTAGGGCAAGCCCCACTGACCACTGCCTTTCTCACCATGTTGCACGTTGAATTAGAAAGCATGAATATACAAGATGGACAGGGAGTGGACCTACATGGGTGGGAAAAGGAAAGGATGCCCTAGTAGCCAACACACGGAATACACAGCCTAACTGTACAAACGCACATCCATCAGTCATTCTGATTCGACAGAAAGTGACAACACGATCGCCACTGCTCGCGGTTCGCAGCCATATCCTTCAGTGTCTCCAGCCAACTGGTTGACGGATCTTTTGGACCCCAACCACGAAGACGTGAAGCACCTACTTTTCCTAAGTCTACTGTACATTTCCTCATTCCTCGTTGCCACGTCATCTGTTGACTTCCACGTGGTCTCTTCCACTCCCTAGGAAGAACAGAGAATAGGACACGGTATGGTAGACGTGTGTTTGACATATGTAACACATGCCCCAACCAACGAAGTCTACTAAGCTGGATTCGCTTCGATAAAACGTTCTCTGAATTAGTACCCAATACTTGATTTCTGACCCCATCGTTGCTTACTCGGCTATTCCACCCAATCCTAGCGATACTATGTAAACATCGGTGGCCGGAAACCTCAAGACGACGAATATCTTCAGCACGCAGACTCCAAGTTTTGCAACCATACAACAAAACTGAACGCACTGCAGCACAGTATACACGACCTTTCAACTTCAGTGAAATATCAGGTCGGCATCACAAGTGCTTCAGTCCAGCTTACGCCGCTCGAGCCTTGGATATACGCGTGCTCACCTCTACTACTGTGCTCCCATCCGTCGTCACGCAGCTACCGAGGTAGGTGAAGTGGTCGAAAACTGACAGCACCTACACATCGAGCATCAAGCTCGGAATTGTTGATGCCCAGTCTTGTAACATCACCTTGCACTTTGAAGGTGCAAAGCGCATGCCCAATGGAGCTACAGCTCTTGCGAGATTATCTAGTGCACGTTGAGCATGTTCCGTGCATTCGAACAAGCAGACAACGTCGTCTGCTTAATCTAGGTCACATAGCTTTCCACTACTTCCTAGTTCGACGCCTACATCCTGAAGATTTTGCAACGCACTCCCCATTATTTCATCCATGACGAAGTTGAAAAGGAATGGAGACAAAGGATATCCCTGTCGAACACCACTGGTCGTTTCGAACCGACCGGATAGTTCACCGTAAACCCTAACGCGGCCAGAAGTATGAGAATACAATGATTTCATTAGGTTCACGAACTTCTGGGGTATACCTTTTCAATGAAGAACACTGAAAAGCGCTGCTCGATCAATTGAATCGAAAGCGCCTTTCAGGTCTAAGAAAAGCATTATTGTCGGTCGGCGGTGCGTGTGACGCGTTTCAAGTAGTCGGCGAAGAGTAAAAATCCGGTCGATGCATCCTCGACCTGGACGGAATCCAGCCTGCTGCTCGCGGACATTCCTCTCGCGAGTCGGTGTAAGACGATGCAGCAGAATCGAGGCTAATACTCTGGTGACTATCGGAATTAAGCTAATCCCACGATGATTACTGCAGTCATTGCGTATTCCCTTCTTGAAGATGGGAACAATCAATGACTCGCTCCATATTAACGGAATACGCTCCTCGTTCCAAATGTCACGGAGCAAGGCGGTAAGTGATCATATCAACGCCTCACCACCCAGTTTGAAAAGAACTGGAGGAAGTTCGTCGGGACCTGCCGCTTTCCCCCGCCTTAGTAATCGAATACATGACTCTAATTCTACTTCCGATGGGGGCTCAAGTGATACCACCCAAGGAGTCACAGTTGTTGACACGGGAGTAACTACACTAGCAAGCGGCCAGCTAAACTGTTCCTTGAAGTACTCGGCCCATCGGTCAAGCCTTTGCTGTTTGTTATGGATGGGTTCTCTATTCCTATCGCAAATCGTTTCACTGACCTGGGGTCACCGTCCACCGGCGTCAGGAATAAGTTTGAACAGTCTTTGACTGTTACCTGAAGCAGCTGCTATTTCCATTTCCTCGGCTACACTGACCCACCAATTTTCGCGATCATTCTTAAGGCTTTTCGTAACTTGTCTTTGCAGCTTTCTCCGCATCTTATTCATCTCCTTACGGTTCGAAAGCTGACGCTTTTGCTCCATTATACTCAGCGACTCTTGCGAGATCCAGTGTCTTTGATGGACATCGGATCTAGGACCACCGGCAAAACCTGCTGCCACGTGCATCGCCTGTTTCATATGAGCCCAATGCTCATTTACATTACTGTCTGTAGTAGATCCTAGCTCATGTTCTAACTTCTGCTCATAACGGGTGCGTACTTCTGGATCACACAAACGTTGCACAGCTAATCGGGTTTGCGGTTTGCGACGATAACCATGGAGCTGGAGAGATAATCGCATTAAAACTAATGCATGGTCCGACTCTACGTACGTGGACCAGTAAGATCTACAGTTCTGAACAGAACTGCGCCACCGGTAGCTTACGGCAATATGATCAATTTGACTCGAAGTACCTTTGGAGTTAGAGCGCCATGTCGCTGTGCGACGCGAGCTGTGTCGGAAACTGGTGCTAGGCAAGAACAATCGATTGTCTGCACAAAACTGGAGAAGTCTATCCCCGTTATCTGTACGCTCAGCACGTAAAGCACAGCGCCCATCTAAACAGGCTTCTGCCGCACTGAGTTTGCCAACTTCTGCATTGAAGTCACCAGCTAGCACTACAATGTCAGAACTTTTACTGCTGCGAACGAGGGTGCCGAGTTCATCATAGAACTCATCTTTCTGTGTTATAGCTGCAGTTCGTTGGGGCGTACGCCGAGATCATTTGCGTTTAACACAACTATCCTTTCGAACGCCAACTGATCCTTGGAGTCTCACAGCACATAAACGACTGTTAACAGGGATCCAGTCTAAAAGGGCAGCCTCAGCCTTCTCAGTCAAGACAATTCCTACACCACGTTGACCCACAGCTCTAGTTGCTTCGTCTCTTGAGGTGCGCACGAAATACCTCGATGAGATACCAGGAACAGTTAGTTGAATTATACTGCTCGAATCCTGGATACGCGTTTCACTTAAGCAGCAGACATCAATCTTCAGAGAATCTAATGTGAGGGCTAGGCACGCCTGCTGACCGACCTGCATGAGTGTACGCACGTTGAAGGAGCCGAGATTCAGAGGTTTACGAGGCTTGAGAAAATGTGAATTACCAGACAGAGGATTATTCCCGACACTATTTGACAGTGAATCGTTGCGAGTATCGACCGTGTTATCAGTGAGAGCATTATGGGTGGATAGATGGGGCAAAGAGAGGTGGTTGAGGACAGAAGAAAAAGGTTGAATAAAAGAGAGGGAACTCTGAGCAGTAGCCCACTTATCCCTACCCACCCCGCTCGATGCAATGGGCAGCGCGGTCCTGATTATCCTGCTCGACGACCGATGCAGTATGGAATTCTTTCTATTCGTGCAGTTCATGGGAGATGTTGGACGGGTACTGCTAGGGTGTCCAATCACAAAGCAGGAGAACGATCAGGGTCCTCGTCCAAAGCCTTTAGTTCTAACAAGAACCTATCCGCAAGGCAGCGGGATGGCTTAGTGGAAGCCCATTTGCTTGGGTCAATTATTCTTCCACTGATTCAGCCGATTGAGTTGCCAGCTCAAATAACCCCCAACCTGGAGGACCAGGAGACTGAACCTTGTCTGACCTCTACCCACTGGTCTGCCAGGCATGATTGCATCTCCGGCTTAAAGAAGCCATCCTGTATAGCTCTTTGGGTCATAGAGGCGCGCAAGCCATCACACCACGTCAAGGTGCAGTCTCGTTAGCCTCTCCCATAGCTGGTCCGGCACACGTCCCGTGGTCCACAGTGGTGGGGTCCCGGATGTGTCTCGGACAAGCAGCAGACGTCAATGGCCAGTGTCTCGAAGGTGCACGCTTAAGTTGTTTGTTGGCTTATTAGCACCAGGGTGCGTATACTGAAGGCAGCAAGCTTTAATGGCACATGTGGTCTCAGTAGTGGTTGTGGTGAACTGCATACAACTAAGAGAGGTATCTCACTTACATGCCCAGTGTGTTCGTCGAAAGCAACCTGCCAGCAACTCGAGCGCAGGAACAAGTGATTATATACGTGCCTACATATGTATATAAGCATATGGGCTGAATACTACCCGGTTGCCCAGACCGAAGTAAAGGATTGATTTAGGGGCCACCACCTCGAGCCTTCGAACAGAACGTTTAACCTACAAGCAAATAGGACAATATGAGGATCTCGTAGCCCTCTGGAGGCCGTTGACTGAATGGTTAGTTGATTTGCCTTCCGGATGAGATGAAACATCCTGGGAGCCCATTACATCCCACGGCCATACACGACGGTGAGCACAGTGTTGTACGCCTCGTACGCCGTATGTGATTGGCTGGGAATCAGGATTTAGCCATTTATCCTGGACTGATAACCAAACAGTCAACTCGGTGGACGGCCGGTCATTCGCCTTTGTTCTCTCACTTTCGTGAGCACACCTCTCCCACGATAAGGTAGTGGGCAGGACCTCCCCGGCGAAGGCTGTAGCAAACGCACGGTCAACTGAGAGCATTCTGAGAGGCGTTCAGGACGAAAAGCCATCTCGGCCACAGTGAGGCATCTGAAGGCCCTTCACCCAATTAGGGCAGTTACGACCACAGGCCGATAAACGGGTGCATGTCATGGCAACTACAACGTAATTCGACCATGTTTCAAACAACAGTCTGGGGGTAGGGGGGTACCGTGAACATATTGGTGCATCTTGTGCTGATCGTCCATGTGCAGCTACAATTTTGTGAATATGTGTTGATGAACTAGCTACTTATTTCATTCAGGACTGTAATATCGTGGATCGCCAAAACTGACAACAAACTGTGGACCAGTCGTCTGACCTGAGTTGAGGCCGCACTTCCCGGTTATTTCCCTGTTGAAGCAGCTGTTTCTGGCTCATTCAGCGGTACATACACAGGAATACAAATCCTTATGACGCATATATTGAGAAGAATGGGTGTGGATAGTAGCCCGCTTTACTGTATCTTTTAACATCCGATCAGTGTCCTTATTACCAAACATATTCCATCTATTTCTATACCCCTCACTGTTACAGATATGGTCGAATTAAAAAACGAAATGATGTTGTCGTCCAGAAATCCAGGCGACCAGGTGGTTCACAACAGCTGCTTACTTTTAACACCAACAGACTACCATTTTTCAATTTCGCCAAGTTTAATCAAATTGTGGCATTGCTGCAAGGATTGTCACGCGAAACAAAGTGCCCGTCTGTTAGGAAACTGATTAATTCAGGGCGGGAGATACCACTGGATCGTGATATATCTTTAATGATCCTTTTCAAAATGACAGTGTTTCACTAGAAGACCAGCTAAATCTGATGAAGAAACTGTAAATCTAAATATAATTTGCTGACGTGTCCAAGATTCTCCAGTCACCTGATGTACTTTAAAATACCGATCGAAGAACTACTCAATTATGATGTCAAGCGAACCATGTCCAAAGTTCCACTATACGCGCAAATGACCATGAGCATAATAATTACACACACTACGTATCCAGTCAGGACAAACTAAAATGATTTTCATTCATCTGTATTTGACAGCTTGACAAAGCCTTTCATGGTGTACTAACTTCATTTTACTGTCCACTCATAGTGCGCATTTCTATATTTTCACATTCTCTACTACAGCGTATATGCTCAATTGGTTCAACAAATAAAACCTATATTCTGGGCCTTTAATATTCTCATTCCGACGTGATGACTGTTTGGTCGAAACGAGATATACAATAACTAATCGCATACACAACAATTTATTCGTCCAACAATGGACAAAATTTTACGACCCGGACACTTCGATGCTCACCCTTCGTCACAAACGTCATCAACGGTCTGGAAACACTGGTTCCGGAACAATATCTTACTGCTAGTCAGACAGTGGAACAGTTGGGGAAAAAGGTGGACAAGTTGCAGGCTTCAGTAGCCGCCATGGTGGGAGACATGAACATAAAATTTTCCACCATCATAGCACTGCTGAACTCCGGGTTCGAGACGTTACACAGCCGAGTAAGCGACTTGTCCAGCTCAAGACAAACACCCGGGGTTCAATCATACTACAAGCCAACAAGAGCCAACACATTGGCTGACTTAAAAACCATGGATGGTGATTTGGATGTTCTGTCGAACTACGAGCACCTGGTAAGCTAACATTATTGCTCATTCATGTTCCAGGTTTCCATGCTTGTCAGGACTGTAACAAATGACCTCCGGGAATCGGTCCGAAAAATGTTGTCCCTGATGATCAGCGATGAACTTGCAAAGCAGTGTTGCTGGTCAGGCAGTGTTACGAAGGCCGCCGTTTCACAGCTGCGACTAATGAGCGTAATTAAAGGCAGGTTTTTTTTCATATCACAATATTCATACGACTTTAGACGCCATTAACAACAGTGAGCGGCTGAAAGATATCTCCGACGGGGATATCGAGAAGCATATACAACACTGGTTTAACAACACCAGGGACCGCGGTTCGTCGGGCAGGAAACCCAGGTAAAATATTGGATACGCATGCGTTTTGAAATTCAGTGAACCACTGCTTCATGTGTAATTGTATACGACACATTGTAAAGCACGTTTATCAACATTTAATTTTGATACTTTCTTTTACGGATTTCCATTAATAACCCGCTTTTCATCAATATCACTATACGTGGGTGCACGTGACTAATAATTTTTTCGTCACTTTACGGTACCATTGCAGAGGTCAAATGAACTTTCCTGGAAGAAAATGACAAAAGAATTACCTGGATTCAACTGTACATTGTTTGACAACTTTGTTAAAATACATTCCAACGTATGCCTTTCGCTACTTGGTTTTATTCTTTCCAGTGGTATACGAGGGAGAGTACATGGACTGGGAACAGTAGGTCGTTTACCGAGATTCAGTTAATTGGGTTGAGAAAATGGGTAAATTTAGGAAAGCATTTAAAGGCTACCAGGAAGTTGGGCTATCCCCATCGGGAACCCTTTGGGGCCCAATCGGGATGCGTTTCCTATCCCAACCAAAACCCAACCTTTAGGCTAGGGTGTCCCAACCAAAACCCAATGCATCCCAACCGAATCCCAATCAAATCCCAATGGGGGCCCCATCGGGATTTGGTTGGGATTGCTACATGGGTATATAAGTATTATTTATTAACTGAGAATGTAACTAGAATAAGGTCCGTGGGCGTTTTCCGGGTTCCTCGCTGACCGTCTCCTGTGTCCCTTTTCTTGTTGGGAGTCACCCACTGGTACGGCCAAAAGGACACTCAGGTGGCGGTCAAGGGGACACTCGTGTTGCAGCGTTACACATTGGTGATCTTTTTCTGATAGTTTAGGCACAACGACGGTCTTTCATATATATCGAAGGTAAATTCAGCGTCATTTAGAAAATGTTACATTGAGTATCCCTTAAGAGGTCACTCGGGGGACAGTCGAGCGTCCTTTGTGCATCCTGGGCATGCGGGCATCAGTTCTTCGTGATTACAATCGTGATTTGTGACAATACACATTATTATAATGCGGTTATGTGCCTGCCATCGGAAAAGATGTGAATAAAGCCATGTCTATAATTTTAACTACCGGAAGACTAACGGCAAAGAGCATTCTATACGAGATCCAATAAGCCTAAACTCAAGCAACGTTCTAAGCGGTACATACCTTTACCCTAGAAGATTTTGAACTTTTACCGAGTCCCGGAACTCCAGTTCGCTTTTTTTCATTTTTATGTTTTTTATTCTGTTGCTTTAAGGGCCCGCTTCGGTGAGAGGGCGCCATGTGGAAACCACCCGACCGCAAACACGACGACCAATGCGAAACCACCGGTCTCAAGGCCAGTCAGTTCAGTTCAGTTCAGTTGTGTTCGCACAGGAAAGGTAGTGGCCAAGGCCAATCGATCGTCCAGAATTCCTTCGGTGATATGCACACCAGTTATGCACCCACCACTACCGCGTTTATTTCGTCTAATCCCCGGTAAAAACGAGAGGAAAACGGAAAACCTCATCGCTCATCGACTGCGAGAGAAGGTAAGCAAGTTGAGGTATGCTACCTCGACTTTAGCAAGGCGTTCGACTCCGTTAATCATCGTCTTTTGCTATGCAAGATGGAGACTTTCGGTAAAGGTGGGCCAGTATATAGGTGGCTGGAGGACTTCCTCTCCCGCAGGACGTTTTACGTCAAAGTGGGGGACAGGTGCTCCAGTTTGGTGAACTTCACCAGTGGTGTACCTCAGGGATCCGTCCTAGGCCCGGTCCTATTCTTGTTATTTATTAATGACCTAGCATCCACTCTTCAATCGCCCAGCTTTATTTTTGCGGATGATGTGAAGACTGTTGGATCTAAGGGTAGGGCGGAATTGGGCAGGGAAATAGGTACCGTCCTGAACTGGGCATACAAATGGGACTTACCTCTGAACGCTGAATAAAGCCATCTGTTGTCAAGGGCAAAACAGAGCCTAACTGTCGCTCATTATCAAGCGCTGTTTACCGTAGAGGCAGTCAGTAGGGTTAAAGACCTGGGGGTCATCATGAACAGTGACTTCAAATGGTCGGAGCAGTGCAACGCTGCTGCGCATAAGGCTCGTGGGGAGCTTTTTAGACTGCGATCAGCTTTGTCTTGCCGGAAGCCGGAAATATTCTTGCCTATTTACATGGCCATAGTACGACCTCACTTAGAAGGTAGCGTGCAGGCTTGGTCACCCTTCTACAAAAAGGAAGCCGCCTGCCTCGAGAAAGTCCAACGGCTCGCCACACGAACGGTTGGAGGGCAGAGGGGTAAGACTTACGAGCAGAGACTCTGTGACCTGAATCTTCTCTCGTTGGAAAGGAGGAGAAAACGAGAGGATCTCATAGAAACGTTCAACGTAATGAAGGGCTTTTCTGGCCATAGACCAGGTAGTCTATTCCAAGTGGCCGTAGACTCCAGAACAAGGGGACATGAAAAGAAGTTGATAAAAGCCCGAGCTAGGTTGATGGCTAGATCGCACTTCTTCAGCAACAGGGTGGTGAACAGTTAGAACGGTCTGCCTGGTGGAATGGTAGATCTGCGGACAGTCCAATCCTTCAAAGGTGCCTTAGATCGCAAGTGGTACGAGATCTTTCCTTGTAGTGAGCCTTGAGTATATCAACTATATGGATGACGGGTAGAACTGTGGTCCCTCTGGAGTGTGTTTTATTAGACTTTTCCCCTTATTGCATACTGTCTCAGTGAACGCTCATGACGCATAACTTCTCTCGCAGTTGATGTGCGATGAGGTTTTCCGTTTCCCTCTCAGTTTTAGCGGGGATTCTATCAAATAAACTGGGCAGTGGTGGGTGCATTATTCGTGTGCATACCATCGAAGGAATTCCGGACGCTCGATTGGCCGTGGCCATTACCTGCCCTGTGCAAACTGAACTGAGCTCAACTGAACTGACATTATGCATCGTGGGCTTTCACTGAGACAGTATGCAATGAGCGGAAAAGTCGATTAAAACATACTCCAGAAGGACCGGTGCTCCCCGTCATCCATCTTGTTAACATACTCAACGCTCTACAAGCAAATTTCTCGTACCACCTACGATCTAGGGCACTCTTGAAGGATTGGACGGTCTGCGATTTAGCACAGGATACAAATGCGGTGCTCAGATGGGCAGAGCGATGGGATTCACCGCTGAATCTCGCCAAATCGCAAGACATGATCACTAACATAGACGGAATCAACCGTATTACGTTTAAGTGAGTGTCGAAGGTAAAAAAACCTAGGTGTGATAGTCACACAGGACTTCAAGCCTTCAAGACAGGGCCGGAGAGCTGCCAGTAGGGCTAGAAGGGTATTAATTAGGGTATGCAAAACTATCACATGTAAAAACCAGAATTGTTCATCACGTCTGACAACGTTCTGTTACGATCTCTTCCGGAGTGTTGTGTGTAGCCATGGGCTCCCTACCATCGCAAGGATAAGGAGTGCTTGCAAGGAGTACAGTTATTTGCCACTGGAATGATCACCGGCCGAAGGGGGAAGTATTACACCCAGCCCCTAGAGGCTCTTAATCTCTTCTCTCCAGAGCTTTGTAGGGCCGAAGCGACTCAACAGAAGGGTTCAAGATCATAGAAGGTCTGTCGGGTATAGACATGGGCGATTTGTTAGTTTCTACCCCCCGAATGCGGCACCGGGGGACACAGGCTTAAGCCACAGAAGACATACTCAAGGCTGGACATACGGGCTACGTTTTTTACAAATAGGGTTGTACCTATGTGGAATATACCGCCAGAGGATGCCGTTGGATGCAGCTATGTACCAACTTTCAAGAGGGCGCTAGACTCACGCCGGAACACAGCGTTCCCAGAGCTAGTTGTGTGAACGAGGAGTGAGGTAATGAGCCCCTTTTATCCTTTTCAATGAACTTGTCTGTAAAGGTGATACTGCCTCACGAGTTCTTCCTTTCGGACAGAGCACTCAACGCGCGGTGTTGGGAGTCAATGAGACTAGTCGACAACTCAACAACCTGCAAGCAAAATTGGTCTAGTCCACTTTCGTCTGGCGTAAACTGAAGTGAATTGAACTGAACTGAACTGAGCGGAAATCAGGAGAAAAAGGCCGTGTTGTAGAAGTCGAAAACATCGCGGACTTCAGCGAACGATCAAGATAACCGTCTGAAATACGTCTGTAGGTCGCAGGGACAAGAGAGAACTTGGAAGCAAGGAACCTCAACAGCTTTATTATTAAAACAACAGAGTTGTACCTCCTAGGACAAAGTCCTTAGGGGCGAGTTGCTCTGCAGTTACCGCTTGTGGAAGGACCCGCTTGATATTTTACTTTTAAACCCACCCATGGTACGTACTCATGTCCTTGAAGGCCAGCTTTCAAAACTCTCACCCAATCTCCGAGGGCGCCATGGTTGGTGAGTCATTCCGGGCCACATTCGTGAGGTCTCCCGTGGGCAAGTCCCGTTGCGGTAGGAAGAGATGTAAAGATGAGGTTGATAGGGGGACATACATTGCGACGTCTGTGGGTCATGGTATCATCCTAAGTGCGAGACGCTAGCGGAAGCAATATATGCAGTGCATTACGAACACCCGAAACAAACATCGATCTGCCCCAGAAGCAAAATCATAGACAGAGCTAATTTTAAGCAGGAGAAGCCGGCATCTGAGTCAGCAAACAGCACTGCCTAAAACAAGGCTGTAAACCCTACCACATTGGGTATAAGTCAGGATTCAAGCAAGAAACACGGAAAGCAACAGAATGAGAGAGACGTCGTATTCAACTTTTAAGACAAGTCTCCGAAAGCAGTGCATATGGAACTCATGAGGGTTAATGATTGGTTCCATCCCAGAAACACCCGATAGAGCGAGGCATACGTTGGGACATCGCGGGAGGTCCTAGCATAAGACTACACCACTGGAACCCCGGGCCAAGCAATAGAACGTGCAAATCGATACTCAACGACCGAGATACACTAATGAAGAATAGCGATACCGCACTGGGGTGGTTATCAGAAGGGCGCAGGAGCCCATGATCAAAGGTAATAGACAAAGGGAGGGCGCAGTACGATATCCCAACAAATTCGTTAAAGACGGTGGACTGACCGGGACACGTAGTCGTCGAACGAGCCTTTCGGTTAGGAAGGTCGCAAGAGGGAGGCAGGACACGCCTCAGACCAGTGCTCGTGGTATTCGCAATCCGCAATGGGTTCCTGGTGGGAGCGGATACAATAAATGAAGTGTCTCGGGGTATGATGACGGCGGAGCCAGACGATCACTCCAACCACATGGGTAAACCGTCCATAGTGAGCACGGAAGGAGGAGCCACCAGCTCGACCACGTCGCCACTTATAACTCTAAGGCGAACTGACGAAGCGAGGGCCACCGGTCTTCAACACACCAGTGGAGGCAGTAGCCACCCTAAAGCTTATGGCCGGGGGCCACTGCAAGGTGGTACCTCGGAGAGCTTGTATCAGGAGGGTACGGTGGCACCCCCGTCAAAAACGAGGAAAGTGCCTCCTTCGGCATCCGCCCAAATAGGAGGATGTCTGCCATGCATGCTGCTTGCGCGGATACAGGAAGCATAGGAAATAAGTGGGATGAGCTAAAGGCGCGCATGCACATGATGGATACCATCGCAATCAAGGATGCGTGGCTACGGCCCGAGGAGAAAACTTCACCGAGCCAGGGTAGACATAGAGGACGGAAGAGTCGGAGGAGGAGCCACGCTACAAGCGGCGGCCAATACAACTGCACGGACGGGGGTCCACTAAAAATGTCAAACGTGTCAACACTCGAGGTTATGGCGCGTTTAAGGGGGTATAGATTAGCCATGACTTGCTTCTACTGGGGACCGTCGGCGGAAGGTGACGAAGACGAGGAACTACTTCGGTTTCTCGAAACTGCCATAGTGGACGGAAATGAGCTTCTCATCACGAGGGACTTCGATTCTCCGGAGGTTAGTTGGTCAACGGGAAGAGCTCCGGTGGGGTCGTTCGGAGAGAATCTATCAGCCCTGTTACACGACAATGCTCTCGTCCAAAATGTAGGTCAGGAGACTAGGCGGAGGGCGGGGCAAGCAGCGTCAACGCTGGGCCTTACGATAAAAAGGTACTCAAATGATATTGCGGGTATCAAAAGCAGGCTCCTCTAAGCAAATGCGATCATCAGGTTGTTTACACCAAAGACAGCCTTTCAGGTATGCCGGTTCAGGAAAAAATGAGGAGAAAGTTTTCGAAGCTAAGTGAAGCTAGTCTCCTGTTGAGAGCTCAATTGCTAAGCTGGGAAGTGGAATCACGGGAAAACACGGTCCGGGCGCAGTGGGAGAATGTAAAGAGTAACATTCTGTGGTTAGCAAATGAGTTCGCTCCAATTCAGAGAGACCGCAGGGCGGGGGTGCCATCATATTGGCTCAGTGGGGCCCGAAAAGCCGACCGTAGAAGGCAAGCTGCTTGGAAAAGATACAGGGTGGGAGAAGGGCACCGTGGCTCCCCTCAGTAGTTGCCTGCTGGAAAAAGGGCCACCCGCATTCAAAACAAGTGTAAGGGGGTCTGTGAAGGGACACAGACCAGGAAAGCAGAAGCGAGCCCTAAGGCATACTTTTTATAAGTGCGGTCGAAGAGCAGTCTCATAGTGAAGCTGAGTGAGTCACTGATAAACGGGGATACACAGTGTCCAAAGACCAAGAATAAATTCAGCAACTATGTACAATTTTCAAAGAGGTATACAGGGTTGACCAAGGGTTAGAATATCCAGAGCTTTGTTCTCAAGCGACGGCTGCGATAGAAGACTACCCGATAGAGGAAGAAGAGGTCGTAGGCAGTATCAAGCGGTTAGTAAAGACCAGGGCAGCGAGCTCGGATGGTATCCAACCGGCGATCCTGAAACCGCCAGCACCAGCAGTGTTAGGGCCACTGATGAAACTATTGACAAACTCACCTGAGACCGGGGTTCCGCTGAGGATTGGATAGCTTCGACAATCACCACCATACACAACGGCGGTGGTTGAGGTAGCTGTGAAAACCATCGACCAGTGAACCTAACTTCCGCTGTGCTGAAGGTCATAGTGTGGGTCATTCAGGACTGGATAGTGTTGCACCTAAGGCAACACAGCCCTGTCCGGGAATCCCAGCATGGATTCGTGCAGTAAAGTTCATGTCTGTCCAATCTCCTGTGCCGCCTGGAGGAAGTGACCAGGAGAAAAGACGACGGACAGATATTGAACATATAATCCACCATTATGCCCACTTTGTTGTAAATTTGTATTCCTCAGCTGTTAGTCCTGAAGTAGTTTCCGATAAGCCAATAGTTGAGCACCGTTTCACCCACCTATTACCTATGGCCATTTTTTCAGTCCTCAACGATTCGGCATCTATGCAAAAGAACACTGCGAATGCAATTTCTCCAAACCTTTGCTGGAAATGAACTATACGCACGCCAAGTTACCGAACTTCCGGTTGTTTACCAAATGCCCCATGCCAGACTCGTACCAGCATATCCAGCTAAGCGACTCTTTACATGTTTTGACAGTATCGTTTATGAAGCACCCCCATACGACTTCAGAAGATCATCGTATATCAACTACCCTGTCCACCCTGTTGTTAACTTGTGTTCATCAATTAACCTGAAGCGAACCCATTATTCGAATCGTGTTTCACCCAGCTGCCAACTTTTGTCACTCTGCTCCACCAGAATTTCTAGGCTCGGGCATCTACATCCACCTATTCATGAGGGCTTCTTACTCACCCTCTTGATGAATAGTAAGTACTATTTCAGCTGTAAAACGGACTCTATCATTTACGCAATTCCCCCCCCCCTCAGGGGACACCACAAATCCTTTGGTATTACATTTCTGCAATTTACCTGGTCATGTGGGCTATTGGTTCAAGTGCATGTCCTTCATCATCGAATATTCTTCAAGTTTTCTTTGGTGCTTTTTCGAAATTTTTCTTTGTCAGTTTACTCACCTATGCCACTTTGCATCGATGCTATCCGAAAGACTGCTCTATTTAACTTCGTCCCCGCTTTACTTCATCACGTATTTCGACCGTGGAGCCCATTTCACTCCGGAGAGGTGCATCCACCTGACCTTTAAACTCAAATTTGCCGGGCATTCATTCGCGAGGCCACTAAAAGCTATACGCTTTTGTGCTGCATTTACCCAAATGAGTATCCAAGGAACCTTTTTGTGACCTCACCTGTATCGTACGATCATGCATTCAAGCATGCTTCGTGTGTCCCCGAAACAAACTATTGTTATTCTTATTATTGTTATCGTTATTAATATTATTGACTACCTCATCTGAGACCGGGGTTTCGCTGAGGATTGGATAGCTTCGACAATCACCACCATACACAACGGCGGTGGTTGAGGTAGCTGTGAAAACCACCGACCAGTGAACCTAACTTTCATTGTGCTGAAGGTCTTGTATTGAAGCTTTGAAGTACTACACGGGTTCGAGGCTTTGAGCCCAATTGTCCCGGTTCTTGAGGAAGTCTTCGATCTTCTGTCGGATTCGCCGAGCTGAAACGAGAGTAAAAAGAAGCGAGGGGGGAGGTGGCAGCGAAAAAAATACACATAAAATCATGCAGTGTCTCACTGTGGACAGTGCCTTAAGTGGAGTGGGGGTGCGACATTCATGAACATACATGCAATAAAAGACATCTATTTTGTTTTCTGACAGGGAATTATTGGGAGTGACCCAGGTAGAGGTCCAGCTTTTTCTTGAAGATAGTTTTGTTCTGCGAGAGAACAATATCTTCCGGAAGTGCATTCCACAGAGTAATAACCCCGTAGCTAAAAACGTTAATCCTTAGTGAAGTGCTTGGCCTCGGGTTGAAAACTTTTCTGCTGTGACCACGGAGAGAAGAGGCTGGACAGACGGAGAAGAAGCAATCGCTTTGACCTGATTCAAAAAGGTGGAACATCGAAAACAGATCACCTCTTACGCGTCTTAAATCAAGGGGATAGATGTGTCTAGGAGTGAGAGGCGGACGGGGTAAGGTAGGTGGAAAGACCCCTTACCGCCTTGGTGGAGGCCCGCTGAACTCTTTCTAGGATCTCACGGTCTCGGACAAGACCAGAGTGCACTATCTGACTACCGTACTCCAGCAGAGGTCGGATATACGTGCCGAAAATTATGGGGAAATCATCCCTATATGTGAGCTGGAAGGACACTCGAATCATATTTAGGACTCGAAAGGCGGACTTGCTTGCAAGCTAGTGATGGTGGGAGAAGGATAAGTAACAATCTAATCAGATACCGAGCACCTTGTGTCGGTCAACCCTTGGCAGTGTGGCTGCTCCATTAATGGAAACGTGTGACCAGTCTCTCTGCCGAAAGACATGCTCACGCATTTGTCATCATTAACTGAGGGGTTCCAATCCTCGGACCAGCCTTTCGTTTCATAAACTGCCATTTGCAGGTCTTCAACACTTGAACTCCATAGGGTTACACCGTCCGCGTACATGCCAATGTTCGCAGGAAGGGCTGTCGAAAGATCGTTTATATGGATCAAGAAAAGAAGGGGACATAAGACCGACACTTGGGGGACCCCAGTTGTTACTGGGGAGGGTTGCGACAAAATATTCCCGAATTAAACCACAAAGGTGCGGTCGACAAGGAAGCTGCGTAGGATGGCCGACATGGAGCCTGTGATCCCGTATGTCTGCAGCTTATAAAGAAGAGGAGCATAGGGGGCCTTACCGAAGGCCTTAGCAAAATCGATGAATACAGCCTGTGAGAGGTGGCCATCATCATAGGCTTTCGTTAGATTATCGATGACGGTAAGCCTATTGGTGATGCATGATCTGCCAGGAAGAAACCCATGTTGGGACGGGGAGAGGATCTTATGTCTATGCAGGTGGGAAAGAACCTCACTCTTAAGAATTCCCTCGAACCTTTTGCTGAGGATGCTAGTGAGGCTTATGGGTCTGTAATTAGAAGCAGGATGTCTACTGCCCTTCTTATAGATGGGTGCGATCACTCCTTTTTTCCAGCTACTGGTCATGGTGTGGTTCATTCAGGACTGGATAGTGTTGCACCTAGGGCAACACAGCCTTGTCCGGGAATCTCAGCATGGATTCGTGCAGTAAATTCATGTCTGTCCAATCTCCTGTGCAGCCTGGAGGAAGTGACCAAGGGAAAGACGATGGGTAGCGAATTGAAACCTTTTACCTGGACTTCCAGAAGGCTTTCGGTTCAGTTAACCACAGTCTACCTATAAAAAACTACGAGGGCTTAGTATGTCGGACCAACAGATGAGGCGGATTAGAGGATGTCTTTGTGGTAGAACCTTCCAAGTGAGAAAGGTGGGAAGCCTGTCTCCGGCGGGAGGCACGCAAGGCGGGGTACCACAAGGGACGATCCTCCTACCGTACCCTCCTGATACAAGCTCTCCGAGGTACCACCTTGCAGTGGCCCCCGGCCATAAGCTTTAGGGTGGCTACTGCCTCCACTGGTGTGTTGAAGACCGGTGGCCCTCGCTTCGTCAGTTCGCCTTAGAGTTATAAGTGGCGACGTGGTCGAGCTGGTGGCTCCTCCTTCCGTGCTCACTATGGACGGTTTACCCATGTGGTTGGAGTGATCGTCTGGCTCCGCCGTCATCATACCCCGAGACACTTCATTTATTGTATCCGCTCCCACCAGGAACCCATTGCGGATTGCGAATACCACGAGCACTGGTCTGAGGCGTGTCCTGCCTCCCTCTTGCGACCTTCCTAACCGAAAGGCTCGTTCGACGACTACGTGTCCCGGTCAGTCCACCGTCTTTAACGAATTTGTTGGGATATCGTACTGCGCCCTCCCTTTGTCTATTACCTTTGATCATGGGCTCCTGCGCCCTTCTGATAACCACCCCAGTGCGGTATCGCTATTCTTCATTAGTGTATCTCGGTCGTTGAGTATCGATTTGCACGTTCTATTGCTTGGCCCGGGGTTCCAGTGGTGTAGTCTTATGCTAGGACCTCCCGCGATGTCCCAACGTATGCCTCGCTCTATCGGGTGTTTCTGGGATGGAACCAATCATTAACCCTCATGAGTTCCATATGCACTGCTTTCGGAGACTTGTCTTAAAAGTTGAATACGACGTCTCTCTCATTCTGTTGCTTTCCGTGTTTCTTGCTTGAATCCTGACTTATACCCAATGTGGTAGGGTTTACAGCCTTGTTTTAGGCAGTGCTGTTTGCTGACTCAGATGCCGGCTTCTCCTGCTTAAAATTAGCTCTGTCTATGATTTTGCTTCTGGGGCAGATCGATGTTTGTTTCGGGTGTTCGTAATGCACTGCATATATTGCTTCCGCTAGCGTCTCGCACTTAGGATGATACCATGACCCACAGACGTCGCAATGTATGTCCCCCTATCAACCTCATCTTTACATCTCTTCCTACCGCAACGGGACTTGCCCACGGGAGACCTCACGAATGTGGCCCGGAATGACTCACCAACCATGGCGCCCTCGGAGATTGGGTGAGAGTTTTGAAAGCTGGCCTTCAAGGACATGAGTACGTACCATGGGTGGGTTTAAAAGTAAAATATCAAGCGTGTCCTTCCACAAGCGGTAACTGCAGAGCAACTCGCCCCTAAGGACTTTGTCCTAGGAGGTACAACTCTGTTGTTTTAATAATAAAGCTGTTGAGGTTCCTTGCTTCCAAGTTCTCTCTTGTCCCTGCGACCTACAGACGTATTTCAGACGGTTATCTTGATCGTTCGCTGAAGTCCGCGATGTTTTCGACTTCTACAACACGGCCTTTTTCTCCTGATTTCCGCTCAGTTCAGTTCAGTTCAATTCACTTCAGTTTACGCCAGACGAAAGTGGACTAGACCAATTTTGCTTGCAGGTTGTTGAGTTGTCGACTAGTCTCATTGACTCCCAACACCGCGCGTTGAGTGCTCTGTCCGAAAGGAAGAACTCGTGAGGCAGTATCACCTTTACAGACAAGTTCATTGAAAAGGATAAAAGGGGCTCATTACCTCACTCCTCGTTCACACAACTAGCTCTGGGAACGCTGTGTTCCGGCGTGAGTCTAGCGCCCTCTTGAAAGTTGGTACATAGCTGCATCCAACGGCATCCTCTGGCGGTATATTCCACATAGGTACAACCCTATTTGTAAAAAACGTAGCCCGTATGTCCAGCCTTGAGTATGTCTTCTGTGGCTTAAGCCTGTGTCCCCCGGTGCCGCATTCGGGGGGTAGAAACTAACAAATCGCCCATGTCTATACCCGACAGACCTTCTATGATCTTGAACCCTTCTGTTGAGTCGCTTCGGCCCTACAAAGCTCTGGAGAGAAGAGATTAAGAGCCTCTAGGGGCTGGGTGTAATACTTCCCCCTTCGGCCGGTGATCATTCCAGTGGCAAATAACTGTACTCCTTGCAAGCACTCCTTATCCTTGCGATGGTAGGGAGCCCATGGCTACACACAACACTCCGGAAGAGATCGTAACAGAACGTTGTCAGACGTGATGAACAATTCTGGTTTTTACATGTGATAGTTTTGCATACCCTAATTAATACCCTTCTAGCCCTACTGGCAGCTCTCCGGCCCTGTCTTGAAGGCTTGAAGTCCTGTGTGACTAACCCTTCTAGGTGTTACACTTCACTCACCCCAAAAATATGAATAATGCCAGCTCCGTCTTCGTTGGTGATCAGGACTTCGCTTCAGGTGAGACTCAGTTTTATGCTCCATCGTTCTTCTCCTCTGAGCACCGCATTTGTATCCTGCGCTAAATCGATCCCAGCTATCTTCGCATCATCCACAAAGATGAAGCACGGTTAGCTGAGTTCTTTTGCCAGGTCACGGAAAGAGCAAAGACCGCATTATTGAGCCCTGTGGTACACTGCTGATAATCTTCTCCGGCCTCGATAGATGATTACCCACCTTGACACTGAAGCCGCGGTCCCCTAGAAGGTGTGCCCGATCACTTTCTTTCCCGATTGTCCCAAAGCCCTGCAATTTATAGTCCAGCACGCGATGACTCGGAACTGGAAGCGTTACTGAAGTCCATTAAACAAACCTCCACTGTCGTACCTTCATCTATCCGTCTTCTGGCCTCGCCTAAGAATGCCAGTAGTCACGATCTTTTTCATCAAACCCATGTGGTGCAAGTGTTAGCAGGTTGTCAATAACCAGATGCAGGAGTAATTGTTTTCTGATTGTACTCTCGAAGCACTTACACAACACTGATCCGTGTATACTACTCTATATTACGCCCTTGAAGAACGCCCCCAGGGTTTCCGACGGGCCTTCGCCATCGAGAGCAATGCTTCCATCGAATACTTCTTGGTTGCCTACACTCTCACGTGTCGTTTTCTTGGGCTGCACTAAGCGGAGAAGTTCTTACAGCCTGCCTACATATGTCTGGCGATTGTCTCCTCTTAGTCACGCTCTACTTCTTGTTGCAGGGTCTGGACTTTGTTTTTGGCTGTCTTGTAAGCTGCCTATAATTCGTGCGTGCAGTAAAAAGTATGTAATGGGCTAGTAGCCTTCTACGAATGGGTGAAACCCCTACTAACTTCGGCTCCCAGCATGGTCTCCTTATCCTATTTCCTTGCAGTGTTAGCGGAGCAAACTCGTCTGTCATGCTTATTAGTCCGGCTTTCAGTGCTCGCCATCTGTCCTCCCCCGATGGCCCCGGGACTTCCGGGCACCAATATATACCTCCTGCCCATGCACTCAGTTGAGCTTCACTCACGTCAGCATACTTTCTGACCAACCCAGACCCTGGTTTGCTATGCTTTACACTGAACATCTCAAGCAGGACTCCATGGCCGCTCTTCCCCAGTGGCTCCTCTATCACCAAAGAGGTCAGTTGGATACCTGGTTACCAGCAGGTTCACCTTAGATGAATCTTGTCCATCGCGGAATCGTGTCGCTTCGCCAAAGAGTCGTGTGAGAGGTTGGTTTTAAGTCCACATCACGACAGCATTTCCCGTGGTTCCCCTGGGGGCGCGTTCTCAGCCCTAATTTATTTCCGGGAGCTTCTTGTCTCCCCATACTACAAAGGGCTATCACATATCCAAAGTCACCCGAGGAAGCCAAAATAGTCCAGAGTTTTCTTCCCCATCTTCCTGCTGTGATCTAAAGACACAGACCATCACGACTGGTCACCTGGCCAAGGCAAAACAACATGCAGCTTCTTGTATGTCGAGTGTGTAAATGGGCCTCTCATGAGGGGGATTGGCCTCCACACAGCTCACTGTGTATTCTCTCCTGTCTGCAGGTGATTTAGCCTCGAAGCTGCACCGCAATGTGGACCTTTTTCAGCCGTCTCCGTGATAGCTACAATCCCTGATCCTTTCCTTCAAGCAAGTAATTTCCCCACCTACCTCCTGAGCTACGGGCATTTTCGCTCCATACGGTGGCATCTTCCCCCAGATCATCTGCCTCGATTATGCTCAGGCGAAATTCCCCGGGGAGCACTCTTTCCCTGCACTAACCGCCACTTGGCCCGCATTCTGTTGAGCCTTCAAAGCCACACCGTGCATAGTAACTGAAATTTTGTCAAAGGAGACATCTGAGGCTTCCCTCGTCTCCTCACTTGGCTTTCTGTTTCCCCTCGGGGGCGTCAGGGTCCCGCTTCTGTTCAGCTGTGTGTCTTCGTGCAAAGATCCTTACCCAACTCTCATTGGTAATTTGACACCCCCCCCCCCGAAACGGATTGACGTCGCCATGGCATCCGCCTCAATTTAGGTCACACACTCTCTCTTGAGGGTAAGCAGCCGCTGAGCTTCTACCTGCCTTTTACCCTCTATGCCCACTTTTGCGCCTATTGCCCCATCCACCTCTCCTTTCTCAGCAGGCACGCTGAGCGTCTTCTGCCCAGATTGACTGTTGCTAGTGGCTACGACTTTAGGCATAGATTTGCTCATGGGTGTGTTGTCAGCCTTTCGCCATCACGAGAACTGGTTGCTCGAGTTCCGGTTCAAGTAGACGCCGCGGATTTTGTTGCGGCGCAACCTCTGAACTGAATGGAATGGCCGGCGCTATCCTTAAGTACCACCCTGTGGTGAGCTCAACCCTGGCTGCCCGGCCTAGTATTAGGTCCTTGCTGTGTGCGCAGGCAAAACGATAAGCAGGGGTCTCATCCTTGGCCCCTTTGTTGTCCTTCCAAAGCCCAACTCTATGGCACTGGGTGTGTAAATTTAGTGGATAGACCCATCATGCTCAGGACGCTTACTACCTGCCCGTGTTCGGCTTCCCTTCTCATCCGCGCCTCTTTCACCACCTACTCTGCACAATTATGCGGGAGAGAAAGCTCGCCCTCCCCAATAAGTTCCTCGGCGATGACTTTCATTTTTTCAACCTGTCTTCAGGCCTCTCTTCCCTCTGTTTAGGCACCTTCAAATCAAATGTTTTACCGGCATTTTTGTGTCTTATTACCGCCTGGTTCACTCTTATTTGTCTGATGTTAGTTTGTGCTAGTAACCTTGCGCACTGCTATTGTCGGGAACTCTGGCACCTCTTTCACTGAGCTTCCTGCAACGGCCCCGTTTTTCCTATCTGGCAATTCTCGTGGTTTAATGAATCACTCAGTTCATGTCACTGGAAGTGTACGGCTTGGAATCAAAATTTTCCTTTCCAGATAAGTTAGGATTAGATGTCTTGAGGTCTTGAAGTATTGAACTGGTATATGGCTGAAGCCTTAACATATCCAGGCCTTGTGATCCTCTTGTTATCTGAAAGCCAACGGTGAGCTGGAAGATGGTTCGCTGCGTATTCGGACAGAGGAGCAGGGGGTGAGGTTTCAAAATACAAATCTTGGCAGTATCCTACATTGGTTGTTCCCGGTGACCTGAAAGATAGGCCTCTCAGCAGTGGAGGAAGACTGTCCCTTCAGCTTGAGTGCAGCATCCGATTCCGTCCCGGCAAGCTCATGGAAAGTATAACTGCGCAATTTTTGAACCGCACGCCGGGAGCTAGGTCATTAAATCGGATCACAGGATCTGGATGCTCGAGCCGAATTCGCCTCTAGTCTCGTGCATCTTAGTCTCTAGAGGTTATGATGTGCTGTAACGGAAAGGTGAAACATGGAATTTGTAGCGATGACCACTAAGATGCCGTAGGTTTCCAGCAGTCTGACCATCCATTTCCTCTTCCCTAAAGCAGGACCTCCTGAAGTAGTTCATCCCGCCCCAGATTTCGCTGAACGACGATACATGGGGGCTCGACAAGCAACCTGCGTCCAAAGTGAGACCTCGACTTTGACTTTCTCTGGGCCTCCCTCTAGGCTGCCTCGGGGCTGCTTGCTTGGATGATACTGAAGGCCTTCCATCTGTCCACTACATTCACACACACGACTGGAGGATATGGTGGATAATTTGAAAGCAATTCGGAAAACGAAACTTAAGGAAGAGATGTTCAGCGATTTGGAATTCGGTTGGAAGAAGCAGCGAAGGTAGCTTCAGTGAAAGTGAAACTTTGTCTATTTAGGATGTCAGATATAGGAAGCTGTACCGTATAAGGACGCCATCTGCAGCGCGGCATATTGCCGTGTCACTTTTTCGTATTCAGTTTAATTCCGAAACAGGTAAAGAGCCGGTCTTGCATTGAATGATTGAAGGCGATATGTCGAGGGGTGCCGTGTGATGCCAGGGCGGAGAATCCCTGCTTCCTTTTGCCCGAGAGCTGGCCTGGCTTTCTTCTTACCCTCCGTATTCGAAAGCTAGCCCCCCTAGTGTCCCTCGGAGACCTTCTTATTCCATGAAATGTTTTTGGCAACCCAGCATCTTACCCAATTTTTTCGTCGGTCGGAGTTTTCTGGTTGTTTTGTCATATCACATTCTGACTGTAATTAGCTAAGGTAGGGACCAACCGGAGCTTAAAAACAGCAGCCTTTCTTTTTGGTTTCGTAGGAGCCTTCAGCCAGGCCTATGAGCACTGCTCCAATGTATTGACTTTGATTATTTTTTTGAGAGGGGGGGGGGAATGGTAGTGATGTCAGGCTGCCATTTGCTTCAGTCTTACTAGTAACTTCCGGTATGGTTGTGTCTCACATATCGCTGCGAACGGGGTGTACGTGCTGCGATGGGCGTCTCAATCTGTAGTGGCTTAATGTAAGGGAGTGGAAGACAGATGCGAAGGAATATGGGCTCGATTTTTCTTGAAATATCCATCGAACTTGGTTTCAATTTACTTTTGTAGAGTTGTGAGAGGGAATTTGGTATTCAGTAAAATCCACACCCCAGCTTCATTCCGTATCGTAGTTCTTGTTTATTATTGAGACTTATTTAGTAGTCCTAAGCACCACGAGTCCGGTGTGACACAATTTTGAGCAATACGTATTATCATTCGCAGGAATCCCGAAATCAGAACAAGGTTGATTCGCTGTGTGTACACCACAGAATTATCAAATGAACGTCCCCGTTTAATATATACCAACCTAAATATGCGATCACAATGACTCAAGGGGAGAGCCAAATTCACGGTGTGAGACAGATGAGCATACGTGTTATATAGGTTCAACCAGAATGTCGCAAAATCGCTCTTCGGAAGCCAGGAAACGAAGGCCAATTTACAAAAGGATAACTGGCACGAAATACACAAATGACGTGCATTGTAGAATATTTTCACGAAATCGGAGTCTGGTCTCTACTTCTAGTTACTAAGTGGTTCATGAGGTGCCCCGCCTCTCCTCTTTGGTTCGTTAAAAGAGCTACCCCAATAGGCTTTTAATTATCTCTTGAAATCACCGACTTTCTAGGTCCCCATCACAGTGGATCGAGGATTAATCTATCGACTTACTGCTCGCTGGGCGGAAAACGTTCCCTGACTACTGCATTACACCAGCGGTGTGGTTGTGGTTCCCACGGTGGGTCTCTCTATTGTGGAGATCATTCATCCTCTAGAGTGTTCGTATGTCACTCTTCGATTTATCCAAACAGGACCACCATTTAAGTACCGTCTATTCCCCTGCCAACAACATCACAAATAACAAAACGGTCCCTCTTCCGGAGCCTCATCTAAGTGACACCAGCTCTCTGTTCCATTACACCAAACTGATCTTCCTTCCGCATCTCCTTTCATTTAGTCACTAGTATTTCCCGACAGTTGTCTTGGTAACCACTCATTCTCAATTCAGGATATTATTCGTTCGATTGTTTCCTCAGTGTCACACTTCGGACTCTATTTAGCAAGCCCAGCTATGGAACCACATTTGCCTAGCAGTTTCTCATATGAACTACACTCGTATGGCTCTGTTAATCCACCATATTTGCATCTACCACATCCACTTTGTTGCTAACATATGATGCTGCCATGCTATTCACCAGTGAACCAATAGGGATCCTTAGTTGAATCACATTTCAGCCACCTGTTGGCTCCTGTCGCCGTTTGATAAAATTATTATGTTTCGACACCAGCTCCAAAATCCGTTGCGCGCCTTTTTCACATCTTCAGCTGAGGATCAGCTACCCATAATCCGAGTTACCGTCAATCTGATTCTTTACCGATTGCCCCGGGTTGGGCCGTCCTGAACATACCTGGCCACTGAATCACCTGCTTTTCATGACAGTCTCATTTACGCCTTACATCTGGTTGATTTTGTCGGATATCCAAAGTATACACCATTTTTAGACCCAATTCTTTGTAAAACCCCATTCCTCCTATGACAATTACCTCAGATAAACCGATAGCCGAACAACATTTCACTCATTTCTTCTTTATTATTCATTTTTCTGTTAATTTTCCACCATTGTGTATCTACGACAAATAATTCTATGACGGCATTTTCTCTAACTCTTTGCCGAAAAAAACTACATATATCCCAGTTTATTGACCATCCAGTTGTTTCTCTGATGCCCCATGTCAGACTCTCATTGGCATATTCCGTCAAGCGATCACCCGCGTGTTTTAACAGCATCACATAAGCACTACTCATACATGACCTAGTAAGGTCAACGTACATCAACACCTCAGCCCATTTTCGTATGAATATTTTCACCAATAAACCTGAAAAACCCTTTACTCTAGTCGGATTTCATTCACCCGTCAACTTTTATTACTCTGCTTTAACGAACTTTCATCTTCGGACACCTTCGCACGACTCAATTAGAGTGCGGCTTTCGCAACCGCTTGCTAGATATTGGGTGCTCATGCTGTGGTAAGTTCGACATTCTGTTTCATTTACTCAGTTCCTAGCATCAGAGAGCACCTAGCAACTCCTTCGGTCTTATATTTCTGCTATTTATTGGGTCATTTGGACTACTGGTTCAAGTGCTTACCCGTCACACCAATATTTTTCCAATTTTTCGTCATTGCATTTTCCAAAACTTTTCTGTCAGCACGATCTCCTCTGCAACTTTATGTCGATACCCTCCAAATTCCTGCGCGATTTTCTTCCAACTCTGATGAAGTGGCTTCCTCTTTGACTCAGGTGGGGAAAAAAAGGGAAGCAGCACTGCGGCAGCCGGTAGGGACCGCGTAATCGTTTAAACTACTGGTCGTTCCGACTTCGGCCTTTTAGCTGTCTGAATAGGTAAAGTGGCCTTAGGTGCCACAGCACTGTAGTCCTCTAACAGCTTCGGTTTGGGTTCACTGGCGAGGAGGTCAATGGAGGCATCGGTGTAGCGGCAAGACGTGATGGGAGGGTGAGTGGGGAGGGGGGAAGTAGTAGGTGAAATCCAAGAGGAAGCTCGGAGATGCGAATTCGAATCAGCGTACAGATTCCTACACGAAAGTGGATTAAGGGATCGGGTAACCTGCAATTTTGACGTGCAGATTTGCCAAAGCTGGGACACGAAAGGTTTAAAATTCGCTTAAGTAAATAGTGGCCACCATTTAGCTCTATTACCACGGAGATTTGGATGACTTGTCCAAGGAAGAAGGGGTTCAAGGAATGGTGGGGCGTGTCATACATCGTCTGGGGTTGATTCGGCGTTCGTGCAGTACATATGGGCTGTAATGTGTGAAGTGTCTGTGGGCGCAAAAGAAATGCAGGCATTTAACTCGGATGAAACTCAGACAAAGCCCGCGGGACTCGATGCCCGTCTTAACTCCGCGGATGGTGTCTGAATATGCGGATTTGTGAAGTGGTGTGCTGGACTTGTGCCTGGCTTGACGAAGGGGCTGTAGCCTCCAGTAGTAGCCGGCGGAGGGCCAGTTTCTTGAGTGCAAGGTAAAAGGATCTGGTCGCGCGTTGTTGCCAAGTTCCCTAGTTTATGCAGCGTGTTCTTCATGGCGGTCTTATGGTGAAGCCCCCAGGTGGGCAGACTACTTCATAGAGATGATATCGTGTGAATGTCAATTGACTGGTGTCAGTAGGGGAAGTGTAATTCGTGGGCAAGTTTGTAGGTGACCCTTAAAACTTGGGATTACTGGATGGATAAGATTGTCCTTTGTGTTTATGTTGGCTGATGTTTGTTGGTCGGCAAACTGACGATTTCATCCCGAAGATTGAGTCTTCGACACATACAGCGGTATGTTCGATTCTACGGCGGCGAACGAAGTCATACTCATCGACGATGATGCTAACACATTTTTAGCCACAGATTCAAAACCCTGAACTTCGCCACAACAAACCTGAGCCTCGTTGGTCCTACAGAACCTTTCTGTAGGGTCTCTCGGAGGATTCGGCAGAGTGCGCTACAACCTGGGATAAATTTCACGTACTTTTAGTGGGATGATGGAGGCCAGACTGGTCGGGGTCTACTGAGGTCGAAGTGGCTATGAAGTTTGTAGACGCTCTGGATGGGGCCCATTTCACAGGAGTATGAGGTAGTACCTTCGCGGGTTCTGTTGGCTCGGGGCAAGCATAAGACTTGAATGTGCTTTTCTGCATGTAAGGAGCCACTCTATACGGCTGGAGTTTATCACTCTGAATGTAGACCTTTTCCAGTGACAAAGCTCCAGATATCCTTTGCCAATCATTGAATTAGTCGACGGAAATCCGGAAAAGCTTAGGGCGGCGGTAAAATGGTAAACGTTTCCGCGTCCCAAAACAACACTTGATGGGCCATGTGGCATGCGTGAAATATAGAGGCTCTAACAGGATTTATAAGCAGTGTAACCAAAACGCCGAATACCAATACACATCCGGCGTTCTCAATTGGTTTATGGCTTTTGGAGGTGATGGCATCCGTGCAGCTGCGGGCTTTATGTGGGCTTTCAGGGTCAGTTTGACTGGTTGGCACAGCGATGATAACCAGTAGGAAAATCCGTAAAAAAGGCCTTTTAAATCGAGTGCCATTTGTAATATGTCGTTAATTTTCTGTTCTGTATCACTAGCTTCATTTTTTGCCTCACAGTATATACCAGTGAATAGTGTGTGACATGCGATGACTGCAGCTGTCATGTCGGAATTTGTCTTTTTCATACTGTGAGTGTCCTACTTGCTCTTTTTGAACCTGACCAAGAACTAAGTTTAGATACTGATCTAGGCATATTTTTTAAATCTGAAAAAGGGAAACCCCGTCCACGGAAGTGCATGCAGGTTACATCTGAGACCTGTAAGTGATATATTGGACTGCTATGCTCCAGAGTAAGAAATGCGTAGACAGATGCCAAAGTATCCGTCAATAGCAGTATTTGACTGGATCGAAAAAGGTCGATATACTAGATATATTTATTCTTGTTGGAAGAGCGATTATCGAATGAAGGCCAGTACTACTGGTTGTCTTAGCAACAGTCTTATCGGATTTTGGTCGTCAGAGAAAATAACTATGTCATTCCGAGCATCACGGCTAACGTTTGCTGAAAAATGCCTAATTGAGCAATAAATCACGTAAAATGAAGAAGAGATAACAACTCACAGAGCGACAATCTGTAGCTCCCGCTTAGAGGTAGCGGTGAAACATTCCGTGTGCTATACGTGTTCATCTGCATGGTTGAGTTATGGTCCAATAATTGCCCCGATGTATGTCGTCCGTAAGTAGGATCTGCTCAGAGTCGGGAGTGCGGAGCAGTCGCTGTTGGTTGCTTGTCAGTTGTGCACATTCGAAGTATTTAAAAGGCTGCGAAGTTATTGGTGCAACCTTTTTTCTCCGCAACCGAGGGGGGCTCCCAAACAACACGACCGGCTTTGAATGTAGGTCGCTGAATGTAGCTCGTTTTCAACCGAACTGCGGATGCCTAGCAGAACAAAAGGAGGAGTCCCTTGCTGAGTCGGGCTTGCAGGAGCTCCTAAAGCTGTTTGAGTTGTCTTTATAGACGCTCGACTAAACCGTTGGCGGCTGGGTGGCTTGTCACAGTTCTTACTTTTTTGCATCACAATACTTCCAGCAAAGAAGCAAATGAACCTTTGAATTGGGTTCCTCGGTTGGCGGTAACTACAGCATGGCGTCCTATTTGGGATACCCATCGTTCCGAAAAAGCATACGCTGTTGTTTCGGATGAGCAGACTCCTAAAGGTGTCATCTCAATCCACCTGGAAACACAGTCGACGCACGTTAACAGATTGTAACGGCCAGATTGGAGGCCGCCATCTTGTTGTTCGTTTAATGTAAGTGTTGGTGCCGTTGATACACTTACTGGGCCTCGGCTCATGAAGTTTTTCCCTTTTGTGCTTTTGCAGATCACACGTGCTACCCTCGTCGGAAGAGCATTGCCCCTGCCTGTTACAAGATAAATGAATCCCCCGGATGGGGACAAAGGATCTACTAGGCCGGCTTGCATTTTATGTAGAAAATTTAATAAGATAACTTTTTGTGACTATGTACTCTAGATTGCTGATATTCTAGATAACCACGTGCCCGTTTGCTTATATCTGTATTTATTTTTGTCCGCTCAGTCACGACTTTAACTGAGGCTCGTATGCCGGGGTGTGACAAGGCGTGCAGCGTCCTAAAGACGCCCTTCCTAGATGTAAACGGTATTAGTAGACGGAGAGCACTTTGCGACACGTCACGAAACATCGTGCCCACCTACGAAGTGAGTGGCACTGGTTCGAGTTGGAAAGAGCAGCCTTGACAAAGCTGACTGAATCGTGGATCAATTGCTGGCTCCGGGGTCATGGCTGCTAAGTCAGTGTTACTGGTTGATGCTATCCCATGGGAGCTAGAATGAGCACCTGGCGTAAGACTGAGTTCACCCGAGGGGCTTCGTATATCCTAAGTGAACTGAACCATACATTCTGGCTGATGGGTTCCCTGGGTGAGCGCCGGTCTTCAGCTGCCCAAGCAGCGGTGTTTTGCTTGTGGTTCGCGAAGACGCTGGATTGTCTGCCCTCCAGTGCTTTCGGCGTTGATGGACCTCATGGTAAGCAGCTAAAATCTCCCCGTTGAACGTGCTGTGCCTACATTTAGGTGGTGCAGGTTTTCCAAGAAGAATGACATAGGCTGACAGTTGTTCGCAGCTGTTGCAGAGCAGCCTTGATAACCAAGTTTGAAGGGTGGATTTATAATGACAAGGGATTGTTTGATGGATGATGTGCGCTCGGGATGCAGTTGTAGATAACCTGTGGCAGTTCGACCAGCCGGAGTGAGCATCCGCCAGCTTTTCGAATATTTTGTCTTACAGCGTAGTAAACCTATGGGAAATAGCATAGACTGGCAGCACTAAGGAAGAAAACGACCGTGAGTAGTGGATAAACCATCGAATCGTTTGACCGTTTTGACAAGAGTTTCGCGGTATTCAGGAATCGCCAGAACCGGCTCTTGCTTGGGTGAAACGCTTGTATCCGATATGGCGTGATCAAGGAAAGCAATGGTCTATTTCGACCAAACGAACATTTCGCAGAGTTGATAGTTTCCGAATATTGGCTAAAACGTTGAAGAAGTGGACGTAAATGCACAGCGTGGTCGTCGGAGTTTGCGCTGGATTATGAGATGTCACCTAAGTAGGTGTACGCTTTCCCGAAATATTACGTACCTGGTTTAAAAAAAGCCGAAATGTTTGTGCCATATTGCTAAGGCCGAATGGCATTCGGATAAATTCAAGTAGGCTGAATGGATTGATTGGGATTTTCTTTGGAATGTCCCTTGGATTTACCGGAATTTTGTTTTGCTTGCGAACTAAATCTGTGAGACCAATAGTGCAATCGTGCAAGCTTGTTTTGAACCCGTGGATGAGTGAAACTGGGTGCCGCTATTGTGTGGCGTTGGAGTTTGGAGCATGGTACTGACCCCAAGGCTGCCATTCGTTGACAGAACTTTCGGGACCGCTTGTAATGGAGAGGCCCGCTAGCTCGAAGCTGGCCTAAAGGTACTGAGATTCAACATGTGCTGAAACTCGGCCTTGGCTGTTTTGGTTTTGCTTGGTGCTAAGAGCATGGAGAGGCAATCATTCAGTGGACCATCTGTGACTATTTGGAGCAGTACGTCGGTGGGCAATTGTGATAGCACGTTGGCGGGTGGAAGTAGTCCAGGAAGCTCGTGCAGGCCGTCCTGGTAGCAGCCCGTGGTGACAGAAGAGAAAGAGACTGACAGGAGTGACGACATCTTTGACTGTGCTCCGCTAGTTGAGAAGTTGGTAGTACTATCCAAGCTCCAAAGCGGGGCTCATCAACCATGGGGTTGAAATGTCGAAGAAAATCGATACCAATGGTCGAACGCGGGAGGGTAGCAACAAAAATACCCATGACATGTTTCGGCGTAAACGGAAGCTCAGTTTGAGTGAGAGCTCACTGTCAGTGGTCACAAACCAGGAAGCACGACCTTCACCTGGACGTCACAAAAAGCAGAAGGAGACATTGAGGTGATGGTCAGGGGATATTCAGGTTGCCGTCGGTGGACACCTCGGAGAAGCTTTGGTCGCGGCCATCGAAAGTGAATAAAACGGATCCCCTTTACTGCCAATAATTTTAGACTACCAATTTGGACAATGCGCACCTAGATATACGCACCCCTCTAAACTGCCACACTGTTTTTACCGTATCAGGGAAATTCACCATCTGTGTGATATTAATCCAAACCGAAAATCCGCACAAACCGTTTGCGGGAATCATCTACTAGAATGCAAGCAAACGGCCAATTTTTCGAAACCGTTATTGTTTTACGACAAGTATGTCTATGCAAGAATGTAGCGTGCGGGGATCGGTAACTTACGAGGGAACTGCCAGTGTTCGATCTGTAAAAGACAAAGCCGCAGGAAACTCCATGGGCGCGAAGGCTTAATAAGTGCATCCAACGGATCATGCACTTATTTTCACCGAATTTTTTATGACTCCCAACAGCTTGTTCGCTATATATATATTCCATAATATCAATGGGTCATCAGGCTCCGTCTAGTAATGCTTTCCAACAAGCATCTCCCGGAGTACGACTTGAAAAACAGCGGGCATACTTGAAGGCTCACGAATGTTGCCAATAGACACTCAGCTTCACGTATCGCCTATATCGCTTACTTCAACGTTTTCCGATGATGCAGCACCGTCCAAATTTTTAGTCACCAGCAGAACCTACATAGTTATGGCGACAACTGCAAATGGTATTCCGCTACCGATTGCGGCAGCCATTCGTTGTCCCTGTATCCAAGTTTGTTCTTTGCCGATAAATTGCGCAGCAGCCTCAGGAAACTTATGTATCTTGACGGGATCCGTTTAAGGGAAAAATGGTGGCGTATTTCAAAATACTTACCAACTGTTATTGCGCAGGTTTTTGTATTCTCAGAAGGCTGCCGTTTTTTGACTCCCTTCACTTTATTATTTGCAAAAGCAACCGGAAATTAGTTATCTCAGCTTAACATACACATTTCCTAACGGCTTTAATCATGTAGTCAAAAGGAAATGTACCTGACGATTCCAACCTGATCATGGAAACATTGAACTACCACTTTCTGACAAAATGTGTGAATCTCAAAGGTTTCATTCGGTCCATCATATTCCTTCGTAGAGCATACGAAAATTTTGCAGTTAACTGGGCAACTTATTAGCCGTCGAAGATATTTTTTGCATATATGTACACGTCTCATAGCACGCATACAAAAACGGTGAGGCCAGATTAATAATAATAATAATACTGGTATATTTCTCGGCCATGGTCGAGATGCACGCTGTAGCGCATGATCTTGGTGTAACACGTTACTCAATAAGATGGAATATTCACAAATTCAGAATATGAAAGTCATCAAAGATGGAAAAACAAAGCAAGCAACAGTTTGAATGGATCATTCTGATAATTTTTTCGCGCGGCTTTTTTGAACCGGTTTCGATTCCGGCCTGGGCGCTGGTTCGCAGTGGAGATATCGAAAAATCATTAACGCAGTGCTAAGGACGCATTATGAACGAGAATGATGCAAGCCAAGGAAACCGGAGGCCCACCGAGGTTATGCAGATGGAGTAAATTTTTGAGCAAGAGGCAAAAGGGGGGAAAATTGTAAAGAAGTATGTTCGGGAAAATCAACGCATGCGAAGAGGATAGCGATCATGAAGACAATGCAAACCCTGAATGACGGATTTACCGGAGTTCAATAAACGGAATGAGTTTTGAAGCAGGAGGGCATGAGACCAATTTTGTGAGAGTGAACACTGGTGGATATAAGAGAAACAGCAGACCATAAAAAGGTGAGTTTAGATTCAGGATCAGTAACATGTACCATTCTGAAATAAGAAAGCGCAACTGGAGGGTCTTCGAGAAGTGGAGAGTCAATTTCCAGCCGGCTACGGGTCGTAGGAAAGATAAACAGTGGTAACGGATGATAAAGTGGGAAATCTCCGCATGGACTTCAGAGTTATTATGCTATTTCACTGACAAATATATATGTATGTATTGACACATTTGCCTTCAGTGTTATTCAGCGTCGTTTCTGGTAACGTACGGCATCGAGTGCGTAAGGTTCGTCTGGCAGGACAATGTATGTGTCGGTCGATCAGTCGAGTGTGGCTGTATAGTAGCGGCATGCGCGTGAACTGGAACTCGTGTTGGTTGCGTTTGAAAACGTTGAACGATCTGATAAGCAATTAGAAGTATTTCCTGTTGTATGGTTTGATTTCGGTCCCAATTGCTATGGTAGGTTCCACTTGAGTCTCTGTCCGTACGAGTCGAAGTGGCATCCTTGGTTAGCCAGTTTTGCGACTGAGATAGTGGGAGACAGCGAACCTGAAATAAAGGGGTATTGCAGTCTGGACGTGTTTCCAGCTGTGGGTTATGATAATGTAATAATGAACAATAATGGTTTATTTCGGAGACGTCCGAGGCCTGCCAAGTGCATAGTCAGCTGTTTACAAGTGATGGAAAAAACAGACAAAACCCTTGACTTACGCGGGAACTGCCAGTGTTCGATCTGTAAAAGACAAAGCCGCAGGAAACTCCATGGGCGCGAAGGCTTAATAAGTGCATCCAACGGATCATGCACTTATTTTCACCGAATTTTTTATGACTCCCAACAGCTTGTTCGCTATATATATATTCCATAATATCAATGGGTCATCAGGCTCCGTCTAGTAATGCTTTCCAACAAGCATCTCCCGGAGTACGACTTGAAAAACAGCGGGCATACTTGAAGGCTCACGAATGTTGCCAATAGACACTCAGCTTCACGTATCGCCTATATCGCTTACTTCAACGTTTTCCGATGATGCAGCACCGTCCAAATTTTTAGTCACCAGCAGAACCTACATAGTTATGGCGACAACTGCAAATGGTATTCCGCTACCGATTGCGGCAGCCATTCGTTGTCCCTGTATCCAAGTTTGTTCTTTGCCGATAAATTGCGCAGCAGCCTCAGGAAACTTATGTATCTTGACGGGATCCGTTTAAGGGAAAAATGGTGGCGTATTTCAAAATACTTACCAACTGTTATTGCGCAGGTTTTTGTATTCTCAGAAGGCTGCCGTTTTTTGACTCCCTTCACTTTATTATTTGCAAAAGCAACCGGAAATTAGTTATCTCAGCTTAACATACACATTTCCCAACGGCTTTAATCATGTAGTCAAAAGGAAATGTACCTGACGATTCCAACCTGATCATGGAAACATTGAACTACCACTTTCTGACAAAATGTGTGAATCTCAAAGGTTTCATTCGGTCCATCATATTCCTTCGTAGAGCATACGAAAATTTTGCAGTTAACTGGGCAACTTATTAGCCGTCGAAGATATTTTTTGCATATATGTACACGTCTCATAGCACGCATACAAAAACGGTGAGGCCAGATTAATAATAATAATAATACTGGTATATTTCTCGGCCATGGTCGAGATGCACGCTGTAGCGCATGATCTTGGTGTAACACGTTACTCAATAAGATGGAATATTCACAAATTCAGAATATGAAAGTCATCAAAGATGGAAAAACAAAGCAAGCAACAGTTTGAATGGATCATTCTGATAATTTTTTCGCGCGGCTTTTTTGAACCGGTTTCGATTCCGGCCTGGGCGCTGGTTCGCAGTGGAGATATCGAAAAATCATTAACGCAGTGCTAAGGACGCATTATGAACGAGAATGATGCAAGCCAAGGAAACCGGAGGCCCACCGAGGTTATGCAGATGGAGTAAATTTTTGAGCAAGAGGCAAAAGGGGGGAAAATTGTAAAGAAGTATGTTCGGGAAAATCAACGCATGCGAAGAGGATAGCGATCATGAAGACAATGCAAACCCTGAATGACGGATTTACCGGAGTTCAATAAACGGAATGAGTTTTGAAGCAGGAGGGCATGAGACCAATTTTGTGAGAGTGAACACTGGTGGATATAAGAGAAACAGCAGACCATAAAAAGGTGAGTTTAGATTCAGGATCAGTAACATGTACCATTCTGAAATAAGAAAGCGCAACTGGAGGGTCTTCGAGAAGTGGAGAGTCAATTTCCAGCCGGCTACGGGTCGTAGGAAAGATAAACAGTGGTAACGGATGATAAAGTGGGAAATCTCCGCATGGACTTCAGAGTTATTATGCTATTTCACTGACAAATATATATGTATGTATTGACACATTTGCCTTCAGTGTTATTCAGCGTCGTTTCTGGTAACGTACGGCATCGAGTGCGTAAGGTTCGTCTGGCAGGACAATGTATGTGTCGGTCGATCAGTCGAGTGTGGCTGTATAGTAGCGGCATGCGCGTGAACTGGAACTCGTGTTGGTTGCGTTTGAAAACGTTGAACGATCTGATAAGCAATTAGAAGTATTTCCTGTTGTATGGTTTGATTTCGGTCCCAATTGCTATGGTAGGTTCCACTTGAGTCTCTGTCCGTACGAGTCGAAGTGGCATCCTTGGTTAGCCAGTTTTGCGACTGAGATAGTGGGAGACAGCGAACCTGAAATAAAGGGGTATTGCAGTCTGGACGTGTTTCCAGCTGTGGGTTATGATAATGTAATAATGAACAATAATGGTTTATTTCGGAGACGTCCGAGGCCTGCCAAGTGCATAGTCAGCTGTTTACAAGTGATGGAAAAAACAGACAAAACCCTTGACTTACGCGGGAACTGCCAGTGTTCGATCTGTAAAAGACAAAGCCGCAGGAAACTCCATGGGCGCGAAGGCTTAATAAGTGCATCCAACGGATCATGCACTTATTTTCACCGAATTTTTTATGACTCCCAACAGCTTGTTCGCTATATATATATTCCATAATATCAATGGGTCATCAGGCTCCGTCTAGTAATGCTTTCCAACAAGCATCTCCCGGAGTACGACTTGAAAAACAGCGGGCATACTTGAAGGCTCACGAATGTTGCCAATAGACACTCAGCTTCACGTATCGCCTATATCGCTTACTTCAACGTTTTCCGATGATGCAGCACCGTCCAAATTTTTAGTCACCAGCAGAACCTACATAGTTATGGCGACAACTGCAAATGGTATTCCGCTACCGATTGCGGCAGCCATTCGTTGTCCCTGTATCCAAGTTTGTTCTTTGCCGATAAATTGCGCAGCAGCCTCAGGAAACTTATGTATCTTGACGGGATCCGTTTAAGGGAAAAATGGTGGCGTATTTCAAAATACTTACCAACTGTTATTGCGCAGGTTTTTGTATTCTCAGAAGGCTGCCGTTTTTTGACTCCCTTCACTTTATTATTTGCAAAAGCAACCGGAAATTAGTTATCTCAGCTTAACATACACATTTCCTAACGGCTTTAATCATGTAGTCAAAAGGAAATGTACCTGACGATTCCAACCTGATCATGGAAACATTGAACTACCACTTTCTGACAAAATGTGTGAATCTCAAAGGTTTCATTCGGTCCATCATATTCCTTCGTAGAGCATACGAAAATTTTGCAGTTAACTGGGCAACTTATTAGCCGTCGAAGATATTTTTTGCATATATGTACACGTCTCATAGCACGCATACAAAGACGGTGAGGCCAGATTGATACCGGCAAAACAAGTCCGGCAATCAACTGAACAATATCAAGTGCCAATGAATGGAATCTTATCCGTGACATTGAAAGTTTGCATTCTGAATCTGGCAGCTTTTGAACGAATTCAGTGGAAGCAAATAAAGTGTCTTAGTCCTTTTGCACCAGAAGCTGGTCACGATGGTGGCCTTCTATGAGCACTATGGTTTTCACCTATAGAACATAAAATTGGAAATCCTTACAAAGAGGGAGACTTCCGTGCATGAACACGGCCAGAACTAAAAAATTAAACATAATAATAACAGTAGTAATTTGTTTCGGATAATGCCGAGGCATGCTGCAAAGCAAGATGAAACGGTAAAATTGGATGCAGGATCCTGCGTCCAAGAGGATGAAACAAGTATGTGCCCTCGATATAGTATAAGAGCAAGTATTTGAGTCACTCCTTATGGTAGCTCCTGGCAAGTTTGAGCTAAGGGTCGGGTGGCGAAGCCGATTGAGTCCAGGCGATGCTGCTTGGAACTGATAGACTTACACATAAATATTCCAAAACGATCACGGCACAACGGAAGAACCAATCAGAATTCAAGGACATTTTGCCTGCCTGAAAGAGGAAGGAATTTCCAAGGGAGTCACAAACAAGCAAATACCCTTCGCGATGTGTGAAAGTGGTTAGGATTGGAAATCAGATGATAAAAAGGAGTGACATTGAGGATGCAAAACAAGAAAAATCCGTTAAAGACAAGATTCTTACCACTTAGAGACCGGATATCGGCTGAGTCAGTTAAATACCCAGTGAATGATTCTTCTGTAGAGAGGGAGAGACTGCCGAGGTGGTGGGAAACGAGGAGGCAGGATAGAAACAGGCAACCGTCAAGCAAACAGTTTACTTCGAGAAAAATGAAGTATAGTGCACCAACATGGAAATGAGAACTGTGTGACGGAAAAATATGTGAGGCGTAGCCAAGATCGTGGCAGAGGCTCAGCTTCCAAAAGAGATTATCATCAACATGACAAGTAAGTATCTACATGCTGATTAGCGTTATCTAAGGTGTGAACAAGAAGACAACGGAGTTGCAAGGATCAGAATTGTTGCCTACGGGGATTTATCAGGATAGAACAAAGGATATGAAAAATCACCAAACAACCGTCGAATACAAATGAGAAGTTCAGCGGTGGGATGTGGGTGGAGCCAGCGGCAAGCCAAATGGATGGCAAATCGGGAAAGAGGTTGCTAGAATGATGGTGAAAGAATTGGCCGGATGGGAGCAGGTAATCGTTGAGCAGGTTGTCTACTTTCAGAAAAAGGAAATATGATGCATCAACGCAAAAGTGGGAACTGGGCGACAGATCAGTGTGCCATGAGTGGCCACGACAGTAGTAGAGACTTGTAGCTAGCAGAAGCGATGAAGTACTTGACAGGCGCACTACTATTTGTTGATATTCTTTGTAAAAGGTGGATCACTTGATGGCGAAAAATCAGAAACCTGCGAAACAGGTGTCCCTCAGATCCAAATATATACGGAGAACGTGACCTCTTACAAGGTGAGGATATTGCAATGCTACAGCCGTGTAAGGGATAACCGTGGGACTGACAGAAAGAGGGTAAGCTGTCTCAGTATCGTCGGCTGTTGTGATGCTCTGGCGATAAAAAAACTCTCCGTGGAATAAACTGTTTGGAAATTTTCGAACAGAACAGTGGTTGTCTGGAAAAGTAAAAATAGAAAAACGCAGTCAATGGTCAATGGTAAAACGAAACCTCTAGTGTCTAGAAGTCGGAACTACTGTTAAAGAATGCGGGCTACGAGTGGATGAGAGAAGGCAGGAATGTAAAAATGGCGACAACCATGAAGTAGGATGAAGATGATTTGGTAATGAATAATGGTCGCCGGAATGGGATTCTGGGTTAAAATGCCGGGGGGGGGGGTAAGAGAATGGGAATAAGACCAGTTTGGACCAGGTAAAGTGAATTTGGTACGATATGGATAACGGATAAGAATTGGGGCTTAGTTTCCTCCAACGGAGGACTTAGTACATGAATCGGCCAAGAATGAAGCTCCAGGCATAGGGTTATAGTTGTCACATTAAGTGTATGTTATTCGGGCGGAAGATTGCTGCAGAAAACGATGAAATAAACGGACCTAAACTATAGTCGTTGGGTAGGCAAGTTCACATTTTGCTAAGGCTAGGGTACGTGGGATCGAAAAATCGAACTGCGAACCTTTAGATATGCAATAGCTACGAGATCCAGAGTAGAGGTTTAGACTGGATTTCAAGTAAGCACTCTGTAAAATAAAGAACAAAATTCTGCATGAAGACGAGGAACAACATTGGCAGTAGGAAAATGTGCGGGGATAAGAATGGGTGGCTACGTAGGTGTGGGCTGAATTCAGTTAGAGGCCCACTGTGAGTAAGAAAACTGATACTGGATTTCCTGTCCACGTTTGCCAAGGCAGTGTTGAAGGCAATAAGTTGGGACGTAATGTGCAATGGAGGCCGGGATAGTAGAAAGATGTAGAGAAGCATGGAGTTAATGACCCTGCCAGTGCCATGATGCAAAAAAATGAGGAGTTGATGATACTCTTAAGAAGTGAAACGTGCAATTTCCAGTAATTGGGTGAGGGATTACCCAGGGAACTCTACCGAAGAATCAAATTACTACAGGAAATGGTGGAACAAATAAACCCAAATGGCAGCCGATAAATAATCTAACTGCAATTTAGCTGAGGCTGTGGCACGTAGGGCGGAAAAAGTGAAAGGTGGAACTTTGGAGAGGTAAGAGCTATGAGATTCAGAGGCGAAGTTGAGACTGGATTTCAAGTAAACACTCTGTAAAATTAAAACGAAAGTCTGCATGAAGACATGGAGCAAAACTAGCTGAGGGATAGTGTGTGGGAACAGCGCAAGTGACGTCATAACCGGAGGTTGAAAACCGTCTATGAGCCACTTCAAGTAAACCAACTGAGGCTTAGCTTGCTCTAATGGGGAAACTAGCAAATGGAAACGTCAAGAAGGAAGCTGTAGTCCTACTGCTTTAGTGTCCACTTTGAGTGGATGTTATCTTGGTGGAATATTTGACCTGGCAAAGCAGAAGGTGGTACATGAAAGATAAAGATAAATAATAAGTAATATACGGCTAGCAGATCCTAGGAAAGGTATGTGGTACCTAGATCTCCCGGCCAGTGACTTAAAACCGCGTGTCCCTAACCCAGTCCAACTTCTTTCGCTCATTCCTCCGAAGCTTACGGTTTGCCGTTGAATGCGGGTGACGGTGCTACCAGAAATTTGTATAATTCCTCTTCAAATCTCGGTGAGCGGCCTATGGCACGGACATCTTTGTGGATACTTATCCCGCATTTGTCAGTATTTAACAATGAGGGAGTTGAACCGTGGGCTGTTTCTCGAGGGCGGCACGGTGACCGAATGACTGCTGTGCCGTGACGAAAACATGATGCCTGATGGGTCTCGTGCCACATGGTAGGCTTGGCAGGATCTGTATTTTGATAGTGAGTGGAAAAACGATAAGTTGTTCTCTATCCTTCGGAGCCAAAGGGGTTGGAGTTGTAGCAGGTCACATAGCTGTTTATAGTTGAAACTTGACCGATAGCCAATTATTTGTTCAGTAAAGGTGCGCTAAAAATTTTCAATGGTAATCCTGTCACACTGGGGCATGTTAGATCTAAATATTGCACTATACTCTGGCAACGGCCTAAAGTGGGTTGTATAGACCCTGGGTTTACCTCCAAGCAGACGGAGTGCTTTTTGAACCAGTCTCAATAACCAGCGGAACCTAGCAACTTCAGTGTTTGTTTGCTCCGAGAAGTTGAACGGACAGGATCAGTGAATGTCAAAGTCACGTACTGGTGATTTGTTGGGGACCAGATGACCACCTACAGTAAACGTTTCAGGAGAGGCATGACAGCTGTTTGTGAGAAGGCAGCTTTTGTCCGCTGAGAAATTCACTAGCCAATTGGTACACCACGGAAATAGCATCGGTAAATCCTCAGATATTTTCGCTACATTATTACCCAAAGAATTATAGCCGAAGGTTTACCAAAACTTTACATCTTCAGCAAATAAAAAAGAGTCCCACGGCGAACTACGGTAAATATATCATTTATATACATGAGGAAATAAAACGGGCCTAGCAAACTACCCCGCTGGTTACAAGGCCAAGTGTGGAAATTGTGCCATCAACCTTTACTACTTGACTGCGCGAGAACGAGTACGATTCTAGCCGAGCAGGTAATAGGCCAACAATTCCATTTGTACCTACCTTTGATAGCAAACGCGTGTGAGACCCCGGTCGAAATCTGAAGATATTCCTGAAAAGATCGCGGTCACTGAATTATCGTCATTAGGAGCTATTCTTATGAGGTTCAGAGAGTCACTCGCAAACTTTGAGCAGGACCGACGTTTAAGGAAACCATGCTGACCTCCACTCATAAGGTGATTTTAGGGGAAGTGATCTGTTAGGTTAACTTCTATTAACCTCTCCATAATCCTCGATACTAATGGGGTGCGATTCAGGGGCCGGCAGCTGGCCGGTTCTACCAGTGTTCCCTTCTTGAGGAGTGGGATAATAACTGGAGTTTTCCGCTGTATAGGGTACCAACTTAACCTCACAGACGAGTCGAATAAATTGGATAAAAGAACTGGGATATCTGGGCATTCAAATCTAGGGATGGCCGATGGTACCCAGTCTGATCTAGGGAGGTAAGACTTTTTGGTATTTGAAGTTGAAGGTTCGATTTCGGAGGTTAGAAATTTTGCAGAAGAAATAAGCTCATGTTACGAGAAAAAGGGCGTTGTGTCAATAATTAAATAAGAGGCAATGAACATGTTGGGTGCTTCTGCTTCGTCAGGCGGTTTGCCAACGTACGTGTTATTGAAAAAAGAGAGTAGATATCTGGTATTGGTTTGGGGTTCCTTGATTTCCTCAGTTTCGCCGGAATCTCGACTGTCTTGGAATGACCTGAGGCCCAGAGTTACCGTTGTATTACTTCGCTCTCGGAATACCGTTTTATCGTTTCGGATGAACGATTCACTCGTATAAGTCGGGAAGTTACCCTCGTTTCAAGATAAACGCTTTGGAGTGTGCCTTAGTTCAGGCTAAGACAAGACAGTTTATTGCCTTTTGTGTGGGCTGTCGGTCCTTTTGACGGGGTTATTGGATTGAGACAGGGTTTAAAAACTAGGCAAAATTGGTCTGCTACCCGCTGAAGATCCGCACTCAAAAAAGGTGTTCCAGTTTCCACTCTGAATCAGAGAAGGTAGTGTGTTCCATTTGGCCATATGATATGGCTTGTGCATGGGCGTCGGCTCCTTATGTTTTGCTAACTGTCTACATTCAAAGCAAACGTTTTAAAAATATGGTTAACCATCGGATATTCTCGCCACCTTTGCTTTTGGCGAGCTGAAGTGGTTTTTACGGCCGCTACCTAAGGGACTTTCAGGTAACGGCCTAGCCACCTCCGTGCCGTTTGGATAGACGTGTTTTTAGCTGCGGCCAGCTCCATGATTGATCGATTGTGGGGGTGCGTGCTGTGGGGTTGAATAGTGTTCACGGGCGTGCCGGTGTCCCATGAAGGTGATTTTTAGATATTCTGCCAGTTTTAAAGTATAGAAGACTGTGGGCGGAAAAACCTGGCATGTTTGTGGCCCACACCATTCCACTTTTGCGTTTCCCTGGTACTCAGATTGACATGTGCAAGGCTTGGTGCACTTTTTCATTTGCTACCGCCGTTGGGGCATAACCAAAGTACACCGGGGTCCAAAGGGCCACTTAGCCGTGAAAGGTTTCCGCCATTTACTTTGGGAGATATGGAATTTGATAGCAATGCGTTTGGCGCGTAGACCTGAGAGGATAGTGACTCTATTGGTCTAGCTAAACTACCCAGGTAGTTACCATGTTCCACCTTAGGACCATCAGTTTTGTGCTGGACGGAGATTACGGCTTGAACTGGAGCTAGGTCAGTGGTGTCCGCAGATTATTCTAGCTTTCTTTTCTTCTTAATGCAGTTAAGATATCTTGAGCGAAATTCTGAAGTGCTTGCATCCAAAGCACACGGTTTGGCGAAAAGGCAGAACAGAGAGTACACAACGGGAAACTATCAGGGAGGATTAATGACAGCTTGTCTTATTGGTTGTCGAACCAGGAACAGCTAAATCAGGAATGACAAAAAGGTTTTTTTTCATACGGGGTGGCATTGAGGACGACGATTGCCAGAAAGGAAAGAAGTGTCACTGCAGTTGCACACTGCGTCAGTGAACTCCTAAGCTGGACATGGTTTCTTGCCCACTTGTGCAGTGGGGATTTACTTTTCTCCCCTGTTTATAACGGGTACTCGAAGGAACTCAACGAACGGTTGTGATTGCTTCACCTGCGTGCAGACTGTCGAAAGAATTGTGTAAGTTCGATTGACCGTGGCACTTACTGAAGTATTCCATGATACGCTAAGACCAGCAAGTATTCTTAAGGAATAGATGTTGTCTGATCACATCCTGCCCCTCGTAGATGAGATGTACCAAAGACTGGATGGAGGCCAACAAGATGAAGTATTTTACCTTGACTCCATCAAGGCGCCCGGCTCCGATATTCACCGTCTGTTGCTGAGCACATTAGGAACTTTCGGTATAGACGGGTCAATATGTAAGTAACCAGTGGATTTTCTTTTCTGCAGGGGGCGTTGCGTCAAAGTAGAAGATAGTGTAAAGACCGGTTGTGGAAAATCCCCCCGGAAACACAACCTTTTCATTTTTCCCTGACATCACTCACTCATACACACTATGTGTGTGTTTTTCTGGACTGCATTTTTCCATTGGCCAACGTTTGTTTGTTCACGTTCAACGCGTTACTCCGATGTATCTTCTTTGGACCTGCGTGAAGCAGGTGCCCTTTTCTCGCAAGCCGCAACTTAGTTCTCGTTTTTTTAGTCCCCGCAACCGCACAATTGAGGTCGTTATTTGTTTCATGTCATTGTTCATCTAATAATGTAGTACCGTAGAATTAACTGATAATCCTTGTTCTGATTTCGAGATCTGTTTCAAATTTGGCGACGTATTACTCAAAAGCTTCTACAGACAGATGATTCAGTTTGATGAACTTCACCACTGGCTTACACCAAGGATCCGTCTTAGGCCCGATACTATTCTTGCAGTTTATTACCAATTTGGCGTTCGCCGTGTAAGGTTGGGTAAACCTCAATAAGCGGTTTCCTTATTACATGCGTTCACTTTTCCTTCCCAACATGCCTGGATCACCTGTCCATTACAGTGGCACCCTGCAGTAGGTTGCCACGATCATCGGAGCAATGTTTCCCACAGCCCATGAGAAGGAGAACACTACAGGTAAATGGAGACTTGTTAGTTTACAACGGAAAAGAGTGCATGAGCAACGGTTAAGTGACCACCGCGCTTGGTGCTGCAAGCTCAGATAAACGCTGATGTGTGTTAAACAAATAACCATGTTTGGAGGCCACTACAGCCCTTTAATCGCGTGGCTTCGTTTGTGTGGATGACGTGAAAGTTGGAAGGTATGAGGGAAGGGGTGACCTAGACAGGGTAATAGAAACCGTCTCTGACTGGGCACACAGGTGGGACGAACCAACGGAAACTAGGAAAAGTTATTTGTTGTGGAGGCCATTAGGAGGCCTGGCTGTCGTCCATGGCCAGGGGCCGTTCACCATGGAAGCAGCTAGTAGGAATAAAAACCTCGAGTTCGTGGTGGTCAGTGATGTTGAATGGCCGGACCGGTGCAGTGCCGCTGAAAGCAAGGCTCGTGGTGAACTATTTGGGCTGCCATCGGTGCTGTGATGTAGGAAGCCGGAGGTATTCACAGCCATTTACATGACTATATTACGACCTCACCCAGAAGATAGTTTGTAGGCTTGGTCACCCTTCTAAAACAAGGACATCACCTGATTGGCTAAAGTTCAACTCCTCGCGAGGCCAATGGTTGAGTGGCGGAGATGTAAGAATTAGGAACAGAGTTTCTGTTATCTCCAAGCTTTGAGGATATCACACAGAAGCAATAAAGGTACTGAAGGGTTTTTCCGGTCCTAGATTGGAGAGTCTTCTCAAGAAAGCCTTAGATTCCCGAGGAAGACGACACGAGAAGCTGACGACAGTTCAAACTAGGTTAATAACCAAGTCGTTCTTCTTCGGCAACAGCGTAGTGAACCGTTGGAAAGGTCTGCCTGGTGGAGCGATGGACCTACACGCCGTCCAGTCCTTCGAGGAGGCCTGAGACCTTAAGCGGAACGAAATCACCCCTAGTGGCTAGTATTGGATGCGTTCACTAGACGGATGAAAAGTAACTCTATGGTCCGTCTGATATATGTTTTATTTGAGGTTTTCGCTAATTGCATCCCGTCTCAGTGAGCGCCCACGCTGCTTTTTTGTCTCTCGCTATTGGTGAGCATAAGGTTTCACACTTTACTCTTAGTTTCGATGTAGTACGCTGCGCCGTGGTGGCTGCATAAATTGTGCGCACATCATCAGTAGGAATCCCGGAAGCTTGGTTGACCGTGGCCATTGCCTATCCCGTGCGAACTGTGGCATGCAATGATCAGTCTTCCGTGGGGGTTGCCGGTGTGTTCGATCCGGAAAATACAATTAAGCAGATAACCGCGTGAGCACAGAGGCTTGGTAAGTGCGCCAACATGATCCTACTTTAAAACTAACCGGAAATTGACATGGCTGCTCACTACACTGATCCCCTGCGACGGAGGGAATGCTGTCAACAGTGGTATTTACTATTTCAACAAACAGAAACTAGGAGTATTCGGTTCACTAGAACGTCTCATTGGGCAGTTCATTTCAGTAGGCCACTGTTAGTCGTACCGCATCGGAATCACTCACTTACAAGGCCTCTGATTCCACAAGGTCCCGTTGGCAGGGTCGTCAAGTTGTAATATGTGATGATCAGCTTCTTCCGTGGGCGTTGCTCGTGTTCGACCCGAAGAATACAAAAACGCATGAAACCCCACAAGCACGTGGGCCCAGTGAATGCACCAACAGCATTCTACACTAACATTACCGAACGTCAGCAAGGCTGCCAAAAATCCGCTCAATACACAACTGAACTTTGTAAACGGAAGATCGGGGCCGCCATATTGGAGGGTCACTTGAAAGTGCTGATTTGTTGCCCTTGATTTGTCACTAGTGCATCCGTCGGGCGTCCGGATTGGACGAATACTTGTGAGAAGACTCGGACAAAGAGGTCTACCGCTATTCCTGAGGAACGTAGCGATCCCGAACCGGAGAAACCCGAACTGTGAAGGGCCTGTGTAACTTGTTTCAATTGCGCTCACTCTTGTTCAATACAAATTCCCCTCTTTTACTCCGTGTTCTCCGTTTTGACCGGGCGTAGTGCGCAGAACGATGGCTGATTAGTCGCGTATGTGTCTGTTTCCAGCTAACTGCAAACTGAACTGAACTGAACTGAAGTGAACAGTCTTCAAGGTCGTCCGCGGTGTTTTTCGCTGGTCTGCCGTGTTATGGAGTCGTCTCTGCATAAACTGGAGAGCTTTTTGAAGAGTGGACCGCGGCACATGGTTTACCCTTGGACAGTGACCTCGAAAATTCGTCAATTTCCATTCGTTTACTATTATAAAAATAAGATTTTCTTCAAAAATTATATATACTCATTGATGATCGTCACTCCCTTCGTATTTTACGGTTTCATGAAATCGAGGAAAATGAAGAAGGAATCACGTCATCAGATAAACTACTTTGACCCTCATCAAATACCAGCGAAGAAGCTGCTGAGTCATCACTAGACGCTTCGTGAACTGCCCGGATTTGGGATCAACTCGCTGAGTAGCTGTACCATGAAATATAATTAGACTCCGCACGAATTTGACGTTTCCTTTTTTGATGTACTACTTTGGGTCTCATTTTGATCGTAAATCAGTTGGCTGCGACCTGCCGTCGTCGCTGTCAATTAGGAGTGATGAGAATATACGTTCGTAGCACGCAGCCTGTTCGTAACATCGGTTCTTGAACGGTTTCCGGTCGGTTTTTAATAGCCATTTTATACTGGTCAAAAATGAATTGATACAGGGGAAATCGACGACCGGAGTAATGTACAATGCTTAGTTGGCGTTTTATTCCAATATATCAGTTAGATTCATTGAAATGCCCTGATGTACCTCGTTATAGACCGCTCGATTTTATGTCCTCGAAATGGGTAAAATAGAGTCAACTATTCAGAAAATCATAACTTGGGGGATAAAAGTGAGCATCGTAAAATGTAATTTGGAAAAAATGGCGGAAATTAACGGAGCTTTTCACGTATTTCAAACGATTGGCGCAAAGCGTTCAGAAATCGCTCGAAGACCGATCAGCGTAATAGTAAAAGCCACCCGAAAACCGGTTTCGCTACAACAGTATGCGTGTTTTCGGGTGTGCTTAAAAAAATCAATTGAGTTCGTTTTTCAGGTCCGATATGTCGACAGGACAGCAACAAATCTGTTCGTTCGAGTCAGTTTTGTAAGTTATATCGGTGGATATATATATATATATATATATATATATATATATATATATATATATATATATATATAATTGTGCTTGTGGTCACTACTCAGATGTCAACGTTGTTCGGTCGAACTGACGTCAGACGATCTAACTTGCTGGTCATATCGATTATATTTCGGAGTCTAAAAGTAATCCCCGGGTACTCAGCTTGGGCCCAAGGTTTCCCAGATCTTGCATTTATTTTGTCACCTGAATAGTGCTGGCGAGTTGAAAATTATCTCACTGGAAAATGGGACAATGGGAGAGGCTTAAGGATACAAATGTCAGCAGTTTCTTGCTCCTGGTAACGCCGGGAGGCTGGAAGGTAGACCACTGGACAACCGGAAAAGGTTCAGTTTCACGGCATTCCGTTTAGCTTGCGTAGCGGTCACAATTTTGTCTTGGAAAATCTACTGGAAATCCCGTGACGGGTTTTTGAGCGGCGCGCTTCCGTGCAGCGCTGCAATGTCTTCTCGAAATATACTCCACGTGGGTGCTGCTATAGTGATAAGCCGATCACACTCTGTCTATCACTTGTTTGACTGTGTCGCGCACGCGGCAACTGCAGGCGCTACTTCGGACAAACTTCCTTCGAGGGCACACTCCCTCAGCTCCTACGATCACGTTCGTCGAGGAAGTCAACGAGATATGACCGTGGAGTCCCAACCGCGTGTATTCTCACAGGGCCTGAGTACAGAGACCGCACGCTGGCGTGTGCCAAGGAAGTCTGTCAGAAGTAGCGCTTGCAGTTGCCGCATGCGCGAAACGTACAGTCGAACAGGTGATAGACGGTGTGGTCGGCTGATCACTATCTTGCTTCTTCATCATGCTTTCATATAACTAGGGGGAATACTGCCTATAGAAACAAGAGCCCACTGCTCTATGGAAAGAAACCGGTAACGAGAATTCAGGTCTAGGGTATAGAAACAGGCCCCATAGGTTAGGTTTGTCACGATACAAGCGACTGCAAAGTGCTGTGCAGCATCGGGTTCGGTCAAGAAATGTGTGGTCCACGTCGGTCGGCTCTGATAATGCAGTTTGCCCTGCACGTTTGCACCTACGTCCCTGATGTGCAAATCAGTACCGAACTCAGTCGTCCAGCTCACTTGCTACCAGAGAATAATAGGGATTTCAAAAAAGAATCATCTGCCGGGTTATTGATCCAGTCGGATCACCATTATGCAAATTAGTGCTTGGATTTGCTGTCACTATACTAGGATACAGAAGTAAGCACGAAAGCAATAGCTATTTGCATCCTTAGATGCTCGCAGACCAGTCACTGCAAACACCGAAGATCATGATGCGCACAGTTGCCTTGGTCTGCAACTGATTTTGGTTTGTGGACTGTTAGGACATCGAGAAGGCCGCGGCGAACCGCAACAGTTACGATCTTTTCCATCTTATTAAAGATACAAGCATACAAAAACCGGATTGAGTGAATCGAGCAGTGTACTTTATTTGGAACAATCGCCCTCTGAGTGCGGCGGCCTTGATTGCTATCTCAACCAGAAGGTTAGGAAGTCACAAGTAACAAAAGGTAGGAAGAGAACTACAAATACCAGTAGTAATTCGACAAAATGTGTGGATATAAAGGCTGTCCGCTAATATATCTTTTAGGATTCTCCTAAATTAAGTCAGGCCATGCTGCCGTATATTGTCTACGACCCTTGGCCCTCGGTTCGCAACACAAAAGTGGAAATTCTCAGCAGTGCGCTAAGGAGAACCCAAAACGCTGGAGCGGGATAACGTGCTAGAGGAACGCAAGAGCGAGCGGACAATGCACACAGGCGGAGCTAGTGGCGCCATCAAATTTCGTAGTCGTCTTGATAAATTTTCCTGGCTAAAAGTCTTTTGTGACGATATGATGAGTGACATTGGTAGTCACCGTGGGTAGGGGTCAGATAGCCTGAGCATTACCGGGTAAGCTGAAAAATAGTTCTGCGTAGGGCTTTTGGGCCTGAGGTTCGGTGTGTAGTGGCGTGATGTGATTCACGGAGGAATACGAACCGGTTACGGAAAGAGAAGTCTATCGGTCGACAACTCACCGGCGTCGTGCGTCAACCAGTAGGTCGAAATGGTCAAGAAAACCGGTACCTCATATGGGATAGGGGACATCTGCTGCTATAAACATCCAGCGAACATTGCGACGCAGGCCTAAGTTGAGCCTAGGGGACTTGCGGCTGTAAGTAGCAGTCAGAATGCCGTTAGCGGCGCGCAGTTGTTGGGTTGATGAAATAGTTGTATCGCCTGCTTTTGGAAAGACTAACTGCTGCACCGGTGTCAATTAGGAACAGGTTATTAGAAACTAAATCTCGTACATACAACAGACGACTGCTATTATGCTGCCGTCCGCACTGGTCGTTGGAACGTGTCGAATATTAACTCCCCTGTTTGGCACCTGGGAAGGTAAAACCGGCTTCGAAGCGTCGCCCCCCCCCCAAACCTGATCGAAGTGGACTAAAGGACCGATCGGGGAAGGTCTTCCGGGATGTTCACGTTGGTCAGTGTTATGATTAGGTTTTTGGTCTCAACAGTGAGGACAGCTAGAGGTGTTTAGGACTCCTAAGTTAAGTCAGGACCTGCTTCCATATTGAGTCTATAGCCCCTGGTCCTCGGTTCGTGACATTTTAACGAATATACTCGGCAGCGCGCAAAAGAGCAAAACTCAAAACGCTGGAGCGGGACAACGTGTGTATTGGAGGGGCGCAACGACGTGCAGATGGTGTACACAGGCGGAGCAAGTGGCGCCACCAAATTCGGTGATTGTTCAAATAAACAAACTTGTTAGTCTTTGTAATCGTGTGTCGTATTGGTAGCACTACAGGTGAGAAGACGTCTGAAAGCCCGCTTGAAAGCAGCTATTAAGGCCTCCTCAGAGTGTATTCCCACAGCGGAAGCTGTGATCTGAGGGTTGATCTAGTGTGTTACGACAGTAATGTGGATGGTATCGTTCCATAATGCCGTTCGCTTGTTTTCCTTCTTCTATGAGGTTAGGATGACTGGAAACCTCGAGTAGTGCTTGAATATTAATTGGTAATCGCTGCACTCAACTCCTTGAGGGATTTTTCCTCGATAGGTTGTCCTACCAGCTGCTGCGTTTCCCTCAGTAATGCAGAGGGCTTTTATTACCCAACTCTGTTCCTCGGATAACGCGCTTCAGTCTGGACGATTCTGACAATGAAAGACCCACTACTGCTTCTTTCACGGCTGTGTAAGAATAGTCATTGAAAGTCACATCACGTATCTGAGGTGCTACATCACGGGGAAGACGGCCAATAGTCCACAGATAACGAGTATGCTCGTTTGTGATCCCATGTCTTTCAAACTCTGCTTCCAGCAAACGAAACCAGAGCAGAGAGTCACCAATGGAAAATTCAGGGACGACTAGGAAAACTGCCAAAAAGGACGGTTCTGTGTCAGGCTTACGGTCGTTGCTAGCCTAACTACAGTTGTATACCCATTGTTAGTGGATATATAAAGGTGAACCGAGTGACGGTAAAGCAACACTTACAGTGACGGTATACGAAAAATATAGATCGAGCGTATCGTAAAAGTATTGGGGTTTTTTACGTTTATATGGCGGGAAAAGTACATATATGTATGCCGGATTTCAGGTTGTGTGCAAAATAAAACATGATACAATCAGGTAGGAATGATTAAATGAAGTCATGGTGGGGAAGGGGGAAAAACGTGAAATAAGCAAAGTTCTTTTTATGTTGTGTGTACATTTCTGCGTCTTTTGTTCTTGTTCATGTTTGGTGATTACAACAAAAACGAATACACTACAGCCACTGACTTCGGTTTCGAGCCGTGCCCATTAGTGGGACGAGCCAGCGTTCCTCATCATCTCCACCGTTCCAACCTGGCAATCTGGACGGCCCTACACGTGTAAAACATTCCATCAGTTTCCTCATTCCTCTGCGCCAAGTCATCGCCTGTTTTCGACGCCTTTTCTTCCAGTCGGGCTCAAGGACCGCAGATAATGCACGAAGCGGCAGGCGCTGGACAGGCATCCTTAATACCATGTCCTAGCCAACGGAGACGGTGCTGCAATGAGGTCTTTTCTAGGGAGGAGTTAGTTGTGCCAAACCCTCGACTGTGCACTTGATCATTGCTGGCTCGTTGCTCCCACCAAACACGAGCAGTGCGGCGTAAGCAGCGGGTATCAAACAGCCAGGCGACCAATATCTTGAACCGGAGGGGGCCATGTTTCACAACCATACGGCAGTACGGGGCGCACGGCGGTAACGTACATTCGGCCTTTCAAGGTAAGATTGATGTCATGTCGGCGCCAGAGATGCGTCAGGTTCGAAGAAGCTAACCTGGCCTCTGAAATACGCATAGGTACTTGCTCTCCCACGCCGCAATTCCCAGTAATACAACTGCCTAGGTACAAAAAAACTTTCGATAACCATATGCATATATAAATGTGACTGAAGAACTTACGAGGGTCGTTGATGGAATGCATTTGTTGTTTGGGCTCATCAGTTTAGGACTCTCCCAAGTTTAGTCAGGACCTGCTCCCATAAAGTGTCCATAACCCTTGGTTCTCGGTTCGTAATACGATAACAAAAATTCTCGGCAGCTCTCAGAGGTGAATTCAAAAGGCTGGAGCAGAACAACGTGTGTATTGGAGGAACGCAAAGGCGTCATCGTCATCATTATCATCGTGCGGCGTTAAACTGCAGGGCAAGCCCCAATGACCACTGCCTTTCTCACCATGTTGCCCGTGGAAATAGAGAATGAGTGTACAAGATGGACAGGGTGTGGACCTACACGGGTGGGAAAAGGAAAGAATGCCCTAGTAGCCAACACACGAAATACAGTCTAACTGTACAAACGCACATTGACCAATGATTTTGATTCGACAGAAAGTGACAACACGATCGTCACTCTTCACGGTTCTCTGCCATATCCTTCAGTGCTTCCAGCCACCTAATTAAGACACCTGATTTTCCTGAGTTCGCTGAACGTTTTCTCACTCCCCGTTGCCATGTTATCTGTTGACCTCCACGTGGGATCTTACACTCCCAAAAGGGAATAGAAAATGGAGCGCGATGTGGAAGACGTGTAATAGTCATACGTAACACATGCCCTAGCCAACGAAGTCTACTAAGCCGTATACACTGTGATAGAACATTCTCTGAACTAGTACCCAGTACTTGATTTCTGACCTCAGTATCGCTTAATCGGTCATTCCATCCTATCTTAACGGTACCACGCAGACATCGATGATCGGAAACCTCAAGACGACGAATATCTTCCACACGCAGACTTCAAGTTCTGCAACTATACAACAGAACTGAACGCACCGCGGCGCAGCACACAGGACCTCTCAACTTCAGTGAAATATCAGGTTGGCGCCACAAGTGCTTCAGTCCAGCGTACGCCGCTCGAGCCTTGGATATACGCGTGCTCACCTCCACTACTGTGCTCCCATTCGTCGTCGTGCTGCTGCCGAGGTGAGTGAGGCGGTCGATGACTGCCAACACCTACCCATCGAGCATCAAGCTCGGAATCGTCGACGTCCAGTCTTATAACACCAGTTTACACTTTGAAGGTGCAAAGCGCATGCCGAATGGATCTAATGCCCTCCCAAGTCCATCGAGTGCACATTGCGCACGTTCCGTGCACTCGAACAAGCAGACAAGGTCGTCTGCGTAATCCAGGTCACAAAGCTTTCCACTGTTTCCTGTTTTGACGCATAAATTCTGAGGATTTCGCAAGGCATCCTCCATTAGCTCGTCCATGAACAAGTTAAACGGGAATGGAGAAATCGGACATCTTTGTCGATCAATACTGGTCATTCCGAGCGGACTGGTTAATTCATCCTAAACCCTTACTCGGCCAGAAGTGTGAGTACACTGATCTCAGTAGAGTCACAGACTTCTGTGGCATATCTTTTTTGAAGAGCACTGAGTAGCGCTGTTCGCTAAACGGAATCGAAGGCGCTTTTCAGGCCGAGGAATACCATTATTGTCGGTCAATGGTGTGTGTGACGCGTCTCGAGTAATTGATGAAGAATAAAAATCTGGTCGATGCATTTTCGACCTGGGCGCAGTCCGGCCTGTTGTTCGCGGGTATTCATCTCGCGAGCCGGTGTCAGGCGGCACGGCAAAATCGAAGCTACTACCTTGGTGATTATCGGGAATAAGTTAATCCCAGATTGTTACTACAATCATTGCGTAGCCCCTTCTTAAAGATAGATACAATCAATGACTCACCCTATACTAAGGGAATACGCTCCTCGTTCCAAATGTCACGGAGTAAGTTGGTAAGTGATTTTTTCAACGTACCACCACCCATTTTAGAAAGAACTGGAGGGAATCCGTCTAGACCAGCCGCTTTCTCTCGCTTTGGTAATCGAATGAATGACTTCATTTCCACTTCCGATGGCGGCCTAAGTGATACCACCCAAGGAATCGCAGTTGTTGACACAGGAGTAACTACATTAGCGCGTGACCAACTAAACTGCTCCTTCAAGTATTCGGCCCAACGGTCGATCCTTTGCTGTTTGCCACGAATAGGCTCTCCATTTCTATCGCATATCGTTTCACTGACAGGGTTCGTCGTCCGCCGCTGTCGCGAATAAGTTTGAACAGTCTTTGACTGTTACCTGGAGCAGCTGCTCTTTCCATTTCTTCGGCTACCTTGAACCATCAATTTCCGCGACCCTTCTTAAGGATTTTCATAGCTTGATTTTGAAGATTCCTCCATATCTTATTCATCTCCTTACAGTTCGAGAGCTGACATATTTGCTTCATTAAACTGACCGACTTTTAAGAAATCCAGTGTCTTTCATGGACATCGTACCTAGGACCACAGGCGAAACCTGCTGCCACGTGCATCGCCTACTGGGTATGGGCCCAGTGCTCATCTACATTACTGTTTGTCGTAGAACCTAGCTCATCTGGCAATTTATGTTCATTACTGGTTCGAAATTCTGGATCACACAAACGTTGCACAGCTAATCGGGTTTGCGGTTTGCGACGATGACCATTGAGCTGGAGAGATAATCGCATTAAAACTAATGCATGGTCCGACTCTACGTACGTGGACCAGTAGGATCTGCGGTTCTGAACGGTACTGCGCACTGGTAGCTTACTGCGATATAATCAATCTGACTCAAAGTACCTGTAAAATTAGAGCACCATGTCGCTGTGCGACGAGAGCTGTGAGGGAAATTTGTGTTAAACAGGAATAACTGACCATTTTCGAAAAACTGGAGGCCTGTCCCCTTTATCCGTGCACAAATTTGCCAACTGGTGCATTAAACTAACTGGCTAGCACCACAATGTCAGAGCCTTTGCTGCTGCGAACGAGTGTGGCGAGTTCATCAAAGAACTCATCTTTATGCGTGTCAGAGCTGGAGTCTGTTGGGGCGTATGCTAAGATCACAAACAAGCTGCTCTTAACGCAGTTGTTCTAGGGCCACTTTCTCCGTTTTTCTTGATATTAAAGCGGCCTTCGACCCAGTAGACCACGCAGTTCTCTGCCGCTGCTTCTCGTTGAAGGGTGTACCAGCGAAACCTATTTCCATCGTAAAATCCCTTTATATTAATAAACGAAGCCGAGTTCGGTATTTCGGTGATCTTTCACCCGAGTTCCCCACTAGAAGTGGTGTACGTCAGGGTTGCCCACTCTCTCCTTTCCTGTTTAACTTTGTGATTGATATGGTCCTAGAGACCACACCTTTGTCAGGTGAGGATAGCAGCATTGAACTTTTTCTGGGTGGCAACGTGTCAGACCTTGAGTATGCTGACGACATAGTTCTTCTAAATGAAGATCCAGGTAAGTTGTAAGCTTGTCTAGACAGCTTGACGGATTTCATAACAATGTTCGGTGTGCGTTTTGGACCTTCAACGTCCAAGATGCTGTTGGAGGACTGGGTTGGTTCAACACCAAACCTTTCAGTGTCTGGGGTGACTATAAACGTGGTAGACAAGTTCTGTTACCTGGGTAGTGGCATTTCACCCGGAGGTTGGATATCAAGTGAGGTGTCTCTGTGTACACAGAAGGCTCGTTTGCCATTTACCAATGTGAGTTATCTGTGGCGTCGACATGAAATCCGTTTACTTGTCAAAGGCCTACTGTACGCTGCAGCAGTGAAGCCCGTTCTTCTGTATGGTTCGGAGACATGGCCACTGCGAGTGGAGGGCATACAAAGATTGTCGGGATTTGAACACTGATGTCTTCGCAGTATTGCTCTAGTCTGGTGGGAACAACGTGTGAACAATGCTGAGGTTCGGCGGAAAGTCTTAAGTTCAAGGACCAAGTCATTAGATGAAACGCTTAAGCTGACCAGGCCAAGATGGTTGGGACGTGTTAATCATGTCCCCTGACAGGATTCCTCGGCGTGTTATGTTTGCTGAAGCGGGTGCCGGTTGGAAGATGAGTAATGGTGGTCGGTCCATGACATGGAAGAAAAGTGTGAAAAGCCTGACTGGTGGACTTGGCCATGTGGGGCGTGTTAAACTTCCTGGATGGGGTCCAAGAGATCCTCCCACTCAATGGTTGGATACGTTGGGGGATATGGCTAGATGCCGCGATCAGTGGCGCTCTTGCATCCACAAACTTTCTTCATCGACTTAATTCCACTAATGAATTTCTCCTCCTACTCCTTGCGTACTCTTTTCTCCTTCATTATTTCCTCTTGAGATTGCCGCTAGGAGATGTCAACCAAAGCTACCGCACCCACTACATAGTTAATGGTTGTCTGAACAGAACAGAAAAGAACATTCTCTCGAACATCAACTGGACCCTGGAGTCTTACTGCACATAAACGGCTGTTAACCGGTATCCAGTCTAAAGGAGCAGCCTCAGCATTATCAGTCAAGACTGTTCCTACACCACGTTGATCCACAGCTCAAGCTGCATCGTCTTCTGAAGTGCGCAGGAAATACCTCGATGAGATACCAAGAGCAGTTAGTTGAATCAAACTGCTCGAATCCTGAATATGCGTTTCACTTATGCAGCAGAGACCAACCGCCAGAGAATCTGCTGTTAGCACCAGGCACGCCTGCTGGCCGGTCTGCGTGAGAGGACGCACGTTAAAGGAGCCGAGATTCACAGACTAACGAGGCTTGAGAAAATGAGTTACAAGACAGAGGATTATTCACACTATCTGACAATGAACCGTTGCGAGTATCGGGCGTGTTATCAGCGGGAGCATTATGGGTGGATAGAGGGGACGAAGAGAGGTGGTTGGGAACAGAAGACAAAGAGGGAGAGAGGGAATTCTGAGCAGGGGCCTACTTATCACTACCCCCCCCCGCTCGATGCAATGGGCAGCGTGGTTCTAATTATCCTGCGCGACGACCGACGGGACATGGAGTCCTTTGTATTCGTGCAGTTCATGGGAGATGTTGGACGAGTGCTACTAGGGTGCCCAGCCGCAAAGCAGGAGAATGATTAGGGATCTCAACCAAAGCCTTTAGTTGTAACAAGACCCTGTCCACAAGGCAGCATGGTGTGGCTGACCGCAAGCCCATTTTCTTGGGTCAGTTGTTCTTCCACCACGCAAGATTGTGCGGACGGTGTACACAGGCGGAGCAAGTGGCGCCAGGAATTCAGGTAATCGTTTAGATGAACAAATTTGTAGGTGTGTGTAAGTGTCTGTCACTTCGATAGCGCCACCGCCTCACCACGGAGTGGATGAACCCCTTGGACCTCACCCGGCGAGCTTTACTCACTCTTCCTAGCTGAGTTCACTGGTTCCGTTTTTCATCCATGTCGTGGACCAGCCACATTTGCTCGTCTTACAAAGAAGCTGACCCACTCAAGATTCAGGGATGTTATACGGTATGGTAAGTTGTCGCGACAAGTATCTTCTTTTTACTATCACGCCTATTTATTCTGCTTCATATGGTTATTTGTAGGACTCTTCCTACTGTGCATATTTCTGAGTAAAGTGCTCTCTGTTTTTTCAACCACTAACTTTGAACTTCTGGGCTCTGGTTTCCGCTGCTGACTTCCAGCGTCGTCCAGTCAAGGGCAAAAATGGAAGCATAAAGTGAAAAGGATACGCCAAATCGAAGTAATAAGCGGAAACCACGAAGACAAGGAAAGAGTTCGAATGCAACTACGCCACTGGCTGCAACACCTAGCCATATCACAACGTTGGCAACCATTTAGTAGGCGGGTTGCGTGGACCCCAACCTGGAAGTCTAACACGTCCTATTTGGCCAAGCCCGCCGGGCAAGGTTTTCATACCCTTCTGTCATGTCATAAGCTGACCACCTCGACCTACCTTCCAACCAATACCTGCCTCGGAAAAATAGCCTACGCCGAGGAAGTCTGTCAGTGGGCATACGTAACATATGTCCCAGCCACCTTAACCTGGTTAGATTCAGTACTTGATCCTATGGATGACCACCAATGGATGGTTTCCAACACCCTACATCTAACCTCACCATTGCTGATGCGGTGTTCCCACCACATTCAAGCAATGATACGAAAGCAACGATGCTCGAACACCGACAGTCTTCGCCTATCTTCTACCCTCAACGGCCATGCTTCTGAGCAATATAAAAGAACGAACCTAACTGTCGCATTGTACAAACTACCTTTTACAGACAATCGGATGTCACGCCGACGCCACAGATGACTTTGGTTGGCAAAAGCCAAAGGCACCTTCTGTATACGCGATGACACTTTATCCGATATCTGCCCACCTGCTGAGATGTGACTGCTCAGGTAACGATGTTGTGCACTGCGATTAGTTATTGTATATCTTGTTTCGATCTAACAATCATCGCATCAGAATGATAAGATTAAAGGCCCAGAGTATATGCTTCATTTGTTCAACAGAGTGAGCATATACGCTGAAGTAGATAATGTGAAAATATAGAAATGCGCATTATGGGTGTTCAGTAGTAAAAAGCACTCAGTACACCACTTTCTTCCCCGCTGTGTTTTACAATTTGGGTTACAGCAGTTGCGGATGTTTAGACTTCACGTTTTCGGAGATTGTACGATGGTACTCTTTATTGTTTTTCTGCGATCGATGATTGTAGTGTGTTATTAGGAATATGTTGATCTAACATTTCTGTGTGAACGGGGTCATCACTGTTTGTGTAGTGATCTGATATTTTATCTGTGTCTGATGCAAGAACATGTGTCATCAAGGTTACGCTGCTGCTGTTCTTTTGGAGCGAGGTTGTGAATAGAAACCGTTTCCTCGCGCCCGTCTGGCAAGACACACATGAACATACCTTGGGGTGCATCCGACGCATTCCACTTCGTCGACAGCAGGTTCATACTTCGACGAACGAACATGGCGCCTCGCAAAGACTGGTCCAGGAACAGTAAGCCAGCTTAGTAAAGAGACTCACGATGTGCATTTCTTGTTGTATCGTGGAAAACGTTTGTGTGGGATGGTGTTTGTGGGAGTGCAAAACAGGAAGCGAATGGAATGCAGTGCATCTGGGAGGACAGTTTCCTATTCGGTGATAGGCAGGAACCTAGATTTAGTGGCGAGAGAGATGCAACGCCATATGGTGCCATTTAGGTGTTCCACTTGTCCATTAGACTGTGGGTTGTATGCTGTCATCCTGCCGATCACAATTCGTCTGGCATGTGGGGAATGTTTCGGTTGTTCGCACATGGACAAAAGACCGCGGTCTGAGTGGATGAACGAAGCCATGTTAAACCTTCAAATGCCTCAGCATGGTCGGGGGTGGGTATCTCAGGCTCCGAGATGCCTACTCGTCCTGAACGGCTCTTAAAATGCTCGCAAGTGACTGTGAGTCTAACACAGCCTCTGCTGAGGAAGTTCTACTCACTGCCTTCTCGCGGCGGATGTGTTCCCACTAAAGTGAGGGGACGAAAGCAAACGTCCGGCGCTCTCCACCGGGTTGACTGACTAATAAACAGTCTAGGAGAGATGGCTAAACCCTGATTCCAAACTAACCACGAGTGGCGCATGAGGCGTACAACGGTATGCTCACCGGCATCTGTGGTGGAGAGATGCGTCGGGTACTCAGGATGTTTAGCCTCATCCGAAGGGCGAATGAACTGAGCATTCAGTCACCGGCCCCCAGTGGGTTACGGGCCCCACGTTTCGTCCCGCTGCCTTGCGGGTTAAGCTTTGGATAGCTAAAGGCTCCGGTTTTGGATCTATAAGAAAACCATCTGCTTTGGCTTGGGCAATCTGGCAGTATCGCACCCACAAACAAATCATGGACTAGGACTGTCTACCCTTTTCACCCGATTGTACCATGTTTTGTTTGGCACGCAGTCTGAAACCAGACAAGTGTTATATATATATATATATATATATATATATATATATATATATATATATATATATATATATATATATATATATATATATATATATATATATATATAGCGATGTCACAAGCGTCAGTCCTGACCACGAGGAGTGATTTTGGATCTACTGTTGAGACTACGGATCTCGACAGTTCGTGTTTCATGGATTTGTAGGACGTGGCAATTTCCTCCTACAAGGGAAATATTCGTTTATCAACTAGAAGTCGAATTTTATCCTGAGAATTTGATGTCCATTGTAACTAATGCTCGAAGAGCATAATGGCGCGCTGTAAGGACTTTGAATCTTTCGGGAGCGGTAGGTTTTGAAGAAGTTCAAGTATATCAGGATTAGGTTTATGGGCTTGTGGGGAATTTCGTATTCCAGAAGCCTAATCAGCTTTACTCCGATTGTGCTGTTACTGTTGTAAATGTCAGTCCGCATTTCTCGACAGCAGTGTAGAATCGCGATAGGTCTTTCTAAGGTTGTTCTTCATCCTCACCGCAAATAGTCGTGTTGTCCAAATATGCGGAGGTGCCTGAAAGGGATTCCGCATTGACAATCTGGTTGTTGACCCTCTGAAAGCACGAAACACCGTTGGTGACACCAGAGGGAATCCGACGGAAGTGGAACAGATTTTCACAGGCTTCAAATGCAGTGAAAGCGTTGTCTTTTTCCCGGATCGGTATTTGGTGGTAGGTATTAAAAACAGCGGAGCTGGAAATTTTTTCAATCATTTGATCGACTTTTGGTAGTAGATAGGCGTCAATGAGCGTGGTTCGGTTGACTGTCTGGCTGTGATTAATCACCATTCTGCGTTCTTGCCGCTCGTTAATAGTGACCAGTACCTGAGCGCGCCAGGGTGAGTTGGACGATTCTGTGATTTGCTCACTTATTATATGTTCGATTTCGATCTTGATGAAGCCTGCGGCGGAATGTCAGCGCGATCGGGATGCAGTTAGGTAATAAGTTGTAAAACAGAGGTGGCGAGTCAGTACGAACAGCAGTGGGGTTGCACAATGGAAAGGGTTCACTTTTGCCTCCGAAAGGGATTATTAACACTTTATACGGACGCAAGTAGTCATGACCTAAAAATACATCGGCACAGAGGTTGGGCAGAATGGAAAGTTTAAACAGAGGGTAATTAGAACTGTTGTAAGACAATGTCACAATGCAGTTTCCATGCGTGTAGGTTGTAAGACTAGTGGATGCCATGGTAATGGAAGTGCGTTACCCTTCAGTGTTCCAACACTGCTTCTGAACGACAGAACTTGATATGTAACTGTCAGAACTGTCGGTATCCATCAGAGCTTACAAGGGTACTCGGCTGGTAAAAATCCGTACTACTGCAGTGAAAAGACAGTGAGGAGCGGAAGCTGATATCGTGAAAGATAACAAAGAACTAGTTATCGACGTATTTTTGGTGTGCGATGCTGACCGACACACTTTTTGGTGATGCCCTTTTTATTACACAGTTTGCACACAGCATCTTTAGCGGGGCACTTGGAACGAGGGCGTCTGACATATCCACACGAGTAGCATCGATCAGTTGCTGCTGCTGTCGCTGGACCCGACTCAAACGAGTGAGGGCGTAATTCCTTGAGCATATCTGGATTACATGTTGAGACTGAATACGGAGAATCAGACGAATAAAATGAATGAGACTGGTGGCAGGCCATTTCCAACGAGCGAGCTTGCTCGTAGCCAGTATTGAGATCCAGCGATCTGTTTGCCAAGAGTCGTTGTCGAATGGAGTTAGGTTGCATTCCACTAACGAACGCATCGCATGTAGCGTCGTTTTGATTTTGTTCGACTTTGGTAGATCTGAAAGCACAGTTTTTTGCTAAGTTTTAGCTTTTTTAGGAACTAGTCCAGAGTTTGACCCGTTTCCCGTTTACAAGAAAACAACACGTGCCGAGCAAAAACCTCATTTTTCGGTTTTGTGTAAATTTTCTCAAGAATATCGATTGTAGTCTCGTATGTTTTGAACTCGGTAATGTGTTCGTATGCTGATGACGTGATGTAGTTAATTAGGACATTGAGCTTGTCCGAATCAGACGTTGAAGATCCATCGATGAAAGTCCTGAATGTGCGGAACCAGTGTTTCCAGACCGTTGATGACGTTTGTGACGAAGGGTGAGCATCGAAGTGTCCGGGTCGTAAAATTTTGTCCATTGTTGGACGAATAAATTGTTGTGTATGCGATTAGTTATTGTATATCTCGTTTCGACCAAACAGTCATCACGTCGGAATGAGAATATTAAAGGCCCAGAATATAGGTTTTATTTGTTGAACCAATTGAGCATATACGCTGTAGTAGAGAATATGAAAATATAGAAATGCGCACTATGAGTGGACAGTAAAATGAAGTTAGTACACCATGAAAGGCTTTGTCAAGCTGTCAAATACAGATGAATGAAAATCATTTTAGTTTGTCCTGACTGGATACGTAGTGTGTGTAATTATTATGCTCATGGTCATTTGCGCGTATAGTGGAACTTTGGACATGGTTCGCTTGACATCATAATTGAGTAGTTCTTCGATCGGTATTTTAAAGTACATCAGGTGACTGGAGAATCTTGGACACGTCAGCAAATTATATTTAGATTTACAGTTTCTTCATCAGATTTAGCTGGTCTTCTAGTGAAACACTGTCATTTTGAAAAGGATCATTAAAGATATATCACGATCCAGTGGTATCTCCCGCCCTGAATTAATCAGTTTCCTAACAGACGGGCACTTTGTTTCGCGTGACAATCCTTGCAGCAATGCCACAATTTGATTAAACTTGGCGAAATTGAAAAATGGTAGTCTGTTGGTGTTAAAAGTAAGCAGCTGTTGTGAACCACCTGGTCGCCTGGATTTCTGGACGACAACATCATTTCGTTTTTTAATTCGACCATATCTGTAACAGTGAGGGGTATAGAAATAGATGGAATATGTCTGGTAATAAGGACACTGATCGGATGTTCAAAGATACAGTAAAGCGGGCTACTATCCACACCCATTCTTCTCAATATATGCGTCATAAGGATTTGTATTCCTGTGTGTGTACCGCTGAATGAGCCAGAAACAGCTGCTTCAACAGGGAAATAACCGGGAAGTGCGGCCTCAACTCAGGTCAGACGACTGGTCCACAGTTTGTTGTCAGTTTTGGCGATCCACGATATTACAGTCCTGAATGAAATAAGTAGCTAGTTCATCAACACATATTCACAAAATTGTAGCTGCACATGGACGATCAGCACAAGATGCACCAATATGTTCACGGTACCCCCCTACCCCCAGACTGTTGTTTGAAACATGGTCGAATTACGTTGTAGTTGCCATGACATGCACCCGTTTATCGGCCTGTGGTCGTAACTGCCCTAATTGGGTGAAGGGCCTTCAGATGCCTCACTGTGGCCGAGATGGCTTTTCGTCCTGAACGCCTCTCAGAATGCTCTCAGTTGACCATGCGGAATCAAGGGGGGTGCTCCAGTACGATCGACAGTTTTGTCTGCGACACCGCCATATGTGGCTTATAGCGAAGTGGTCGATTTAGGTCCACTGTTGACTCAAAGAGGGTGGACACCATGTGGCGTGCCGGCGATTGGAGTGGCTGAATTTCGTACTGGCGAGGAACAGTTGATCATCTAAGCACGGGATCAAGAACCGTTCCCCTTTTTCTGAGCGATAGGAATCTAGCCCAAAAGAGCCTCCTAGCTACGCCTTGTTCGATGACAGCCGATTCACTCTAGCATTCAGATCTCCCCGATCATTCTGAAGCATTTAGAGGCTACGCAACAGGCAACTGTGAATGCGATTCAACTCAGCGTGTTTGTTGATCGAATTTCCTGACGAATGCCAAGCTCCCGAGGATTTTTTTCAGTATCTCATGGCTGGTTGTTCCAGAATTTGAATTTCGTCCAGACTGTGTCCTTGATCCTCGTGGACGGATATTAGGGTAATAGGACCGTGTCTTGTAGCCAGTAAGTGTTTGTGGATTCGTCTGGCAATCTCTTCGACTTTGGCCGAAGTATTATTTCTCGCAGCCCTCACATTTTACTTTGTTTATAACGTTTCTTCTTTTGTTGCTTTTAAGTTACTCTTTTATATATATATATATATATATATATATATATATATATATATATATATATATATATATCACCGATAACCCGGTGCAAGGTGCAGAGGCGTGGTGCCATGCAAAAGCATAAAACAGAAAAATAAGCGTAAAGGATTGAAAGGAAATCTCAGGAGTTCGAGCACAGTCTCTCGCAATATAACCGTCACTGAACACGACTTTGAACCATATTCGACGAGGTTTTAAGGCAGCTGTGTAGGTAATCTCAGGGTCCTCGGCCATGCAAGGGAGAGGAACTGACAGGAGCAGGTGACGCTTACAAAAGATGATAGCTTTATCGGAAATAACGAGATTCGGCCATAGGAACGTTACGTTTTACTTGAATAATAATAGAGTTACATGATCTGAAATAGAAATTGGTAAAATGTAAGATGTGTAGACAAAACGAGATAAACAAACACAACACTCATTCCGGCCGGAAAATTGGGGTTTGCAAAACGATATTTGCATCAGGGTTGTAAATATTAATGAAATCGTTTACCCAGGCCTCAATTTCGTAAGCAGTATGAACGTGTTCTCTGTTGTCGTTCTGGCCGTTCTGTGGGGTTACTTGGATGATGGGACACTGTCTGTATTATGTATGACTGTTTTCAGACTCTACATGTGGTGTTTCTCTGCTGACTGTTGTGGGGGAGTGCCGTTCGGGTGGTAATGCCAGTGTGTCTCTCGGATGAGCCGGATGACATATAGAAACATTTTTTTCTGTACCATCAGGCAGTTTTACAAGAGCATCGTATTGATTGGAGTTGATAAGGTCTACCCCATCCACCGAGGGGTCATACTTGGGGGATCGATCTATGCGTTTGAGCAACACAGGGCCATGAGTTTCCAGCCAGCTAGGTGTAGAATAACCAGTAGATGAGCTGCGGGTAAAGTAGGAGCCGTTCATGAAGGGTTGTGTTCGTTGCGGTACAGAGTAATGAATGGATGGAATGGAGTGAATCCAGAAGGACTGATTCCCATTGTGAAATTTTAGGACCTCGCTCGTAGGGCCAGGCGGATGGTCTTCCATTCAGACGTTCCATTTGACCGTAGGCTTGTAAGCTATCATCGTATGACTGATCACTGCTCTTTTGTCTCCCAAAAATTAAAAACAGTTTAGAGGACATAAATGAGGGTCCCTTGATCAAAAAGAATACAGACGGGCATTCCGAATAACGAAAACAATTGACGCAGGCAACCGATTACTTTAGAAGACGACACATTTGGACAAGCAAATGCAAATGGAAATCTGCCGTACTCGTGGATGATGGTGAGTGTATTGCGATTCCGGCTCGATGGAGGCAGTAGCCGTTTGAAGTCAATACTGAGCCATTAAAATGGTTGGATGACCTTGATAAGCTGGCATGCAGGTGGTTTGAAAAAAGTTGGTTTCATTTCATCGCGGACATTACATTTGAAAGTCACGTTTTTGACTTCTACTGAGTATGGAAAGTTCTCGGAATGCACGAAGTGAACTATACGGGTTATTCGGGGATGACAATGAATCACGGAGAGTTTACAATGTGTACATTGAAAACATTGGATTCTTGTTACAGTAAATCAGTGGAAATAGGAATAATACGCCTTTTGGTGAATAGCGTAAGGCAGACTTAGGGGATTAGCATTCACCAGCTGTTTGTAAGTGTACTAGCTATGAAAAATAGGCATAAACAGATATAATTCGTTCCTTATTGTAGTAATGTAATGTTTCATTTCGAAGTACTGCAACGTTTTACAATTATTCGGCTAATTATCGTATTAAATGTTTACTGGTCCTTCGTAATAATGCATACATATAATTCTGTTAACATTAGTTTTGAAAACACATGGGAACACAATGAACGTGACGAAAAATACGAAGGATGACTTTTGTATGCTACAAGTGTTGTTCATAGTTTGATTAAGATAATATTCCTTGGTCCCATATTTCGTTACACGAAGTTAATTTTAACTGAAACCCGGCTATCTATTTCTACTATTAAGAGGATGACTTGAGGAGGATGGTGGTCATTTATGTTAACCGCACCTGGTGCACAAGTCCGAATCTGTTTAAGCGTAGTAAGCCACATATGAATGGTTAACTGAAAAAGTGTCATTCAGTAAGAAGTAGTTCCGTCTTCAGGTAGTTCTTGTGTTCTAGGTGCTGCTTCATATTACTAAGTGAAGTACCGATTGTTTCTAAACTGAGGGCTTACAGTTCATAAAAATTTAAAAGGGTGATTAATTCAAGAAATATCTCGATGGCCAAACTCTTTTTGTTATTCACATGAATACTGCATTCTGTTGGTTTACGGTGTAATAAAACTGCACGGTGTAACTGTCAAGGGCACTTTCGAAAATTAATTATTTTTACCACAAAATCTCGTGTCCACTTTCTCTGCCAGCAAATATATTTGGCATAAATACGTGGTTAATCCTCAGCAACTTCTGATTCACGAAATATTGCAGAGGAGGTTATAAAACAGACCTATTTGTCAATACAGCAATGGCTATATCGATGAAATTAAACCCATTAACCGCTGAACATTTATTATCATAGGGTACGGTGGTTTATTCCCTTATATACTAGTCTTCAGATTACGTGTACCACGTACATTACTCCACAAAACACAATATACTGCCAATTAGAATTAAAGTTGATGTCCCTAAAAGTGTAATTCATCCTTTGGAATTCTGATGTTACATTTGGACAAAGCAAGAAACATAAAATACGGCGGATTAAGCGAATGTAAGTGAATAACATGCCGTTCTTCAGGGTAAGGGAAACACTTTCTGAAAACTGAGAAGATATCCGTGTTCCGGTGTCTGTTAGTCGCTGTGGTGATGAGGCTTACACGGGAGAGATCCCCTCTGCCTCCACAAAGAACAAACTATACTATTTGGGATCAAGCTCATCATTACTTATCGGAATGTGGCCCATGTACAAACAGGTCCCTTGCAATCTTTCTTCCTCACGTACTGTGGTAAACACAGCTGCGATTTTATTACGGCGCACTTATTTTTCTAATTGTCTCATATTCCCATTTGTAGCAGGCAGCTTCATACGTGTATTATCCTGATAAAGCACGATCATATGATCTAAATAAGCAGTTTATCATCTAATCTGTGCGTAGTTGCAAAGTTCCAATTTACGTTGGTCTACCCGCATACGACGACGTATCTGAATAACATGAGCACCACAGCACATGCTGCATACTTACAGTTTATCCTCCAGTTTTACCATAGCAACTACACATCTATTTATTTTGCCCATGTTATTGTTTCGCAAAAGGTCACCAATTGGCAACACTGGAATGGATTATTTCAATACTTGAAACAATTCCGTCATTCATCCCGCTAATCGCCGAATTATTCCATTCAACATGCCTTTCGCGTACAAGCTCTTTTACTGCCTATTTTAATACCCCTATAGTAGCAAGTTCGTAAATACAATAATTTGCACGCTATTGGAACTAAAGGGACAGTTACGCTTAAATCTATTGCGCCGCTATGCACCGCACTGTGTTGACGACAGCACCGCCTATGCGTGCAGTGTTCGTTTGCTAGTGCCTGATCCAGTGTTACGCAAACTTTTTTGTGTGACGACACACCCACAGCATACGAGCATGAATATTTTCTAAAAATAATTTATATAGGTAATCCGAGGGATATTTTTATTCAAAGGAAGCAAGAAAATTCATTTCAATGGGATTTGTGAGCATGTTTTTGAGAACAAATTTTCGCCAATCTTGGCTCAAAGTTTGACAGGCAGACGCGCATTTCCACATCCAGTGTTTTGTTCCGTCCCACCAACTCTAGTGAGAACCCGGCACCCCCTCAGAATCATTCCGTTTATCAGCACAAAACAGAATATATAGGTTGCTGTCACATTCGCCCACTCGTTCCACACAATGCATTGGTGCGACTGGTTTAGGCGACCACACCTAAGGCTTGAACGCCACTGGCGGGATTCGTCTCGTGTATCGATTGGCGCCATCGATCGGCTGTTCTGTAACTCGTGTTTTCGTGGACTCGGTAGGGGCTGGTACTGACGCACTGTCTACCAGTGAAATTAAACCGTCCATCGAACGATGTGTCAGGCCATGCCCTCACATCCAGCATCTGTAGTCGTTCGCGCTTCTTGGATTTGGTTTCCGTCAAAGTTGAAAATCCAAAGTCGCAGAGGTATGAAGAGCTGAAGGGCAACAAGTGCTTTTTCATTTAATTCTGGATATTGGCTTCGAAGTGGGATCCAGAAGGTGACAATTCTTGCTCGGCGGATGAAGCCCTGTAAATCAGATCATTCTTCAAGTCAGTGAGGCTTTCTCCTTCTGCTTTTGGCATGAAACCGTTATAAAAATCCACGAAACGAATAATTACCCATTCAGTTTACTTCACATTCAATTATGGAAAATGCATTGAAAATTCCAGGGCAAGAGTTTGAAGCGTCTCTTGAATTTCCCGTGAAATTTTGATTCTGTCAGGAGATGAGTTGACTCCCGGTAAGAAATCAAAAATGCAGCTTGTCTTCGAATGCCTATAGTTTTCCAAAGATGGTGATAATGTTTTCCTTTGCTCCTTGAAGGCTCAAATTCGGGGTTCAATTTATCAAAAATGTCGTTCATAAAAGATACTTGTAGCCACCAAACGTCGTTACGCAGGAACTCAAAATCATTAGTATCTTCAGCCGCAAAGTATGAAATGACTTCGAATCGTAAAAATGTAATGCGAGCGAGAACTTTGCTTTCGGAAAGCCATTGAACGTCGGTATGCAATAGCAAATATTTGCAGTCGGATTCCGCAGCCTCGCATTCAGTATATACTGATTTTCAAAATTCCAGCAAATTTTCATCGAATCACAAAAAAGGTAGCAATTTCAAATACTTCCCAAATGCTTTGCGGCACGTTTGAAATTTACTCGCGGCACACCATTTGCGTAGCACCGGCCCAATCCAGCAGCGCGTTGCATAGGTGCGTCAATCATGCGTCAGTTGTGCAACACGTGTCATTGGTCGTAGCGGTTGTCAACACCTCAATGTTTTTTTCTCACACCACAACAACCAACCAGGTTGCCTTGTAGTCAATCCGGATGAAATCCCGATGCGTACCCAAATTTTAACGGTTCAAATTACCCGCTTTATGCTAGCAGAGTGCTTCCGTCAAAAGTGGAAGCATACGAGCAGCGAGAGAAAGCGTCAGCAACTTGATTTTCCTTTCTGGCTCTGTAGATTGTCGTAGTGGTATGCAGACAACCCCAGCCACCATCTCTGGATCTTATCACTTTTGATCTTGCTGTTTTGTTTCCTATCATACATGAAGGCGACGGGTCGTTGACCGGTGATTAGTTTGAAATGAGTACCAAGAAGAAACTACCGCCACTTCAGAACACCTTCGACGATTGTGCAAACCTCTTTCTCGATGGTAGAACAATGTCGTTCGCTAGGAGTCAGTGTACGGGAGAAACAGGCTATTGGTTCGTTGTTCTAACTCAATGAATTGGCTATAGTCATACCGGGTGCGTCCGTTTTGATAACCAGCGGAACATTATGGCCCACTGTCACAATCATTGCTATTTCTAATGCTATTTTCAGATGCTCAAACGTTTTTCTCACATGCGACGGTAGGGGGAAGATTTTGTTAGGGACGAGGGGGCTGATTTCGTCAGACGTTTGGTATCCATTCTGAGTAATAAGTAGACATACCTACCACGCGTCGTAATGAATCCACGTCGGTCAGGGGCGAGACATCACGCAAAGGTTTCATTCGTCCAGGATCCAGTTTGATTACGTCTTGTGTCATGTGTTAACCTTGGAGTCGGATTTCCGAAGTAGCTGTGACGAACTTCGCGTCATTGAGTTATACCGTATTTGACGGCAGCTTTCAGGAAGCATTCGAGGTTCCAGTCGTGACCAGTACTTGTCAAATCGTACACAGTTACATTATCAGCGTAGGCGACAGTGCCCTCCAAATTCGTTTTCAGGATTTAGTTGATGGTGCACTGAAACAGACCAAGATATTGGTGACCCCATTGGGTATTTGACAGGACTGAAGAGGATCGCCTGTGGCTTGGAAAGCCGTATAGAGCTTTTCACGTTCCGCGACTGGGATCTGTTCATAAGCACTTTTGAGATCTAGGATGGTGTTAACAGTGCGACGGGCGATGTTCTACACCGTACTGTTTCTACGTGGTACTGGATACGCATCCAGTTGCGTAAACCGGTTGATCGTCTGACTATGATCAATGACCATTCTCATCTTATGATTTGCATTTTTAGCAACCAAAACTTGGGCTCTCTACGGAGGGTTGGATAGCTCGATTATGTCATCGTTCGAGAGGTGTTGTACCTCCACCTTAACGAAGCGTTTGTCCTCGAAGAAGTGCCTGCGGGAATTGGTGACAACAGGCTTACAGACGGGAGACAGATGAGCGATCATGGAGGAGACTGGATTTTAGCGGCAGATAGTCCGCACAGTAAGAAAGTGCCGAATGGTATTTCGAAAATTTCATTTTTGAGGAAATCATGAGCAAGTAGAACGTCAGCGCCTAGATTCTGCATGACTGACAGTTTGACGTTTTCGTAGACTACACCTTGATGGCAAATTGTTACACTGCAGAATCCAGAGCTGACAAAGGACAGTGACGTCGTCGCCATAGTGATTTACAATTCACAAGGATGAACCGAACGACTAAACGAATCGATGACCTTTTGAGATGTATAGCTATCGAAGCTACCCGTACCAATGAGGGGTTGTATTGTGACGTTATTCACACGAATTTCTTTTGTTACACGTGACTGACAAGCTGAGGCGGCGGCTGCTACGACAAAGGATAACAGGTAATTAAAAGAAAAGGTAATAGATGAAGGGGCCGGTTTTGATTTGCACACGTTTAAAATGACCTGTTTTACAGCAAGCCTTGCAAACAACTATTCAGGCGGGGCATTGGGTGCGGGAGTAACGGGCGTAACCACAGAAGTAACGTGTGGCTTTAGGTAAAGCCGATGTTATCGGCTCGGGTTTAGTTGTTGGGGTAAATGGTCAAGCCGTTTGGAGCGTTTGCTTACTACCGCGGGAGTCAAAGGTTCAAATCCCCGCCATCGCCGGTCACCTAGGTGGTAGAGCGCAATCCCCACCGTCGTCCGGCTCGTCACCACACCTGACCTATTGGGACCCTGCGTTTCAGGGTCTGGTTGCCGGTTACCACTAATAGTTCAGCGGGCGTTTGTGGCTACGGGGTATACCCCTTCCATTGCACTCATGCGCAAGCATGCAATAAAAAAGGTTGTAAACCGAGCGTGACAGTCAGAGGGGTCGCGGATGCACAAAGAACGTTTTCAGCCCCATGTGACTTTGACTGCTTTTGAGCTGACTCCAGTGATCTAGCCACCTAGTAAGTAGCTCTAAACGTCAGGGCTGGTGGTTCTAACAATCTAGTTCGCAAGTATTAGACTACAGTCCAGTGATTTGTCGCGCATACCGCCGTTACAATACTCTTCGGCGGACACCGAGTGGGAGTCGCACTCCTTTGCCAATAACTTGATAAGTTGAACGTACTGATCAATGCTTTGGCCGCAGTCTTGTTCACATGTAACGAGAAGATACTGGGCGAAGGCAACACTCTAGGCGAGTGTAAAAGGACTGGAGGAGTAAAATGGCACTTTCAAAGGTTTCGCACTCTAAAATATGCTCGTAAACTGACGGCGAAAAGAAGCTGAAGAGCATATCAAGGTTGATGGATTCATCTGATTGCACTCGTTTCAGAAGCATCGAGAGTACGGAACCAGTAGGTTCACTGCTAAGAAACATCCGGAGCATTGATGTCGGTGTCGAAGTAGTCTGTTCGTAGATAACAGTCCACGATTTCATTAGTCAAATAAATTGATACGTACGATTCGCAACGGACGATTATAGCTTAAACAGAAAAAAACAAGAGCTGGCGATAGGAACGTTACTTTTTACTTCAGTAATCTGGAATAGAATTTGGTACAAGGTGAGATATGTAAACAAAAATAAGGTAAACTGAACGACAGAAAATCGTGGTGTCAGCACTGGTAGATCGGTGCCATCTCACGGCTTAGCCTCCACGCCGTCGTTTCCAGCCTAACTCAGGCTCGGCCATCAGAGCATGACGGGAAAATCGATGGTTAGGTGTACGTAGCATACACCGTAGCCAGCGAAGCCAGGAGTGATATTTTAGTACTCATTGTTTATGCGTCACGCCCGGTTTCGTAGATGAACACTCGAATTGTGGAATCGCTCATTTGCTGTTGCCACCAAACAAGCGAGATACCCCTCAGCCATCGATGATCACTTGCGGACAGCCGGTAGACATCGTCCGCTCAAACAGGCCAGGTCTCACAAGTGCGTAGCACACTACGTACAGCAGTGTTGTACACTCCACCTCTCACTCGGAGAGAGATATCACACCGTCTCCACACACACGCAATTTGCAGAACACCGCCTGACCCTTCACTACTTGGTTGTCCACATCGTTTTCAATCCACCTGTCAGACGTTATGCGGGGTAAGTGCGGAGATAGACTCCTGCCAGTCTTGTAGAAGCACTTTACACTTGGAGGATGAAAAGCACATTCCGTGCCGCAATATAAAAGAAGCGAGTTTGTCTAGAACGCACTGTGCCATCGTCGCCAACCAACGCGATGTTATCTGTACAGTCTAAGTCTGCTATCAGGTAGGAGCTCAACGCCTTCGTTCGTTTGATTTTCTTATGCCTATCTCAGGATGTAGTCGATCACAAAATTGAACAGTAAGTGTGAGAGTGGACAGTCTTGACGCACGCCGCTTCCAACTATGAAGTAAGGTAACGATGAGCCATATGCTTGTACTCCGCGTGAAGATTGATAATATAGCATTTTTATGATTTTGACGTGCTTGTATGGTGAGGCAATTCCAGAGGGCCGTCCTATCAACGGAATCAGAAGCTGCTCGGATATCCAAGAATATGATTACCGTCGGTCTACAATATGTGTGACGGAGCTCAAGTACCTGACGGATGGTGAACCTTTGGTCGATCCATCCGCGGTTGGTACGAAAGCCAGACTGTTCATCATGGACCTGTTGTTCGCGCACTGGTGATAGGCTACGGAGGTTTATTGAGGAAACAGCTTCGACGTAACTGAGATCAAACTAGTCCCTCGATGACTGGAACAAGCCTTTCTAGCCAGTTTCTTGTATAAAGCGTATACAGTTCCAACTTTGTGGAACACATTTGGTAGACAAGTTGGTGAGCGCTTTGGAGAGGGGCATACCACCATTTTGAAGATTGCCAAAGTTCGTCAAAGTGGGGTTTTTATTGCGTATCAGGAGGTGGAGTGCACGGTCGACTTCTTCGGTGAATGGGACAGTATAAACCTTCCTAGGGCGTATGGGGTGTTTCAGAGAAGCAGCACTTCGGAGTTGGCAGACTGTCGTGTCCCTTGGGGCATCTCCATCTTCTTGGTTTCTATTATTCATCCAGCTCTCACTCGTAGCTACACAAAGGTGAAGCATGTATCAGCGGCCACGGTCCGGCAAACCGCTTAACAGGTGGACAAAACCAGGTTGGAGGTAAACAAGGTCTAAAAACCTCGGCGATATAACGTTCGACATGGTAGAACAGATCTTCCTAAATGGGTGGACGAGATCTACTGATCCAAAGGCTACAAAGGAAAACTGTCCAGCCAACCCGGACCGGTATTCCGGAAGAGGCGAATGAGCCGCACAACAGGCCACCAGCTCCTCTGGAAACATGCTGTTGTCTTGCAGGTTGCACTTGGGTGTGGAAAGGCTAAAGGTGCATCCTCGAACGAGAGGGTTGGATGAGGGACCATCTACGTACTTCCCACACCGGACTGGGTGAACGAGTAACACAACAGTCCGGAGCGGTGCTGGGGACACCGCCTTGTACCATATTTCCGTGTATCTCTACGAATAATTTTGAAATCATGCACTCTGCTCACGCTACGGCGTTCCCGGCAAGCGACGCTCCTCGTGCTCCAGCGGTCGAGGCATCAAGACAACAAGCTGGAATACCCAACTGCAGAAAACCGACCTATGTAGCTTGTTTGACTGTACTTACTTACTTTTACTTTTACACGATTTTCTCCTGCCATAAGATAAGTCGGCTCCATGGATATCGCGGATCATCACCGACCATGCGCGGCGGTTAGCTGCGGGCTGAGTAAGGCAGGCCGTTGATCATATGTTGTCCGCGACGCTCTACCTCTTTCTCGACGGTGCTAAACCACGTTTTTGGTTGACCACCAAGGCGACAGCACCATCGTTAACGTGATACAGAACGGAATGTTTGTCTGGACAGTTCTGTGTCGGGTCGCCGGAGTATTTGGCCGAACCACTGCAGGCCGCGGCTTTGAGGAAGAACGAAGAGTTTTTCAATGTCACAGGATCACTCTGTTATTTCGTCGTTTGATAGCATTTTCTGTTAGTTTGCACGAAGAATTCGGTGGGTCGGATAGTGCCACAGGAAACATGGATTTCCGTCCGGATGCTAATTTTGCTCCGACATCCTAGCACACACCGAAGGTGAAGAAACGCATTCCGCGCACTACCAACCCCTGACAGAAATTCGTCCTTCGCCTGACCATTCGGAATCAGAGTTCACGCGAGATATCCCACGGATGGTACATTCTCGATCGCCTGAACATTGATGGACCACTGCTAAGCTGACGGCCCTGGGCAAGTCGACAGAGCCTTTGTTTTCGCTGAACTGACTTCCAGATCAATATTCTCCGAGAGGTAATCGAGTCGGTCCAGTACTGGCTGAAGTGTTGCAGGAGGATTTCCCAGCTTGGCAACATCACCTGCAAACTCCAGGTCCGAGATGTGCACCGTTGGACCTAGTTGGACACCGGGGTAATCAGCCAAGGCTTTGTTCATTATCCAGTCTACTGCATAGTTGAACCAAACTGGTGAGAGAGGGCATCCCTGTCTAACTCCGGAATTGACTGCGAACGTTGAAGATTCTTCGTCATACACTCGGACGCGTGCGCTAGTGGAGGCATAGCAAACACTCAGGGTCCTTGAGAGTTTGACAGGAATACCGTCAGGTGCTGGGTAAACTTTGCGTACACTAGAATATACCCAAAAGGCATTCACGATTAACCGAGTCAAAGGAAGCCCGGAAATCAATGAAGTGGGCTATTCTTGGCTGCTGGAACTCGTAGCGGTGTTCCAGTACTCGATGCAGTGTGGAACTTTGGCCCACACAACCTCTGCCACGGCGGAAACCCCCTTGGTGTGGTCGAGTGCGTGAGTCTCTCGCAACTGAGAAGCGATTGAGTAGTAGTACACAGAAAATCTTGGCAGCGAAGTCAGTTAAACTGATCCCCTCGCACACTGTCTTGTCTCTTTTCTTGGGAATGAGTAACAGAATAGAGGCACCCCAGTCCGTTGGAATGCCCCTGCTTCCCATATAGATCGGAACATCACGCGGAGTCTGTCTATCAGTGATGATAAACAGGTCTTATACACTCCTCGTGGTATGCTATTCTATCGAACAGCTTTCCAGTTTTTCAGCTGGTTGATGACCCTGGCGATTCCCGTCATACTTGGTGGCTCGCAGCTGACATCTTACATCTTTACACTCGGAGAGAGTGGAAGATCTACTGTGAGATCGTAAAGTCGGTTGAGAAGCCGGTCAAAACAATCTACTCAGCGTTCAATTTTTTCCCTCTGTTCGGGGATAATCTGGCCTGCTGCATCACAAGACGGATTCAGGCCTACATCGCCCATTCGAAGCGCTCCTAATGAGTTGGGATAATTTGTCAAAGTCATCAGTACCGAAAGCTGTCTCCATCTTCTCTGCCATTTCGATCCAGTACCTCTTACGATCGGCTCTAGCCGAGCGCGAAGCCTCTCGCTGTAGTCTTCGGTGTTCAGTGCTTCCCACTACTCGGGCTTCCTGGACCTTGGGTGATAGTTCCAAGGTGGTCACTGAGATCCAGTCTTATAGACGTTTTCCAGTTACCTTAGCTCCTTCCAAGCGACCTCTTTCACCACCGACTTAATCACCTTCCATTGTTCTTCCACCGAGGACTCGTCCGCACTGTACGAACGTTAATATAAGTGGGCAACCAAAGACTCGCAATGAGGACACTGCAGAAATACAGCATAGGCATATCTTGTCTCTCAGAAGCCCGCACACCTAACCCTGGAACTCGGTGCATGAAAGTTTCAGAAGGGGCAACTTACTGGCTTCATCATTAGCGACCTGACAGACAACTACGTGCGACACGATATTGCATTCGTTAATAAGAACAAAGCCGTCAGCGTGATGGTGGCTTGGGAGCAGATTTCAGCAAGACTTGCTTTGGCATATTTCAAAGGCTCCTGGCGAGACTCGACTGTGATTACGGTCTATGTTGTGGCCAACGCGGAGGACAGCGAGATAAAAGATTAATTCTACTGCAGTCTCCAAGTGTTTATCAATCAGGTCCACAGAAGTGACATTCTGTTCTTCCCCGGAGACTCGCACAGGTCCGTTGGATTCGTCAACGCTGCACGTCCTGGGATAATTTGGCCTTAGTCGACGCTGTGAGAATGACATTCGTCTGGTCAATTTTGTAGACTCCAACAGGATGGTAGTTTGCAACACCCTAAAAAGCACTTACTGATGTGGTACTCCAACGACTGTAGCACTTCGCATCGAATCGACCCTATCCTAGCGAGGCCCTGTTGGGCTTCGTGTGCGGAAGACTGTCAAGTGCATCAATGCGCAGCGACGGGAAACGCAAACGATGCGGACCACTTTCTTGTTCGTGCATGCTTCAGAACCCGTCTATCCACGAGCTTTAAGGACTCTCTACCGACTCGAATAAAAGTCGCAGCCCTGGAGATGCCAAGCGCAGTTGAATTCAATCACCATATAATTATCCACATTGACCAAAGTAACACCGGATTCAACTCCAGCAGAAGATCAGCGGATGATAATCAAATCAACTATTAGAGAAACTGCCCTAAAAGAACTAGGAAAAGCTAAAAGACTGAATCTCTGGTGGCACACTTCAACTGTTGGCTGAAACACAACAAGCCAGGATATCAGGATGTGGTGGACGCCACAGATTGCAACACGAGACCTCGCCCTCGGCTACGGCTGATCGTAAGCCGTATTGGATGGGAGTAGCCGAAAAGGTGGAAATTGCAGCAGGAATCGGTGACTTCGGTAAGCTATTCTGCCTCATTCGCAACACGTCGGGTTGGCGCCGTAAGCATGAGTCGCTGTTGTGCCACAAAAGCGGCCACTTTATCACTGAGCTGAAGAAATAGAGCGGTGGATAGAGCACTTCGGTCAGTTGCCCAACTGACCATCAGACCGTACCGCAGCCCGACAACCCCCAATTCTTGCAGAGCCGCACGATGTCAATTGCGATGCGAGAAGCACAACTGAAATCGCCAGTCACCAGCCAGCTGAAGAACAAAAAAAGCTGCTGGAGAAGACGGCATTCCGTCTGAAGTCTACAAGTGTTGCCTGTCGTCACTAACTGGCAGATCCCAAACCTCACTTGGGTGCATATAGCGGGAAGAGATCTTTCCCATTGACTGGGGTACATCTTTTTTGTTGCCCATCCCAAAGAAACGGTGCAAATCTATGTGCGAGAACTATAGAAGGATCAGTCTGATCGACGTAGCTGTAAAGATTTTTTCTGCCTGCTGCTACTCAACCAATCCTCTGTTGAGCGAGACTACCTCACCCGACCAAACTAAGGGGGTTTCCGCCGTCGTAGAGGCTGCTTGGACCAAATTTTCACACTATGTCGAGTACTGGAAAACCTCTACACGTTCCAGCAGCCGACATTACCCAGTTTCGTCGAATTTCGGATCGCTTTCGATTCAGTTAACTGGGAGTGTCTCTGGGCAATAATGGAATTCAACGAGATGCCCGATAAAGTCGCAAGGCTTCTGAAAGGATACAATTCGTCTACTGGGGCGTGAGTCTGAATGTATGGTAAACAGTCACATGAGTTCACACTCACCACTGGCGTCCGACAGGGCTGCCTTCTTTCACCGGTACTTTTCGAATATGCGATCTACTGGACAACGAAACAGGCACTGACTAACTATCCCGGCATCCAACTCCGTCAGATGTACATCTTGGACCTAGAGTTTGCGCTGACACTGTTGTGCTAGCGGACTCTTCCGCTAAGCTTCAACCCGTCCTCCATCGAATCAATTTCTTCTCAAAGTCCATCGGGCTAGAAGTAAACACTACGAAAACCAAAAATGTGTCAACTTGTCGAGGGCCATCAATGACTAACTGGGTGAGTGTTTTCCAACATTCAAATATCTAGGCTCTACACTGCTTCCGAACGGTCAGGCAAAGAATAAAGTAATACTGCAAGTAGACAACGTCTGGGAAGCATTTCTCCAGCTAGGACGGGCGTTGTGGACCCGCAGAGAAATTGACCTTCAGACTAAGGTGTGTGTCTACCGCGTCACTATACGCCCCGTACTCAGCTGCTGCTGAGAAACCTGGCCACTGGGAGCCGAGGATACTGGAAAGCTGGGAGTATCTGATCACTGGTTCCTGAGATGTATTTCAAAGACAAATTGGCACGACAGAGTATCCAAAGACGAAGTTAGGAAACTGTGCCGCGAAACTGACGAACTCTCTGACTTTCTCCAATGTCGTCGACTGTAGTGGATGAGTTGTATGCTACGGCGACCCGAGACGGGACTAACCAATCAAACACTCCGTCCCAAACCCTGCCCTTGATGGCGCTGTCGCCGTGCTGGCCAGCTCAAAACTCGGATTAACGCTGCCGTGAAGGATGTAGAGCGGCTAGTCTTACCGTCCATCTATGGTGCCTGCCAATGGAAGAAAACTGCATGGCGATCCGCACCGAACTCGCTTCCGACTGCCACGCGTGGCCAGCTATCATACGACATAACAACAAAGCCTATTCATCCTCTACTAACAAAAAACAGGTAAAAATGAAGTAAGTATGAACTGGTTCGAACGAGCTACTGCGTGGAGGCGCTGAATGCGAATCTAACTGTTCTTCAAAGTGTTCTACTCATTGGTTCATGCGCCGTGAAAGCTGATGGATTGATTGACCGTATACCTCGCAAATAATTTTTCTCACTCCAAGCTTTTTGGTCCTTGTGAACTGGATTATTTAGAAAAGTCCCTGGGCACTGCCGGTGGCAGCGACTTGTTCCATTTCGGCAGCGCGTCTGGATCACGGTTCTCTCGGTATCTTTTCAAGCTTGTAATAAACCTTCATGAATGGGCGCGGAAACTGTGGTTTTCACCTCCGGCGGCCGTCTAACAATTCAAGAGAACTTGATGAGATCTAGTGCGTGGCCGAATGCCGTGCAACCAATCCACAATATGTGGTACTTTCTACTTTTATGACCTCTTGGATGTGCGGCCAGCGACCTTACGAATCACCGTGTGTGGCTACGTAGCTGGGCAGTAGGCTCATTCTGATAGCTCTCCCAGATCGAGGTCCAGCAAAGCTGATAACAAGTCCATCCGCTGAAGGTGAAATTCGACTTGGGGTAAAACCGTAATATGAAGTCGGCATAAACGAGGGCGGAAAAGCGTCTAGAAGTATGCTCAAGTGTAACAATTAGGAAAGGTACCGATTCATTTTCTTCTACTTCTATCGTGAATTTTAGATTCAGATGCGACTCATGCACACTATATTCGCGCGGTACTAGGCAAAAATATCATCAGCGTATCTTCTATGTAATGACAAGCAGCTGACAGCGGGTGTCGATGTATCTCGAGTCCACACGTCCGCTCGACTGTGAATCCGTTTCACTCGCGATAAACTGAAACGTCGCCTGATTACGCGCATGTGCGACAACGTTGTTTTATAGTACAATGTGGATAAAAACTGTGTCGAATTCCGCAACTTACTACTCAAAACATTGTTAGTGGACAGAGTGAAGCAAATACCACAAAGTAAACAATAAAGTCAATTACAAAAGTGCACGCGAAAATCGGATGATAGAGAAGCAGATTAGCGGGCTTGACCGGTATTTAATGTTGAATAATGGCTCTAGGCTCCACACTAACCTTCAACGAAGAGTTCATGGGTGATATGTCCCTTATAAGAATATGGGGTACTAATGAAGATGAAGTGTGATAAGGCCAGTGGTCCAGACGGGTTTTCGCCAAGGGTGCCAACTGAGTTTGCTCTCACTTCATCCAGCGTTAACATGTTTACACAGTATGTTTACTGGAAGTGGATTAAACCCGGGAAGAGGGGTGGAATATCTATATATGCTTCTGAAAACGGCAGCACCACTTAGATTTTAATATCCAGCGAAAAAATGCGTTTGATTGTTCGCTTGAGATGAAGATGACCGATAACGAGATTTGCTAAGGAAGGTTCAAAATTTGTTCATTTTACCGTGTAGCGATCGCATAAAGTTACTGACGTATTCCTTTCACACTTTCAGTGATATATAAACCAATATGGACACGCCCGTTGTGAATATATATCGTGCAATCTAATACTCTGGACTTGTGTGTTCAAAGACTTCTATTGCATCGAACGTCCTCTGAAATGAGAAAAATTGCTCCAGTCAGCTTGACTATCGTCACCTGAGTGTCCCATCGAATGTAATTATGTCATACACTCAAACGCCACATTCACCTGAGGACGGCAGTGTGACGTGGCCCATATGGATCGCCACCGAATGAAGCCATCGCTCTTTTGTTGTTTTCCACTTATGACAACGTAATTTATCAGAGTCGTTTGAACCATTACTGGTCATGGGCTCAGTTGGAACAAACATGCCACTCGGTTGTGCGAAGGCTACAGGAGCACCGAAGAAAAAAGCCAGGTAATTTCCCGCAATCATTACCTTGCTGTGAACATGGCGACCGAGTTGTACAACAGTCTGGAATACCCCAACTGGTCTGTATGAGAACCATTTTCAGACTCGACTTTTCTCTCACGAACTGTGGCAAACAATCTCATATCACACGCCCCTCGTTCACGTAGTCATTATCCTACGGGAGTACTGGCAGTTGGTATAGTGTACTCAGGATTAACGGGCACACCCCGGTTGTTTCGTATTTCTATTTTGGCTACTGGTAATGATAGCAACAGTTAGTGTTCGAGTTTTTCCTGCGTTTGCTGAAATATCCGTTGGATTGTCTACAATAAATCGGTACCTATGACTTATTACTTCAAAATGGAAAATTGTAACTACGAAGTGATTACACAAAGATACTGCCTCATTCCTATGACCCTCTTAGTGTTATTTCTACGAATGTGCTCATTTCTTGCGATTGAATCCTCAAGTAATGCCATGGTCGATTTCTTAGAAAACGATGTGGCAAACACAGATCACTCTTTTCGGTACTTCACATCAGGCCAATACAGCACACGTAAGGGGTTTCGCAAAATTAGTAAGTAGTCCAGTGTTCACAGTAGCAACTGTCAGGCTGACGACAGTGGCTTTACGTGGGCAATTCCGTCATTGGTTTCGCCCATTGCGTGTGTCTGTCTCACTATCTTGCCGACCTTTGGCCAAGGAAGAAGCAATGCCTTGACAAACTGTTTTTGCGAACACAAGATTGGTTCATGCAACCCGATCCCGATCACTTCGGCTGTGGATAGGATTCGTTGTCTGACCCCTTTGAAGCGGCTCTGACACTTGATAGATAACCCTGAACGCATCGTTTCGTGTTAGCTGGTGGCCCGTGTCGATCGCATGGGCCAAGAACACACTGGTTACGGTCTTGTGGATTCCTTTCGCTAGCCAACTAGGGCAACGCTCTTGAACTTGCTCAGACAGATGCCTAGTTGTCCCTCCCACGTATTCCGCTCAACAGGAACATGATTGAGTATACGCGAAATGGCTTGATAGTCCGGCTTTGAGTTCCAAGTGCAAGTATGGACTGGTGTTCAACGAGATCCTAAGTTTCGCAGCTATAATTCCATTTTCTGTCTCTTGCGATAGTCTACGGTTCAGCGTTTCAGATGCCAGGTCCCCTTTGAATTTCATGTTTATATACAGGGACTATTTCGGGACATTTGAGTATTTAGGCCGGGAAGCAGTGTCTACATGTTGTCGTGGGAAATCCTCTGGATATACGTTTTCTCGCATTGCATTGCGTATCGTTTCTATCGCCTCTGGGAGTTTCTTTTCAGAGCACACCTGACGCGCTCTGTACATAAGACATCGTTCTGATGTATTTGTACGAAACTCTTAAAATGAGTATACTGTCCCAGGTTGGTTTGTCTCAGGTGTTCCGCTCGATCGATCCATCTGAGTATCTTTTCAGAGGAACATTTAAGAAAGGTACCGATTCATTTTCTTCTACTTCTATCGTGAATTTTAGATTCAGATGCGACTCATGCACACTATATTCGCGCGGTACTAGGCAAAAATATCATCAGCGTATCTTCTATGTAATGACAAGCAGCTGACAGCGGGTGTCGATGTATCTCGAGTCCACACGTCCGCTCGACTGTGAATCCATTTCACTCGCGATAAACTGAAACGTCGCCTGATTACGCGCATGTGCGACAACGTTGTTTTATAGTACAATGTGGATAAAAACTGTGTCGAATTCCGCAACTTACTACTCAAAACATTGTTAGTGGACAGAGTGAAGCAAATACCACAAAGTAAACAATAAAGTCAATTACAAAAGTGCACGCGAAAATCGGATGATAGAGAAGCAGATTAGCGGGCTTGACCGGTATTTAATGTTGAATAATGGCTCTAGGCTCCACACTAACCTTCAACGAAGAGTTCATGGGTGATATGTCCCTTATAAGAATATGGGGTACTAATGAAGATGAAGTGTGATAAGGCCAGTGGTCCAGACGGGTTTTCGCCAAGGGTGCCAACTGAGTTTGCTCTCACTTCATCCAGCGTTAACATGTTTACACAGTATGTTTACTGGAAGTGGATTAAACCCGGGAAGAGGGGTGGAATATCTATATATGCTTCTGAAAACGGCAGCACCACTTAGATTTTAATATCCAGCGAAAAAATGCGTTTGATTGTTCGCTTGAGATGAAGATGACCGATAACGAGATTTGCTAAGGAAGGTTCAAAATTTGTTCATTTTACCGTGTAGCGATCGCATAAAGTTACTGACGTATTCCTTTCACACTTTCAGTGATATATAAACCAATATGGACACGCCCGTTGTGAATATATATCGTGCAATCTAATACTCTGGACTTGTGTGTTCAAAGACTTCTATTGCATCGAACGTCCTCTGAAATGAGAAAAATTGCTCCAGTCAGCTTGACTATCGTCACCTGAGTGTCCCATCGAATGTAATTATGTCATACACTCAAACGCCACATTCACCTGAGGACGGCAGTGTGACGTGGCCCATATGGATCGCCACCGAATGAAGCCATCGCTCTTTTGTTGTTTTCCACTTATGACAACGTAATTTATCAGAGTCGTTTGAACCATTACTGGTCATGGGCTCAGTTGGAACAAACATGCCACTCGGTTGTGCGAAGGCTACAGGAGCACCGAAGAAAAAAGCCAGGTAATTTCCCGCAATCATTACCTTGCTGTGAACATGGCGACCGAGTTGTACAACAGTCTGGAATACCCCAACTGGTCTGTATGAGAACCATTTTCAGACTCGACTTTTCTCTCACGAACTGTGGCAAACAATCTCATATCACACGCCCCTCGTTCACGTAGTCATTATCCTACGGGAGTACTGGCAGTTGGTATAGTGTACTCAGGATTAACGGGCACACCCCGGTTGTTTCGTATTTCTATTTTGGCTACTGGTAATGATAGCAACAGTTAGTGTTCGAGTTTTTCCTGCGTTTGCTGAAATATCCGTTGGATTGTCTACAATAAATCGGTACCTATGACTTATTACTTCAAAATGGAAAATTGTAACTACGAAGTGATTACACAAAGATACTGCCTCATTCCTATGACCCTCTTAGTGTTATTTCTACGAATGTGCTCATTTCTTGCGATTGAATCCTCAAGTAATGCCATGGTCGATTTCTTAGAAAACGATGTGGCAAACACAGATCACTCTTTTCGGTACTTCACATCAGGCCAATACAGCACACGTAAGGGGTTTCGCAAAATTAGTAAGTAGTCCAGTGTTCACAGTAGCAACTGTCAGGCTGACGACAGTGGCTTTACGTGGGCAATTCCGTCATTGGTTTCGCCCATTGCGTGTGTCTGTCTCACTATCTTGCCGACCTTTGGCCAAGGAAGAAGCAATGCCTTGACAAATTGTTTTTGCGAACACAAGATTGGTTCATGCAACCCGATCCCGATCACTTCGGCTGTGGATAGGATTCGTTGTCTGACCCCTTTGAAGCGGCTCTGACACTTGATAGATAACCCTGAACGCATCGTTTCGTGTTAGCTGGTGGCCCGTGTCGATCGCATGGGCCAAGAACACACTGGTTACGGTCTTGTGGATTCCTTTCGCTAGCCAACTAGGGCAACGCTCTTGAACTTGCTCAGACAGATGCCTAGTTGTCCCTCCCACGTATTCCGCTCAACAGGAACATGATTGAGTATACGCGAAATGGCTTGATAGTCCGGCTTTGAGTTCCAAGTGCAAGTATGGACTGGTGTTCAACGAGATCCTAAGTTTCGCAGCTATAATTCCATTTTCTGTCTCTTGCGATAGTCTACGGTTCAGCGTTTCAGATGCCAGGTCCCCTTTGAATTTCATGTTTATATACAGGGACTATTTCGGGACATTTGAGTATTTAGGCCGGGAAGCAGTGTCTACATGTTGTCGTGGGAAATCCTCTGGATATACGTTTTCTCGCATTGCATTGCGTATCGTTTCTATCGCCTCTGGGAGTTTCTTTTCAGAGCACACCTGACGCGCTCTGTACATAAGACATCGTTCTGATGTATTTGTACGAAACTCTTAAAATGAGTATACTGTCCCAGGTTGGTTTGTCTCAGGTGTTCCGCTCGATCGATCCATCTGAGTATCTTTTCAGAGGAACATTTAAGAAAGGTACCGATTCATTTTCTTCTACTTCTATCGTGAATTTTAGATTCAGATGCGACTCATGCACACTATATTCGCGCGGTACTAGGCAAAAATATCATCAGCGTATCTTCTATGTAATGACAAGCAGCTGACAGCGGGTGTCGATGTATCTCGAGTCCACACGTCCGCTCGACTGTGAATCCGTTTCACTCGCGATAAACTGAAACGTCGCCTGATTACGCGCATGTGCGACAACGTTGTTTTATAGTACAATGTGGATAAAAACTGTGTCGAATTCCGCAACTTACTACTCAAAACATTGTTAGTGGACAGAGTGAAGCAAATACCACAAAGTAAACAATAAAGTCAATTACAAAAGTGCACGCGAAAATCGGATGATAGAGAAGCAGATTAGCGGGCTTGACCGGTATTTAATGTTGAATAATGGCTCTAGGCTCCACACTAACCTTCAACGAAGAGTTCATGGGTGATATGTCCCTTATAAGAATATGGGGTACTAATGAAGATGAAGTGTGATAAGGCCAGTGGTCCAGACGGGTTTTCGCCAAGGGTGCCAACTGAGTTTGCTCTCACTTCATCCAGCGTTAACATGTTTACACAGTATGTTTACTGGAAGTGGATTAAACCCGGGAAGAGGGGTGGAATATCTATATATGCTTCTGAAAACGGCAGCACCACTTAGATTTTAATATCCAGCGAAAAAATGCGTTTGATTGTTCGCTTGAGATGAAGATGACCGATAACGAGATTTGCTAAGGAAGGTTCAAAATTTGTTCATTTTACCGTGTAGCGATCGCATAAAGTTACTGACGTATTCCTTTCACACTTTCAGTGATATATAAACCAATATGGACACGCCCGTTGTGAATATATATCGTGCAATCTAATACTCTGGACTTGTGTGTTCAAAGACTTCTATTGCATCGAACGTCCTCTGAAATGAGAAAAATTGCTCCAGTCAGCTTGACTATCGTCACCTGAGTGTCCCATCGAATGTAATTATGTCATACACTCAAACGCCACATTCACCTGAGGACGGCAGTGTGACGTGGCCCATATGGATCGCCACCGAATGAAGCCATCGCTCTTTTGTTGTTTTCCACTTATGACAACGTAATTTATCAGAGTCGTTTGAACCATTACTGGTCATGGGCTCAGTTGGAACAAACATGCCACTCGGTTGTGCGAAGGCTACAGGAGCACCGAAGAAAAAAGCCAGGTAATTTCCCGCAATCATTACCTTGCTGTGAACATGGCGACCGAGTTGTACAACAGTCTGGAATACCCCAACTGGTCTGTATGAGAACCATTTTCAGACTCGACTTTTCTCTCACGAACTGTGGCAAACAATCTCATATCACACGCCCCTCGTTCACGTAGTCATTATCCTACGGGAGTACTGGCAGTTGGTATAGTGTACTCAGGATTAACGGGCACACCCCGGTTGTTTCGTATTTCTATTTTGGCTACTGGTAATGATAGCAACAGTTAGTGTTCGAGTTTTTCCTGCGTTTGCTGAAATATCCGTTGGATTGTCTACAATAAATCGGTACCTATGACTTATTACTTCAAAATGGAAAATTGTAACTACGAAGTGATTACACAAAGATACTGCCTCATTCCTATGACCCTCTTAGTGTTATTTCTACGAATGTGCTCATTTCTTGCGATTGAATCCTCAAGTAATGCCATGGTCGATTTCTTAGAAAACGATGTGGCAAACACAGATCACTCTTTTCGGTACTTCACATCAGGCCAATACAGCACACGTAAGGGGTTTCGCAAAATTAGTAAGTAGTCCAGTGTTCACAGTAGCAACTGTCAGGCTGACGACAGTGGCTTTACGTGGGCAATTCCGTCATTGGTTTCGCCCATTGCGTGTGTCTGTCTCACTATCTTGCCGACCTTTGGCCAAGGAAGAAGCAATGCCTTGACAAATTGTTTTTGCGAACACAAGATTGGTTCATGCAACCCGATCCCGATCACTTCGGCTGTGGATAGGATTCGTTGTCTGACCCCTTTGAAGCGGCTCTGACACTTGATAGATAACCCTGAACGCATCGTTTCGTGTTAGCTGGTGGCCCGTGTCGATCGCATGGGCCAAGAACACACTGGTTACGGTCTTGTGGATTCCTTTCGCTAGCCAACTAGGGCAACGCTCTTGAACTTGCTCAGACAGATGCCTAGTTGTCCCTCCCACGTATTCCGCTCAACAGGAACATGATTGAGTATACGCGAAATGGCTTGATAGTCCGGCTTTGAGTTCCAAGTGCAAGTATGGACTGGTGTTCAACGAGATCCTAAGTTTCGCAGCTATAATTCCATTTTCTGTCTCTTGCGATAGTCTACGGTTCAGCGTTTCAGATGCCAGGTCCCCTTTGAATTTCATGTTTATATACAGGGACTATTTCGGGACATTTGAGTATTTAGGCCGGGAAGCAGTGTCTACATGTTGTCGTGGGAAATCCTCTGGATATACGTTTTCTCGCATTGCATTGCGTATCGTTTCTATCGCCTCTGGGAGTTTCTTTTCAGAGCACACCTGACGCGCTCTGTACATAAGACATCGTTCTGATGTATTTGTACGAAACTCTTAAAATGAGTATACTGTCCCAGGTTGGTTTGTCTCAGGTGTTCCGCTCGATCGATCCATCTGAGTATCTTTTCAGAGGAACATTTAAGAAAGGTACCGATTCATTTTCTTCTACTTCTATCGTGAATTTTAGATTCAGATGCGACTCATGCACACTATATTCGCGCGGTACTAGGCAAAAATATCATCAGCGTATCTTCTATGTAATGACAAGCAGCTGACAGCGGGTGTCGATGTATCTCGAGTCCACACGTCCGCTCGACTGTGAATCCGTTTCACTCGCGATAAACTGAAACGTCGCCTGATTACGCGCATGTGCGACAACGTTGTTTTATAGTACAATGTGGATAAAAACTGTGTCGAATTCCGCAACTTACTACTCAAAACATTGTTAGTGGACAGAGTGAAGCAAATACCACAAAGTAAACAATAAAGTCAATTACAAAAGTGCACGCGAAAATCGGATGATAGAGAAGCAGATTAGCGGGCTTGACCGGTATTTAATGTTGAATAATGGCTCTAGGCTCCACACTAACCTTCAACGAAGAGTTCATGGGTGATATGTCCCTTATAAGAATATGGGGTACTAATGAAGATGAAGTGTGATAAGGCCAGTGGTCCAGACGGGTTTTCGCCAAGGGTGCCAACTGAGTTTGCTCTCACTTCATCCAGCGTTAACATGTTTACACAGTATGTTTACTGGAAGTGGATTAAACCCGGGAAGAGGGGTGGAATATCTATATATGCTTCTGAAAACGGCAGCACCACTTAGATTTTAATATCCAGCGAAAAAATGCGTTTGATTGTTCGCTTGAGATGAAGATGACCGATAACGAGATTTGCTAAGGAAGGTTCAAAATTTGTTCATTTTACCGTGTAGCGATCGCATAAAGTTACTGACGTATTCCTTTCACACTTTCAGTGATATATAAACCAATATGGACACGCCCGTTGTGAATATATATCGTGCAATCTAATACTCTGGACTTGTGTGTTCAAAGACTTCTATTGCATCGAACGTCCTCTGAAATGAGAAAAATTGCTCCAGTCAGCTTGACTATCGTCACCTGAGTGTCCCATCGAATGTAATTATGTCATACACTCAAACGCCACATTCACCTGAGGACGGCAGTGTGACGTGGCCCATATGGATCGCCACCGAATGAAGCCATCGCTCTTTTGTTGTTTTCCACTTATGACAACGTAATTTATCAGAGTCGTTTGAACCATTACTGGTCATGGGCTCAGTTGGAACAAACATGCCACTCGGTTGTGCGAAGGCTACAGGAGCACCGAAGAAAAAAGCCAGGTAATTTCCCGCAATCATTACCTTGCTGTGAACATGGCGACCGAGTTGTACAACAGTCTGGAATACCCCAACTGGTCTGTATGAGAACCATTTTCAGACTCGACTTTTCTCTCACGAACTGTGGCAAACAATCTCATATCACACGCCCCTCGTTCACGTAGTCATTATCCTACGGGAGTACTGGCAGTTGGTATAGTGTACTCAGGATTAACGGGCACACCCCGGTTGTTTCGTATTTCTATTTTGGCTACTGGTAATGATAGCAACAGTTAGTGTTCGAGTTTTTCCTGCGTTTGCTGAAATATCCGTTGGATTGTCTACAATAAATCGGTACCTATGACTTATTACTTCAAAATGGAAAATTGTAACTACGAAGTGATTACACAAAGATACTGCCTCATTCCTATGACCCTCTTAGTGTTATTTCTACGAATGTGCTCATTTCTTGCGATTGAATCCTCAAGTAATGCCATGGTCGATTTCTTAGAAAACGATGTGGCAAACACAGATCACTCTTTTCGGTACTTCACATCAGGCCAATACAGCACACGTAAGGGGTTTCGCAAAATTAGTAAGTAGTCCAGTGTTCACAGTAGCAACTGTCAGGCTGACGACAGTGGCTTTACGTGGGCAATTCCGTCATTGGTTTCGCCCATTGCGTGTGTCTGTCTCACTATCTTGCCGACCTTTGGCCAAGGAAGAAGCAATGCCTTGACAAACTGTTTTTGCGAACACAAGATTGGTTCATGCAACCCGATCCCGATCACTTCGGCTGTGGATAGGATTCGTTGTCTGACCCCTTTGAAGCGGCTCTGACACTTGATAGATAACCCTGAACGCATCGTTTCGTGTTAGCTGGTGGCCCGTGTCGATCGCATGGGCCAAGAACACACTGGTTACGGTCTTGTGGATTCCTTTCGCTAGCCAACTAGGGCAACGCTCTTGAACTTGCTCAGACAGATGCCTAGTTGTCCCTCCCACGTATTCCGCTCAACAGGAACATGATTGAGTATACGCGAAATGGCTTGATAGTCCGGCTTTGAGTTCCAAGTGCAAGTATGGACTGGTGTTCAACGAGATCCTAAGTTTCGCAGCTATAATTCCATTTTCTGTCTCTTGCGATAGTCTACGGTTCAGCGTTTCAGATGCCAGGTCCCCTTTGAATTTCATGTTTATATACAGGGACTATTTCGGGACATTTGAGTATTTAGGCCGGGAAGCAGTGTCTACATGTTGTCGTGGGAAATCCTCTGGATATACGTTTTCTCGCATTGCATTGCGTATCGTTTCTATCGCCTCTGGGAGTTTCTTTTCAGAGCACACCTGACGCGCTCTGTACATAAGACATCGTTCTGATGTATTTGTACGAAACTCTTAAAATGAGTATACTGTCCCAGGTTGGTTTGTCTCAGGTGTTCCGCTCGATCGATCCATCTGAGTATCTTTTCAGAGGAACATTTAAGAAAGGTACCGATTCATTTTCTTCTACTTCTATCGTGAATTTTAGATTCAGATGCGACTCATGCACACTATATTCGCGCGGTACTAGGCAAAAATATCATCAGCGTATCTTCTATGTAATGACAAGCAGCTGACAGCGGGTGTCGATGTATCTCGAGTCCACACGTCCGCTCGACTGTGAATCCGTTTCACTCGCGATAAACTGAAACGTCGCCTGATTACGCGCATGTGCGACAACGTTGTTTTATAGTACAATGTGGATAAAAACTGTGTCGAATTCCGCAACTTACTACTCAAAACATTGTTAGTGGACAGAGTGAAGCAAATACCACAAAGTAAACAATAAAGTCAATTACAAAAGTGCACGCGAAAATCGGATGATAGAGAAGCAGATTAGCGGGCTTGACCGGTATTTAATGTTGAATAATGGCTCTAGGCTCCACACTAACCTTCAACGAAGAGTTCATGGGTGATATGTCCCTTATAAGAATATGGGGTACTAATGAAGATGAAGTGTGATAAGGCCAGTGGTCCAGACGGGTTTTCGCCAAGGGTGCCAACTGAGTTTGCTCTCACTTCATCCAGCGTTAACATGTTTACACAGTATGTTTACTGGAAGTGGATTAAACCCGGGAAGAGGGGTGGAATATCTATATATGCTTCTGAAAACGGCAGCACCACTTAGATTTTAATATCCAGCGAAAAAATGCGTTTGATTGTTCGCTTGAGATGAAGATGACCGATAACGAGATTTGCTAAGGAAGGTTCAAAATTTGTTCATTTTACCGTGTAGCGATCGCATAAAGTTACTGACGTATTCCTTTCACACTTTCAGTGATATATAAACCAATATGGACACGCCCGTTGTGAATATATATCGTGCAATCTAATACTCTGGACTTGTGTGTTCAAAGACTTCTATTGCATCGAACGTCCTCTGAAATGAGAAAAATTGCTCCAGTCAGCTTGACTATCGTCACCTGAGTGTCCCATCGAATGTAATTATGTCATACACTCAAACGCCACATTCACCTGAGGACGGCAGTGTGACGTGGCCCATATGGATCGCCACCGAATGAAGCCATCGCTCTTTTGTTGTTTTCCACTTATGACAACGTAATTTATCAGAGTCGTTTGAACCATTACTGGTCATGGGCTCAGTTGGAACAAACATGCCACTCGGTTGTGCGAAGGCTACAGGAGCACCGAAGAAAAAAGCCAGGTAATTTCCCGCAATCATTACCTTGCTGTGAACATGGCGACCGAGTTGTACAACAGTCTGGAATACCCCAACTGGTCTGTATGAGAACCATTTTCAGACTCGACTTTTCTCTCACGAACTGTGGCAAACAATCTCATATCACACGCCCCTCGTTCACGTAGTCATTATCCTACGGGAGTACTGGCAGTTGGTATAGTGTACTCAGGATTAACGGGCACACCCCGGTTGTTTCGTATTTCTATTTTGGCTACTGGTAATGATAGCAACAGTTAGTGTTCGAGTTTTTCCTGCGTTTGCTGAAATATCCGTTGGATTGTCTACAATAAATCGGTACCTATGACTTATTACTTCAAAATGGAAAATTGTAACTACGAAGTGATTACACAAAGATACTGCCTCATTCCTATGACCCTCTTAGTGTTATTTCTACGAATGTGCTCATTTCTTGCGATTGAATCCTCAAGTAATGCCATGGTCGATTTCTTAGAAAACGATGTGGCAAACACAGATCACTCTTTTCGGTACTTCACATCAGGCCAATACAGCACACGTAAGGGGTTTCGCAAAATTAGTAAGTAGTCCAGTGTTCACAGTAGCAACTGTCAGGCTGACGACAGTGGCTTTACGTGGGCAATTCCGTCATTGGTTTCGCCCATTGCGTGTGTCTGTCTCACTATCTTGCCGACCTTTGGCCAAGGAAGAAGCAATGCCTTGACAAATTGTTTTTGCGAACACAAGATTGGTTCATGCAACCCGATCCCGATCACTTCGGCTGTGGATAGGATTCGTTGTCTGACCCCTTTGAAGCGGCTCTGACACTTGATAGATAACCCTGAACGCATCGTTTCGTGTTAGCTGGTGGCCCGTGTCGATCGCATGGGCCAAGAACACACTGGTTACGGTCTTGTGGATTCCTTTCGCTAGCCAACTAGGGCAACGCTCTTGAACTTGCTCAGACAGATGCCTAGTTGTCCCTCCCACGTATTCCGCTCAACAGGAACATGATTGAGTATACGCGAAATGGCTTGATAGTCCGGCTTTGAGTTCCAAGTGCAAGTATGGACTGGTGTTCAACGAGATCCTAAGTTTCGCAGCTATAATTCCATTTTCTGTCTCTTGCGATAGTCTACGGTTCAGCGTTTCAGATGCCAGGTCCCCTTTGAATTTCATGTTTATATACAGGGACTATTTCGGGACATTTGAGTATTTAGGCCGGGAAGCAGTGTCTACATGTTGTCGTGGGAAATCCTCTGGATATACGTTTTCTCGCATTGCATTGCGTATCGTTTCTATCGCCTCTGGGAGTTTCTTTTCAGAGCACACCTGACGCGCTCTGTACATAAGACATCGTTCTGATGTATTTGTACGAAACTCTTAAAATGAGTATACTGTCCCAGGTTGGTTTGTCTCAGGTGTTCCGCTCGATCGATCCATCTGAGTATCTTTTCAGAGGAACATTTAAGAAAGGTACCGATTCATTTTCTTCTACTTCTATCGTGAATTTTAGATTCAGATGCGACTCATGCACACTATATTCGCGCGGTACTAGGCAAAAATATCATCAGCGTATCTTCTATGTAATGACAAGCAGCTGACAGCGGGTGTCGATGTATCTCGAGTCCACACGTCCGCTCGACTGTGAATCCGTTTCACTCGCGATAAACTGAAACGTCGCCTGATTACGCGCATGTGCGACAACGTTGTTTTATAGTACAATGTGGATAAAAACTGTGTCGAATTCCGCAACTTACTACTCAAAACATTGTTAGTGGACAGAGTGAAGCAAATACCACAAAGTAAACAATAAAGTCAATTACAAAAGTGCACGCGAAAATCGGATGATAGAGAAGCAGATTAGCGGGCTTGACCGGTATTTAATGTTGAATAATGGCTCTAGGCTCCACACTAACCTTCAACGAAGAGTTCATGGGTGATATGTCCCTTATAAGAATATGGGGTACTAATGAAGATGAAGTGTGATAAGGCCAGTGGTCCAGACGGGTTTTCGCCAAGGGTGCCAACTGAGTTTGCTCTCACTTCATCCAGCGTTAACATGTTTACACAGTATGTTTACTGGAAGTGGATTAAACCCGGGAAGAGGGGTGGAATATCTATATATGCTTCTGAAAACGGCAGCACCACTTAGATTTTAATATCCAGCGAAAAAATGCGTTTGATTGTTCGCTTGAGATGAAGATGACCGATAACGAGATTTGCTAAGGAAGGTTCAAAATTTGTTCATTTTACCGTGTAGCGATCGCATAAAGTTACTGACGTATTCCTTTCACACTTTCAGTGATATATAAACCAATATGGACACGCCCGTTGTGAATATATATCGTGCAATCTAATACTCTGGACTTGTGTGTTCAAAGACTTCTATTGCATCGAACGTCCTCTGAAATGAGAAAAATTGCTCCAGTCAGCTTGACTATCGTCACCTGAGTGTCCCATCGAATGTAATTATGTCATACACTCAAACGCCACATTCACCTGAGGACGGCAGTGTGACGTGGCCCATATGGATCGCCACCGAATGAAGCCATCGCTCTTTTGTTGTTTTCCACTTATGACAACGTAATTTATCAGAGTCGTTTGAACCATTACTGGTCATGGGCTCAGTTGGAACAAACATGCCACTCGGTTGTGCGAAGGCTACAGGAGCACCGAAGAAAAAAGCCAGGTAATTTCCCGCAATCATTACCTTGCTGTGAACATGGCGACCGAGTTGTACAACAGTCTGGAATACCCCAACTGGTCTGTATGAGAACCATTTTCAGACTCGACTTTTCTCTCACGAACTGTGGCAAACAATCTCATATCACACGCCCCTCGTTCACGTAGTCATTATCCTACGGGAGTACTGGCAGTTGGTATAGTGTACTCAGGATTAACGGGCACACCCCGGTTGTTTCGTATTTCTATTTTGGCTACTGGTAATGATAGCAACAGTTAGTGTTCGAGTTTTTCCTGCGTTTGCTGAAATATCCGTTGGATTGTCTACAATAAATCGGTACCTATGACTTATTACTTCAAAATGGAAAATTGTAACTACGAAGTGATTACACAAAGATACTGCCTCATTCCTATGACCCTCTTAGTGTTATTTCTACGAATGTGCTCATTTCTTGCGATTGAATCCTCAAGTAATGCCATGGTCGATTTCTTAGAAAACGATGTGGCAAACACAGATCACTCTTTTCGGTACTTCACATCAGGCCAATACAGCACACGTAAGGGGTTTCGCAAAATTAGTAAGTAGTCCAGTGTTCACAGTAGCAACTGTCAGGCTGACGACAGTGGCTTTACGTGGGCAATTCCGTCATTGGTTTCGCCCATTGCGTGTGTCTGTCTCACTATCTTGCCGACCTTTGGCCAAGGAAGAAGCAATGCCTTGACAAATTGTTTTTGCGAACACAAGATTGGTTCATGCAACCCGATCCCGATCACTTCGGCTGTGGATAGGATTCGTTGTCTGACCCCTTTGAAGCGGCTCTGACACTTGATAGATAACCCTGAACGCATCGTTTCGTGTTAGCTGGTGGCCCGTGTCGATCGCATGGGCCAAGAACACACTGGTTACGGTCTTGTGGATTCCTTTCGCTAGCCAACTAGGGCAACGCTCTTGAACTTGCTCAGACAGATGCCTAGTTGTCCCTCCCACGTATTCCGCTCAACAGGAACATGATTGAGTATACGCGAAATGGCTTGATAGTCCGGCTTTGAGTTCCAAGTGCAAGTATGGACTGGTGTTCAACGAGATCCTAAGTTTCGCAGCTATAATTCCATTTTCTGTCTCTTGCGATAGTCTACGGTTCAGCGTTTCAGATGCCAGGTCCCCTTTGAATTTCATGTTTATATACAGGGACTATTTCGGGACATTTGAGTATTTAGGCCGGGAAGCAGTGTCTACATGTTGTCGTGGGAAATCCTCTGGATATACGTTTTCTCGCATTGCATTGCGTATCGTTTCTATCGCCTCTGGGAGTTTCTTTTCAGAGCACACCTGACGCGCTCTGTACATAAGACATCGTTCTGATGTATTTGTACGAAACTCTTAAAATGAGTATACTGTCCCAGGTTGGTTTGTCTCAGGTGTTCCGCTCGATCGATCCATCTGAGTATCTTTTCAGAGGAACATTTAAGAAAGGTACCGATTCATTTTCTTCTACTTCTATCGTGAATTTTAGATTCAGATGCGACTCATGCACACTATATTCGCGCGGTACTAGGCAAAAATATCATCAGCGTATCTTCTATGTAATGACAAGCAGCTGACAGCGGGTGTCGATGTATCTCGAGTCCACACGTCCGCTCGACTGTGAATCCGTTTCACTCGCGATAAACTGAAACGTCGCCTGATTACGCGCATGTGCGACAACGTTGTTTTATAGTACAATGTGGATAAAAACTGTGTCGAATTCCGCAACTTACTACTCAAAACATTGTTAGTGGACAGAGTGAAGCAAATACCACAAAGTAAACAATAAAGTCAATTACAAAAGTGCACGCGAAAATCGGATGATAGAGAAGCAGATTAGCGGGCTTGACCGGTATTTAATGTTGAATAATGGCTCTAGGCTCCACACTAACCTTCAACGAAGAGTTCATGGGTGATATGTCCCTTATAAGAATATGGGGTACTAATGAAGATGAAGTGTGATAAGGCCAGTGGTCCAGACGGGTTTTCGCCAAGGGTGCCAACTGAGTTTGCTCTCACTTCATCCAGCGTTAACATGTTTACACAGTATGTTTACTGGAAGTGGATTAAACCCGGGAAGAGGGGTGGAATATCTATATATGCTTCTGAAAACGGCAGCACCACTTAGATTTTAATATCCAGCGAAAAAATGCGTTTGATTGTTCGCTTGAGATGAAGATGACCGATAACGAGATTTGCTAAGGAAGGTTCAAAATTTGTTCATTTTACCGTGTAGCGATCGCATAAAGTTACTGACGTATTCCTTTCACACTTTCAGTGATATATAAACCAATATGGACACGCCCGTTGTGAATATATATCGTGCAATCTAATACTCTGGACTTGTGTGTTCAAAGACTTCTATTGCATCGAACGTCCTCTGAAATGAGAAAAATTGCTCCAGTCAGCTTGACTATCGTCACCTGAGTGTCCCATCGAATGTAATTATGTCATACACTCAAACGCCACATTCACCTGAGGACGGCAGTGTGACGTGGCCCATATGGATCGCCACCGAATGAAGCCATCGCTCTTTTGTTGTTTTCCACTTATGACAACGTAATTTATCAGAGTCGTTTGAACCATTACTGGTCATGGGCTCAGTTGGAACAAACATGCCACTCGGTTGTGCGAAGGCTACAGGAGCACCGAAGAAAAAAGCCAGGTAATTTCCCGCAATCATTACCTTGCTGTGAACATGGCGACCGAGTTGTACAACAGTCTGGAATACCCCAACTGGTCTGTATGAGAACCATTTTCAGACTCGACTTTTCTCTCACGAACTGTGGCAAACAATCTCATATCACACGCCCCTCGTTCACGTAGTCATTATCCTACGGGAGTACTGGCAGTTGGTATAGTGTACTCAGGATTAACGGGCACACCCCGGTTGTTTCGTATTTCTATTTTGGCTACTGGTAATGATAGCAACAGTTAGTGTTCGAGTTTTTCCTGCGTTTGCTGAAATATCCGTTGGATTGTCTACAATAAATCGGTACCTATGACTTATTACTTCAAAATGGAAAATTGTAACTACGAAGTGATTACACAAAGATACTGCCTCATTCCTATGACCCTCTTAGTGTTATTTCTACGAATGTGCTCATTTCTTGCGATTGAATCCTCAAGTAATGCCATGGTCGATTTCTTAGAAAACGATGTGGCAAACACAGATCACTCTTTTCGGTACTTCACATCAGGCCAATACAGCACACGTAAGGGGTTTCGCAAAATTAGTAAGTAGTCCAGTGTTCACAGTAGCAACTGTCAGGCTGACGACAGTGGCTTTACGTGGGCAATTCCGTCATTGGTTTCGCCCATTGCGTGTGTCTGTCTCACTATCTTGCCGACCTTTGGCCAAGGAAGAAGCAATGCCTTGACAAATTGTTTTTGCGAACACAAGATTGGTTCATGCAACCCGATCCCGATCACTTCGGCTGTGGATAGGATTCGTTGTCTGACCCCTTTGAAGCGGCTCTGACACTTGATAGATAACCCTGAACGCATCGTTTCGTGTTAGCTGGTGGCCCGTGTCGATCGCATGGGCCAAGAACACACTGGTTACGGTCTTGTGGATTCCTTTCGCTAGCCAACTAGGGCAACGCTCTTGAACTTGCTCAGACAGATGCCTAGTTGTCCCTCCCACGTATTCCGCTCAACAGGAACATGATTGAGTATACGCGAAATGGCTTGATAGTCCGGCTTTGAGTTCCAAGTGCAAGTATGGACTGGTGTTCAACGAGATCCTAAGTTTCGCAGCTATAATTCCATTTTCTGTCTCTTGCGATAGTCTACGGTTCAGCGTTTCAGATGCCAGGTCCCCTTTGAATTTCATGTTTATATACAGGGACTATTTCGGGACATTTGAGTATTTAGGCCGGGAAGCAGTGTCTACATGTTGTCGTGGGAAATCCTCTGGATATACGTTTTCTCGCATTGCATTGCGTATCGTTTCTATCGCCTCTGGGAGTTTCTTTTCAGAGCACACCTGACGCGCTCTGTACATAAGACATCGTTCTGATGTATTTGTACGAAACTCTTAAAATGAGTATACTGTCCCAGGTTGGTTTGTCTCAGGTGTTCCGCTCGATCGATCCATCTGAGTATCTTTTCAGAGGAACATTTAAGAAAGGTACCGATTCATTTTCTTCTACTTCTATCGTGAATTTTAGATTCAGATGCGACTCATGCACACTATATTCGCGCGGTACTAGGCAAAAATATCATCAGCGTATCTTCTATGTAATGACAAGCAGCTGACAGCGGGTGTCGATGTATCTCGAGTCCACACGTCCGCTCGACTGTGAATCCGTTTCACTCGCGATAAACTGAAACGTCGCCTGATTACGCGCATGTGCGACAATGTTGTTTTATAGTACAATGTGGATAAAAACTGTGTCGAATTCCGCAACTTACTACTCAAAACATTGTTAGTGGACAGAGTGAAGCAAATACCACAAAGTAAACAATAAAGTCAATTACAAAAGTGCACGCGAAAATCGGATGATAGAGAAGCAGATTAGCGGGCTTGACCGGTATTTAATGTTGAATAATGGCTCTAGGCTCCACACTAACCTTCAACGAAGAGTTCATGGGTGATATGTCCCTTATAAGAATATGGGGTACTAATGAAGATGAAGTGTGATAAGGCCAGTGGTCCAGACGGGTTTTCGCCAAGGGTGCCAACTGAGTTTGCTCTCACTTCATCCAGCGTTAACATGTTTACACAGTATGTTTACTGGAAGTGGATTAAACCCGGGAAGAGGGGTGGAATATCTATATATGCTTCTGAAAACGGCAGCACCACTTAGATTTTAATATCCAGCGAAAAAATGCGTTTGATTGTTCGCTTGAGATGAAGATGACCGATAACGAGATTTGCTAAGGAAGGTTCAAAATTTGTTCATTTTACCGTGTAGCGATCGCATAAAGTTACTGACGTATTCCTTTCACACTTTCAGTGATATATAAACCAATATGGACACGCCCGTTGTGAATATATATCGTGCAATCTAATACTCTGGACTTGTGTGTTCAAAGACTTCTATTGCATCGAACGTCCTCTGAAATGAGAAAAATTGCTCCAGTCAGCTTGACTATCGTCACCTGAGTGTCCCATCGAATGTAATTATGTCATACACTCAAACGCCACATTCACCTGAGGACGGCAGTGTGACGTGGCCCATATGGATCGCCACCGAATGAAGCCATCGCTCTTTTGTTGTTTTCCACTTATGACAACGTAATTTATCAGAGTCGTTTGAACCATTACTGGTCATGGGCTCAGTTGGAACAAACATGCCACTCGGTTGTGCGAAGGCTACAGGAGCACCGAAGAAAAAAGCCAGGTAATTTCCCGCAATCATTATCTTGCTGTGAACATGGCGACCGAGTTGTACAACAGTCTGGAATACCCCAGCGAATACGCAAGCGACAAAGAATTCTATCTACTTTGCCAACGTATTCAAGATCCGAAGTGTTCGGAATTGGAATGGAACTCCAGACTCATTGAATAACTTGACTCATCATTTGCGAAATAAACATTGTGCGTGACTTAGCCAGGTGATTCAGTAATTGATCTACCCGGTGTAACTGATATCACTGTCTACCGAACACTGCTGCCCCAATTAGTTGTAATTCTATTTGTTGCCGTTTCGCAGTTTATAAATATATTCAGTCAGAGCACTGAGAGAGTCATCAGTTTCCTTGACTGTCGACTGCAAGTAAACAACTCCCGTAGGTTTACATTGAGCACTCGTATCGTAACTAACCAACAGAGTCGACAAATTGTGCACGACGGAGTCACTCATAAACAGAAAATGCAACGCTTACACACGGCCCTTCAAAACAACAACTACCCACGAGGACTAGCAACCGATGTGTTAAGAAACAAGTCAGCAACACGACAAGGATGTAGACTGGCTAACCTCCGTTGGTATCCCGTACAAATCGGGCACATCGGAAGCAATCAGGAAAGTATTTGGTGCGTATGGCGTTTGCGTTTTCTTCCGAATAGATAACACGTTGCGACGCCATCTCACAAGAACCAATAACTCTCAACACATACACGAACAGAACAACTGTATTTACATGATCAACTGCAAAGAATGCCTCGCTCAGTACATTGGACAAACATGCAGACAGGTCAAAACCAGAATCGCAGAACACAAAAGTAAAGAAAAATGCAGACCGAGGGACCAAATGGCTTTAAGAAAGTTAGAACGCGACTCTGCAATCGCACTTCACGCCATATCCGAAAACCACACCATCGACTACGAAAACACCATAAACCTCCAATGTGGGTTCCGTACGTACACCGAACGTCTCTACGCGGAGGCTCTGGCAATTAACGCCCACCAATCGTGTCTCAACCGCAACGATGGCGCAAAGATTTCAAGCATAAGGATAGCACTTACGACGCGAATGGATAAACACCAAAACGGGTCATAACACCTTGTTGACCTCAAATGACCCCATTAGCACGGACACATAGTATAGACGGAGATCCAACCCACCCACCCACCCCTTACACTAAAATATCACAAACACAGACCAACACACGAACACACTGTGACTGACACCCAGTTGCTCTAAGCTATTATTCCAGTTTCATTCGGTTGTAAAACCAGTCTTGAAAAAGGTTACCCGTGGTGACCGAAACGTCGACAACCTACCAACGATTTCGACTACGCTGTGTTATTGAGCAATAAAATTCTACCATATTCAGTCCGCCTTCACGGTTTCTGACTGGTCGTCGGCATACAGGGACTGCGTAGGATAGAGTGACCAATACCTGTAGGATCCACAGACGTTCGGGATTCTACAATGCTGAACATGGAAAAGCAGACCAACTTTATGCTTCAACGAAATAACGGCTTTAGTGCAAACTGGCGCGTCGAATTCGGGATTGGTAGCGGAATTCCCTCATGAATCATCAACTTTTGAAAAGTTCGCGGTAATTGAACTCAACAGCACGCTTCGTGAACGTAGGAAATTGACTACAGAATAGAACAACATAACAACACAAACCCCGGGTACCTATGTAAAATCACGTCAGGACGATTTCGGAGTGAAAGATGGTGCGAAAAACTCCGTCGTGTAGGCTGGGTAAATTAAGCGCAGGGGTAGGTTCGTTCTTCCAAGACAATAGTCAACATAATATGTATGATATTTACAACAGCCAGAGTATGAAAATGACATCAAAACGTTCACTCGGAGCTACGGAGGTAATACTGAATAACACATAAAGACAATCAAGCAAAACAAGAATGGCGTGATAAACTGTACTCAACAGTGTTATTCAGTCCCTTCAGTGGTTACCACAGCGTTAGAGCTACAAAGATGCCTGTCAGTATCCACTCGATTAGTCTCAGAAGGATCTGATGAGTAGTCAGAATGAGATGAATAGTGCAGCTCGCCTGAATGAGCTGAAAGCACACCAGAGACTGGGGATTTGGTCGCCGCCTCAGCCACCACATCAGATGTCGCTCCTACTAAGGCTGACACAGCAGTTGATTCAATATCTGCAGCACTGACCATCTCGCGTTGTGAGGACATAGTCTCCTGCTGTCGTCCATCATTTTCCTCTGTAATAGCACAATCTGCTGGGTCGATAAACGAAAACAACAGTTGCGATGGGGCTGAAGTGGTGGCCGAAATTCCAGTACTGAGGATTGAAGTTTGCGGTTGTATGGTATAGACCTGTTCGTCGACTCCCGTCAGAACCGCACCCATGGAATTCGCTGCCAACACCGGGCCCGATTGTTGTAACAACAACGTTGGACGCTATCATGAGACAATACAGTTACAATAAAGCTAGAAGAGACTGTATTAAACGAGGGATAGGACAGGAAATAAACGCATAAAACAGAGAATACAAAATTTTCACTCGTGTGGAACAAATGTAAGAAGGAAGATCGGTAACAGGTATATGTAAATATGGCCGACCAGACAGGTGCACCTTTTGAGCTAGGCGGGACAAAATTGAGGACAAGAACGTAACATGCAGCGAGATTAGTGAAAAACGATCACGTACAAAAACAGAAGAATTCAGGTTTTACGAAAAAAACAATATTTGGACAACATCAGTGGAGCACTATTCACGAATCAGAGGTGAGGACAAGTTCCGCGATCATTTGACGGATTTTTGGTACGATTATCAATGGACGGCGCGCACTCGAATGCGAGATGAAGGCAAACGATGAGGGGAGGGGATGGGGCGTGGACGACACCGGAGTCGTGACAGACGAATAATTCGCAGGAAATCGAGGGCTCACTGAGAGCCGGTTTTCGTATTCTGGTAAAAAAATAACAACAAGAGAGTGAACAACAGCAACAGTGATGAGAAGAATAACGCTTATGGCCGGACAACGAACACAAAATGCACAGGACACAAACATATTGCATGTGGTCAAGGCAAAACCTGAGATGCGGCAAAATAGGATGATGGATGGCTTTGGTAAACACTGTTCGAACAACAACGAGCATGGTGGGAAAGAAAGGTGACTCATCAAAGCGTTTTAACTGTAAGACGGAACGGAGTCAAATGTTTCTGGTGTGATTAGAAATAACATGCACTGCGAAGATAAATCGTGAGACGTGCATCTAGCCACATGGCTCAACACCGACGGTACCATGCGCAGACAGTATACTCACGCCAGCTGCTGCTTCCGGCATCTGAGGGTAGAGGGAGAAAATTTACGCGTGCGCGCAATATGAAACAGGGACGGCATTATCAGTGGAATAAATGTGCCAGACCTAAGTGTAGTAGACCACCACCTGCGGAAGAGAACACTTGGATTTTTGAAGAAAGTTTCGGGCCTAACAGCCCAATGCAAGCAGCCTGCTTGGCTGATCAAGCAAAAAACAGTTATTTGTCTACTCGACAACAAAACAATGTCTTCCAGGAAGGGTTAAACTGCACCGATGCCAGGCCAGAGACGGCGCTTTTTAGTATGTCCTCAAGGCCTTTTGAAAACATGATCATCGCATTCACATCCGGCGCTAAACTTAGTCTGCAGTTTACGCGTGGCAGATCCTATGCGCCATTGGGACTAGGTTAGTAACCTAAAAAAAGTCACTGCGCATAAATGTCATGGGGATGGGTAAATAACTGACTGTCCCATGGTGAGGTGACCTGCTTCAAATTCGAGGCACTAGAGAACAGAAAATGACGTTATCTATTAAAACATAATCGACCGTGTGCAGACAGCGCTGAAGAGAGGCCATCTGAACCCGACGCCTTGAGACGTAATAAGCCATGGATCACTTAGCGTAGCTCCACCACCATCGCTGGTTCCACCAAAACTATTCGCAGACTGTTCTGAACTGACCCACTGAGGTGAAGAAGAGCGTTCATTTATTAGCAAACAATCTCACTTTATTAGCGTAAAACAATGGTTGTCTAGGACGCTGAATCCTGTACCCGGTACTAGTCCGACTGGTGCAGACGACTAAGCCTTCTGATGGATTGGCGTCGAGGCTAAAGACGGTGTGACAGGATTCATCCTTCACTTCAGAGACTGGCTATCCTGTCACTGTACAGGAGCTGACTCTTAACGAGATTTGGCAGTCTAACTACGATGAGTCAGTCCATTCCTTCATACAAGTAAGTTGGCTGTAGAAAAATCCGACAAGGAGGGCGATCAATTAGACTGAGCCTGGAAACGTTCCGCCAGGTGTTGGTGACACCAATGCTGATTGTGGTTAGATGCACAGACAGCCTCACGCACCATCTGAACAAAGCCCAACTGTTTCTTACCGATGAGTCTGCAATGGCGGAAGATCTTTGAGAACAGATCTCGCGATTCATATAGACACTTGCGTTGGGTACAAGTCGCAGTGAGGCTTGTTATCAGCCGGAATCAACCGCTGAACGTCTTGAAAATAGAAAATCAGCATGAATACAAGGTTTCATGATACAACGGACCACAACGCAACTCAGCGAGCTACAATGCTGAGCATTTGTGGCGTTGTTACGAACGACCACTTCCGACCCTGCAGTTAGCCTACAAATGTCTCAGTATGGTCCGGAGTGAGTATCTCACTGCCTTTTCGCGGCGGTTGTGTTCCTACTAAAGTGAGAGGACGAAAGCGAATGTTCGGCGCTCTCCACCGGGTTGACTGACTAACAAACAGTCTAGGGGGGATGGCTAAACCCTGATTCCAAACTAACCAAGGGTGGCGCACGATGCTATGCTCATCGGCATCTGTGGCGGAGAAATGCGCTGGGTACTCCTTCCGAAGTGTTAAAAGAACTGACCCAACTTCAACCTGATAAAGCATGTGGCCCTGATGAACTGTCGCAGTCACCTATCATGTTTGACCAACACGAACATCCCCAACGCCTGGAACGTGGCCTCCATTACACTTATATCCAAGATGGGAACAAGTAAGTTTCGCCCAGCAGCATGTACTTCTGTTGGCCCTAAGGTGTTTAAACGATTTTTACTGCAGCGAATATTCCCTCAAATTCTTGAGTCTGACCCAAGAGAATTTACCTACCGCCGTTCACGTGTCATCTTCAACACCCTCGCTTCCCTCACAGGCTTTGTATTGTAGTCACTGGATAGGGTTTTTTCTTCGATTACAGTGGCGTAACAAACTGCGTCGACAGATGCAAGCTAAGACAGATACTAACGGATAGCGGAATTCAACCTATTAACATACACTTGCTGTCCAATTTCTTTTCTGGTTGACAACAGTTTACAAGACCTCGGAGTAGAACTCCCTTAATGATTCCATCCACACATCTTACAAGGTGCAATTTTGTCTCTGTTTTTGTTTTCTACGTATATCTACTCGATGACTGTCCAGGATGACTATATGCTTACTGAATATGCGGATGACGTGATTCTTGGTATGCCCTACCCTAATCAGTCTACACAATCTTCTCTACAGGTTGGCATAACTAACCTTGCTAACAGGTCCTCATAAGAGAAACTGCGACTGAAACCGTCAAAGTCTTCCGATATTTTATTTTGTCTTCGAAAAGGGACCAAGTACCCTAATCCTAAGTGAGTGCATCTTGAGAAATTCATCAGTGGAGTACCACAGTGTTATCCTCAATCGGAACCTCCCCTGGTCTGGATATGTGGCCACAGTCTTTCCGAAGTTAAAGCGACTTATTCTTTTATTTTTTATTGATCAAATCCCCCGGTACACCATTTCACCAAATCCGAAAATTTGTTTACTCCTGAATAATATCCCGCTGGCTCCATCTTTCTCCCGTAATATCCTGGACTGCTCGTGTAAGTTCGGTGATGGCCAAGTGGTTCAGAGCATTTGCTTACCCCCTCAGAGGTCCTAGATTCGAATCCCCGCCATCACTAGTTACTTTGGCAGAAGACAGTAAACCAGTCGCCTGGCTCATTACCATACCTGACCTACTGGGAACTAACGTGGTTTTCTATTCCAAGTCTCAGAGTCTGGATGCCGGTTATTTTTAGTAGCGCAGTGGGTCTTTGCAGCCATGGGGTAAACCCCTTCCACTGCATTCATGGGCAAGCATACAACAATAAAAAAACTAAAATGTCCATTCTCTAAAGCACTTATTAAGAAGTAGTGAAATGACTGAGAAGCACCACCGCAGATCACGTGTATGACAACTGGTCCACAAACTGTTATCAGTCTGATCACCCAAGATATTACAATCCTAACTAGAATAATCAGGAAGTTCATCCGTACCTATTCACTGACTTGTAGCTACACTTAGGTGGCCAATATTAGCTCCATCTATATGATCGGCGTAACCGCTTCAGACAGTCGTTCGAAACACGGAAAGGCCAAATTGCGGTTACTGCCATGAGATGCATTCGACTATCGTCCTGTTTTCGTAACCGCCTTATTAAATTAGAGATGTTAGAAGATACCGTCATCCTCAGCTAGAGATACTCCAACCATACAAGCAGTACGAATGGACACCACTGCTAACCCAATCTCTCCCTCTGGATCATTCCCTTCTCATGTCAACCTTTATTGGTACTTCTGGAAAATGATGAATACCCCACGAACTACCACTGCTTTTGCGGTTCTCAACATTTAGTCACGGATTTCATTGAGTGTTATCCACAATGAACGGTAGTTTTTGTAGTGCCTGCACATGGCATGCCCTGGAAACTCACATTTCAGTTACGTTTATCCTGGCATGATACCGTGTATTCATTCCGCCCAAACCAGGAATGATAGATGCTCTAAGACCCCCCTCCAATATTGACCGGTCTCACCCTCCAACACACTTCTCATGCATTCGTCGTTCATCCAACGATTTCGTCCACATTAGCGATGCAGTCGCCTCAGTCGATGTTGGGTCACTGCACCCATTCACGTTTGTCAGACCAAACAAATTGCTCATGTTAGAAACAGGATTAATTTAGAATGGAAGATACCACTGGATCGTGATTTACCTTTAATGGACCTTAGCAAAATGACAAAATCTTTCACTAGAAGACCGGCTAAAATGATGGGGGAACAGTAAAACCAAACGAAATTTGCCAATTTGTCCAAGATTCTCCAAAGTCACTTGATATTCTACTTTATCATAACGGTCGAAGAACTGCTTAATAAAGGTCACAGGAACCATGTCCAAAGTTACACTACACGCTAAAATGGTCATAAACACAATTACTGCGGTAACTGTGTACTCGGTCAGAACAAAGCAGTAATTTCCATCCATCCCGATTCGACAGCTTGATAAAACCTTTCAAATGAAATCATTCCAATCATGAGACAACACGCTATATACATTCAAACCGTAGTCGGACTGGTGTTGTTTATTTAAATTATTAAACTTGATAGGGTAAACGTCATTAAGTGGTCAGTCCGTTACACGGAAGGTGTTGTGTCGGTGCGCAAACCTCTGGATTATCCCCGGTCAGTGATTCCTCGATCGTCCAATCCCAACGAAAAAGTAACCACAAATAAAGCGCGGAAACTATTCAATTATAACCAAAAATCAGCAGAAGTACACAGAAACACATGACGTTGTTGTCGATTGCTCAGCGTGGTGCGCAGATATAATTGGATAAGTCGGGTCAGAGTTTCATGAGTCTGATTGATTGACGGGTTGGTGTGAAGGGTAAGCATTAGGTTGTCTTTCAGTGGTCGATGTGAACAGTGAAGTGTGATGAACTGATTGATTTATGGGCATACACGTCATGACTGCACTGCCATGTGGGATATTTAGGCTTTGTCACTGGTTAGCGTTATCAAGGCACCCTATCTGTGGGTTCGAAGAATGCGGACTGCAGCCGCGCTGATGACGTTTTCACGGAGATTTCCCACTCCTTGACAGAAGGAGGGAATCGAAAGCCGGACCAGTGCATTCAGCCATTTAGGGCGTGTCGGGCCTCTACGTGGGGCCCACGAGACTCATCCAACCAGTGATTACAGGCAATAATATATGACTACGCACGGTAACAAGTGAAATTCTCGTATTAAAACAAGTTACTCATCGAACTGATACTATTATTTGTAGCTCACTCCGGGCTTCATCATATTAGTGGTCGTTTTGATTTTCTAGTAATGTACTGCCGAGCAATACCTATCAGAAGCAAAATAACCAGTGAACCTTTCGGGGTATGTATTTGTTTCTCTTGTATGTTGCCCAACTGACCGGGTGTTCCCAACATCACTCCGTCTCCTTCAACATCATTATCATATTTGGAAACGTAAGTCAGTAATGCTAAGGTGCACGATGTATTCCTCAACATTTCACTGCACGCTAGAGTCAAGGTAGTTGTTTTTAAATGGCAAGTCGAACGTTATCATAAGATCAAAGACAAACGTACATAGGATGAGTCATTCAACAACTGCTATCAGAAAAAGGACCAGTTAACAATTAATAACAACAATTGGCTTAATTACCGTTTGGCTTAGTGTGGGTGATGATAAATAATCTCTAGCGCCGGACGAATACGCTTGGCCATTTAGGGCGTATCGGGCTCCCATAAAGGATTATACGACCACGAGATCCATCCAATTAGTATTCACATAAGAAAAGATATGATTAGGTGACATGAATAGTGAAACTTGCATTTGGATAACTTAACAGTCGAGATGATATTATTATTTATAGTTCCCTTCTAACTTCTCAATCCCGATGGTTGTTTTGATATCCCAGTTAGGCCGCCGCTGAGAAGCAGGAATCACTGGACCGCTGCAACCAGTGAAATGTTAATGGCTGTTACAACGGGATAAGACTGGTTAAATTCTCTCTCAATGTGAATACATCAGATTGAACCGCGGGACAGGTTAACGATAAATGCTGTGGCAATGGATGGCATATCACGGAGAAAATACTACCTGAATTGTGATTTTACTCGGGTTCCCCACGTAAGGCCCTGCAGAATTGACTAACATGACCATTTTATCTACAATAGGCATGCGCATATCGGCTAGTATACTACTAACAGTGCCGTAAGGGTACGTCCGTAGCTTCATGAAGGCGTCCTGTGGTAAAATGAAGCATTTTCGAGGATTCAATTAACAAATCGGTCGCCAACATCTCAAGCGGACAATTAACTTTTTCCTTCGCTGGATGCCAAAATCTAGCTACTGCTATCGTTCTCAGTACCATATATAGAAATTTGACCCCCACCCGTGGATACGCTAACGGTGAACACTGTAAAATGTCCTCCAGTAGGATATCGGCTAATGCATCGCACCCCCTTCAAGCCGATCCCAGTAAATGTATTTCTATATCATCCACACGATTCCGCTATAAACACCGTTATGCTAGTAACAAAACCTACAAGTAGTCGATCATTCATCTTTCGCGGTGCATACATTATCCACTTGACTACTATATCAAACCATGATGCTTTCACTGCAGAACTAAACTAAACGCTGAGTTGACATTATATTTCACTCTTTGTATTATTCCGTAATTGGAAGCGATCATGTGGCTGCTGAATATCTACCGTCGGGTGTACAAGACATATACTTGACTAGACTTAAATACGGATAGTTCAAGTAGTCGGGCGCAATTTCTAAGTATCACGTCTGGTCTCGCAGTCGCAACTTGCTGTTCATTCTTGCGGTTTAGAATATTCATCCAAAGTCCCGTGAAGATGAGAAACCAAATAGAGTTTCCAAATCTGGAGTTTGATATAGAAAGCTCTGAATTCAGAAAGGATGCTTAATCTCTCGTGCAAAATCAGGCATTTTGTAATTCTTGAGATGATCCAAATGTTAGAAGTCGTCGAACCTAGATAATTTTGAACCCACGCATGATTGCCGACCTCGCTTTACCACCACGAGCGCGCTTCCATGTGAAATAAAATTCAATTCACCGATTGCCCAGCGATTCAAAGTATTCTAGAACTTGCTTATTTAACATTTGCAGTCAGCCAATTATGGAGTTTCTGGACGAGCAAAATTTCATTTCCTGGTTCGCGGGAATTATCAATCCATCCGTCATTTCATTTCGCAACCACACACTCAGGCTTCCCGGTGTAATTTTGGCAATCAGTAACAAATGCAGTTGCGCGATCGGTTCATTTACGATATTATTTGTGTCAAATCGCAAAAGGCACTTGCACTTATCAGTCTTCCGGGCTCGTGTGAACGGTTTCAAGATGTGAATACAACTGCTCATGAAGTAAACAATCTAAAAGTCGCACCGATTCAAACAATACGATAAATCCATCTCCATCTCGACAGAATGATCAGCTACGATGGAATAACTGCCAATCGTGTGGTACCAAGCGTTCACGTTTGGTTTGTCGCATTCGCAACGTTACAGGTCACAACTGTTCATTCAATCCATCTGTCGAATTGCCGAGGTTTGTGTAACGGACGGTTCCAGTGATCAGTCGCTTACGTCCTCCGATTTTCACTCTCCTTATTTGGTTCCTAACAGTTCGAATCCATTTTGCCTTATTACTCGCACACATGTTGCTAATCATTCGATTAAAAATTCACGCACATTGGATACCGGAAGTGCAGAATCACTCAATTTGAATTTTGCTATTCTGTAAGTCTTAAGACGGTCACCATTCCCCTGAAGAGATTTACTGGTCACGATTTGCATGTCTGAACTACCTCTCACTGACTAGCACTCCACTACTTATCAATGCACGTTTCCTGTCACTGGCTCCCAGTTCTCCGTTATTGGTCTTAATTGTATATCACCGATTGTCATTAGTCCTGTTTTCCAAAGTTGGTTGTTAAATATTCCAGGGATTCAGGTAACATTAGAATAACGCCCGATGCTGAGGTATCGAATCGACAGGATTTTTGAAACGATGATTATTGCCTTCGGGATCACGTCAACCAGTGAGGAAGGCAATCGACCAGTTAGTAGCGAAAGGTGTCCTGACTCCGGAGGATACGTTTACCCGGACTACGGCCGTTTCGACATCAAAGAAGGAAAAACTTGGAGAAATTGTGGAGATTATCACATTAGTATAAGCAAATTCCTGAAATAAAGCAGTTGTTCTACAGTGGAACCGTAAGACATTTTGCACCAGTTCCATGGTTCGAAATTCCGCGATGAATGTACTATGAACAACCATGATGTAAATCACGATTATTCCTAGTACAATTCCGATTACGTACCCGTTCAGTCGGTTTTCTCACACGTTCATTGCGCATAGTTTGAGCTGCAGTATCCTTGCATTCACCGCGGATAGTTCAAGTGCTCGGTGTAAGTATAAAGAACAGACTGCATGATTTTTCCCGGAATCCTCAAATGGCTATCGACAACAAGCACACTGATAATATGAGGCCACTCTGAATGTAGTATGCAATTTGACCCATGGTAAATCGCACAATCTAAGCTTCTGACTTCTACTTTCAAATTTGTATCAGGGAAAGCTCGCTTCGTACTAATAAAGTATAATCAAAATTGTATATTTGTGTCTGTGTAGAGGATTTATGCATACAGTATGCCAACATTTCGGTTATTGCACGCAAAAATAAAACAAGAATAAGTCAGATGTCATAAAATGGTAAAATATTTCGATAAATACCAATAAATAAGTTCTAACTGGACTGCATTTCAATAAATGAGAGAGCAAAAGAAAACTAAGTTGGTCATACAGTTTTGTAAGTATCTCAGCTTTTATTTTCTCCCACTGACCAAAACCCGAGCAGGAGAGGAATATGGGGTTTTTGAACAGATTAAACCTAGAGAAAAGGTGCCGGAATACCAAACGGGAGGATAACTGGAACTGATAAAAGGATAAGTCTGTGTGGAATGGAAGTTTAGGGTCCTGGAGTTATTTGTGTATTAGGGTTAAACAAGACCAGAAACGGTGATCAGTGGGTTCATTAAAAAGTGCCAATGGAGACAGAGAAAACGCGACCTCTGATTACCATGTTGGGGCGCATAACTTTAAGCTCCTGCTCCAGAAGGCTGGGAAAAATTGCAAAGGATGGAACAGGAACTTGAAATCATCTGACTACGATGTTTGAATCAGTTTGACCAGCCGTATCCGAAAAGACAAGTTCCAGTTTTGGATTTCAACTGTGCATCGCAGATCGTTTTCAAAGTTAACACCCAGGAACCTGACAGAGATCATTCCAGAGATGAAATATGGATTAAAGAAAACAACCAGTTGAGGAAGGGTATTTGGAACTGCTGAAAACACATTCACAGCATTTGGGATTCAATTTTTAAACCAGATTGGGTGGGAAAACGTTCCAGTTGAATTACGTTTTCACTGGTTTCTAAAATAGGGGTCAGAAATAGCCTGTCAAAGAACAACAGTGTCCGCGTATTAAAATACCTCGAACGGAGAGAAACTGGTAGATTACAGATGTGAGCCGAAAACAGGAAAGAAGACAACACAACAAGCGTGGGGTACTTCAGCACTGTTGATAAGGAATTTCGAAATTCCGTGCCCTCTCCCGGTTTTGTGCATTCTACTGTGAAAATGGTTAGAGATCCAGGCAAGAATTTATGAGGAACAACAGAAAGCTTCAAGCTTTTCAAAAGGAGAACGGGGTCATGAATCAAAGACTGAAGAATAATCAAGAAACAGCGGGCGGATCAGCCGGGTTTGTCTAGGGATTAATTAATGAAGTGAACTACGGTATCAACGGCGGATCTTTTGGGACTGTAGGCAAACTGACATGGGTAAGGAGGTACATTTAGGTGGGTTTGAAGTCGGCTAGATATGGCCTTCTCAGAAACTTTTGGTGCTGCTGTTGCAAGAGCTATAGGACGAAAACTTTCTTCTATGACGATTGGGTTAGGGCCCTTTGGGACTAAAAAATGCCGACGGACCGCCAAAAATGAGGGACTGAACAACTTATGAGGAATTCACTCTGGGCGACGAGGTTCAACGCAAGTGGTTTAGTACGGTCGGGAATTCTGGACGGTACCGCGCCGTGTGATTTACTGGGATGAGGTCGATTTGGACCCGGTTGTATCAAACAGGGGGACACCAGGTAACGTAGCTGCGATGAGCAAAGCGAAGAGCCTAAGCCTCCCTCTAACCAGCCCCCTAGAGGAGTGTCTTTTCATGACAGTCATCTACTCTGTCATTCATATCTAGCGGGTGAAACCATAAAACCATAACGGTTGAAATAAAAATGAACTGTGAATCTGGCATTAAAATATCACCACTGAGGCGGAATAAATTGATAGAACATGTTGCGAGGCAAATCAGAAAGACTGCTAACCTGAAGTTGGATAATTTGGGTTCGCGTGCCATTAGCATCCTGTACAATCGGAAGCGTTAATCCACCAGCCTGGGACACAACCTGAACAACGGGGATTGTATTCCCATTGGCATCAGTTAGCAAAGTCCCCGCTTGCGAGCCCGAAATCGCGTCAGTGCTGGAGGTCTGGGGTACGCGTGAATGACACAATAACTGTAATAATGTTTCACACTACAACGCGAAAAATAAAATATCTTCATGAGTTCAAGGAGCTACGCTCAGAATATGAAACGATGAGTGACTGATTTTGAGAAGTCCGCGATTGCATTTACCTTAAAAAGAATGTAATTCTTTAACCAGATACCTACGTCCACGTATGGTGGAGGATGCGAATTCCCTTACGACAAAGATTAAATGTAGCGATAAAAATAACAGGCCACCGTGAGCAGAGACAGGACTGGTGCTAAACACATAACAGTTCGATGAGTCAGGAGGCAATAACAAACGGCAAACAAAAAGAACCCAGCTGCCGGGAAACAGATTTTTTGGACAGAATCATTTGACCTAGTTCTTTCGATATAACGATTATGAAACTTAATCAAGGTGAGTATCTGTTAGGGCGCGGGACTATCGGAGGGTTGTACGCTACAGCTTCATATCGGGCGGCTCGTTTGACCGGTGATGGCCAAACGACCACTAAAGCGGTCTTGTGTTTGAATATCACTTTACCGGCCAAATCTGCTATCCAATTTTATTGCAATAGTGTTCCATGATAAGTACACACATTGAAAATATTATCATCATCCGGTTCCGTTTCACAGCAGGTTTTTCCTGTGGTCCTAAATACGATGTCCATCAAAGACACTGGACTTCACAAGAGTCGGTAAGTCTAATAGAGCGAAAACGTCAGCTCTGGAAGTGTTAGGAGGTGAATAAGGTACAGAGGAATCTTCAAAAGCGAGTTATGAAAAGTCTTAAGAATGATCGCGAAAATTAGCGGGTCAAGGTAGCCGAAGAAATGGAAATAGCAGCTGCTTCAGGCAAGTCAAAGATTGTTCAAATTTATTCGTTATACCGGTGGACGGCGCATCCAGGTCAGTGAAACGATTTGCGATAGAAATAGAGAACCCACCCATGGCAAAAAGCAAAGGCTTGACCGTCGGGTCGGATACTTCATGGAGCAGTTTACTTGGCCGCACGCTAGTACAATTACTCTTCTGTCAACAACTGAGACTCATTGGGTGGTATCATTTAAGTCCCTATCGGAAGTAGAAGTGGAGTGGAGCATTCGATCACTGAAGCGAGGGAAAGCGGCCGGTCCCGACGAACTTTCCCCAGTTCTTTTCAAACTGTGTGGAAACGCTTTGATAGAATCAATTACGATCTTGCTCTGTGACATTTGGAACGAGGAGCAAATTCCGTTAATATGGAGCGTGTCATTGATTGTTCCTATCTTCAAGAAAGGAATACGCAATGACTGTACCGACCAGCGTGGGATTAACTTAATCCCGACAGCCACCAAAGTATAAGCCTCGATTTTGTTGCACCGTCTTACCCCAGCTCGCAAGAAGAACATCCGAGAACAGCAGACTGGATTCCGCCCAGGTTAGTGATGCATCGACCAGAATTTTACGCTTCGCCGACTGCTTGAAACACGTCCCACGCACCGCCGACCGACAATAATGGTTTACCTGGACTTGAAATGTGCCTTCGTTTCAGCTTATCGAACAGCGCTTTTATGTGTTCTTTAGAGAAAATGTATGCCCCAGGAGTTCGTAAACTCACTAGGATCATTTTAATCTCGTACTTCTGGCTGCGTTAGAGTTTACAGTGAACTATCCGGTCGATTCGAAACGACAGGCAGTGATCCACAAGGATGTCCCATTTTCCCATTCCTGTTCAACTTCGCCATGGACGAAGTAATGGAGAGTGTGCTGCAGAATCTCAAGGATACAGCCGTCGAATTGGGAAATGTGACCCAGATTACCCGGATGACATTGTCTGCTCGTTCGAGTGCACGGAACACGCGCAACGTGCACTAGATAGACTCTCAAGAGTTGTAGCTCCATTCAACATGCGCTTTGCACCTTCAAAGTGCAAGGTGATGTTACAAGACTGGACATCAACAATTCCGAGCTTGATACTCGATGGGTAAGTGCTGTCAGTTTTCGACCACTTCACCTACCTCGGCAGCAGCGTGACGACGGATAGGAGCACCGTAGTAGAGGTGAGCACGCGTATATTCAAGGCTCGAGCGGCGTAAGCTGGACTGAAGCACTTGTGATGCCGACCTGATATTTCACTGAAGTTGAAAGGTCGTGTATACTGTGCTGCAGTACGTTCAGTTTTGTTGTATGGTTGCGAGACCTGGGGGTTTTTGTGTGTCTACCGTACCGTGTCATATACTCCGTTCTTCCTAGGGAGTGGAAAACACCACGTGGATGTACACAGGTGCCGTCGCACCGAAGAATGAAAAAATGTATAGCGAACTTAGGAAAAGTAGGTGTTTCACGTCTTCGTGGTTGAGGTCCAAAAGATCCGTCTACCAGTTGGCTGGAGACACTGAAGGATATGGCAGCCAACCGTGAAGAGTGGCGATCGTGTTGTCATTTTCTGTCGAGTCACAATGATTGACCGAAGTGCATTTGTACAGTTAGACTGTGTATTCCGTGTATTGGCTACTAGAGCATTCTTTCCTTTTCCCACCGTGTAGGCCCACTCCCTATCCATCTTGTATATTCAGACTTCCTAATTCAACGTGCAACGTGGTGAGAAAGGCAGTGGTCAGTGAGGCTTGCTCTGCTGTTTACCGCTTTACGATGATGACGATGATGGTTTCGTTTTACTATTTATCTACGAAAGGCGTAGGATGACGCTGCAATGTTGTCTCACTCTCAAGACACACCGTTTCCAAGATAGTTTTGAAGACAGCCGATAAAACCTCAATAGACGTTTCTATGACATATGAAGTGGCTGCATTTGACAAAACAGAGCCCATGGATAGAAGTAACGCATGGGTAATTAGGAACAAAAGCAGACCACTGCGGTACAGTTTGGGCAGTGAATGTGGAGACATTATAGGAGATCGAATGTCCCAGCTTTCTACGGACAGTGTTCCTAGTAGGCAGAACGGAAAAAGTAAATAATAATGTCAGCTAGAAAAGTGTACGCGAAAATCGGATGATAGAGAAGCAAGTTAGTGCACTTGAACGATATTTAATGTCGAATAATGGCTCTAGGCTCCACACTAACCTCGAACGAAGAGTTCATGGGTGATATGTTCCTTATAAGAGTATGGGGTAGTAATGAAGATGGGGTGCGATAAGGTCAGTGATCCAAACGGGTTTTCGCCAAGGGTGTCAACTGAATCTGCTCTCACTTCATCCCCAGTGGTAACGTTTTTATACAAACGACTTCAGCCCCGTTAGAATCACTGGTATTATGCTAGAGTAGCAACCATGATGTGAGTGCATGTTCACTACCTGGAAGATATATCGTGCAATCTAATACTCTGGACTAGTGTGTTCAGAGACTTGTGTTGCACCAAACGTCCTCTGAGATGAGAAAAACTGATCCGTTCAGATCGACTGTGATCGCCTAAGAGTCCCATCAAAAGTAACTATGCCATACACTGATATTTTTCCATTCCCTATGGAAAATCCGATAGCATTTGTAGTCAGGATTGTAATGATTCATTCGATTGTGCAACCGGAAAAACTTCCACATATATTGGGTGCAGATAGTCCTCCGGCCGTCTACCGGTAGTCTTTTATCTGACCCCTTTACCAGTCTCGAACAGTTAACCGATGGTCGTGGTCATAATGTCTAAAAATGCTTACAGCGACAGAGGTTGTTCAGGGTATCATTCTATTATTCTGTTTCTATCCCACATACACTATTCTTTTGAAAGTCTGTTTTTAGACTTCAATGAATAACTTATTGACCAATCTATTTTCTTTCATCATTTAGTTAGAATTTGCCATCTAGCAATCATCCCCTTGTTCTCCGGTTCTGAGTTCTGGCGGTACATTATCTGGACCACCGACCTTATTGCACCCCATCTTCATTGGTACCTCATACTCTTCTAAGGAATATATCACCCATGAACTCTTCGTTCGAGGTTAGTGTGGAGCCTAGAGCCATTATTCAACATTAAATATCGTTCAAGTGCACTAACTTGCTTCTCTATCATCCGATTTTCGCGTACACTTTTCTAGCTGACAATATTTACTTTGTCTGTTCTGCCTACTAGGAACACTGTCAGTAGCAAGCTGGGACATTCGATCTCCTATAGTGTTTTCACATGCACAGCCCAATGTGCACAAAGTTAATCAACGGTTCTTTCTGTTGACACAAGCGTAGCGACCGTTTGGAGCCGACCCAAGCTGTCTCGTGTAGCCAAAGATAGAGAAAAATGATGAGCTATGGTTGACGGCCCCTATTACTGCTTTTGCTTCGACAGCAATTGCATCAACCAACGCCGTTCAGCTAGTCGGTTATGCAACTGCCGCTCCGTTATGCCTAAATTCAAACTATCTAATACGAAAGGCACGTTTCACCTTTGTCAACCTGAGTTATCTGTAACTTCAACGTGAAATTCACCCACCCATCAAGAGTGGGACGTATGTTTCAGAAGTCAGTTTTTCTCGACGTTGAGGAAGCCCTAGTACTGAGGACTAAAGACACAAAAATCGCCGGTATTCAAAAAATGGTACTTCGACGGTACTGCAGTTGGTGAGAACAACGGATCAACGACGCTGAGGTTCGGTGCACAGTGGTAGGCAGAAGGGAGAAGATCAAAGATGAATTACAAGAGCTCATTAGGCTGCGAAGTTTGTCACATCTGTTACCCAAGCACCCGAATATACGCCCTCGGTGCGTAACATGCACCGAGGAGATCAGTCGTGAGTAGGTGACTGAAGAAGGTCAACTGATGAAGTGAAAGAGAATTGTTAAAACCCTGACCAGTTAACTTGGTCACGTAGTACGTATTAGGCCTCTCACGTGGGGTCTCCGAGATTTATCTGCTCATGGTAGGACAACTGGGAGACGTGTCAGTATGCCCCGATTACTAGTGATTTCTCTTTGGCACGATTTGTTCGCTTGTTCAGTTCTATTATTTTTATTTCTGTCTTTAATGTTGTCAGACTCTCAATCTTTTGGTGTCTGACTGGGGTACCTTGCTCAGAAATAGTAAACAGACTTGCGAAACCGAACGTATCGTTAACAGCTTTCGTAACTGAACTGGCACCAGAAGTACCCAATGCTGAATGAAGCTGTATATTAGGGTAACAATGAATTGAACTAGGTTTTCAAACCACAATGACTCCAATTAAAGGACCTGTTAATCCCAAATAGGGGATGCAAGACTCGTCATCACATGCGGTGAAGGTATGAGCTACTGAAGCCAGTCGAGATACTGTCCCCCATCAGCTCTACCAGTGATTCAAGCGGTACTACTGAACAAACTCCAAGAAGGGCGCTTGAGAAGTAGAGTCAAAATATTCGACACTTTCTTAATTTAACCTTTGCTTGCGCTCGAGTATTGTTATACGAATCTATTCTGATCTCCATAGTTCTTGGTCTAATAATCAGTTGATTCAACCAGTTTAAGCTGGTATGACATTCATCTAGGATCACTGACATTTTAAAAATTGCGTCAGTAAATGCGACATACTTGGAAATGTTGTGGGAGCAACTGAATTTGGAACGGTTGACCAGCGGCGGTGGCACCTCCAGGAAGCTGAAGGACATACTGGATTGGAGCCGGAGTGGTTGAGGCAGTTGCTGTAGTGGTAGCCTGGGTACTTGCCACAACTGTGGTTCCCGTCGAAGCAGCTACAGTTCCTGTGGGGGCCGGGACTGTAGTAAACTGAATCGCGGAACCGGGAGTGGCACCAGTAGCCTGGACTACAGTTTGACCAGGGACAGCTCCCACACTGGTTGTAGCAACGGCACTAGTTTGGTTAGTTCCTGAGGCATTAGAAGACGGTCCTTCATTGGTGCCCGTGGTTGCAATCGTGCCTGCGCCACCCAACGCGATTGTCACTGTTTGGATAGGCTGAACTCCTGCGGACACGCCATCAGTGTTCAAGGTGGAAACTACTTGACCAGAAGGTTGAGTCATAGTGAGGGAATTGCGACCGTTAGTCACAAATGTAGTGGCATGATGAGCCACTTCCTGCTTAAGAGAGGCTGGTGAGTGACCGACGATATTGCCTGTGACTACTGAGGACGGATTGGCGGGAGGCTAAAAACAGGATTCAGTGGGGAAAATCTGAACAACTTTATAACCTGCTTTGATAATATTTTTGACGGTGTTTCAGTTGCTCCACTTCTCGTGAGGCAACTAAAAAGATGTTTGCAAAATTCGAGTCAAGGTGTAACTGGTGGTTCAGGGCGTTTCTTCAACACCTTGAAGGTCGGAAGCTGGAACCCCGCTAATGCCGATCACTTTGGCGGTAGAAGGCCATCCCACTGCCGTTCGACTCGTTACTACACCTGACCTATTGGGACTATGTGGTTCCCCACTCCAAGTCCCAGGATCTGGTTGCCGGCTATCTCTAGCATGGCAGCGGGCCTTGGAGGCTATGGGGTTCATCCCTTCCACTACTCTCATGCGAAAGTGCGGATTACTAATAAATCTGCTGGGTTCGATATACGACAAATTAATTCTAACACAAGATTTACAGGACTAGAAGTGGCAACAAAGCGACAAAAAAGTGCACCTTACTTATCCGTAACATTTGTGGGTATCTTTAAACATTTAACGAACCTCCACTGATCGCAAAGCCCAGTTGCGTGATGCATACAACTATTATTAATTCCCCTTTGATCTCTCTCCAAGAGACATGCGTCTCGTAAAGTGGACTAAATTTATAATCTCTTTGTCGGCTTCAGAAAGTTGCTAATGTTGTGAGAAATTAGGCATGAAATTTAGTCATTGTATCACAGATAAAGTAACATTTAAAGAAAAAACAACTAGTAAACCAAAAGAAGCATGATGAGCACAGAAATCGTGCGTTAACCAAAAACTGTTGGGGCGAAACAACAATGATACGCGACGCTTACACGGCGATGACCACGTGCTTCTTCTCTGGGGACAATATCGATCAAAAAATCGAACTGATCTGTGTCACCATCGCTCACGGCCATTGCGATATCGTTTCGCTGCAACGTTCGACGGCGATTTCGTTCCGTGTGAATCCAAGCACGCAGAGTCAGTTCCCGAATAAACAGTTCTGCGGCTTTCGCGAATAATATGGGAGCCTCGGCACTGATCATCTGGGAAAATAGTTGCAGAGTAACGAAACAATATCTTATGAAAATGGGATACTTACAACAACAGCAAATTTAGACGGCTTCTGCCACATTTTCTCATGTACTGGTTCAAAGCCCGATGACACAAAAGTTTAACAACTGGGAATACTACTAAACTGTCTATGGTGAATTGATTTTTCTTACTTCTTGTGTTTGTTGTTCGCAATTCGCATATTCGAGTTCTTACGGCACGTTATTATTCAGCTATATGTAGAATTCATAACTTGATTAAATTCTCACTTCCGGGCGAATTTCTTATTCTGCTGTTGGTGTTGAACGCAAGTTTTTAACTCAATACACTGTATTAATGATGGATATGTTTTCAACACGAAGTCAAAAAAGGCAATCTTACACTACCAGAATTAATTTGTCTCAAAGGCAAATATCAGAATTTTAACGGAAGACATTAAGCGATTTAACAACGATGCACTTGATAAGAAGACTAAAATGACAGCGGTGAGCTTAGGCTCAGGATGACTGCCAAGTGTTGAACTCTGTGGCAGTTCACCGAAAAGGAGAAAGTAAATCTAGCCAATATTTGCCAAGTAATCGGTCAGTAGCAAAGCTATTTAGGACATGATGTAGTCAGTAGCCAGAAAATAAACAATAAATACTATTGTTTACGGAGAGCAGTACAAATAGTATAAAGTGGAGTTCGATCGTCTGTCAGATTCTCTACCAAATCAACGTGAACCCAAAATTTTGGACAGACGGTACGATGCTTTTCATCGTGAAAAATTGCTGAACACCTGTCACAAGCCATCTGAACTGCATTCTTCACCTGGTGCCTTCGATTCAGTTGATCGAACAGCGCTTTTCGGTGTTCTTCATCGAAAAGGTATTCCCCAGAAGTTCGTTAACCTACTGAGATCATTGTATTCTCATACTTCTGGCCGCGTTAGAGTTTACGGTGAACTATTCGGTCGGTTCGAAACGACCATCCGTGTTCGACAGAAATGTCCTGTCTCCATTCCCGTTCAGCTTCGTCATGGACGAAGTAATGGAGAGTGCGCTGCAAAATCTGCAGTAAATAGGCATCGAACTAGGAAATGGTGGGAAGCAATGTGACCTAGATTACACAAGTGACGTTGTCTGCTTGTTCGAATGCACGGAGCACGCGCAACGTGCACTAGATAGACTCTCAAGAGTTGTAGCTCCATTCAACATGCGCTTTGCATCTTCCAAGCGTAAAGTGATGCTACAAGACTGGACGTCAACGATTCCGAGCTTGATACTCGATGGGTAAGTGCTGTCAGTTTTCGACCACTTCACCTACCTCGGCAGCAGCTTGACGACGGATAGGAGCACCGTAGTAGAGGTGAGCACGCGTATATTCAAGGCTCGAGCGGCGTAAGCTGGACTGAAGCACTTGTGATGCCGACCTGATATTTCACTGAAGTTTAAAGGTCGTGTATACTGTGCCGCAGTCCGTTCAGTTTTGTTGTATGGTTGCGAAACTTGGAGTCTGTGTGCTGAAGATATTCATCTTCTTGAGGTTTTCGACCACCGATGTTTACGTAGTATCGTTAAGATCGGGTGGAATAGCCGAGTAAGTAATGATGAGGTCAGAAAGCGAGTATTGGGTACTAACTCGGAGAACGTTCTGTCACAGCGTATCCAACTTAGTAGACTTCGTTGGTTGGGGCATGTGTTACGTATGTCAAACACACGTCTACCGTACCGTGTCCTATTCTCTGTTCTTCCTAGGGAGTGAAAGAGACCACGTGGATGTCAACAGATGACGTGGCAACGAGGAATGAGAAAATGTACAGCAGACTTGGGAAAAGAAGGTGCTTCACGTCTTCGTGGTTGGGGTCCAAAAGATCCGTCTACCAGTTGGCTGGAGACACTGAAGGATATGGCTGCGAACCGCGAACAGTGGCGATCGTGTTGTCACTTCCTATCGAATCAGAATGACTGATCGATGTGCGTTTGTACAGTTAGACGGTATTTCGTGTGTTGGCTACTAGGGCATTCTTTCCTTTTCCCACCCATGTAGGTCCAAACCCTGTTCATCTTGTATATTCATACTTTCTAATTCAACTTGCAACATGGTGAGAAGAGCAGTGGTCAGTAGAGCTTGCTCTACTGCTTACCGCCGTACGATGATGATGGTGATGATGATGACATCGAGGATATAAGATCTGTGTATCAAACATATCATGTTTATGCCGAGATTCAACCTCGATTCTTCAGCCCTTCTGTCATCAAGTTAATCAAGGCCACTCAACCATTCGAAGAACTAACCGTTGATTCCAAGGGACCATTTCTTTCATACACTCACAACAAACATATCATAACAATCAGTTACGGGTATTCCCGTATTCCACTTGCTTATCCATGCTCTAATATGAACACAGAAACTATCATAAAATGTTTCCCTCACCTTTCTTCCGTGTTTGAAATGACAGTTTTCATTCACTCAGAAAGAGGCCTAGATTTTATAACAAACGAACTGAAACAGATTCCCCACAATAAAGGCATTATAACTAGTAGAACAACAGCGTACAAACACAGTGCAATGGCCAAGTGGAACGCTTGAAAGGAACATTATGGAAGGCTATTCAGTTAACTCTACGGTCTAAAGGACTGGAGCTTAACAACTAGGTGACTGTACTACCGGATGTTTTGCATTCAATCAACCAACGCCACACCATACCAACGACTTTTCAACCATAACAGAAGGTAGTATTTGAGAAAAGTAGCACCTTTGAGTTGGTAGACTGTTGCGCCCTTCGGGATATCTTCCATCTCTTTGGTCTCCATGACCTGCCCAACTCTCATCTGTGGCTTCACGAAGTTGAGGCATGCATCAACGGCCACAAACCGGCAAACCACTTAACTGGTGCCTAAATTCCTCGATGAGACGACGCCCAGCATACGAAGACAAATACTCCTGCAAAGGCGGATGAGACCTGCCTGGATCCAACGGATGCCGAGGAAATCCGTCCAATCAACAGTTCATGGACCCCTGAGTTCAGATGACTTCTGCCGAATAGCGAACGAGCACCTAGGAGGCCACCGGCAATCATCCACCAAGATCACTAGGACGCATTGGGCATCCCGGATTGGTAGACCACCATTCAAAAGGCGTACGAACCGCTCGTTCGGTCATCGACTCCCCATACAAGAACTTCCTGTTGCCCGACAGGTAGCACTTGGCTGTGAGCCGGCCAAAGTTACTACCTAGAACAAAAAGCCTGTTGACACTGGGGACGCCACCTCACACTAAATTCCCAAGATTAATCATGACAAGTTCCCTTTCATTCGCAACATGCATGAAGCCGGTTCATCCTCTTACAGTAGCTAGCCGCGTGAAAGTAAAAGTAAGTAAGTCCACCGATATTTCACTGCCAAATTGGCTGTTTTCACCTGGGCCCCTTCTAATGCAAAGGAACGCACGTCCGTCCAGGTACGATCCATTGGTAGATGAAGACTAACTTTTTGATTGCAACTCAGGGTATGTCCACGTGCGTCTCCCAGACAGAAGCGACACCAGCGGGCGCATAAGGGGGTGGACAGTTAGTGGAACATACCTCGGTGCCAAAGACAGTACAATCCATTGAGACACCTGTTGTGATACCCCCTAGCTCCCCTTCTAACAGACCACAAACTGACACACAGACACACACGAGTAGGAGCACGTAAGACGTAGCAACACAGTAACAACGCGTCGCATCTTATTGTTTGCAAAATACAGGTGTAATACACTGCACATATCAGTGGCTAATCTATTCTATTCCTCCACTGTGAAGATCACCAAAACTACTCAACCGAGGCAGAATGTCGTGGTTTGCTATGCTATCGCCCGTCGTGTATTTATGAGTTTATTACATGCTGCGCTCGTGTTTACTGTAGCATGTGTAAAATTCTATATGATATCTTTCGTTATCTCTTCCCTTTGGATTCAATCTCTCATACTCGTCCACCAATCTCATAGTTCTGTTTTGCAACACGCTATTCATATTCTCTTTCTTTCCCTCGATTGCCTTCTTGTTCCCACGGATTGCGGAAATACTATTTTGATGAACGTGTTCGCATAGCGCCGATCATTAGAGTAAAGAATAAATGGTCCGCACGTAGTACAAACGACTGACCGACGCGTTTGGTAAGAAAAGAACGTCGTAAGGCAATTCACCTTACAGCTGGTAAGCCCGACGTGATTACAAGGTCATGTGAGTTTCCCTGTTTTCCAAGGGTTTACGTCGTGTCTACGTCCTTGAATATATTATTGTCTTCTGTAAAGTTATGGTAGATTTTCCCTATTATTTTATGCTTACAATTATTTTCCTGGTTGTCCCGTTTAACCTGTTTTGTTTTCTTCTCCCACCTTCAGTAATATTTCATTACTTCCATCGTCAAAGTTTCTTTGGTTTTTACAAGTCACTCACCAGTAAAGCGTCTGATGAGTTAAAGCCGTCATCAGAACCCATCGTCGGGGTAGTTTCGCTGTACACAGTGTCATTTACGCTCTCAGATCCGGAAATCTGGTTCACGGTAGTAGTTAGAATACCAGAACTATCATCACAGGTTGCATTTGCCTCAGTCGATGGAGCTATCACCAGCATAATACTCCTCACATACCCCCACTCTTGGACCGATTTTCAGGTTGTGATTTGTTTCGGACACAATGGTTGGAGCAGTGGGCTGACAGTTTGCACACGAACCTTGTTAACTATTAATTTTCTTTTCTTATTGTCTACAGCCTGCAGAATACCAGTACAGCACGTTTGGTAGACAGATACTGGTTGTGGTGCACAAACTTTTCGTCCGCACTTCTCGCCCAAACACGTAATCCTATGTATTCACATTTTCTATTTCGGCGTATATGCTCAATCTATTAAAAGAATAAAACCTATATTCTGGGCCTTTAATCCTCCCATTCTGACGTGGACATTGTTTGATCAAAACAAGATATACAATGACCAATAGCAATACACAACAATCTATTCGTTAAACAATGGACAAAATTCTACGACCCGGACACCTCGATGCAGACCGTTTGTCACAAACGTCGTTAACGGTCTGGAAACACGGGTTCCGTACATTCAACACTTTCATCGTCCCATTCAAGCAAGCTTGACGTTTTGAACAACTACTTCACGTCATCAGTATACGAATACATTGCCGAATGCAAAATGTACGAAGCTGCACTCGATACTCTTAAAAAACTTTACACTAAACAGAAAAATGAGGTTTTCGCTTGGCACGTGTTGTCTTCTTGCAAACAGGAAACAGGTAAAAACTGGACCAGTTCCCACGAAAGCAAAAATTATTAGCAAAAGACTGTGTTTTCAAATTTATCACTGCCGAACAAAATCAAAACGACGCTAGACGCGATGCACTCATCAGTGAAATGCAGTCCAACACCACTCGACAGCGCCTTCTGGAAAACAGGTCGCTGGGTCTCGAATATGGATACAAACGAGCTTGTTCTTTGGAAATGGTTTGTCATCAGTCTTATCCACTTTAACCGGCTGATCCTTCATATTCAACGTCAATCTCTAATACGGATATTTTCAAGGAATCACGCTCTCAACCGTTTGAGTCAGGTGTAACAGCAGCAGCAGCCGGTCGATGCTACTCCTGTGGATATGCCAGACATCCCCGTTCCAAGTGTCCCGCTAGAGGTGCTGTGTGCAACCAGTGTAACAAAAATTGGCATTACCAACAGGTTTTTCGGTCGGCTTTGCACACCAAAATTACGTTGATGAGTAGTTCTTTGTTATCTTCCACGGGATCAGCTTCCGCTCCTCGCTGCCTTTTCACTAGTGTTGCAGTTCAGTTCAGTTCATTCAACCCTTAACCTCGCACTTCTGTGCTCTGATTTCCGCAGCTAACTTCCAGCATCGTCAAGTCAAGGGCAAAAAATGGAAGCATAAACTGAAAAGATCCACCAAATCGAAGTAATAAGTGGAAACCACAATAACAAGAAAAGAGTTCGAATGCAACTACGCTACTGGCCGCAGCACCTAACCATATCACTTAATGTCGGCAACCATTTAGTAGGCGGGTTGCGTGGACCCCAACCTGGAGGTCTTTTTTATTACGTGCTTACGCATGAGTGCAGTAAAAGGGGCATTTTACCCCATAGCCACGAAGGTCCATTGCACTATTGGGTATAACCGGCAGCCGGACCCTGAGACTTGGAGTGACGAAGAACCACATAAGGTCCCAATATGTCAGGTGTGGTAACGAACCGGACGACAGTGGATTACGGCCTACCACCTACTTCGCCAAGTCCATTGGGCAAGGTTTTCCTACCATTCTGTCATGTCATAAACTGACCACCTCGACTTGCCTTCCAACCACTACCTGCCTCGGAAAAATAGCCTACATCGAGGAAGCCTATCGATGGGCATACGTAACATATGTCCCAGCCACCTTAACCCGGTTAGATTCAGTACTTGATCCCATGGATGACCACCAATGGATGGTTTCCAACACCCTACATCTAACTTCAGCATTGCTGATGCAGTGTTCCCACCACATTCAAGCAATAATACGAAGAAATCGATGCTCAAACACAGACAATCTTCGCCTATCTTCAACTCAGAACGGCCATGTTTCTGAGCAGTATAGAATAACAGGTCTAACCGCCGCACTGCACACTCTACCCTTAACAGACAATCGAATGTCGCGCCGGCACCACGAATAGCCGAGGTTAGCAAAAGCCAAAAGCGCCTTCTGTATACGCGATGACACTTCATCCGATATCTGTCCACCTCTCCACCTAGGTAAAAAAATTTATCCACCTCAGCTAGAGTTTCTCTTGCCAACACAAGATTTAATGTAGACCCAACCCAGTCCTGCAACAGCATTTTACACTTTGAAGGTGCAAATCGCATTCCAAACATTGTTACACTGTTGTTTAGGCTATCTAAGAAAGCTCGCAACTTACCTGGGTCATCACTCAGAAGAACAATATCTTCCGCGCATTGCAAATCAGACAGCTTACTGCCTGGGCAGAAATCGATGCCGCCATTCTTACACGAGGATAGGGCTATCTCAAGAACCAATTCAATCACAAAATTGAAGAGGAAGGGTGATAGAGTGCAACCCTGACGAACACCACTTTCCATGGTGAACTCGGATGAAAGGTCGCCGTAAACATGAACTCGGTTTCGGCTGTTCTCGTACAATCATTGGAAAAGAGAAATAAACTTATCCGGTACATCCTTCAATGAAAGGCAACACCAGAGAACTGTGCGGTCGACTGAATCGAACGCCACTTTCAGACCAAGAAAGACTGAGATTGTGGGCCTATGGAGGATCTTTGTGCTCTAGATTTCCCGAGGAGTAAAGATGTGGTCGATACAACCACGACGGGTCTGAAACCGGCCTGGTTCTCACGAGTACACATTTAGCGGGCGCAGGATAATCCGGTCCAGAATAAGCCCGGTGAGCGGTTTGGATGCGATACTTACCAAGCTAATTCCTCTATGGTTTTTACAAGAGGACCTATCACCTTTCTTGTAAATCAGCACAATCACTGATTCACACCACTCCCTGGAAATCTGCCCACTATCTCAAATAACCCGGAGAAGTTTTGTTAACTCCGAAACCAAAGTCTCCCCTCCATCCTTGAAAAAAAAGATAGAAACAAGCCATCCAATCCAGCGGTTTTGTACCTTTTCAAATAATCTATCTCCCGAATAACCTTCATCTATGATGGAGGAGTGATATCCACTTGCGCCATTTCTCTGGGAGGTATATGCGGAAGGTTCACTGAAGAAAAAGGGCCAACCGAACTGTCCCTTAAAGTGCTCCGCCCAACGGTCCAGACGACGTCCCTCAGAGTGAATCATTGAGCCGTCGGATTTCTTGACTAACTCACTTACACCGGGCCTCTGTGGACCGGTACCTCCAATCATTTCGTCATCCGCCACCGCTTATGGTCATGTCTCGCGATCCTAGTCAGCTGGTGTCTCGGAGATTAACACACTTCATTGAATGTGGCATCCCGAGGGACGATCTGCGAGCATTCAACAGAGCAACTGATGTCGAAGATATCACCACTTTTAAGGCCTACTTGAACCAGAGTCCTCTGTGACAGTGAAAATAGCTTACAAAGCTTCCTCGATCCGCTGCCAGCATTTATCTGAGTCCTGGACATTCGGCTAGCTCGATAACTGTGTAGACAGCTCTGCCTGGAAAGCAGATCGTCCGTTGTCGTCTAGAAGCAACTGCGCAAGACGTGTGGCTTTGGTGTGGGCATGACAACGGAGGGGACGCAAGCTTAGGCGAGCACGTACCAAGGCGTGATTTGAGTTCACAGGCGTAGACCAAAAGGAACGACAATCTTCAATTGATCCACAATCAGTGGTGACCAATGACAATATGGTCAATCTGAGTCCAACGTTGTGAAGACGTAGGAGGACGCTATTTCAGTCTATGCCGCTTCTAATGAAACTTCCACTCCCCCGAAACCAAATTTGGTCAGAGCACAACTGGATGACACGATCGACCGGGATGGCAAACCAGCCTCCAATATGCCTTTCGGAATCCCCCAAACGGCCGACTTGAGCGTTGAAATCGCCAGTAGGCTGCTGCCGAGGTAAGTGAAGCGGTCGACAACTGCCAGCACCTACCCATCGAGCATCAAGCTCGGAACAGTCAACATCCAGTCCTGCAACATCACTTTACACTTTGAAGGTGCAAAGCGCATGCCGAACGGGGCTACAGCTCTCGCAAGTTTACTTAGTGCATGTTGAACATGTTCCGTGCACTCGAACAAGCAGACAAGGTCATCCGCGCATTTTGGGTCACAAAGCTTTTCAATGTTCCCTAGTTCGACGCTCACATCCTGAGGATTTTCGCAAGGCATCCTCCATTAGCTCGTTCATGACGAAGTTAAACGGGAATGGAGAAATCGGACATCTTTGTCGATCAACACTGGTCATTCCGAACGGATTGATTAATTCACCCTAAACCCTTACTCGGCCAGAGGTGTGAGTACACTGATCGCAGTAAAGTCACAGACTTCTGTGGCATACCTTTTTTGAAAAGCACTGAGTAGCGCTGTTCGGCAAACGGGATCAAAGGCGCTTTTCAGCCCAAGGAATACCATTATTGTCGGTTAATGGTGTGTGTGACGCGTCTCGAGTAATTGATGAGTAAAAATCTGGTCGTTGCATCGTCGACCTGGGCGCAGTCCGGCCTGTTGTTCGCGGGCATTCATCTCGCGAGCCGGTGTCAGGCGGCACGGCAAAATCGAGGCTACTACCTTAGTGATTATCGGAATTGAGCTAATCCCACGATTACTACTACAATCATTGCGTAGCCCCTTCTTGAAGATAGGTACAATCAATGACTCACTCTATACTAAGGGAATACGCTCCTCGTTCCAAATGTCACGGAGTAAGTTGGTAAGTGATTTTATCAACGTACCACCACCCATTTTGAAAAGAACTGGAGGGAGTCCGTCTAGACCAGCAGATTTCCCTCGCTGTAGTAATCGAATGAATGACTCCACTCCTGCTTTTGATGAAGGTCCAAGTGATACTCCTCAAGGAATCGCAGTTGTTGATACAGGAATAACTACATTTGCGCACGGCAAGCTAAACCGCCCCTTGAAGTATTCGGCCCAACGGTCCAGCCTTTGTTCGTTGCCATGAATGGGTTCCCCATTTCTATCGCATATCGTTTCACTGACAGGGTTCGTCGTCCACCGGTGTCGCGAATAAGTTTGAACGGCCTTTAAATGTTGCCTGGAGCGGCTGCTACTTGCATTTCTTCGGCTACCTTGACCCACCAATTTTCGCGATCTTTCTCAAGGCTTTCCGTAACTTGTTTTTGAAGATCCCTCCGCATCTTATTCATCTCCTTACAGTTCCACAGCTGGCGCCTTTGCTCCATTAGACTCAACGACTCTCGAGAAATTCAATGTCTTTCATGTACATCGGATCTAGGACCACAGGCGAGACCTGCTACCACGCGCATCGCCTGCTGGATGTGGGCCAAATGCTCATCTACATTACTGTCTGTCGTAGATCCTAGCTCATGTGCTAACTTCTGTTCATAACTGGTGCGAACTTCTCGATCACACAAACGTTGCACGGCTAACCGGGTTTGCGGCGACCACCATGGAGCTGGAGAGATAATCGCATTAAAACTAATACATGGTCCGACTATATGTACGTGGACCAGTAGGAAATACAGTTCTGAACAGAACTGCGCCACCGGTAGTCTACTGCGATATGATCAATCTGACTCGAAGTACCTGTAGAGTTAGAGCACCATGTCGCTGTGCGACGAGAGCTGCGTCGGAAATTGGTACTCGACAAGAATAACTGGTTTTCTGCACGAAACTGGAGGAGCCCATCCACGTTATCTGTGCGCTGAGTGGATAAGACACAACACCCGCCTAAACAAGCTTCTGACCCACCGGTAGTGGTCAAATGGGCTAGAGCGTTTGCTCACTACCTCGGAGGTCCGAGGTCCGAATACTCGCCATCACAGGTTACTTTGGTGATAGACAGCAATCCACTGTCATCCAGATCGTTACCACACCTGATCTACTGGGATCTTATATGGTTCTTCGCCACCCCAATTCTCAGGGTCTAGTTTCCGGTCATCCCCAGTAGTGCAGTGGGCCTTCGTGGCTATGGAGTAAATGCCTCTTGCATCGCACTCATGCGCAAGCATGTGAAAAAAAGTTCACCAACTGTCGTGTAATTTTCTTTGTTTGTTTGCCTTCTTTTGTTCACGTAACGTAAATCGTACCATGTACATTCATTATTAGTCAAGTAGAGAGTAATATTTCTGTAACTGAATCTCGTTCTCTCTGATAAGGCTATCACCGTCTGCTGCGAATCGTACGGAACAAACTACCTGTGCACTACAATGCCAGAGCCTTTTCTGCTGCGAACGAGGGTAGCTAGTTCATCGCAGAACCCGTCCTTCTCCATGTCAGCGCTGCAGACTGTTGGGGCATACGGCGAGATCACAAAAAAATTGCGCTTAACACAACTATTCTTTTGAACGCCGACTGACCCCTGGATTCTCACAGCTCATAAACAACTGGTAACAGGGATCCAACACTAAACGGCAGCCTAAACCTTGTCAGTCAAGACTATTCTTACACTATGTCGACTCACAGCTCTAGCTATTTTGATTTCTGAAGTGCGCAGAAAATACCTCGATGAGATACCAGGAGCAGTTAGTTCAATCACGTTCCTCGAATCCTGGATACGCGTTTCACTTACACAGCAGACATCAATCTTCAGAGAGTACATTGTAGGGGCTAGGTACGCCTGCTGACTAGCCTGCATGAATGTACGCACGTTGAAGGAGCCGAGATTCAGAGGCTGACGAGGCTTGAGAAAATGTGGGTTACCAGACAGAGGATTATTCATGACACTATTTGACAGTGAACCATTGCGAGTATTGAGCGTGTTATCAGTTGGAGCATTATGGATGGATAGAGGGGGCAAACAGACGTGGTTCGGAACAGAAGACAAAGGTTGAATAAGAGAGAGGGAATTCTGAGCAGTGGCCCACTAATCACTACCCACCCCGCGCGATGCGATGGGCAGCGAAGTCCTGGTTATCCTGTGCGACGACCGATGGAGTACAGAATTCTTTGTATTCATGCAGTTCAGTTAAAATAAGCTATTACTCATCTGATTAAAACTGTTTCATCACTGCTATTATCCTCAGTCACATTATGGCGAACAGTGAAGCTCGTTAATTACAAATCCAGGTCTTCTTAGCATTCAATGCTTTGAAAGAAGATAGCGATTAATCTAGCAATCCCGCTTCTATTATTCCAAGACGTTATCATAAGTGGAACAATAATGTCAACCTTCAACGTTCAGACTGAGTCAGGGGAAATCAGCAAAGGAACTAAATAACGAACACGGACACGTTTGAAGCACCTCTTATCTACTATGATGACAGACTGGAAGACGTTTAAAAGCCAAATAAGCGGATGGACCAAAGTTTTTAGTACATCAGTTCTGTCGCTTACTTGATCTAAACATAGTATAAATTAACTCACCATGCATTTGATGTCATCATCGAGTTTCATAATTTTTTTGATTCGAGCGAGGGGAAGGTCCTGCGTTTTAAATGATGTGTGATCACACTTGAGATTTTCCATTTCCACGCGAACGGTCTCCCAGTACGAAATCATTTGTGACTGACAGTCGGTCAGCGGATCAAACGAGAACTCCATGGAGCTGGGAAAACGAAGTTTAATGGTCGAAATGAATAACACTCCAATTTAACTGTTCCAAGTAAGTAGTGTAAGCTGTAAACCATATGTAGTTGACGTGTTACAGTGGTCTTTCACAACTGGACTTGCTGAGTACGCCATTCACAACCTTTGTTTCTTAACTTTGTCAGTAGTTTTCAAATCCAAAAATTTATGTCACTGTCCAGCAAAGCTACAATTAGTAGGGTTCATTGTGGAATGGAAAAAACCATCGGACAAACCAGTTTTTGGGAGCGCTGTCCACGCAGAAACGAAATCATCCGTAGGTCGCCTTTTTGAAGTCACAAAACCATTTGAGGAACGGCTGGTCATAAAGAACCACTGCTTCTGATTACACAACTGATACTCTCCAACCATTGTTGGTGAAATACTGTGACTAATTCTGAGTTGTTCACTCATCTGCAATAATTAACTACATTTATTATCTTTTGCGTTAACTAATAACTCGTTTGAGATGATTAAAAACAGGCCTCTTTTCTACGCAGTGGTTAAACGGTTATCGTCGTACACTTTGGACGATAACGACCTGGGTCTGATTCCCGCCACCATCAGCCACTGCCATTTAGCAGCCTTTCATTGGTAGCAACCCCTTTTATGAATTGTTGTGTGATAAATATAAGAAGAAAGTAGAAAGCCAATTTTCAATCATTTTGCTCTGTTTATCTGATTGATCCGTTTTATCGAAACGCTCGATCCTAGCTAGCATCTATTTGCCCGTATGCATCAACAACCAAAGTACAGTTGTTTATGTCAATTCTTTGTTTTACTCAACACCCCCGCCAGGAGTCATCGTTCAAGTTTGTTTCAGCGAGATGAAGAGTCGATCAGTCACAAATACTCTGTGGAGCCACTACCCGGTCCGAAACACCAAAGGCCCTAGTTTTTTCTAGTCTGAAAACGCATCGAGCATTTTTATCCTGATAACCACTCCCTTATAACCCTCCACTTGGTTCAAAAGCTATGAAAGCCATTTCTGACCGAATACGTTAGTTTACTGAATGCAAAGAACTTCCGTGTGATCGTTGACAGGGATTCAGACCTCGGCCATCTAGCGATGATTTACACCCTGTCAGCTGGTCTCGACAACTATGGGTATCCACCTGTCTTCGCTGGACATGCTGGTTCGAGTGCGACATGGAAGTTCACTGTCGAAACCGTCCACGGTTTGGCCAGGTACTCGTGGCAGTAAGCGAACCATTCCTGCCTAAGTTGATAGGTTTAAACACCAGCCCTACGAACGCCTTGGGCTTGGTCATGGACGGCGCGTCAGGCTGTTCGGGTGAAGTTCAAGAGACCCTCCTAATGTTTAGACACAATGGAGAATATGACTAGATGCCATAATCAGTGGCACTGTGTTATTTACAAACTTTCTTAATCGACTGGATAATTTCATTTACAGTTCTCTGATTATTATTTTCATAGCCATTTTTTTCAGTATTTCCGACTGAAGCTGCCGCTAAGAGATAGAAACGATAGCCACCGAACCCAGCGCATGATTATTCTGTTTTAAGGTGATCTGAACCCACGAGCGCGAAGAATCGTTAAGTGATAGTCATAATGGATTCTGGTCTCGTCGATCCACGGGCGATTTACTGGTCAACAGCACTTGATAACCAAAGAGGAACACTCTTGATCTCACTAGAGATATTGAACACTTTTGATCGTGTCTGGTTCAAGAGTTTACTGTCCAAACTGCCCACTTTTGGATTTCTCTCATCACTTGTTTTTTGGACGAGGTTTTTTAGTAACCGGATCATTTCTGTTCGATTCGACGGGGATATACCACAGCCTTTCCAAGTGAATGCTGGCTTTACCGTTCTGTACTTTTACTCACCATCTTTCTGCTTTTCACAGATTTTTACTCTTCGCCGACTAGCTGAAACGCGTCACACACACACCGCCGACCGACAACAATGGTTTTCTTAGACCTGAAAGGCGCCTTTGATTCAGTTGATCGAACAGCGCTTTTCGGTGTTCTTCATCGAAAAGGTATGCCCCAGAAGTTCATTAACCTACTGAGATCATTGTATTCTCATACTTCTGGCCGCGTTAGAGTTTACGGTGAACTATTCGGTCGGTTCGAAACGACCATCCGTGTTCGACAGAAATGTCCTGTCTCCATTCCCGTTCAGCTTCGTCATGGACGAAGTAATGGAGAGTGCGCTGCAAAATCTGCAGTAAATAGGCATCGAACTAGGAAATGGTGGGAAGCAATGTGACCTAGATTACACAAGTGACGTTGTCTGCTTGTTCGAATGCACGGAGCACGCGCAACGTGCACTAGATAGACTCTCAAGAGCTGTAGCTCCATTCAACATGCGCTTTGCATCTTCCAAGCGTAAAGTGATGCTACAAGACTGGACGTCAACGATTCCGAGCTTGATACTCGATGGGTAAGTGCTGTCAGTTTTCGACCACTTCACCTACCTCGGCAGCAGCGTGACGACGGATAGGAGCACCGTAGTAGAGGTGAGCACGCGTATATTCAAGGCTCGAGCGGCGTAAGCTGGACTGAAGCACTTGTGATGCCGACCTGATATTTCACTGAAGTTTAAAGGTCGTGTTTACTGTGCCGCAGTCCGTTCAGTTTTGTTGTATGGTTGCGAAACTTGGAGTCTGTGTGCTGAAGATATTCATCTTCTTGAGGTTTTCGACCACCGATGTTTACGTAGTATCGTTAAGATCGGGTGGAATAGCCGAGTAAGTAATGATGAGGTCAGAAAGCGAGTATTGGGTACTAACTCGGAGAACGTTCTGTCACAGCGTATCCAACTTAGTAGACTTCGTTGGTTGGGGCATGTGTTACGTATGTCAAACACACGTCTACCGTACCGTGTCCTATTCTCTGTTCTTCCTAGGGAGTGAAAGAGACCACGTGGATGTCAACAGATGACGTGGCAACGAGGAATGAGAAAATGTACAGCAGACTTGGGAAAAGAAGGTGCTTCACGTCTTCGTGGTTGGGGTCCAAAAGATCCGTCTACCAGTTGGCTGGAGACACTGAAGGATATGGCTGCGAACCGCGAACAGTGGCGATCGTGTTGTCACTTCCTATCGAATCAGAATGACTGATCGATGTGCGTTTGTACAGTTAGACTGTATTTCGTGTGTTGGCTACTAGGGCATTCTTTCCTTTTCCCACCCATGTAGGTCCAAACCCTGTTCATCTTGTATATTCATACTTTCTAATTCAACTTGCAACATGGTGAGAAGAGCAGTGGTCAGTAGAGCTTGCTCTACTGCTTACCGCCGTACGATGATGATGGTGATGATGATGACATCGAGGATATAAGATCTGTGTATCAAACATATCATGTTTATGCCGAGATTCAACCTCGATTCTTCAGCCCTTCTGTCATCAAGTTAATCAAGGCCACTCAACCATTCGAAGAACTAACCGTTGATTCCAATGGACCATTTCTTTCATACACTCACAACAAACATATCATAACAATCAGTTACGGGTATTCCCGTATTCCACTTGCTTATCCATGCTCTAATATGAACACAGAAACTATCATAAAATGTTTCCCTCACCTTTCTTCCGTGTTTGAAATGACAGTTTTCATTCACTCAGAAAGAGGCCCAGATTTTATAACAAACGAACTGAAACAGATTCCCCACAATAAAGGCATTATAACTAGTAGAACAACAGCGTACAAACACAGTGCAATGGCCAAGTGGAACGCTTGAAAGGAACATTATGGAAGGCTATTCAGTTAACTCTACGGTCTAAAGGACTGGAGCTTAACAACTAGGTGACTGTACTACCGGATGTTTTGCATTCAATCAACCAACGCCACACCATACCAACGACTTTTCAACCATAACAGAAGGTAGTATTTGAGAAAAGTAGCACCTTTGAGTTGGTAGACTGTTGCGCCCTTCGGGATATCTTCCATCTCTTTGGTCTCCATGACCTGCCCAACTCTCATCTGTGGCTTCACGAAGTTGAGGCATGCATCAACGGCCACAAACCGGCAAACCACTTAACTGGTGCCTAAATTCCTCGATGAGACGACGCCCAGCATACGAAGACAAATACTCCTGCAAAGGCGGATGAGACCTGCCTGGATCCAACGGATGCCGAGGAAATCCGTCCAATCAACAGTTCATGGACCCCTGAGTTCAGATGACTTCTGCCGAATAGCGAACGAGCACCTAGGAAGCCACCGGCAATCATCCACCAAGATCACTAGGACGCGTTGGGCATCCCGGATTGGTAGACCACCATTCAAAAGGCGTACGAACCGCTCGTTCGGTCATCGACTCCCCATACAAGAACTTCCTGTTGCCCGACAGGTAGCACTTGGCTGTGAGCCGGCCAAAGTTACTACCTAGAACAAAAAGCCTGTTGACACTGGGGACGCCACCTCACACTAAATTCCCAAGATTAATCATGACAAGTTCCCTTTCATTCGCAACATGCATGAAGCCGGTTCATCCTCTTACAGTAGCTAGCCGCGTGAAAGTAAAAGTAAGTAAGTCCACCGATATTTCACTGCCAAATTGGCTGTTTTCACCTGGGCCCCTTCTAATGCAAAGGAACGCACGTCCGTCCAGGTACGATCCATTGGTAGATGAAGACTAACTTTTTGATTGCAACTCAGGGTATGTCCACGTGCGTCTCCCAGACAGAAGCGACACCAGCGGGCGCATAAGGGGGTGGACAGTTAGTGGAACATACCTCGGTGCCAAAGACAGTACAATCCATTGAGACACCTGTTGTGATACCCCCTAGCTCCCCTTCTAACAGACCACAAACTGACACACAGACACACACGAGTAGGAGCACGTAAGACGTAGCAACACAGTAACAACGCGTCGCATCTTATTGTTTGCAAAATACAGGTGTAATACACTGCACATATCAGTGGCTAATCTATTCTATTCCTCCACTGTGAAGATCACCAAAACTACTCAACCGAGGCAGAATGTCGTGGTTTGCTATGCTATCGCCCGTCGTGTATTTATGAGTTTATTACATGCTGCGCTCGTGTTTACTGTAGCATGTGTAAAATTCTATATGATATCTTTCGTTATCTCTTCCCTTTGGATTCAATCTCTCATACTCGTCCACCAATCTCATAGTTCTGTTTTGCAACACGCTATTCATATTCTCTTTCTTTCCCTCGATTGCCTTCTTGTTCCCACGGATTGCGGAAATACTATTTTGATGAACGTGTTCGCATAGCGCCGATCATTAGAGTAAAGAATAAATGGTCCGCACGTAGTACAAACGACTGACCGACGCGTTTGGTAAGAAAAGAACGTCGTAAGGCAATTCACCTTACAGCTGGTAAGCCCGACGTGATTACAAGGTCATGTGAGTTTCCCTGTTTTCCAAGGGTTTACGTCGTGTCTACGTCCTTGAATATATTATTGTCTTCTGTAAAGTTATGGTAGATTTTCCCTATTATTTTATGCTTACAATTATTTTCCTGGTTGTCCCGTTTAACCTGTTTTGTTTTCTTCTCCCACCTTCAGTAATATTTCATTACTTCCATCGTCAAAGTTTCTTTGGTTTTTACAAGTCACTCACCAGTAAAGCGTCTGATGAGTTAAAGCCGTCATCAGAACCCATCGTCGGGGTAGTTTCGCTGTACACAGTGTCATTTACGCTCTCAGATCCGGAAATCTGGTTCACGGTAGTAGTTAGAATACCAGAACTATCATCACAGGTTGCATTTGCCTCAGTCGATGGAGCTATCACCAGCATAATACTCCTCACATACCCCCACTCTTGGACCGATTTTCAGGTTGTGATTTGTTTCGGACACAATGGTTGGAGCAGTGGGCTGACAGTTTGCACACGAACCTTGTTAACTATTAATTTTCTTTTCTTATTGTCTACAGCCTGCAGAATACCAGTACAGCACGTTTGGTAGACAGATACTGGTTGTGGTGCACAAACTTTTCGTCCGCACTTCTCGCCCAAACACGTAATCCTATGTATTCACATTTTCTATTTCGGCGTATATGCTCAATCTATTAAAAGAATAAAACCTATATTCTGGGCCTTTAATCCTCCCATTCTGACGTGGACATTGTTTGATCAAAACAAGATATACAATGACCAATAGCAATACACAACAATCTATTCGTTAAACAATGGACAAAATTCTACGACCCGGACACCTCGATGCAGACCGTTTGTCACAAACGTCGTTAACGGTCTGGAAACACGGGTTCCGTACATTCAACACTTTCATCGTCCCATTCAAGCAAGCTTGACGTTTTGAACAACTACTTCACGTCATCAGTATACGAATACATTGCCGAATGCAAAATGTACGAAGCTGCACTCGATACTCTTAAAAAACTTTACACTAAACAGAAAAATGAGGTTTTCGCTTGGCACGTGTTGTCTTCTTGCAAACAGGAAACAGGTAAAAACTGGACCAGTTCCCACGAAAGCAAAAATTATTAGCAAAAGACTGTGTTTTCAAATTTATCACTGCCGAACAAAATCAAAACGACGCTAGACGCGATGCACTCATCAGTGAAATGCAGTCCAACACCACTCGACAGCGCCTTCTGGAAAACAGGTCGCTGGGTCTCGAATATGGATACAAACGAGCTTGTTCTTTGGAAATGGTTTGTCATCAGTCTTATCCACTTTAACCGGCTGATCCTTCATATTCAACGTCAATCTCTAATACGGATATTTTCAAGGAATCACGCTCTCAACCGTTTGAGTCAGGTGTAACAGCAGCAGCAGCCGGTCGATGCTACTCCTGTGGATATGCCAGACATCCCCGTTCCAAGTGTCCCGCTAGAGGTGCTGTGTGCAACCAGTGTAACAAAAATTGGCATTACCAACAGGTTTTTCGGTCGGCTTTGCACACCAAAATTACGTTGATGAGTAGTTCTTTGTTATCTTCCACGGGATCAGCTTCCGCTCCTCGCTGCCTTTTCACTAGTGTTGCAGTTCAGTTCAGTTCATTCAACCCTTAACCTCGCACTTCTGTGCTCTGATTTCCGCAGCTAACTTCCAGCATCGTCAAGTCAAGGGCAAAAAATGGAAGCATAAACTGAAAAGATCCACCAAATCGAAGTAATAAGTGGAAACCACAATAACAAGAAAAGAGTTCGAATGCAACTACGCTACTGGCCGCAGCACCTAACCATATCACTTAATGTCGGCAACCATTTAGTAGGCGGGTTGCGTGGACCCCAACCTGGAGGTCTTTTTTATTACGTGCTTACGCATGAGTGCAGTAAAAGGGGCATTTTACCCCATAGCCACGAAGGTCCATTGCACTATTGGGTATAACCGGCAGCCGGACCCTGAGACTTGGAGTGACGAAGAACCACATAAGGTCCCAATATGTCAGGTGTGGTAACGAACCGGACGACAGTGGATTACGGCCTACCACCTACTTCGCCAAGTCCATTGGGCAAGGTTTTCCTACCATTCTGTCATGTCATAAACTGACCACCTCGACTTGCCTTCCAACCACTACCTGCCTCGGAAAAATAGCCTACATCGAGGAAGCCTATCGATGGGCATACGTAACATATGTCCCAGCCACCTTAACCCGGTTAGATTCAGTACTTGATCCCATGGATGACCACCAATGGATGGTTTCCAACACCCTACATCTAACTTCAGCATTGCTGATGCAGTGTTCCCACCACATTCAAGCAATAATACGAAGAAATCGATGCTCAAACACAGACAATCTTCGCCTATCTTCAACTCAGAACGGCCATGTTTCTGAGCAGTATAGAATAACAGGTCTAACCGCCGCACTGCACACTCTACCCTTAACAGACAATCGAATGTCGCGCCGGCACCACGAATAGCCGAGGTTAGCAAAAGCCAAAAGCGCCTTCTGTATACGCGATGACACTTCATCCGATATCTGTCCACCTCTCCACCTAGGTAAAAAAATTTATCCACCTCAGCTAGAGTTTCTCTTGCCAACACAAGATTTAATGTAGACCCAACCCAGTCCTGCAACAGCATTTTACACTTTGAAGGTGCAAATCGCATTCCAAACATTGTTACACTGTTGTTTAGGCTATCTAAGAAAGCTCGCAACTTACCTGGGTCATCACTCAGAAGAACAATATCTTCCGCGCATTGCAAATCAGACAGCTTACTGCCTGGGCAGAAATCGATGCCGCCATTCTTACACGAGGATAGGGCTATCTCAAGAACCAATTCAATCACAAAATTGAAGAGGAAGGGTGATAGAGTGCAACCCTGACGAACACCACTTTCCATGGTGAACTCGGATGAAAGGTCGCCGTAAACATGAACTCGGTTTCGGCTGTTCTCGTACAATCATTGGAAAAGAGAAATAAATTTATCCGGTACATCCTTCGATGAAAGGCAACACCAGAGAACTGTGCGGTCGACTGAATCGAACGCCACTTTCAGACCAAGAAAGACTGAGATTGTGGGCCTATGGAGGATCTTTGTGCTCTAGATTTCCCGAGGAGTAAAGATGTGGTCGATACAACCACGACGGGTCTGAAACCGGCCTGGTTCTCACGAGTACACATTTAGCGGGCGCAGGATAATCCGGTCCAGAATAAGCCCGGTGAGCGGTTTGGATGCGATACTTACCAAGCTAATTCCTCTATGGTTTTTACAAGAGGACCTATCACCTTTCTTGTAAATCAGCACAATCACTGATTCACACCACTCCCTGGAAATCTGCCCACTATCTCAAATAACCCGGAGAAGTTTTGTTAACTCCGAAACCAAAGTCTCCCCTCCATCCTTGAAAAAAAAGATAGAAACAAGCCATCCAATCCAGCGGTTTTGTACCTTTTCAAATAATCTATCTCCCGAATAACCTTCATCTATGATGGAGGAGTGATATCCACTTGCGCCATTTCTCTGAGAGGTATATGCGGAAGGTTCACTGAAGAAAAAGGGCCAACCGAACTGTCCCTTAAAGTGCTCCGCCCAACGGTCCAGACGACGTCCCTCAGAGTGAATCATTGAGCCGTCGGATTTCTTGACTAACTCACTTACACCGGGCCTCTGTGGACCGGTACCTCCAATCATTTCGTCATCCGCCACCGCTTATGGTCATGTCTCGCGATCCTAGTCAGCTGGTGTCTCGGAGATTAACACACTTCATTGAATGTGGCATCCCGAGGGACGATCTGCGAGCATTCAACAGAGCAACTGATGTCGAAGATATCACCACTTTTAAGGCCTACTTGAACCAGAGTCCTCTGTGACAGTGAAAATAGCTTACAAAGCTTCCTCGATCCGCTGCCAGCATTTATCTGAGTCCTGGACATTCGGCTAGCTCGATAACTGTGTAGACAGCTCTGCCTGGAAAGCAGATCGTCCGTTGTCGTCTAGAAGCAACTGCGCAAGACGTGTGGCTTTGGTGTGGGCATGACAACGGAGGGGACGCAAGCTTAGGCGAGCACGTACCAAGGCGTGATTTGAGTTCACAGGCGTAGACCAAAAGGAACGACAATCTTCAATTGATCCACAATCAGTGGTGACCAATGACAATATGGTCAATCTGAGTCCAACGTTGTGAAGACGTAGGAGGACGCTATTTCAGTCTATGCCGCTTCTAATGAAACTTCCACTCCCCCGAAACCAAATTTGGTCAGAGCACAACTGGATGACACGATCGACCGGGATGGCAAACCAGCCTCCAATATGCCTTTCGGAATCCCCCAAACGGCCGACTTGAGCGTTGAAATCGCCAGTAGGCTGCTGCCGAGGTAAGTGAAGCGGTCGACAACTGCCAGCACCTACCCATCGAGCATCAAGCTCGGAACAGTCAACATCCAGTCCTGCAACATCACTTTACACTTTGAAGGTGCAAAGCGCATGCCGAACGGGGCTACAGCTCTCGCAAGTTTACTTAGTGCATGTTGAACATGTTCCGTGCACTCGAACAAGCAGACAAGGTCATCCGCGCATTTTGGGTCACAAAGCTTTTCAATGTTCCCTAGTTCGACGCTCACATCCTGAGGATTTTCGCAAGGCATCCTCCATTAGCTCGTCCATGACGAAGTTAAACGGGAATGGAGAAATCGGACATCTTTGTCGATCAACACTGGTCATTCCGAACGGATTGATTAATTCACCCTAAACCCTTACTCGGCCAGAGGTGTGAGTACACTGATCGCAGTAAAGTCACAGACTTCTGTGGCATACCTTTTTTGAAAAGCACTGAGTAGCGCTGTTCGGCAAACGGGATCAAAGGCGCTTTTCAGCCCAAGGAATACCATTATTGTCGGTTAATGGTGTGTGTGACGCGTCTCGAGTAATTGATGAGTAAAAATCTGGTCGTTGCATCGTCGACCTGGGCGCAGTCCGGCCTGTTGTTCGCGGGCATTCATCTCGCGAGCCGGTGTCAGGCGGCACGGCAAAATCGAGGCTACTACCTTAGTGATTATCGGAATTGAGCTAATCCCACGATTACTACTACAATCATTGCGTAGCCCCTTCTTGAAGATAGGTACAATCAATGACTCACTCTATACTAAGGGAATACGCTCCTCGTTCCAAATGTCACGGAGTAAGTTGGTAAGTGATTTTATCAACGTACCACCACCCATTTTGAAAAGAACTGGAGGGAGTCCGTCTAGACCAGCAGATTTCCCTCGCTGTAGTAATCGAATGAATGACTCCACTCCTGCTTTTGATGAAGGTCCAAGTGATACTCCTCAAGGAATCGCAGTTGTTGATACAGGAATAACTACATTTGCGCACGGCAAGCTAAACCGCCCCTTGAAGTATTCGGCCCAACGGTCCAGCCTTTGTTCGTTGCCATGAATGGGTTCCCCATTTCTATCGCATATCGTTTCACTGACAGGGTTCGTCGTCCACCGGTGTCGCGAATAAGTTTGAACGGCCTTTAAATGTTGCCTGGAGCGGCTGCTACTTGCATTTCTTCGGCTACCTTGACCCACCAATTTTCGCGATCTTTCTCAAGGCTTTCCGTAACTTGTTTTTGAAGATCCCTCCGCATCTTATTCATCTCCTTACAGTTCCACAGCTGGCGCCTTTGCTCCATTAGACTCAACGACTCTCGAGAAATTCAATGTCTTTCATGTACATCGGATCTAGGACCACAGGCGAGACCTGCTACCACGCGCATCGCCTGCTGGATGTGGGCCAAATGCTCATCTACATTACTGTCTGTCGTAGATCCTAGCTCATGTGCTAACTTCTGTTCATAACTGGTGCGAACTTCTCGATCACACAAACGTTGCACGGCTAACCGGGTTTGCGGCGACCACCATGGAGCTGGAGAGATAATCGCATTAAAACTAATACATGGTCCGACTATATGTACGTGGACCAGTAGGAAATACAGTTCTGAACAGAACTGCGCCACCGGTAGTCTACTGCGATATGATCAATCTGACTCGAAGTACCTGTAGAGTTAGAGCACCATGTCGCTGTGCGACGAGAGCTGCGTCGGAAATTGGTACTCGACAAGAATAACTGGTTTTCTGCACGAAACTGGAGGAGCCCATCCACGTTATCTGTGCGCTGAGTGGATAAGACACAACACCCGCCTAAACAAGCTTCTGACCCACCGGTAGTGGTCAAATGGGCTAGAGCGTTTGCTCACTACCTCGGAGGTCCGAGGTCCGAATACTCGCCATCACAGGTTACTTTGGTGATAGACAGCAATCCACTGTCATCCAGATCGTTACCACACCTGATCTACTGGGATCTTATATGGTTCTTCGCCACCCCAATTCTCAGGGTCTAGTTTCCGGTCATCCCCAGTAGTGCAGTGGGCCTTCGTGGCTATGGAGTAAATGCCTCTTGCATCGCACTCATGCGCAAGCATGTGAAAAAAAGTTCACCAACTGTCGTGTAATTTTCTTTGTTTGTTTGCCTTCTTTTGTTCACGTAACGTAAATCGTACCATGTACATTCATTATTAGTCAAGTAGAGAGTAATATTTCTGTAACTGAATCTCGTTCTCTCTGATAAGGCTATCACCGTCTGCTGCGAATCGTACGGAACAAACTACCTGTGCACTACAATGCCAGAGCCTTTTCTGCTGCGAACGAGGGTAGCTAGTTCATCGCAGAACCCGTCCTTCTCCATGTCAGCGCTGCAGACTGTTGGGGCATACGGCGAGATCACAAAAAAATTGCGCTTAACACAACTATTCTTTTGAACGCCGACTGACCCCTGGAGTCTCACAGTACACAAACGACTGTTTTTTTCCAGTTACATGCTTGCTCATGAGTACAATGCGAGGGGTATACACCCCATAGTCACGAAGGTCCACTGCACTAGTGGATATAACCGGCAGCCGGACCCTGAGACTTGGAGTGACGAAGAACCACATAAGGTCCCAATAGGTCAGGTGTAGAAACGAACCGGAAGACAGTGGATTACTGTCTACCACCAAATTAACCGGTGACGGCGGGGATTCGAACCTCGGACCTTCAAAGTGGTAATCAAACACTCCAACCCACTCAACCAACACCGGTCCAGTCCAAAAGGACAGCCCCAGCCTTGTCAGTTAAGACTATTCCTACACCACGTTGACCTACAGCTCTAGCTGCTTTGTCTCCTGAAGTGCGCAGAAAACACCTCGATGAGATAAGATGAACAGTCAGTTCAATCACACTGCTCGAATCCTGGATAAGCGTTTCGCTTACGCAGCAGACATCAATCTTCAGAGTCTACTGTGAGGGCTAGGCACGCCTGCTGACCGGCTACATGAGTGTACGCAGGTTGAAGCAGTCGTGGTCCAGACGTTGACGAGGCTTGAGAAAAAGTGAGTTACAAGACAGTCGAGCACACAGCGCCCTGATCTCTCGGGAAGCAGTTTCTCCAAGAATTGCCGTGGCACGGTTCAAGAGCACTCCGTTCAACGTGACTATGACTGAAGTCTACGCACCAACGCTACATGCTAAGCCAACTACTGAAGATGTCTTCTAGAGCAAACTTCAGAATTCAATCAACATGGTTTGCAGACGAGATATTATGCTGATTGCAGGAGATTGGAACGCCCGCATGGGGCCAGCAAACGAGTATATCCAACATGTACTGGGGGAAATTTGGTCTCGGCGTGCGATGAGAAAATGGCGACCGCCTGGTCACGCTTGCAGACCTCAATCGACTGGTCATCACCAATACCCGCTTCCAGCGTCTAAAAAGGCACCTGCTGACCTGGTATTCCAAAGACGGTAGGACAGCGCAACAAATCGACTACATCTTGGTACGCTCTCGTTGGGCATCATCTGTCGAGAACTGTCGGGCATACGGGGGTGGCGAAACTGGAAGTGCCAACGGCACGGACCACACACTGGTACGCGCCCGTCTTAAGCTTCACCTTTCAGTACGGCAAAAATCTCGACCTCACTGCAGAATAGATACTTCCAAGCTAGCAATCCCGGACAATGTTAAGCCCTGTCAAGTGCGATCTCGTCTAGACTAACTGCGATCGATGGGGATGGTAGTGTAGATGGGCAATGGACGAGGCTAAAAGTATCCATCGCCGGCGCCTCCACTGAACAGCTAGGCAAGACTGAGCGGCATAGGAAAGATTGGATCTCTGCAGAAATCCTTAACCACTGCGCTAAGGCTAGAAACGCGATACTCCGCAATTCGCCCGATTACCATTATCTTCGCCGCGAAGCTACACGCTCAGCGAGGAACGACCGTAAAAGATATTGGTCTGAAAATGCAGGCCGGATAGAGGCAGCAGACGTTGTTGGGGGCTCTGGGAGGCTTTTCCGACTCATGCGCTCCTTTCAAGGAAGGCGGAACTTCCTTCCCCACGATACGGGACGATAGAGGCTATCTCATATCGAGTTGCGACCAGAAGCTTCAAAAGATGGGTCGAACACTTTAGCCAGCTGCTCTATCGTCCTCCCACCCAGTTCATCTGTATAACGACAGCAGGCGACACAGAACAATATGTGATCAACCTCGAGCCTCCCAAGGAATCGGAAATCATCTCCGCAGCTCAAACCATGAGAAACAAGGAGTCACCGGAGGAGGATGGCATGCCACCTGAGACCTTCAAATCCTGTTTGCCATTTCTGTTGGACCCACTAAGCACGCTCTTCCGTTGTATCCGGGTCACCGAAGTTTTTCCCAAAGACTGGTCAACCTCTATCCTACTCCCTATACCAAAAAGGGAGACAAGACTGTCTTCGCAAATTACAGAGGTATCAGCCTCATCGACATAGCGGCTAAATTGTTTGTGGTCATTTTGCTTAATCGCTTTGTTGCTGTTTGAGATGCGCGAACATGCTCCAACCAGTGTAGTTTTCGTCGAGGAGGTGGCTGTGTTGACCAGATCTTCACGCTACGTCGAATCCCTGAACACCGCTATAAATTCCAACAACCCACCACGGTGCGCCCATTGACTTTCGGGTAGTATTCGACTCCATTGACAGAGAGACACTCTGGAGCGTACTGCAAAACGACGGAATGCCCGAAAAGTTCATCAGATTGATAAGATCATACTACCCGGCAACACAGGTGCGCGTCCGCGCCTACGGCGAAGAGTCTCGAGTTCCCAATCGATGCCGGCGTCCGTGAAGAATACCATCACCAGTCCTATTTAACTACGCTATTGACTGGGTAATGCGTCGCGCTCTCAACAACTTTCGAGGAATACAACTTGGCCACGACTCTTGGGTTATAGACCTCGAATTCGACAATGACACTGTCATCCTAGGAGAGGATCCCGGGACTCTGCAGCTGATTTTTGACCGCATTGTATGTGAAGCTAAGGTTATTGGTCTGGTGATAAACACCTCAAAAACGAAATCCTTTACGACTTCAAAAGGCCCAACATACCATACGCCTCAACAGCTAAAATATAAAACAGGTGCACTACTTCAAGCACTTAGATTCCACTATCCAGGTCAGAAACGAAGTTAAGCCTCGTGTAGATTGCACAAGGAGAGCATTCCTACAACTCTGCAAATCATTGTAGTCTCGCAGCGAAATAAGCCTTCACACGAAGCTGTGCATATACCGCGCCGCCGTCCGCTCAGTTCTCACGTATTTTGGGAAGGGTATATACCCCATAGCCACGAGGGCCCACTGCACTATTAAGGGTAACCAGTAATCGGACCGAGACTTGGAGTGGCAAAGAAACACATAAGGTCCCAATAGGTCAGGTGTGGTAACGATCCGAACGACAGTGGATTACTGTCTACCACAAAAATAACCGGTGATAGCGAGGATTCGAATCTCGGACCTCCGAGATGGTAATCAAACGCGCTAGCCTACTGGACCACCACCAGTATGTATACGAAACTTGGCCGTTGAGAATAGATGACACGAAAAGACTGGAAAGGTTCGACCACGGGTGCCTCCGCTACATGGCTAAATTCAAGTGGTATGTTCGCCTTACAAGCTTTACTGTGAGTCAACACTGTGAATACAGAATGACTTTCTTCCCTCCGATGACATCGCCTAGTGGTTTGGTCGTGTCCTACGATGACCTCAAACGGAACTTACGAACAGGAGCGTATTGCCACCACCCTGCTCAGATTGGAAATGTTGTCTTGGTGGCCAACTGAACACATGGGTTAGTACTATTAAGGCAGATATGGATAAACTAGACCTCCAGTTGGTCTTCGGAGTACGCGACTGGCACAGCAACTGGATTTTTCGGTGTGCAGACCTTGCCGCAGACCGGACCGCGTGGACAGCTACCATCAGAGACATCCAAGTAACCGACATATCCTCTCGCAGGAGATGGTCGCATAAAAGCAAGTGGGAATGAATCAGTCAGCCGTCGGATTCTTTGATTAGCTCACATGCACCGGCTTTCCGTAGTCCGGTAGGGAACCACATGTAGTCCCAATGGGTCAAGCGCAACACCGCAACACCTAGCCATATCATTTAATGTCTCCAACTATTTGGCAGGCGGACCACGTGGACCACAACCTGGAAGTCTAACACGTCCTAATCGGCAAAGTCCATTGGTGAAGGTTTTCATACCTTCTTGCCATGTCTTGGAATGACCACCTCGACTTACCTTCCAATCACCACTTGCCTTAGAGAACGAGGTACGCCGAGGAAGTCTATCGGTGAAGATGCGTAAAACATGTCCTAACCACCTTGACCTGGTAAGATTCAGTACTTGGTCCTGAGGCTGACCTCTGGTTCCCAACACCTTGCGTCTAATCTCGGCATTGCTGATACAGTGTTCCCACCACATTCAAGCAATAATACGAAGAAATCGATGCTCAAACACAGACAATCTTCGCCTATCTTCAACTCAGAACGGCCATGTTTCTGAGCCGTATAGAATAACAGGTCTAACCGCCGCACTGCACACTCTACCCTTAACAGACAATCGAATGTCGCGCCGGCACCACGAATAGCCGAGGTTAGCAAAAGCCAAAAGCGCCTTCTGTATACGCGATGACACTTCATCCGATATCTGTCCACCTCTCCACCTAGGTAAAAAAATTTATCCACCTCAGCTAGAGTTTCTCTTGCCAACACAAGATTTAATGTAGACCCAACCCAGTCCTGCAACAGCATTTTACACTTTGAAGGTGCAAATCGCATTCCAAACATTGTTACACTGTTGTTTAGGCTATCTAAGAAAGCTCGCAACTTACCTGGGTCATCACTCAGAAGAACAATATCTTCCGCGCATTGCAAATCAGACAGCTTACTGCCTGGGCAGAAATCGATGCCACCATTCTTACACGAGGATAGGGCTATCTCAAGAACCAATTCAATCACAAAATTGAAGAGGAAGGGTGAAAGAGTGCAACCCTGACGAACACCACTCTCTGTGGTGAACTCGGGTGTATGGGGTGTCTGAGAGGAGTGGCACCTCTGAGTTGGTTGACTGTCGTGTCCCTTGGGGCATCCTCCATCTCCTTGGTCTCCATCATTCATCCAGCTCTCACCTGTGGCTCCACGAAGCTGAAGCATGCATCAGCGGTCACCCCGGCAAACAGCTCGACAGGCGGGCTAAACCAGGTTGAGGGTTACCGAGGTCTAAAAACTTTGACGAGTCAATGTTCGGCATGTAAAGACAGATTCTTCTGAATGGGCGGACGAGATCTACTGATCCAACGGCTGCACTTGGGTGTGCAAGGGCTAGAGGTGCAACCTCGAACAAAAGGGCCGAACGGTGCTGGGGACACCGCTTCGCACCGTACTCCCGCGACTCTCTATGATTATTCACGGAACCTTAAGCGCTCATCATGCTGCGGCGTCCCCGGCAAGCGATGCCCCTCGTTTCCCGGCGGGATTATTCGCTGCAGGAAAAGAACACACATAGCCTGTTGGAATGTCAGGACGTTTCCAGACGTCGGCAGTCAGTGTATCACTATGCGGACTCTACATGACTATGAAGTAGATATTGCTTACCTCTCAGAAGTCTGCCTGCCCAACTCAGGTAGCCGACAAATAAAGGTCCTGGGAGTGGATACATCTTATTGGCTCTACCACAGTGGCCCAAAAGACGAATCCGGTCTCTACGGTGTCGCGTTTGCTCTGAACAAAGCAGCTAATGATGCAATGATCTCTTTGGAACCAGTCTCATCCAGACTCGCCTTTGCACGTTTTAAAGGCTCCCGCATGACTTGACGGTGATTGAGATCTATGCTCCAACCAATTCGGCTGATGACGAAACCAAAGACGAATTCTACAATAATTTGCGGGAGGTAATCAACCGGATTTCGAGGCGCGATGTACTTTTCATCGCAGGAGATTAGAACGCTCGCACAGGTAGGGCCGATGAATCCACTCGCCATATTCCCGGGAAATTCGGTCTTGGTCAGCGCTGCGAGAACGGTGTCCGATTGATTGGTTTAGCCGACATCAACGGAATGGTTGTCTGCAGCACTCGATTTCAACACGTCAAGAAGCACCTACTCACATGGTACTCCAGTGACGGTCACACTGCACACCAAATCGACCACATCCCGGTGAGAGCCCGTTGGGCTTCATCTGTGGAGGTTTGCCGAGCGTAGTGAGATGCAAAAACGGACAATGCAAACGGCACCGACCATGTCCTCCTGCGCGCGTGTTTCGAAGTTCATCTGTCTACACGTGCTAAAGTGTCTGCACCCTCCCGGATAAACGTTGCTGCCTTAGAAAATCCAGAGAAGCGAGAAGCGTTGTCACGAGCAATCACAACCCGACTTACCAACGCAACCAAAGCACAAGCAGATGAAGTTTCTGTGGGAGGGCAGTGGAGTCGAATGAAAACGACAATCAAGGAAGCTACTTGGACAGTACTCGGGAGAACAAAAAGGCGGACAAAAGACTGGATCTCCGAGAACACGCTCCAGTTGTCAACCAAAGCACAAGAAGCCCGACTGTCAGATAGTGACGAACGCCGCAGACTGCAACGAGAGGCCACACGCTCCGCCAAGGCTGATCGCAATAGATACTCGATAGAAATAGCTGAAAAAATGGAGACCGCGTCCGGAACTGGTGACTTCGGTAAACTGTTCCGCCTTATTCGCAACACCTCTAATAGGTTCTGTAGACAAAATTCCCTTCTTCTTGACACGACAGGAAACCCAATACCCCAACAGAGTAAGAAAATAGACCGATGGGTGAAACACTGATCAGCTGCTCAACCGGCCTACAGACCACCGGACGGACCAAGCAATATCATCCCCTCCAGTCCAGTACGAAAGCAACTGTGACCCGCCCAACACCGCGGAAATCATGGAAATGATAAGCAAACTGAAAGACAGAAAGGCTGCTGGGGAAGATGGCATCCCTCCAGGAGTGAATAAAGCATGTTCATCGTCATCGATTGACAGGCTGTGTACACTTTTTGGCTTCATTTGGAGAGAGAAAGCACTTCCACCCGATTGGGGAATGCTCATTCTGCTGCCCATTCCGAAGAAAGGTGATAAATCGGCATGTGAGAACTACCGATGGATCAGCCTGATTGATGTGGTTCCAAAGATCTTTGGTGCGTTGTTACTAACCCGTTTCTCCGAAGCAAGAGACCGGCGCACTCGCCCGAACCAAGGGGGTTTCCTCCGTGGCAGAGGCTGTGTGGATCAAATCTTCACACAGTGCCGAATACTGGAGCACCGCTATAAGTTCCAGCAGCCAATGGTAGCTTGTTTCATCGACTTACGGGCAGTCTTTGATTCGGTGAACCATAATCCAATCCGATGCGATGCCCAATAAGCTTTTAAGGCTGTTAAGGGGATACTACTCGACAACTGGTGTTAGGGTTCGTACGTACGGTGAAGAGTCCCGCGAGTTCGCACTCACTACCGGAGTTAGACAGTGCTGTCCCCTCTCACCGGTGCTGTTCAACTACGCCATTGATTGGACAATGCGACAAGCATTACACAACTACCCTGGCGTTCAGCTTAGCCAGAAAATATAGATCTCGGGCCTGGAGTTCGCGGACGATATTGTCGTGCTAGGAGACTCCCCCGCTACACTCCAACCAATCCTCGACCGAATCAATTCGTTCGCGAGGTCCATCGGACTCGAAATAAATCCAACCTAAACTAAAGCTTTCACAACCCATTTAGGCCCGACAATTCAACAACTGTCGATCAATGACCAACCAGTCGAATACGTTCCTTCTTTAAATACCTAGGCTCAACTCTGCTTCCGAACGGCCAGACAAAAGATGAGATGGTATTACGAGTCGACAGCGTCGGGAGAGCCTTTCTTCAGCTAAGAAGAACGCTGTGGACTAGCAGTGAAATCAGCTTAAGAACCAAAGTCCGTGTTTACCGTGCCGCCATCTGGCTCGTACTCATCTATGGCTGCGAAACCTGGCCATTACGAGCTGAGGATGTCAGAAGGCTGGAGGTTTTCGACCACTGGTGCATGCGGCATATCCTCAAAGTCAAGTGGCGCGACAGGGTGTCCAACGACGAGGTAAGGAGACGATGCTCTGATGTCGATGCACTCTCCGTCCTCCTCCAACGTCGACGACTTTAGTGGTTCGGTCATACGCTTCAGCGACCAAAGTCAGAGATAACCAAGCAAACACTCTGCTCCATTATCAGCCCTGGTTGGGGTTTTCGCCTTGGTGGGCAGCTCAAAACTTGGACCAGTACAATAGAGGAAGACGTAGAGCTTCTAGGCCTTCGGTCGGTCTATGGAGCCAGACGATGGAAAAAGAACTGAATCAGGATGTGTACGGAACTCGCCTCCGACGGACGCGCGTGGTCAGCGATGGTCCGTGATATCCATGAAACCGACTTACCCTCTCGCAGGAGATAGTCACGTAAAAGTAAAAGTAAAGTAAGTAGCGAACTGGGCGGAAAGATGGCCGTAAGCACCAACTCGGTTTCGGCTGTTAGCACACAAGCATTGGCACACCCCTCAGTGAGAGAAAGCGCCAGAGAACTGTGCGATCGACTGAATCGAACGCCGCTTTCAGATCAAGAAATACTGAGGTCATGGGCCTACCGAATGTGTGTCTGTGCTAACGTTTGCCGAAGAGTGGAGATGTGGTCGATGCAACCACGACGGGTCTGAAACCGGCTTGATTCTCACGCGTACAGGTTTTGCGGGCACTGGATAAGCGGTGAAGAATAAGACCGGTGAGCGGTTTAGACACGATACTTACCAAGCTAATTCCTTTATGGTTTTCACAAGAGGACCTGTTACCTTTCCTGTAAAAAGGCACAATTACCGATTCACACCATTCCCTAGGAATCTGTTCGCTACCCCAAGTAATACGGTAGAGTTTTGTTAACTCTGAGACCAAGGCTTTGCCTCCATCCTTGAAAAAGGCTGAAGAAAACCCATCCGGCCCAGCGGCTTTGTACCTTTTCAAGTAATCGATCTCCCGCATAATCTTCATCTCTGATGGGGGACTGATATCCACCCGCATCGTTCCTCTGGCAGGTATACCTAGAAGATCTACCGTTGAAATGGGCCAACTGAACTGTTCTCTAGTGCTCCGCTCAACGCTCCAGACGACGTCCCTCAGAGTGAATTAGTGAGCCGTCGGATTCCTTAATTAACTCACTTACACCAGGCTTCCGTGGACCGGTACCTCTAATCAAACGGAAAAGGTTGGGAGTATTGCCAATGGACGCAGCCTTTTTTTATTTCCTTACATCTCGCAATCAACCACTGCTCACGGTCATTTCTCAGGATCCTAGTCAGTTGGTGTCTCGGGGATTTAGGCACTTCATTGAGTGTGGCATCTGGAGGGACGGATCTGCGAGCATCCAACAGAGAAACTGATGTCGAAGATGTAGATTGTTTGTGAGACCGACTTGAACCAGAGTCCTGGGTGGCACTTGAAGCGGCATACAAAGCTTCCTTGATCTGTTACGAGCGTTCCTTTGGGTCCTGAACATCTGGATGAATCGGCAACTACATAGACAGCTTTGTCTAGAAATTGTTTCTATGGTTATCGTCTAAAAGCAACGGCGCAGACCTCGTGGCATTTACGTTGGTGCGACCATGGACGAGACGTAAACGGAAGCAAGCACGTACCAAGGCATGATCGGAGTCCACAGACGTGGACCAAAATGAACGAAAATCTTCAACTGACCAACGCCAGCGGTGACCAAGCATAATATGGTTGTGAAGAAGATGGAGGACGCCGCGTGAGTCTATGCTGCTTCTTATGGCAGAAGTTCGTAATTGCCAGAAACAATCTGTGGTCAAAACACAGCCGAATGAGACGATCGCCGTTTTCGGTACGATCGGCTAGGATAGCAAACCAGCCTTCTATGTGCCATTCGGAATCTCCTAAGTAGCCATCTTGAGCGTTGAAATCCCCAGCAATGAACACCACGTCCGTTGAACGTGCGCTTCGAAGTAGCTGAGACAAATCCTGATGGAATTCGTCCTTGGTCTCAGAGGAACTGCAGTCAGTCAGCGCATGAACAGACACGATGAACAAGCATCGGCATTTCAGTTTGTTGTTGCTGACACGAAAAGATCCGTCCAACCGAACTGCACACAAACGACTGCCGATTGGAATCCAGTCTAGCAGTGCACGCTCAGCTCCCATGCTTAAAGCAATCCCAACGACGGCCTCACCACGAGCTCTAGACACCGAACCATCCGACACGCGAAGAGTGAAGTGAGAGACTGAGGTTGTATCTGGGGTGCGAAGAGTTATCACAGATGTGGGGCCTTGTATGCGTGTTTCGAAGACAGCATACACCTATTTTACAGGTATCAAGTGTTTTAGCGAGGGCAGCCTGTTGCCCTATCTGACAGTGTGCGGACGTTAAAGGTAGCCAAGTGAAGTGAACATGTAGGTTTAAGAAGTGCATTAGATTTATACCCAACTCCTGAACTACTGCTTTCTTCACAGCCGCAATTACCCGTAGCATTTTGCATCGACCCTAGATTAAAAGAGGGAAAATTCGTAAGGCCCTTTACAGGAAAGATACTAGAAGTTTCTCGGCGAATCATACTTCGCGGCCGCCCACACCACAGTAGAAGTTTTCTTTGGGAACCCTAACCGGAGCCTTTGACTCAAAAGTCCTACCCACAAGGCAGTGGAGCGTTAAACCAACACGGGAACGTGACCGAAGCACCCGTGAAGGAACTTCTTCTGGTCTGTCACATGAGACCTGATCGTTGCATACGTTGTCTTGTCGTCGCTGGTGCTTTGTTATCGATCCGCTTTTCGGATTCAGTCCTTAGCCCCATACACCTAATGGAGCAAGCGGAACGTGGACGGGGCAGCATCCTTTGGGCTGGGGGCTGCCCAGCTTAGGCGGGCGATAACTGTCCAATGAAGTGCGATGATTTCTCCCACCGTTGAGAGAAACCCCAGGTACTCCACTCCTACGTCCGTCTACTGGAGGTCTTTAGACCGGTAAACTGTTTTTCTCCGTGTTTATTCGCTTGAGTGTCCCCTCCAGGGGTATAGTGATTAGATCCAGATGTTATCCATCAACTGATTCTGAGACTGGACTTCGTCTGGCCTCTACCCATCGACCAGTCGGGCATGATTGCATCCCCGGCTTAAGGAGGCCATCCTCTCTTTGGGTCATGGAGGCAGGCAAGTCATCACGCCGCGCCAATGTGCAGTCTCGTCGTGATGCCGTGTCGGAAACCGGCAACATTCATACCAATTTACATGATTATATTACGACCTCACTTAGAAGGTAGCGTGCAGGCTTGATCACCCTTCTACAAAAAGGGCGCCGCCTGCTTAGAGAAAGTTCAACGTCTCGCCACGCGAATGGATGAAGGGCAGAGGGGCAAGATGTACGAGCAGAGACTCTGTGATCTGAATCTTTTCTCGTTGGTAAGGAGGAGATGTCGAGGGGATCTTATAGAAACGTTCAAGGTAGTGAAGGTTTTTTCTGGCCTTAGACCGGATAGTCTATTCCAAAGGGCTTTAGATTCCAGAACAAAGGGACACGAAAAGAAGCTGACGAAATTTCGAGCTAGATTGATGACTAAATTGCACTTTAGCAACAGGGTGGTGAACAGTTGGAACGGTCTACCTGGTGGAATGATAGACCTGCACACCGCCCAGTCGTTCAAAGGTGCCCTAGATCGTACGTGGTACGAGAAATTTCCTTGTAGTGCGTTGAGTATGTTCACCAGATGGATGACGGGTAGCACTGTGGTCCGTCTGAGGTGTGTTTTAATCGACGTTTTCGTCTATTGCATACTATCTCAGTGAGCGCTCACGATGCATAATGTCTCTCGCAGTTAATGTGCGATGAGGTTTTACGTTTCCCTCTCATTTTTAGCGGGGATTCGACGAAATACACTGTCCCTTCCAGCAAAACCAGTGCAAAACCGCTCCGAAACCGATCGGTTTTCGGTCAGTTTGTTTAGTAGCCATTGAATTTATACGAAGGAAATTGACGACCGAAGTGATGTGCAATGCTTGATTGGCGTTTTATTTAAATGTACTGGTTTAATTCATCGAAATGTCCTGAAAACCTCGGTATAGATCGCTATTTTATTCCCCTAAAATGGATAAAATAAGGGTAATTATCGGAAAATCATAAATTAGGAGATAGAAATGGGCATCGTAATACGTAATTTGGGTTAGTGAAAGAAAGTAACGAAGCATATCACTTATTCCAAACGATTGGCACAAACCGCTCGGAAACCATTCAGAAACTGTCCAAGAAACCAGTCTGAAACCACTCAGAAACCGCTCCAAAACCGATCGGTTTCTGAGCAGTTCGTGTCAATCGTCTGAATTACGTGATATGCTTCGTTGGTTTCTTTCACTAACCCAAAGTACGCATCACGATGCTCATTTGTATCTCCTAATTTATGACTTTCCAATTAACTGTCTTTATTTTACCCATTTCGAGGAAATAAAATAGAGCGATCTATACCGAGGTTTTCAGGACATTTCGATGAATCAAACCAATACACTTAAATAAAACGCCAATCAAGCATTACAAATTACTTCGGTCGCCAATTTCCTTCGCATAAATTTAATATTGATCCGTGTAAAATGCTACCAAACAAACCGACCGAAAACCGATTTTACGAACGCGCTGAGTGCTACAAGGGGTGCAGTGATGGGTGCACGACTGGTGTGCATACCATCGAAGGAATCTTGAAAGCCCGATTGACCGTGGCCATTACCCGTCCTGTGCAAACTGAACTGAAATCTAGAGCCCTCTCCAAGAACTGGGCGGCCTATAGACGTATCGTTCCACCAGGTAGACTGTTTGAATGGTTCACTACCCTGCTGCCAAGGAAGTGCGATCTGGTTATTAACTCATCTCGAACTGTCGTCAGCTTCTCGTATCCCCTTGCTCGGGAATCTAAAGCCATCTTGGAAAGACTATCCGGTCTAAGACCAGAAAAACCCTTCAGTACCTCAATCGTTTCTGTGGGATTACTGAGTTTCTGTCCATACGTCTTAAATCTCTGCCTTTCAACCGTTTACGTCTCAAGGAAAACTTTACCTTCGTCTACTTGTCGAGGAACTTCATCGAAGAAGCACAAGAGACTGGTCAGACAAGATCTACTTTCTAGGAATCCATGCTGGGCCGGACTTAGCATAGTGCTCCACTTGGTGCTGACAGATGTGGGTACGGGTGATCTTCTCAAGGACTTTACATAGGAACGAGATCCTCCCTGGTAGTGATTTTTGAGTACGTACACTAGATGGATGAACAGTAGCACCATGGTCCGTCTGTTGCGTATTGTAACTGACGTTTTCATTTGATGAATACTGTCTCAGTGCATGCCTACGATGCCTGATGTCCCTCGCGGTTGATACGCGATGTCTTACGTCTCATTCTCTTTTTTGTGGGGATTCGAAAAAAAACTGGAACTAACCAGTGCATAATTTGTGCGCATAACACTGAAGGGATTTTGGATGCTCGAGTGATCGTGACCATTACCTCTACTGTGTAAACTGAACCGAACAGAAAACTAGCGGGCGGGAAATCTAAATGGAAAGTTATATGGAGGACTTGATAAACAGGTTAAGACCACAATGTGCAGAGGTCTCAGAATATTAAATCGGTAAATTATCTGCAACCAGTTGCCAGACAAGGAGACGCATCGATATCCATGCATATAGACACTATATAGTGTCTAAACATACGGGCTCAAATATAGCCCGACTGAAGTTGTGGGACTGTTATATGTGGAACGGTTGGAACAGATGAATTGGCGCCCGTAGAAAATGAGATTGATGCGAAATGTAATGGTGCGACTTTTGTTTGAATGCGTGTCACAAAGGTATATAATCGTTGTGCTCAAGGTTACCACCGTCGTTGACCGCGATCGTTGTTGGTGCAGCGGGCGCGGCTTCAGTTGGTGGCTCTGCGTTAATTTCTCTCCCGGGTGGTGATACGTAGAAGAGTTTCTCAGATTTTTAAAATGATTCTCGGGTTTTTCAAAGCGAAACTTCAATTCTTTTCTATATTCATGATGGTGTAGTTACCATTGGCTGTATAATTCACCAAAGTGAGTATCAGTTGTCGCGCATGCTTGAAAGATGTGCCAAAAGTAGCATTTTCCGCGCTCGGATATTTGGTTTATACCTATACGCATCACTCCGCATTTGAAACAACCGCATTTACTCAGTTCACTTCAGGTTCGGGTTCACGTTGATTCCAGGATTGCACCGCAGATAAGCAAAACGTCCAGTTTCTTTCACGGTTGGGCTCATCTGATCCCCGGATGTTGCAAAAATAAGAGAGAAAAGCTCCTCGAGCTTCCGGGATACTTCACAGTAAGGCGGGACTCCAGTAGAGGTCGTGCCGGCGGGGTCATCATATACTACGATAATTCGATCCCTCCTCCCACCTTACTGACAACCCCAACCTTTTCATGTATTGATTGTTTTTGGGCCGTGTTTAACCTCTATAGGACAGATACCCTATTGCTTGGTGTAGTCTATCGTCCTCCCGCATGCAATTCGACTGATAGCCTAGATCTCATGGACTTATTGGGCTCCCTGAAGAGCTACACAGACTTCACCCATCTGTTAGTCACTGGTGACTTCAACTCTCCCAGTACAAACTGGCAAAGAGCTGATGCCCTGGATATCACTTTCGGTAAACCCCTCCTTGATCTCGTACTGAAAAACTCATGGGTGCAGAACGTAAGAGATCCGACTAGATATCGCACAGGCTACGCCCCGTCCCTACTAGACCTGGTCATCACCAATGATCGGTTCCTAATAGATGTGGTGCATGTCGTGTATACTGTGCCGCAGTCCGTTCAGTTTTGTTGTATGGTTGCGAAACTTGGAGTCTGTGTGCTGAAGATATTCGTCTTCTTGAGGTTTTCGACCACCGATGTTTACGTAGTATCGTTAAGATCGGGTGGAATAGCCGAGTAAGTAATGATGAGGTCAGAAAGCGAGTATTGGGTACTAACTCGGAGAACGTTCTGTCACAGCGTATCCAACTTAGTAGACTTCGTTGGTTGGGGCATGTGTTACGTATGTCAAACACACGTCTACCGTACCGTGTCCTATTCTCTGTTCTTCCTAGGGAGTGAAAGAGACCACGTGGATGTCAACAGATGACGTGGCAACGAGGAATGAGGAAATGTACAGCAGACTTGGGAAAAGAAGGTGCTTCACGTCTTCGTGGTTGGGGTCCAAAGGATCCGTCTACCAGTTGGCTGGAGACACTGAAGGATATGGCTGCGAACCGCGAACAGTGGCGATCGTGTTGTCACTCCCTATCGAATCAGAATGACTGATCAATGTGCGTTTGTACAGTTAGACTGTATTTCGTGTGTTGGCTACTAGGGCATTCTTTCCTTTTCCCACCCGTGTAGGCCCACTCCTTATCCATCTTGTATATTCATACTTTCTAATTCGACGTGCAACATGGTGAGGAAGGCAGTGGTCAGTGGGGTTTGCCCTATTGTTTAACACTGTACGATGGTGATTATGATGATGATGAGTGGGTAGCCTGCACAGACTTCATTCGGCGGTTTGATGAACATTGTTTCAGGGATTTGAATGGCATCGTTGAATGCAGTACATTCAGCCACGCAATCGTATATGGTCGGAGAGACATAGTTGTAAAGGACATCAAGCTTTGGCAAGAAGTTTACAGACCGTGCAGAGCCAGTGACGCCAAATTTTTGAAGTAGTCGAGTTTGGATCTGCGCCGAATCGTTCAGGACGTAGGTAGCGCTCCATTTTGGGAGGGAGCATGCCACATAAATTGATACGTGCATGGTTACGAAAGCCGAATGGTCGAGGCAGGCAGAAGACAGAAGCCTAGAATTTTGGCTCCCAGCTAAATTTAACTAACGCAGGTAACTCTGCGGATGAGATGGCAGAGAATCTCAGAGAGTTAATCTCCTTAGCTGATAGGCATTTTGTCCCCAGAATTCGTCGCCCACAGACCGCTAAGCGACCCCTTCCTCGCCCCATTAGGCGCATTCTAGACGAACGCGCACGCCTCTTTGCTAGATATAAAGCCACAGGCCTTGCCCGTGATGCAGAGGACTTCAGGATCATAAGGAACATATGCAAAGACAAGATTAGGTCCTATCAGAATGCAGTCCAACGATCTGCACTTGATCGAGCACGGACCAATAAGGCATTTTTCTTTCAGTACATGCGCCGTCTAAGGGGCACAGCTCCGACGCCATTAGCTCTCAAAGATAGTGCCGGATCTCCAATCACTTCCCCTAGCCAAGTAGCCGAGGCATTCAGCTCCTACTTCCGTACAATTTTTAGCTCCTTTCCCATATCATCCCACCCTATCATGCACCCGTTATCTTTGACCACTACACTTAACCGCGTCACTATTTCCATTGGTGCAGTCGCTCAAGGTTTCCGACGGCCCAACCAATATTGCTCTATGGGTCCTGACCTAATCCACCCCCGTATTCTCAAGGAAGCCGCGGATACATTAGCTGCTCCTTATGCCTCGCTTTTTCAGCGATGTGTTGACGATGGAGTTTTCCCCCGTAACTGGAAAAAAGCAGTGATCGCACCCGTCTATAAGAAGGGTAGTAGACATCTTGCTTCTAGTTACAGACCCATAAGCCTCACTAGCATCCGTAGCAAAATTTTTGAGGGAATTCTTAAGAATGAGATTCTTTCCCATCTTCATAGAAATAAGATCCTCTCCCCGTTCCAACATGGGTTTCTTCCTGGAAGATCATGCATCACCAATATGCTTACTGTCATGGATAGTCTAACGAAAGCCTATGATGATGGCCAGCTCTCACACGCTGTATTCATCGATTTTGCTAAGGCCTTCGATAAGGTCCCACATGCCCCTCTTCTTTATAAGCTGCAGACATACGGGATCACAGGCTCCATGTTGGCCATCCTAAGTAGCTTCCTTACCGACCGCACCTTTGTGGTTAAAGTCGGGAATGTTTTGTCTCAACCCTCCCCAGTAAGAGCTGGGGTCCCCCAAGGGTCGGTCTTAGGTCCTCTTCTTTTCTTGATCTATATAAACGATCTTCCTACAGCCCTTCCTGCAAACATTGCCATGTACGCAGATGATGTAACCCTCTGGAGTTCAAGCGTTGAAGACCTGCAAATTGCAGTTTATGAAACAAAACGCTGGTCCGAGGATCGGAACCTCCCAGTTAATGATGACAAATGCGTGAGCACGTCTTTATGATGCCATTCCTCAATAGTCGCTGAATTCCCGATCGAATGAAGTTTTCACCTTCAGGAGTGTGGATTCATGATTTAGTTGAGATGGGCTTTCAATCTGGTAGCAAGTTCCCGAAAAGAGAATAAGGTTCAATAAGTGGAGCTGTCTTACTACAAAGGGAGAGAGTTGGTTTACTGCCACTGAATGGAATCTCAACTGCACTGTGAAATTTCAGAAAATCCTCCTCCAGTAATACATCCGCACACAGATGAGGAAGCACAGAGAGTTTGAATTTGTTGTACGAATTATCCTTGAGACATATGTTAACAAAACAGTGACCCTTCGTTTGACTGATTAATCTTGTGGAAGCCATGGCAGTGACGCTGAATGACTGTATGGTTTTGAGACGGTGACGCTGTACCACGGATTCGGAGATGCAACTGTCGGAACTCGCCGTATCTATTAGAGCTTCCATAGGGATCTTGTTTACAGTAATCGTTGTTGGCGTATCTAAGAGCCAATCCGGAAAAGAGGTGGCGACGGTGGTAGAGAATACAGGTGTTGTGGCAGACTATTCTTTTCTCCAGAGATGATCGGCAGACACGTTTAAAGTGTCATTTCTTTTCACAGTTACCACAAACTGCATCCTTAGCAGGACATTTGAATCGAGGATGTCTGTCATTTCCACAGAAATACCACTTGTTTTTTAACGCCGCTGAAGTTGTTTCCATGAGTAGGTTGCTACCTTTCACGTGGTCAGAGGGACAATTATCAGTTGATTCATTGGGTGTTGACGCCGAAGCCATATACGATTTTGATGGTGTCTGGAAAGCGCTGGATTGGTGTTGGGCCATTTCGAGCGATCAGGCCAATTCTAAGGCAGTTTGTAAATCCAGAGATTTATTTTAAAGAAGTCGCTGCCGGACAATGTTCGACTGTATCCCGCTTTAGAAAGCGTCTCGAATAGCATCGTTTTGATTTTGCTCGGCTGCCACGGCCCGGGAGCTACAACCCTTTGCTAAGGAATTTAGATTTTGATTGCGCTGGTTGAAATCCAGCCCCCTGTCTTGTCTCTATGTTGCGAGCAGGTAGCCATCACGACGAGACTGCACCCTGATGTGGTGTGATGGCTTGCGCGCCTCAATGACCCAAAGAGCTATACAGAATGGCTTCTTTAAGCCGGAGACGCAATCATACCTGACAGGCAAATGGGTAGAGGTCAGACAAAGTTCGGTCTCCTGATCCTCCAGGCTGGGGGTTGATTTGAGCTGGCAAGTCAGTCGTCAAAATCAGTGGAAGAATAATTGATCCAAGCAAATGAGCTTCCACTAAGCCATCCCGCTGCCTTGCGGATAGGTTCTTTTTAGAACTAAAGGCTTAAGATGAGAACCCTAATCTTTCTCCTGCTTTGTGGCTGGACACCCTAGCAGTACCCGTCCAACATCTCCCATGAACTGCACGAATAGAAAGAATTCTATACTGCATCGGTCGTCGCGCAGGATAATCAGGACCGCGCTGCCTATTGCATCGAGTGGAATAGGTAGTGATAAGTGGGCTACTGCTCAGAGTTCCCTCCCTTTTATTCAACCTTTGTCTTCTGTCCTCAACCACCTCTCTTTGACCCATCTATCCACCGATAATGCTCCCACTTATAGCACGGTCGATACTCGCAACAATTCACTGTCAAATAGTGTCGGGAATAATCCGCTGTCTGGTAATTCACATTTTCTCAAGCCTCGTAAGCTTCTGAATCTCGGCTCCTTCAACGTGCGTACACTCATGCAGGTCGGTCAGCGGGCGTGCCCAGCCCTCACATTAGATTCTCTGAAGATCGATGTCTGCTGCTTAAGTGAAACGCGTATCCAGGATTCGAGCAGTGTAATTCAACTAATTGCTCCTGGTATCTCATTGAGGTATTTTCTGCTCACATCAGGAGACGAAGTAGCTCGAGCTGTGGGTCCACGTGGTGTAGGAATAGTTTTGACTGACAAGGCTGAGGCTGCCATTTTAGACTGGATCCCGGTTAACGGTCATTTATGTGTTGTGAGACTCCAAGGGTCAGTCGGAGTTCGAAAGGATAGTTGTGTTAAGCGCAGTTTGTTTGTGATCTCGGCGTACGCCCCAACAAACTGCAGCTCAGACTTGAAGAAAGGTGAGTTCTATGATGCACTCGGCACCCTTGCAGCAGTTCGCAGCAGTAAAGGTTCTGACATTGTAGTGCTAGCTGGTGACTTCAATGCACAAGTTGGCAAACTCAGTGCGTCAGAAGCCTGTGAAGGTAGGCCTTGTGCTTTACCTGCTGAGCGTACAGAAAACGGGGATAGACTTAGCCAGTTTTGTGCAGACAATCGATTGTTCTTGTCTAGCACCAATTTCCGACACAGCTCGCGTCGCACAGCGACATGGCGTTCTAACTCTACAGGTACTCTAATCCAGATTGATCATATCGCAGTAAGCTACCGGTGGCGCAGTTCTGTTCAGAACCGCAGATCTTACTGGTCCACATACGTAGAGTCAGACCATGCATTAGTTTTAATGCGATTATCTCTCCAGCTCCATGGTTATCGTCGCAAACCGCAAACCCGATTGGCCGTGCAACGTTTGTGTGATCCAGAAGTCTGCACCAGTTATGAGCAGAAGTTAGCACATGAGCTAGGATCCACGGAGAACAGTAATGTAGATGAGCATTGGGCTCATATCAACCAGGCGATTCTTTTCGCAGCAGGTTTTGCCTGTGGTCCTAGATCCGATGTCCACCAAAGACACTGGATCTCGCAAGAGTCGCTGAGTATAATGGAGCTAAAGCATCATCCCTCGAACTGTAAGGAGATGAGTAGGATACAAAGACATCTAAAGTGACAAGTTACGAAAAGCCTTAAGAATGATCGCGAAAATTGGTGGGTCAGGGTGGCCGAAGAAATGAAAATAGCAGCTGCTTCAGGTAACAGTCAAAGACTGTCCAAACTTATTCGTGACACCGGTGGACGGCGAACCCAGCTCAGTGAAACGATTCGCGATAGAAATGGAGAACCCATCCATAGCAAACAGCAAAGGCTTGACCGACGGGCTGAGTACTTCAAGGAACAGTTTAGCTGGCCGCACGCTAGTGTAGTTACTCCCGTGTCAACAACTGCGACACCTTGGGTGGTATCACTTGAGCCCACATCGGAAGTAGAAGTAGAGTCATGTATTCGATTACTAAGGAGGAGGAAAGCGGCAGGTCCCGACGAACTTTCTCCAGTTCTCCTCAAACTGGGTGGAAATGTTTTGATAAAATCACTTACCGTCTTGCTCCGTGACATTTGGAACGAGGAGCGTATTCCGTTAATATGGAGTGAGTCGTTGGTTGTTCCCATCTTCAAGAAGGGAATACGCAATGACTGCAGTAATCATCGTGGGATTAGCTTAATTCCAATAGTCGCCAAAGTATTACCCTCAATTCTACTGCACCATCTTAAACCGGCTCGCGAGAGGAATGCCCGCGAACAGCAGGCTGGATTCCGTCCAGGTCGAGGATGCATCGACCAGATTTTTACTCTTCGCCGACTACTTGAAACGCGTGACACGTACCGCTGACCGACAATAATGATTTTCTAAGACTTGAAAGGCGCTTTCGATTCAGTTGATCGAGCAGCGCTTTTCAGTACTCTTCATCGAAAAGGTATGCCCCAGAAGTTCGTGAACCTAATGAGATCATTGTATTCTCATACTTCTGGCCGCGTTAGAGTTTACGGTGAACTATCCGGTCGGTTCGAAACGATCAGTGGTGTTCGACAGGAATGTCCTGTCTCCATTCCTTTTCAACTTCGTCATAGACGAAATAATGGAGAGTGCGCTGCAAAATCTTCAGGATGTAGGCGTCGAACTAGGGAGTAGTGAAAAGCTATGTGACCTGGATTAAGCAGACGACGTTGTCTGCCTGTTCGAATGCACGGAACATGCTCAATGTGCACTAGATAATCTCGCAAGAGCTGTAGCTCCATTCGGCATGCGCTTTGCATCTTCCAAGCGTAAAGTGATGCTACAAGACTGGACGTCAACGATTCCGAGCTTGATACTCGATGGGTAAGTGCTGTCAGTTGTCGACCACTCCACCTACCTCGGCAGAAGCGCAACGACGGATGGGCGCACTGTAGTAGATGTGAGCACGCGTATATTCAAGGCTCGAGCGGCGTAAGCTGGACTGAAGCACTTGTGATGCCGACCTGATATTTCACTGAAGTTGAAAGGTCGTGTATACTGTGCCGCAGTCCGTTCAGTTTTGTTGTATGGTTGCGAAACTTGGAGTCTGTGTGCTGAAGATATTCATCTTCTTGAGGTTTTCGACCACCGATGTTTACGTAGTATCGTTAAGATCGGGTGGAATAGCCGAGTAAGTAATGATGAGGTCAGAAAGCGAGTATTGGGTACTAACTCGGAGAACGTTCTGTCACAGCGTATCCAACTTAGTAGACTTCGTTGGTTGGGGCATGTGTTACGTATGTCAAACACACGTCTACCGTACCGTGTCCTATTCTCTGTTCTTCCTAGGGAGTGAAAGAGACCACGTGGATGTCAACAGATGACGTGGCAACGAGGAATGAGAAAATGTACAGCAGACTTGGGAAAAGAAGGTGCTTCACGTCTTCGTGGTTGGGGTCCAAAAGATCCGTCTACCAGTTGGCTGGAGACACTGAAGGATATGGCTGCGAACCGCGAACAGTGGCGATCGTGTTGTCACTTCCTATCGAATCAGAATGACTGATCAATGTGCGTTTGTACAGTTAGACTGTATTTCGTGTGTTGGCTACTAGGGCATTCTTTCCTTTTCCCACCCGTGTAGGCCCACTCCTTATCCATCTTGTATATTCATACTTTCTAATTCGACGTGCAACATGGTGAGGAAGGCAGTGGTCAGTGGGGTTTGCCCTATTGTTTAACACTGTACGATGGTGATTATGATGATGATGAGTGGGTAGCCTGCACAGACTTCATTCGGCGGTTTGATGAACATTGTTTCAGGGATTTGAATGGCATCGTTGAATGCAGTACATTCAGCCACGCAATCGTATATGGTCGGAGAGACATAGTTGTAAAGGACATCAAGCTTTGGCAAGAAGTTTACAGACCGTGCAGAGCCAGTGACGCCAAATTTTTGAAGTAGTCGAGTTTGGATCTGCGCCGAATCGTTCAGGACGTAGGTAGCGCTCCATTTTGGGAGGGAGCATGCCACATAAATTGATACGTGCATGGTTACGAAAGCCGAATGGTCGAGGCAGGCAGAAGACAGAAGCCTAGAATTTTGGCTCCCAGCTAAATTTAACTAACGCAGGTAACTCTGCGGATGAGATGGCAGAGAATCTCAGAGAGTTAATCTCCTTAGCTGATAGGCATTTTGTCCCCAGAATTCGTCGCCCACAGACCGCTAAGCGACCCCTTCCTCGCCCCATTAGGCGCATTCTAGACGAACGCGCACGCCTCTTTGCTAGATATAAAGCCACAGGCCTTGCCCGTGATGCAGAGGACTTCAGGATCATAAGGAACATATGCAAAGACAAGATTAGGTCCTATCAGAATGCAGTCCAACGATCTGCACTTGATCGAGCACGGACCAATAAGGCATTTTTCTTTCAGTACATGCGCCGTCTAAGGGGCACAGCTCCGACGCCATTAGCTCTCAAAGATAGTGCCGGATCTCCAATCACTTCCCCTAGCCAAGTAGCCGAGGCATTCAGCTCCTACTTCCGTACAATTTTTAGCTCCTTTCCCATATCATCCCACCCTACCATGCACCCGTTATCTTTGACCACTACACTTAACCGCGTCACTATTTCCATTGGTGCAGTCGCTCAAGGTTTCCGACGGCCCAACCAATATTGCTCTATGGGTCCTGACCTAATCCACCCCCGTATTCTCAAGGAAGCCGCGGATACATTAGCTGCTCCTTATGCCTCGCTTTTTCAGCGATGTGTTGACGATGGAGTTTTCCCCCGTAACTGGAAAAAAGCAGTGATCGCACCCGTCTATAAGAAGGGTAGTAGACATCTTGCTTCTAGTTACAGACCCATAAGCCTCACTAGCATCCGTAGCAAAATTTTTGAGGGAATTCTTAAGAATGAGATTCTTTCCCATCTTCATAGAAATAAGATCCTCTCCCCGTTCCAACATGGGTTTCTTCCTGGAAGATCATGCATCACCAATATGCTTACTGTCATGGATAGTCTAACGAAAGCCTATGATGATGGCCAGCTCTCACACGCTGTATTCATCGATTTTGCTAAGGCCTTCGATAAGGTCCCACATGCCCCTCTTCTTTATAAGCTGCAGACATACGGGATCACAGGCTCCATGTTGGCCATCCTAAGTAGCTTCCTTACCGACCGCACCTTTGTGGTTAAAGTCGGGAATGTTTTGTCTCAACCCTCCCCAGTAAGAGCTGGGGTCCCCCAAGGGTCGGTCTTAGGTCCTCTTCTTTTCTTGATCTATATAAACGATCTTCCTACAGCCCTTCCTGCAAACATTGCCATGTACGCAGATGATGTAACCCTCTGGAGTTCAAGCGTTGAAGACCTGCAAATTGCAGTTTATGAAACAAAACGCTGGTCCGAGGATCGGAACCTCCCAGTTGATGATGACAAATGCGTGAGCATGTCTTTCGGCAGAGAGACTGGTCACACGTTTTCCATTATTGGAGCAACCACACTGCCAAGGGTTGACCGACACATGGTGCTCGGTTTCTGGTCAGATTGTAACTTATCCTTCTCTCATCATCACGAACGTGCGAGCAAGTCTTCCTTTCGAGTCCTAAACATGATTCGAAGGTCCTTCCCGCGCATGTTTGAGGATGATTTCCCCATAATTTTCTGCACGTATATCCGACCCCTGCTGGAGTACGGTAGTCAGATAGTGCACTCTGGTCTTGTCCGAGACCGTGAGATCCTAGAAAGAGTTCAGCGGGCTTCCACCAAGGAAGTTCGGAGTCCATCACATCTACCTTATCCCGTCCGCCTCTCACTGCTCAACCTCTATCCCCTTGACGTAAGACGCGTGAGAGGTGATCTGTTCTTGATGTTCCACCTTTTTGAAACAGGTCAAAGCGATTGCTTCTTCTCCGTCTGTCCAGCCTCTTCTCTCCGTGGTCACTACAGAAAGGTTTTCAAACCGAGGCCACGCACTTCACTAAGGATTAACTGTTTAAGCCATATGGTTATTACCATGTGGAATGCACTTCCAGAAGATATTGTTCACTAGCAGAACAAAACTATCTTCAAGAAAAAGCTAGACCTCTACCTGGGTCTCTCCCAATAATTCCCTTTGTCAAAAAAACAAACAAAATGGTTGTCTTTTATCGCATATATGTTCATGAATGCCGCACCCCCACTCAGCTTAAGGCACTGTCCTCAGTGTGACACTGCATAAGGTTATGTGTATCTTATTTTCGCTGCCACCCCCGCCCCCCCCGCTTCTTTATACTCTCGTTTCAGCTCGGTGAATCCGATAGAAGATCAAAGATTTCCTCAAGAACCGGGACAATTGGGCTCAAAGCCTCGAACCCGTGTAGTACTTCGAGACTTCAAGACTTCATTTTCTGTGCCCACTCAAATCATACAGTTAATAGTTGGTAACTGTAGGCCACCAAGTGAGCAGACCAGTCAGCCAGGATCAAAAGAAAGGAAGTGGAAATGATTGAGCAAAAATGGCAGGGCCAGAAGTGCCGGTGATAGGGTATTGAATTAAGACTTGGAGGGTGGATGGAAAACGAGGTATTTGAGAACTTGCTGGGGATGAGGAACACTTAACAGGCGACTAGAATAGAAAACAGACAGCAATGTAAGGACAGAAGGAATTGATATGAAGAAGTCCAAAAGGCGGACAAAATAGAAATTTGATAAACATAAGGCCTAAAGAAATACCACCAATCCACACAGTGATAATTTGTCGGCCATTGTAGTCCATCATGAATCACAGGGGTCCGTATGCTATCCAGTCGAAGTCCTTCCTTCATTTCAGTTCAGCTTGCACAGGACAGGTGATGGCCACAGCCAATAGGGTATTTAGGGTTCTTTCGATGGTATGCGCACCAGTTGTGCGCACACCACTGCACCGTGTATTTCGTCGAATCCCCGTTAAACGTGAGAGGGAAATGTAAGACCATACCGCGTATTTACCGTATGGGCATTCACTGATACCTTAAACAATAATAGGAAACGCCCGGTTACACTTCATCTCAGGCGGACCATAACGTTACTCTTCATCCATCTAGTGTGCACACTGAAAATTCACTGCCACGGATAATCCCATTCCACACTATCTAGAGCCGTCTTCAAGGGCTGGGCCGTCTGAAGACGCACCTTTCCACCAGGTAGATTGTTCTTCTTCAGCATGAATGCATGGCCTTTCGGGTGGCGGTCTTCTGGCAGCAGGAGGGCGTACATGCGAGTCCTCAAGTCAGTCAAGCCTGTAAGAACTTTGCAATAATAGGTATACTTGTTCCCTTCTGCTTCTCAAGGAAGCCGATGTGAGGTACTCCAGGCATTCTTCACAATTCTTCGACTTAACTTGGGAGAAGACCTGGCAGATCATCTCTGGACCTTCTCTAGTACTTGCCTATCCCGAACCGGATATAGAATCCGGGCTTGGACACCTTTTCCCAAGCGAGGTCGTACAAGAGCCTTGTACAGTGGGAGAAGCACATATGGCCTCCTAGAGCTGATTGTTCGACGGAGCTGGCAGAGCATCCTGGAAGCGGGTTTTGGTCGCTTTTTCATGCTGAGTAAAGGGGTGGAAATCAGTCCCAATCATGACCCTTCGGTCCTGGAAAACATCTCTAACCGGTACCGCTTATGTCATACTCTCCGTTTTCAGACCCCCTCGATCTGTGGGGTAACCTCGCGTCACTCAAGTGTACACACTCGTGCATGTCAGGTGGCAAGCCCTTGTTCGTAGCCCATTCCTAGACTCTGGCCAAGTCCCTCTGAACTATTTCACTGTTGACCACTCCTGTTTTCATATCGTCCAAAAACTTGGAGCAGTGGTGTATAGACCACTTTCTGAGTCGTATACATACAGATGGAAAGGTAGTGGTCTGAGGATCGACCCATAGAAGACCTTCGAAGGCGGCTAGTGAACATGTCCCCTATTCTATCTGGCAGCGAAATATCAACTTTATCCCCTCTATCGGATGAATAGAGTAGAAAAAAGTCGGTTTACATGTGCCAGGTGTATTCTTTATATCGTGGCACCGAAACAGTACCGATAAGAGATATACACCGAACGGAAAACGAACGCAACTGTTGTGCAGAAAGCGAACCGCGAGGGCGTACAATCTGCTAAAGACCGAAAGTGAAAGCGATTCAAAACAAGGTCGATGGACGCCTCGCAAAAGTCACCCCGGTAAAATGTACGCAACCGCACAGCACCATCAGGTCGATGTCAAACGTCGGAAAAGATCGTAGAGGAAGTAGATCCAAAATGATGTCCAGAAAACGGTCATTTTCTCAGAACGGTTGGTCACTTCCTCGAAGCACCGCAGGACATTGGACACACAAGACCCTTTCTGTACGAACTCGTGCTGAGGCTACTGGCCAAGACTCTGATGTTTTAGATGCAACGCTATCCGGTCATGAAAGGCCCGCTCTATGACAGAGAGGTTAAGTTCACTGGACGGTAGTTTTCACAACTATCTGTACCACCCCCTCTCTGTATGGGGGCAATTTCAGAGGTTAAAATGCTTCAGGTAAGACCCCGGTTTCAGGTGGGGCATTGACCAGTTCCGTCAGTGGCCCTACCACTGCTTGTGCTAGTACTTTAAAGATCGGCCGGTAGAATTCATCCGGGCCCGTTGCTTTGGTGTACGCCGCCTGTTTGGTTCTGCATATGAACCCACCCTCCCCATCGGGCAGTCTTCCATGACAGCCGCGGCCGCAGAAGAAACCTCTAGTCATGGTAACCCGGAGAAGATTCGGGAGGCATGATCTTCCTCTTAAAATATGTGCTGTGACTCGCTTAGAGGCTCACTTTCTGAAAATATTTGCGGACTTGTTCTCTTAACAGTTTCTCTAAGCATTTGCAAAGGATACAAGTTAGGCTTGGAGCCCTGTGAGTTTACTCCTGCTGGCGGAGTCCACCCTTGTGGACAGCCACTATTGCATCTGCCTTCCAGTCGGTCAGTGACACATGTTGCCCCAGTAGTTGCACAAAACAGCCGGCAGAGATGTCCCGCTATTTCAGAATTTATTAGTTTTTATAGTGGCTGGAAGCATGCCATCTGGTCCCGCCTATTTATGTTTGGCTGCTACGGAGGTATTCTCGCCGCCTTCACCATTACAGACGTGCGGCACCTCAGGCGCCTCTAGTGGGTCTTCTGGTGTCCCTTGACTCTCCTATCCATTCGATGCACACTTTCGAATTATATGCTGGGCGCATCTACCTTGCTGCTGTCTTTGAAGACTTCTTTCCCATCGCCTAATTCTAGCCTTTCGACTCCCCTCTTAGAGACGTCTTTTGGTTGACCATGTCTAGCACATCTCTTTGAGCTTTGCTTAGCTGCTTTTGCCAATGGCAGCTCAAAAATTCTTTTTTCTCTTCGCTGCACCTTGCCAGTTTTTTATGCATTCGCTGTTTTGCAGCCACGCTGTCTCATGTCCGACTGCTTAGACGTCTGCCAAATCGTGTCTCGTTTCCGGATAGGTTTTTACCTCCACCGTCAGCCACCCGGGCTTGTCATTTTTCTCGTTTTCTTCCAGTTGGAAAACCCGTCCCGCAAACTTGCTGAGTTGCCCGCCACCTTTCTTCTACAGCAGCTTTTCCATCGTCTGCGTCCCAGTCCAGGTTAGCTGCTTCTTGGCCTAGTTCGGCAGAATTCAGCTTTCTAAAATTCCACATTTTCTCTCTGTGACTCTCGAACGCTTGGGGCGGAGCTTGAACCTACTCATCTCTTGACCTCTATTACCCAAGGATGTGCAAATGCCGAGCCCACAAATGTCGCCGTCGTGTTTCGTGACCTCCGGATCCGGAAGGAATGCTTGGTCTCCCCGTTCGGCATCCGGTGTTTTCCCTTAGGCGCTGAAATACGGTTCTCGCGTGCAGCAAATCGATAAAGAACTCCCACACTCCATCGCAAGTGCAGCCTTCCGTGTCCCATTGTACACCTGGAAGTTTAACCTCCCTAACAATCAGTATTGCACTTGCTCCCGCCTCTAAATCTCCTAGCGTCTGTGTGAGTGCTATGCCCTTTTCCGTTTCTGCTTTTGGACTCGGTTCATTTTGCACCTGGCGAAGGAGGTCACGATAATATCCAATGTTGTCAATATTGAGCTTTGAATGCTTGTCTGGAATGCAGAATTTACAAAGCAGTATGGCCCCTACGGACACAAGTCCATTTACCACAAGGCCGGGGGATCATTACCCCGTCCCCTTTGTTCTTAGAGCTGCCCTTTGGAGAGCTGTGCTCCAGTGCGTACCCGTGATGGTTTCAAATGCCAGTGCACTCTAGAAACTGGTGCCACCACCTGATGGTCTTTTCCACAGGGGTTCAACCCTGTTCATGAGGAACTTAGCTCATAAGTCCAGGTTAGACTGTGCCATTTTTAGCCCAAGACTGTAATCTCTAGTGCTACTCTCAGGGACAGAAACAAACAAATCGCACATGTCTATACCCAGCAGGCCTTCTTATTCTGAAAATACTCTATCAAGTCGCTCCAGCCTCTACAACACACTAAAGATGATAAACTAAGCTCCAGATTTGGGGCTTAAGATTTTCCTCTCCGATGGGTCAACTTTGTGAATATAGATCACCGATCACTTTTCAAGCTTCCTTCATCTTACAGTGGTAGGCAGTCAACACCCGCACAGAACAGTCTAGAAGACGTCACCCCAAAACCTCTTAAGATGGAATGAAGACTTCTGAATGTGACACGCAACATTGTATCACACCCCAGTTGGTCCCCCTCTGGAGACATTTGCAGTTCTCCCGCACCTTCTCGAAGGCTTGAGGTCCCATGAGACTACCACATCTAGCGTACAGAACAAATACTGGAAACCTTTCTAAATGCTCCACTTGCTTTACAAATTTGACTATATTTGACGCTACTTTGAAAAACACGTCCTTTCACCACACTTTTGCACGTTTGTTCATCCATGTGAGGCATTTATATTTGGCATTGAACCGTTTCTGACTGTTGTGCTTGAGCCACAGGGCTTGGAGCCTTTGGGTTTTACTCTGGAGTCCGCCTTGAGGATTTTTATACATTTGTACCTTTTTAACTTTCAATTTAGTGCCGTAAAAAGTACGAACCAATCTTGTTCTGGTTAAGTGATTCGTTTGAATTCGCTGCGCATTGCTCGATTTGCAAGAATTGACTTTCACCTAGGTCTCCCACTTACGAAACTCCTCAGAACGGGATACTCTCCAAGCCATCTATGTTGGCAGTTAGGTTTCGGCGTTTGACGAGATTCAGGGTGAATACCATTGGTCCACCCATCAAAGAACAGAACCTGTGTCCTGTACTCAATCTCTCTCCGCTATTTCCACATCATCTGCAACTGCAAAACACGGGTTGCTCAATTCTTTTGCTAGGACACTTACCCAGGGGACGAAGGGCAAAGGCCACAGTACTGACCCCTGTAGCACACCACTATTGACCTGCCTCAACCACCTACTTTGACAAGGAGACTATGATCCACAAGAAAGTGGGCTACACTTTTCCCTACCTTCTCGATTATCCTAAAGGCCCGTATTTTAAGCCCAGCAGACAATGAATTACAAAGCCGAAAGGGCTACTGAAGTCCAGGTAATAAGCATCTACCATTATACTTTCATTCATTAGTTTTGCGGTCTCTCCCAAGAAAGACAGCAATTTTGTGAAATGATCTTTTTTATATAGCCAGTGTTGTGCAGGACATGGTAAACGGTTGTCAGCTAGGCGCAAGCAAAATCTCGTTCTGAGTGAACCCTTTAGTGGCCCATACAACACATATGTCCGGCTGACGGGTCTCTTATACTTAGCTTTCTGCCTGGATCCTGTCTAATATATTGCCACAACATCAGCCAACGGCAGTCCTCAGGGGCCTCGGCCTCTCGTAGCGATGTCTCACACCGCTGAGTAGTTGACCCAGACAGGCATTTAAAAGATGCTGAAAAACCGCTGGATGGATTGCGCCCCGTCCGGCTGCTTTGTGCTTGCACAGAGATCCAGATTCCTGAGGGGCCCGGACTCATAATAAGCCCCTTAAGCTCTGCCGCGCTCTTTGTATCCGAATCTGTCACACCAGGTGTAATTAACTGTAGCGGAAAATCTCCCTAAAACCGTTGCAGTTCCACGGTTTTCTTAACATCCTTCACTTGCCTACTCTATCAACCCGTCTTTACGAACTGTTTGCTTTTATGGACCAATTGTTGTTTTTTCGCGCCTACAGCGCTACTTTGTCATATCCTTGTTCTGGACCAGCGTGACGCACGTGCTTCTTGCTCGCACGCCGCAATTCGGTTTCTCGTTTGTCGAGTCCTTGTGATCTCATTATTGAGGTTTGTACCTGTTTGGTGTCATTGTTCCTTCAGTAATCTAATGTCGTAGAATATCACGGATAATCGCCTTTTGATTTCGGGATCCTTTGCAAATTTGGCTACGTATTGCTCAATGGTGTCCTACAATATTCAGTTGATCAATTTGGAACGAAACAACAAGCAAAATTCCAAGAAAAGGACCGAAGACTTTGAAATCTGGGTTGGGAGTAATACGGCAAGTCACCGCGAAGGTTTTGGGTACCTTTTATTCTTTAATTAATACTAGATCGTCTGGTCCTGTCAGTGCTAGCTCATGTGTTACTGAGGGCAATATGGATCGTAAGGACGTCGATCTATATGGGCTAAGGATATTATACCTAGAACAACAACTGCTATGTGCTAGGCAACAGGCCCAGGAAGCAGAACAGAAGTTAAGACAGAAAGAGCGTGAGCATAAGACCAACGACTACGACGTTTCCGATAAATTATGGCACAACAAAATTGGAAACTCCACGCCGGTCGCTCACTATAAAACATCAAAGCCACGAACGATCGATCTGCCAAGAGTAGAACTGACAGTTTTCGACTGGCGATCCGAACACTACTGCAAGTTCGTCGAGCAGTTCGAAACTTTCGTCAAAAACAAGATAACCGACCCGAGCAGAGGAGTCTCTATCTTACTCACTACTGTCGAGACCGAGCAAGAGAAGCTATCGATGGGTGTACCATGCTCGACCCAGACCAAGGCTACACTCGATCAAGGAAGATTCTGATAGACCTGTTTGGCAAACCTTTCAAAGTATCCCGTAACCTAATAGAGGTGATGATGGTAGAATCGAAAAGAACCAGGGGCGATGTCTACACAATAGCAGACCTGGTGACTAAAATGCAGAACTGTTCAGTAGCCCTTGACCATTTAGGTTACAGGGCTGACCCAGACGCAGTGCTCACCTTGGAAGGCATAGCCCGTGACCTCTCTTCCAAACTACAGGGTCGGTGGGCGGAAGAGGCGGAAAGTATAAGCCGAGGCGACCGAGAGGCTAACTTCGAAGACCTGACCGAATACTTGGAAAGGCAAACCAAGATAGCCGACGGCAGACTTGGCCAACTTATCCGGACCAATAACCGAGTAAACGAATCAAGCACTAGCCAGGCTTAGACCGCTTCACGGGAACATCCAAAATATCAGCCTTGGATCAGTGCATACGCCATTTCACGCGTTGCCATAGCGCACTCAGGTTGCAGGTCCTGTGATGCTAGCCAAGGGGGCACTAGAGTGCCCCAAGTTCGTCAACGCCACAATAGACGAACGATGGGGAGTGGCGAGGACGGCAGTATTGTGCTTCATATGTCCCAACTCCAGGCATCGGGCGGCAGCTAGTAGAACGAGGAACAGATGAGGTTACGAAGGGCTGCACGGGCAGACACCATCGTCCGCTGCACCAGGCCAAAGTAATTTTACCGGAGGCAAGCACCAAGCCCAATGTGATTCGTTCAACGTCGCAGTCGGCCAGTAAACCAGTACGTTTAGGAGTAGTTGCCCTGGGAGTGGTGACACCGACTGGGGTGGTCAAAGCGTTGGCTTTCGTCAACAGTGGATCTGATACCACCCTAGTGAAAGAGCGGTTCGCCGACAAACATCGCCTAGCTAAGTGTACGACGTCGTTAGCAGTGAGCACGGTGGGAGGAACACAAATAATGAATGTCGGCCGGTTGAGGTTGCAACTAATCTCCTTAGACACTAACGAGCAAATCGAACCAACGGAAGAAGTGACATTAGCTGATCTCTCCGTGCGACCACCAAGGTCGGTCGACGCAATCTTGATTAGGTGGCCCCACCTGCAGGAAGTAACCCTTGTAGACTGGGGCGACGACGAAGTGGATCTCCTCATCGGCTGCGACGTTCCAGAGGCACACTGGGTACTTGACTAGAGTGGGCGACCGCGAAGCACCCTATGCCGTGCGCACGGCTCTGGGATAGATGTTATATAGACCAGTAAGGGGACGTGGTTCTGTAAATTTCGTATCAGCCGAAACGGACCATAAAGAGTATCACCTGCAGCAGCTGTATGGAAAAGAGTTTCATGACATCGGAGACGAAAGACCATCGTTGTCTCAAGAGGATCGTTTCGCTTTACAAACGGTGCGGCAAGGCACTAGAGGCTTTGAAAAACAGTTCGAGGTTCCCATCCCATGGCGCACATCTGCTGACCCGTGGACTGATAGCAGAAACTATGTTCTCCAACGACAGCTACGACTGGAAGAACGCTTCATTCGAGACCAGGATCTGTGGGAACGATACGCAGAATTGATGAAGCGAAACGAAGCTCTCAGCTACGTTGAAAAGGTGCTTGCCAACACCGACGGCCGAAAGGGTATCTGGTATCTGCCTCACCACCCGGTTATCAACCCCAAGAAACCGGAAAGTCTGCGGGTGGTTTTCGACCGTGCGGCCAAGTTCCAGGGCAAGTGGTTTAACGATCGCCTACTACAAGGATATTACTGGACCACACCACTGATGGACGTTTTGTGCCGTTTCAGAGTGGGTATGGTGGCCTTATCCGCCGACATCAGGGAAATGTTTCACCAGGTGAAGATACATGTGGGAGAACGAGATGCGTTGCGTTTCCTGTGATGGGAACAGAACGACCGGGACAATGCACCGGTAAATTATAGGATGACCGTCCACCCCTTCGGAGCCATATTGTCACCCTTCTGTGCGAAATGCGCCCTTCGGGAAGCTGCGAACAGATATGGAGGTTTGGTCCATCGGTCGGTGGTAGATAGCGTCAGCAGGAATTTTTACGTCGAAGACTACCTTGGATCATTCGATGATGTAGAATCAGCTCTAGCGCAGTTCAGAGGCCTAACAAGATCCCCAGAAGAGGGGAGCTTCCTTCCAAAAAAACTTGATGTCGAACGTTCCAGAAGTGGCCGAAGTAGTTCCGTACCTCAAGAGGGCCGAAAGGGTTAGAGGTTTGGACGGCTCCCCACTTCCTACCGAAAGCACTTTAGGAATACAACGAGAGGCTTTCACCCGAAGACTCGATAGGGCGGAAGAAGTGAGACAAATTGACAGAGGAATGTCACCTCCGAGAGGCATCTTGAGGCGTTCAAATCCCAAACTCAATAATGGACTACTAAGGGTAGATGGTAGGCTGATCAACTCCCACCTGAGCTTTGACGCCAAGTACACCATATTGCTGCCGGCTCTACAACCTGTGATAGAGCTAATGATCCAACACGTCCACGCCACTGAGAGACATGCCGGGGAAAACCACGTGATGAGCCCTATCCGAAAAAGCCTTTGGTTGCTGAGAGGAACAGCCACTTGTAAAACTCGTAATCCGACGTTGGACACATTGTAGGATATGCAATAACACGGCGGGCAAACAACACATGGCCCCGCTGCCCGGATGCAGAGTGGCTCTGGGCTGGTGGCCGTTCAGCGACACCGGGTTGGACTATTTCGGGCCCTTGTGGATCAAGTTCGGGGAGAGACTGGAAAAACGTTGCAGGTGTATCATGACGTGTATGAAGTCACGTGCGGTTCACCTAGAAGTCGCACATTCGATGACGACCGATTCTTTCCTACGGGCCTTGCAGAGATTTATCAACTGAAGAGACGTACCGGCCGATATATACTCAGATAATGGGTGGAGCTTCGTAGGCGCTCAACGGGAATTGCAGCGTTGGCACAAGAACATAAACAGGGACGAACTGCAGAATCGAACCGTGGCCTACGGCATACGATGGCATTTCAACCCCCACAGGCCAGTCACAGCGGCGGCCTATGGGAACGCATGATCCGGTCCGCCAGACGGATATTGCTGTCGATCATGGAGCAACAGCCGCCCGACGACGAGACGGTGAACACTGTCATGACTGGGGTAGAGAGAATTCTGAACAACCGCTTCGTGGTTCCAGTAATGAACGGCGACCCCACCAACCTGGCGCTCACCCCGAATGGCGTATCGACGTTAAGGTCGAACGACGGTTTCCAAATGGGGCGGCAAACCCTTGTGGGAGCTACCTCCACGGGTGGAAGCAAGCAAACTAACTTGCCAAGGTTTTCTGGAGGCGCTGGCTACTGGAGTACCTACCGGCTCTGCAGACTCGACAGAAGTGGCCGGTCAAATCAAGACCGTTCAAGGTTGGGGATGTGGTGATGATCGCAGACGACCGCGTACTTTTCAGCACCTGGTTCTTGGGAGTGGTTATGGAAACCATGGAAGGCACTGGCGGAACGGTAAGAAAGGTGAGGGGGAAGACAGCCAACGGAGCCCTAATTCGCGACATACGCAGTATTAGCCTACTCGAGAGTGAAGGCTGAGAAGGTGATAAAGCTGAGGCTCAGTAGACTATTTCGCACTCGTCTTCGAGGTGGGTTAAGAAACTTCCACATATGGGAGCATTCACGACACTGACGTATCGAACCATCATACACCCCGACGCACACACACACCTACATTATACTCGTTTATACCACATGGACTCCGTCAAACACGTTACAGTGCTCACAGTCTTTCGTTGGCGTTACAGAAAGTCTTTTATATGTGGTGATACATACCATTCCATTTTACATCCAGACGCGTACTGACGTACTCGATGCGCGCTACATGATACACGTTTATACCTCATGACCTCCATCAAATATGTTGCAGTGCCCGCCGCTTTTCGTTGACTTTCCAGAAGGCTTTTCCCGCATGTGGTAGTAGCCGTGATTCCATCATACACCCGCACACACACCCACACAAGCACTTACGGCCGATGCACGACGGCTTTCCCGAGGACAGCACTTATGTTTCCTCTCCACGCCCGCCATCGATCAGCCGTTCTGATGGATGATGCAGAGTAACCTCGCGTCGGTGTGGCCATGGGGTCATGTGCAATTGTGAGTAGAACGTTGACGGCAAGGTATTGGTTACGCGCGCTGGCAACAGAGTCCAGGAAGGAGGGAAGAATCAGAGCCCTTATTCCAAACCTTTAAATCTGCTAAGATTCGGGAAGATTTTGGTGGGCAGTGTAACGACCGGTCTTAAAAAATTCCTCCCCAAAACACTGCAGTTCCATGTTTCCTTAAAGTCACTCGCTTATTTACACTATTGACTTGTTTTATGCACCGTATGTTTTTACAAACCAGCGTTTGTTTGTTTGCTTTCAGCGAGCTGCCTTGTCATTCCCTTGTTATGGGCCTGCATGAGGCACGTGCTCCTCTCTCGCAGGCCGCAATTTCGTTCTCATTTTTTGAGTCCTTTTGACCGTATAATTGAGGTTTGTATCTGATTGGTGTCATCGTTCGTTCAACAATCTAGTATCGTAGAATGTCACGGACAATCGCCTTCTGATTTCTAAATCCGTTGCTAGTTTGGCTACGTATTGCTCAGGGGTATCTTACACCTAGTGCGTGATCCTGACGATGCATGGCCCGGGAGAAAGCAAATCAGGTTTCAGCCCTTTCTCTGCCACCAAGGGCGATGTATTCTCCGGAACTTTCCAGGCGCTCTAGGTTTTACGCTTTTTTGCTTTAACTGTACACAAGCAAAGACTTCCTTAGGGTCCATGTATTTATTTTTGACGAGTTTCTTCTCATGCTCTTAATGCACTTGTCGTCGCAGTTCTTGGAACCCGCTTACGGTTTACTAGTAAGCCGCCTACGCGTGGTGCTCGCCATAAAGTTCCTCATGATCTCATGGCTTTCTTCAAAGAACTAACGACCCTGCCAGCCTTGGCTTCCACCAAGGTGGTCGGTTCTTATTTCTTCATAGATGTAGCCCGCAAAATGGGTCTGTTGAGCTTGTTATTCCGGGTCTTGTTGCCCTCCAACTCCCCTCCGTAGGTAGATCCTAAACAACCGCCGTATTTGGAAGGAGGGAAGAATCAGAGCCCTTATTCCAAACCTTTAAATCTGCTAAGATTCGGGAAGATTTTGGTGGGCAGTGTAACGACCGGTCTTAAAAAATTCCTCCCCAAAACACTGCAGTTCCATGTTTCCTTAAAGTCACTCGCTTATTTACACTATTGACTTGTTTTATGCACCGTATGTTTTTACAAACCAGCGTTTGTTTGTTTGCTTTCAGCGAGCTGCCTTGTCATTCCCTTGTTATGGGCCTGCATGAGGCACGTGCTCCTCTCTCGCAGGCCGCAATTTCGTTCTCATTTTTTGAGTCCTTTTGACCGTATAATTGAGGTTTGTATCTGATTGGTGTCATCGTTCGTTCAACAATCTAGTATCGTAGAATGTCACGGACAATCGCCTTCTGATTTCTAAATCCGTTGCTAGTTTGGCTACGTATTGCTCAGGGGTATCTTACACCTAGTGCGTGATCCTGACGATGCATGGCCCGGGAGAAAGCAAATCAGGTTTCAGCCCTTTCTCTGCCACCAAGGGCGATGTATTCTCCGGAACTTTCCAGGCGCTCTAGGTTTTACGCTTTTTTGCTTTAACTGTACACAAGCAAAGACTTCCTTAGGGTCCATGTATTTATTTTTGACGAGTTTCTTCTCATGCTCTTAATGCACTTGTCGTCGCAGTTCTTGGAACCCGCTTACGGTTTACTAGTAAGCCGCCTACGCGTGGTGCTCGCCATAAAGTTCCTCATGATCTCATGGCTTTCTTCAAAGAACTAACGACCCTGCCAGCCTTGGCTTCCACCAAGGTGGTCGGTTCTTATTTCTTCATAGATGTAGCCCGCAAAATGGGTCTGTTGAGCTTGTTATTCCGGGTCTTGTTGCCCTCCAACTCCCCTCCGTAGGTAGATCCTAAACAACCGCCGTATTTGGAAGGAGGGAAGAATCAGAGCCCTTATTCCAAACCTTTAAATCTGCTAAGATTCGGGAAGATTTTGGTGGGCAGTGTAACGACCGGTCTTAAAAAATTCCTCCCCAAAACACTGCAGTTCCATGTTTCCTTAAAGTCACTCGCTTATTTACACTATTGACTTGTTTTATGCACCGTATGTTTTTACAAACCAGCGTTTGTTTGTTTGCTTTCAGCGAGCTGCCTTGTCATTCCCTTGTTATGGGCCTGCATGAGGCACGTGCTCCTCTCTCGCAGGCCGCAATTTCGTTCTCATTTTTTGAGTCCTTTTGACCGTATAATTGAGGTTTGTATCTGATTGGTGTCATCGTTCGTTCAACAATCTAGTATCGTAGAATGTCACGGACAATCGCCTTCTGATTTCTAAATCCGTTGCTAGTTTGGCTACGTATTGCTCAGGGGTATCTTACACCTAGTGCGTGATCCTGACGATGCATGGCCCGGGAGAAAGCAAATCAGGTTTCAGCCCTTTCTCTGCCACCAAGGGCGATGTATTCTCCGGAACTTTCCAGGCGCTCTAGGTTTTACGCTTTTTTGCTTTAACTGTACACAAGCAAAGACTTCCTTAGGGTCCATGTATTTATTTTTGACGAGTTTCTTCTCATGCTCTTAATGCACTTGTCGTCGCAGTTCTTGGAACCCGCTTACGGTTTACTAGTAAGCCGCCTACGCGTGGTGCTCGCCATAAAGTTCCTCATGATCTCATGGCTTTCTTCAAAGAACTAACGACCCTGCCAGCCTTGGCTTCCACCAAGGTGGTCGGTTCTTATTTCTTCATAGATGTAGCCCGCAAAATGGGTCTGTTGAGCTTGTTATTCCGGGTCTTGTTGCCCTCCAACTCCCCTCCGTAGGTAGATCCTAAACAACCGCCGTATTTGATATGCTACCGGGCAGGGCATGTCAGTGCCAGCTTGTGTAACTTCCTATTCCATTTCGAGCTATCTCATTAGTACACAGCTCACAGGACTCCGTGGCCGTTCTTCCCCAGTAGTTTCCTTGTCGCCGAAGAGGTAACGCCAGACAGCTACTTGGATGCCAGCAGATCTGGCGAAATTGGCCTTTGCCTACGGCGGCATTGTGTCGTCTCTCCCGCTCGTCACGCATGGGCATGGTTGTGAGGCCACTTCTAAGCAACCTGTCCTTTTTTCCCTCTGGGGCACACTCAGCTTACCAGGTTACTTCTGGAAGATTCTCCTCTCCCAAGAGGACGAAGCCCTGTGGTCCTCTCAGCTTCATTTGTGGAAGCTGGGATAGTCCGCAATCTCCTCTTCCATCTGCTTATAGGGCTCTCTAGACCCAAACTGTCTCCAGCACCCATCATCCTGGGAGAATGCGATAAGCAATGGCCTGAATGATGGGTGCCACTAGTGTAAACAGGACCCCCCCTACAATGTTTACTCAACCTTTACGAGAAGGGGTACCGCGCCTCTCAACCCACCTTTCATTCTGTCCTGTCCATAGGTGGTGTAGCCATGTGGTTTCACATCTTTTCGCCCATTCGCAGCTTTGTCTCCGTGACATCAAAATTCGCTGTTCCACTAGTTATAATCGGCTATTCTCCCCACTCACCACCCAAGCTACAGACATCTGTATTAAATATGGCGACGCCCCCTGTGAATCATCTTATTTTGGCTGTACCTTCTAAGGCCTCTGTGCCCTCGGACATATTTTCGGAGGGGACCTGACGTTTTCGCTCCAGCGACAACCTGAACCGCGTTTTCTTAAACCATCAGGACCACACCAAGAGGGGTAGATATTATGGTGTCGAAATAAACACCCGAGGCTTACCTTGTCGCAGTAATTTGCCCTCTGTTGTCTCTCGAGTTCGTCAGTGACCTACTTTTGAGCAGCTATGTTAGTAGTGTTCGCATGGTTTCGTTTGCTTAGTTTCCACCCAAACTGCTGAGTTTCAGTCCGAACTGGATTGGCATCACCAGCATCTTCTCCCCCTTTTAAGTCATATCGAGCTTGAGGATGTGCGGTTTCTGAGCTTTCACTAGCTTTATGCTCCGCGGATATTTTCTGAGTTCTCACCAGTCTGCCTCCCTTTTCGAAGCCGTTACGCTGGGCCATTTCCGCCCAGCTTGGCTGTTGTCAATAATGGCAACTTTCGAAATAGATGAGCCCATGGGTGTGAAATCTGACTTCGCCGCTATTAGAACGGGCTGCCTGAGTTCCGGTTGCATTGGATACGGTAGGTTTCCTTTCTGTTGCGGCCCTTGAACAAAAGAGGGTTTCCGGGGTGGTCCTTTTGTACCCTCCTATGATGCTGTAAACCACTGAGGCCCAGCTTGTTAGTATACCCCCTCCATACATGCTGGCATATACGATAGGCAGGGGTCGCCTTTATGGCTCAGTGGTTCCATTCCAAACTCCAGTTCATGGTACTGCGTAATTTGGGTTAGCCCTAATCGCCGCCATTTTAAAGACATGTATTAAGCCCGTGATGAACCTCTGTGATCCACCCTCTGACCACAGATTCCACATAACTGTGCTGAAGAAGTCGCTTGATATTTCACACCAAACCCTCCGTATGAACCACGCATTTACGAGCTCATCTAGCTTTTATATCCTCCACCTGAGTACATCCAGTACTGAAGCTTCCGCAAATTTGTTTTGGGGCTCTTAGTACAAGGTAGTTATTTTAACGGCCGTGCGCGTACCCAGCCATGGGCATGTAGGTAACTCCTTAAACAGACTCCTTATGAAGTTCCTTTATTCTCTCCAGTGATCCCCCATTATACAGAAACTTCCTCTGCCAGACACAGAGAAAATATCGATTTCGAATGTTTATGCTGCTTATATTGCCCCCAAACTTTCTTTGGCTGGACAGAGCAGCTGTGATTTTACCCCTCGTTGCACTGGTCGTGCTGTACACCCGACTACATATTCGTATATATCTTTCCACGACGTTCTGTCCCTTCAGCACTACGTCCGCCGCTATCCGGATTGCAGCACCTGGACACCAACCTGTTGTAAGCTCGCCAACCAGCCACTGCTTTCATTGGCTTTGATCTCCGGAGCCCTTCGAAACTCTGACAAAATCAGGGAACACTATTCTGTCGGCTGTTCACCGCCTCACGCAGAAAATACAAATGCTCGCTCTTGCTCACCGCAATAGCGCGGGTGCGCGGTCGCACCCACCGCTTTTGCCGGCGCAAATCGGACGTGCAGGAGGTCTGCAACGATGTGCGGGCGCAACTAGGCTGGCAGATTGCACTCCCGTCACCAAAGGTGGTCTATGGGTTGAACGTCCAGCGCACGGTCAGTCCAACCCACTAGCGCCGTTTGTGGATTGCAAAACCACTGTCATTATGTTCGCATGACTGCTGTAATCATGTCATTCGCGCTGTCTTCTTCAATCCTCATTGACTTCTCCCCCACCATGCTGTATTTCCGTAGTCCTCCAGCAATCAATATACACACACAGATGTGCACTTACCTTCCACGTTTACACTATCACCTTGGCACGCTAATCAAACCTGCAACCGCCATAGTTGTGCATCCCAAAATCAGTTTACTTCCCAGTTACCGTTTTCACGTTGGCATATGATCACCCACTTATCATGAAGTGATTAGTTTGCTAAAAGCTCACCAGTCTTCTTCCGGCAACCCCCTTCATCATCACTCTGGAAACTGCTCTCCGTATCCAGATGTGTGGAGTGTTTGCCATAAAACTGATTCTGCCAGCACTTGACCACAAACCCTCATCGCTATCTTCATCTAACGGTTCACTTGCTCTATATTGGACGCTCCATCCCCGTTCTTCGCATCAGGTCCTTTGGTGCTGCAGCTTTGTCTGCCGCCTACAAATGTATATTCCACCTCCAAAGCTGGTCACTAAAAGATGTTTGTTGACCTTCCATTTCCTTCATCATCAACTTTGCATACCAATGACTGTAACTGCCGTAGCTTTGCATCTCAGATCGATTTATCACCCAGTTCGTCACTTCCACGGTAACATATTTGGACCCACCCGCTATATCGTGGTCGTTCGCTGACCAGTTTTCCTTCAACAATCTCCCTCACCATTACCCTGATAGTCTCCACTCATCGTCAGATATGTTATTCATTCCATATATATCTGAACCTGTCAAATTATGTCTAGAAATCACTACTGCTACCTTCACTGACTGACCCATTTAATTTTACTCTACACTGGATGTTGTATCTCCCTTCCTCGTCCTAGACCAGTCTTCTACAGCTTTGTTTCTTATCGTTGTCACATGACCGCTCTATTGAAATGGACACTAGCAGATGTATACTTACCCTCCGTGTGCTGCATGTGTTTTGGTTCCACTCTTGCACGCCACTGATCTTTAGAGTTGCCACAGCTGCATGCTTAAAATGGATTGATCACCATATTCTTATCGGCCTGTTGATACCTCATGACCTCTTTCTGTAAAGTAGTCCATTCATGGCTCGACTGCCCGGCACCTGGTCACTTCCTTTATTATCTATCTGGCACTCTGTCCCTATCGGATATGTTGGTTACCTCATATATGGCCACTACCGTCAGTATGCCGCCATTAAATGCTGTCGGTTTTCTGTTCAATTGTCTCGCTATATTCTATTTCTGATGTTCCACGCCCGTTCAATGCTAAGTTTTCTGTCCATATCCCCATCACGTGTTGTGCTCTGCTAACGACCACTCAAAGTTGCCCTTCGTGGCAATCATCCAAAGGACCAGTTTATTCAAAATGTCTTTTGATTGCGCTGCATATCTCAGCTGCTACGATCATTTTCAACAATTTTGTTCATGCGCCCATGATTCTGGGTGATTTCATCCGTCACCAGCGGACGGAACGTTGTTGCATTCCAGCACATATGGTGTAAAGCACTGCTCAGTTTATAGTGTATAAGAGCCTAACCGGTGAGTTCGGCCAAATCAAGGTGCTTTCTCCCGGAAAACATTAGTTTTTGGCATGAAAACTCACCGATGGTTATTACTTATCTTGTGAGCAATTCGTTTACTGGTGCTTAGTTTGAACCATGTGCTTCTTTTGTTCACCGCTCATATCTGTGTGTGCGCACGCCGTTATTATTTCCTCCTTCATGTTAGTTTCACTGGGTGTAGCTGTTTGTAGTAAGCCGACATCAGCGGATCTTTCCGCTTTTCTTGCTTCTGGTAAGGATTTTTCCATTTTCTGGACAGTTTGCTTGGCCATTTCGAAGCCTTGGGTAACCCAATACGTTTCCGAAGCTTTTCATAATGAAGGAAAGGTAATGTTGCGTTTATTTTTCCGTCGGCGAGGCCATCGATGAAGCGAGTGATCCCACTTAGAGCGCCTATTTGATATATGCTATTCTAATCACCCATCAACTTCATTGTTGTATTTAGGGTTTTATCAAGTTGCGACGGATAACCGATGAGACAAAGGAGATTTTGTTCAATCGGCTCAGCTCTTTTATACTTCCGACCACAAAATATCGGCCTAGATGAAAGGACAAGGATTTGATGAAGCTTTCCAGCTCCATAATCATTTTGGTCGAGTTTTGGCGAGGTCAACTAATGTGGGTTTAGTTAGTTTGATTGGTAGTTTCGGCGATACTACATGGAGGGCAATTAAAAATATGGGAAACAGCAGTAAATTGTACATTGCAGAAGATTCTCAGAGAAAAAATGTTGGAAGTCTTCGCTCTGATTAAAGGACTTAAAGCTGTGTTCTTGCTGATAATTTAAATATGGAGCTAAACAGTGAAGTCCAGACGTATCTAGAAACAAGTGCTGAGGTCTGAAAGCAGTTCATTGGTATGAAGCTAACGCCCAAGTGTTCCCGGATCTTGTGATTTCCTTGTTGATTGAATGTAGCGGGCCAGCTGAAGGATAGTTCGCCTGACAATGAGGAAATGGGAAATAGAGAGAGGGTTAAAAATACAAATCTTGACAGCATCTCGCATCTGGTATTGTCGATGGTCTGGAACAAAGACCAATGGACAGCAAGAAGCGTTCGGTATAGTAGGCCTGACTGCCGTTTTGCCCCTTGTGCAGCTGGTGAGATGGAAGATGGATCACTACACAGTGAAAAGAGGCATCCCGTTTGGCACGAGTAGCGCAAACGAATGATTTGGAAAATATGTTGAACGAAAAATTGCGAGCTCATTGGATCTCGAGTGCCTCGCTCTGCCTTGAACATCTTTGTATCAGACAAGGTAAACTACGTTGAGTTTATTTTGAGTTTGACGGTGGATTAGGATTACAGTGCTGCAATGCAGTACAGCGCGAAATCTTCCGACAAAGAGACTGCCTTCTTGTGTTTGATGCTGTTCCTTGCAGAGGTGGAAAGGGTTAGGAAAAATTACCCACTCGTGCCTGTGATGGATGATTGCAGAGACCATAAGTTATTAACTACAAGCAAGTCCCTGGTACTTCGGGATAATAAAAGTATGTTTGTCTGTCAGGATACCTGCTGCATCTGTATCAGATACTGGAGATAAGTACAGACTTTAGGTCATTCATTTTGGAAAGGCTGGACAACTGAGTGTGTCAGCATGTTGATGGAAATGTAAAAGTGGTTGACAGGAGAGAAGAGTCTGAAAAACTGAGGGCTCCGTCCCCTCAGTTGGAGATAGTTGTCGTAGAAACCAGTGGTCTCCAGGGCTTTTCAAAGAAGTGCGGTCTGAAAAGGATGACCTGATAGAGGGGCTTTGGTTAGCACCTCTCGCAGGTTGTCGTCTTGAAGTCTTGAAGTAGCACACGGGTACGAGGCTCAAGTCTAAATGTTCCCGGATCTTGAGATTACCCTATTATCTGAATGTCACCATTAAGCTGGGAGATGATTCACTGGTAAAGGGGCTGTGGGAAAGACAGTGTTCGAAACACAAATCTTGAAAGTATCTTGCAACTGGTAATTCAGCAAACTGAAAGATAGACCAATGGGCAACGCTGAGGGGTTAGGGACACTATTCGTCACTGCATCTTGAGTCTTGAATTGCCGGTGATCTGAAAGATAGACCGCTGGATAGTGGGAGAAAGTTCGGCTTTGCGGCAGTCCGTTCAGCCTGACTGGCACAAAAGATTACGTCATAAGAATTCCGTCAAGAATCAAGCGGCAAGGTTTCTGAACCTCTCGCCGCACTCGGCCTTGTCGTGAGTTGGCGTAAGCAGACGGTGTTCGTTGGAGAGTGGGAGTGGTTAGTTTAATTATGTGTGGTACATCTAGTCTGTTTTTGCATGTTTGTCATTCTGGGCTGTTGTAAAAATCCACAACTATTCCGTGACTCTACAATTTTACATCGTCTAAAAAAATGGAACTTGGTAGTTGTAAATCCTTCATCGAGTCTTTTAAACGGAGAAGAAAATGCAGCAGTCTAAAACTGACCCCTAAGATACCCCGCTGCCCACTTTTATTGGTTTTGAACGGCTGGTTTCTTCTCTAGCATAAAACTTCCTGTTGGCCTGGAAAGCTGAGCTCACTTTTGTAGTTGCCCTTCCATCCCCAACGTCTTCAGCTTCTCCATCAGTGAGCCACGGTTGGCTGAGACGGAAGCCCTGCTGAAGTTTGGGCAGTAAACTTCAACCATCTTGCTTTCATCCAGCTGAGTAGTGACTTGGTCCAAGAGGACTTTAATGTTCAAGAGTCACGACTTGCCCTTCAAAAACCCGCGCGGGCCTTGCTGAGCAACGTAGGATTCATAAGTTACTCACATGTTTCCTTGCCAGTCGCTCTGAACACTTGCACAGAGTGCTTGCAGAGCTCACTGGACAGTAATTCTCTTATTCTGACCGTGCCTCTCCCTTTCGGATAGCCACAACTTTTAGTAACCGCAAGCCCAACGGTAACACTTCTTGACTTGATCGTGGTACGACAGAGACGACAAACATCTCCACTGATCGTGGCAACCATGGCTGTATGGTGATTAGGTGTGTGGCGTCAGCCTTCGCTGACTTTTATTTTAGCCTTGGCTCAAGGCCCGATAGCAGGTTGTGGTCGTAGAACTGAGCTTACTCTCAGGGGTCCTTTGCTCGTCTCGTAGGGCTGTTTGGGATTTGAAACTGCAATCGGGTCAAAGAAAGACCGGTTGCACATGACCAGTTTTGGATGGAGCAAACAGAGCGTACAGAATTGTATCGGTGGTGTTCAAACAGACTGGCACCAGTTGCTGGGATTTTACTATTTCCTTCCGGTCGGGCTGCACAAAGTGGTTTGCCTCTTCAGTTAAACTGGGAAGAGATGGAATAGAAATACTCCTTCCACCATCTTGCGAAAGCCTACTCTTATGTGCGTTCCAAAACGATTAGCGCTCCAGTTTGTAAACGGTGACTTAATTACCGATGAGACCTAAGTAAGTTGCGATTTGTGCCTAATCATCAGCGTGCAGCCTCTGTGAGAAATACATTCTGCTTTACATCCAGCGTTGTTTTAAAATGCCTTGCACTTTGTGCGCCAACCATTTATTTAGTTGGCCTATTCCACATTCCCACTATTATACTGCGGAAGTGGTTATTAATGAAAATGTTATATTCCTTCATGTGGTCGAGATGCACGCGTGGTCGCGCGGTCTGCTTGGAATGGTAGCCAATAAGATGAAATATGTATGCATTTTAAAGTCATGAGCCGCACATTTCAGCAACAGCATAATTGGGATAGGCGAAAATGCAATCTTGTGAAATGCAAGCGGTTTACTTGGTGGACATGAGTCAGCGTCGAATCAGGGTATGGGAATAAGGGAAAAACCGGCCAAACATGGAATTACCGAGGGTAACACTATCAAAAATGTGGAGGGTGTGGCAAGCACAAGCTTAATGCTTACTATGATTGATAGAGGCTTTCTCGGGTTCCCTGAACGAAGCTAGTGACAGCGAAGCAGGCAGACCACAAACTTCGTGCGGAATTAAGCAACTCGCTGCCCGTGAAGTTTATACCTTGTCCCTGACCCACTGCACTTGTAACTGTGACAATTACTCTGGGTAGCTGCAGTTGGTTCCATCCTCCAGCCCAACATTAGTAATCTGTTTACGTTGGGCACAATAGATACGACGGACTTATCCGCTAAAGACGGAAACCTGTAGCTTGAAGGTAGTTTGTTTTACGGCATCAAACGCGGTTGGCTTGAACGTTTTCCCCTTCACTAATTTATCTTTCGCCCTCTCCATCTTTTGTATGTTCGGAACTTTTGGTTCCCAGATTTACATTTTTTGGATGCTCGTTCCCTCCCAAGATATCGGCTTTTATTTGATCGTTACTGTACACTTTTTGAACCCTAAAGATCAGAGGTTCAACCCCACTACTAAAAGCCTTTGACCAAACGTATCTGCGGTAGCTTTTTGGGGTTTGCCCAGCTTCCCTGGCAAGTGCTAGCTTTGGGCTTCTCTTTGCTCCTCGTTGATTATTTACGGTTTGGTTTCGATGCTAACTGAAGCTTATGTAAACCATTTTTCTACCAACAACCTTGAAGATACACAAGCTCTGAATTTTCTTCCTGCCTGTTTTGAAAACTGCCGCTTGAACCAGATTGGCGCGTAGACCGGCTACAGAATCAGCAAGACTAGTGGGTTTGAGAAGAAAATCGAATGAAAATAGCTTTATTCGTGCAACAGGCGAGGTATTTCGGGTTTAACGTGAAGAGATATCTCTTCATAGAATGTTATGTGAAGCGAAACCCGTGGAAGCACGAAAGCTTAGACAAAACCCAGCTTGACTCCTGCGCGATCACTGTTCGTAGATGTCAGATAGACAGTGGATGTGGGGCATTATCGGGCAACGATCGGTTAATCCGCACGAACCCCAAAATCAGAACAAAAATGTTTCCCAATTTCTACGACACTGGATCAGAAAATAGACAAGGTTGCAAAATATGCGCAAGCTTTAAATATTTAACCACATGAACTCAAAATGAGAGCCCAATTCACGGCCCGAGCAAGCCAGACACATGTATCACACAGGTTTTAAAGAAGCATGACAAAATCACAAGTTAAACACGAATTAACGTAGGATGATGCACGAAAAAGCGAGTAGTACAAAACACAAAAGGAATGCATATAATCCAGCCTTTTCACAAATCTGAATCACAGTGGTGTTCCAGGAGGATTCTCCAAATCTGGCAGTTACACTGGAGAATAAATCAGGTGAGCAGTTTCAATGGGATGTAATCCTGGCTTACTGCCCCTAGATGTTCACAGGTGAACCTGTTTCCTTCCTCATAAATCAGCACGATCACGGATTCCTACAAATCTTTCAAACTTGTTCCTTCTGGCATATCAAACTCTGAAGTTTTATCAAACAGTGTGACAAAGCTGAGTCACTATCTTTGAAGATAGACGGTTTATTTTGCCTCGCTTCACAGAGAACCTCTACTTCCAAAGAGATTTGGTACCCAACTCCAGAAATTCTAGTGTGCCACTCATAACACTCGTTGTAGACCAGGGCTAGCTACACCTTTTCTCAAAAAGCTCCGCTCCTGTGTATGAACCACTGAGCCATTTGCCACTTTGATCACTTTCACGAAGCCTAACTTTATGAACTGATATTTATAATTAGACGTAAAATCTTGAGGTTGTCGCCCATCGCCAAAGCCTTTTTCATTCTTCTAGTTTGCTGATTCCCACGGATTGCCCACGTTTCTTAGACCCTAAATCAGCTGGCTTTCATGGCAAATTCTTGAGTTGTTGCCTTTAGAATCCGGGAGAATCGATCTTTGAGTATTGATTGGTCCAAATGAGGATCTAGACAAAAAGTACTGGTGATGGCGCCCCAGATTTGAACTCGATCTTGCCGGTGACCCCCACCTTAAGGAGCCACTGAGCATAGAGACATGGCCTCTTAACTCTCGAAAAACCATTCCTCACTAGGTAACTTGAATTTTAACTTCTTGCAAAACCTTCTCAATTCAGAAACTTGACATTTGAAAGTCCATATTCTCGCTGCCACTTGGCAGCTTTCAGCTAGAATAGGCTGCTGAAAACTGCCAACCTCGGCAGTGAATCAGGTCAAGTTTTAGGAAGTTGAAAGTGCCGTGTTGTGCATTATGTGATATCCAGCATACATATTCTGTACAAGCATTATAATCGTACCTCAGTGGCGGTCAAGCGATGAAAAAGCGAGGTGTCGGACACCTATTCTACCGCTCTCCACAATTACTGCTGAATGTATCAAACATTTCTTCACTTTACCAAGTTTGTCACCTTCTCAGCATGGTAGCCAAATCAAAACGTTCTTTTATTGAAGCTGTTTCATTATTAATACTAGTTTGTGGACGATCTCAGCCTCAGGAGATCGCTGTTTTGATCCTTTATTTCTTACCTTTCTGTATGTGCTGCGAACTGTGTATTATTGTGTCACACAAGATTTCGACTCCCAGATGAAGGACGGTTTTTACTTCGGTTTAATTCTTGGTATGACGTCCGTGGTGATCAAAAAAGCCCCATCTTTTTACATTTGTATATTTCTTACCTGACTTAGGACGACTCTTTCTAACTTTGTTCTTGCTGGCAATATCTTGTGCTAGTCATTCAATCTATGCTTGATAAGTTTCCCTTTTCCCTACAACATCGTTTATTTTTCATTGACAAAACGTTATGGACAGTTGATGTGGTAAAGGGCCACACTGATTCAAGACAGATATTGTTTAATACGGTTTGGCTTCGTTTTTTATCTGGCCTTGTTGGATTGCGGAAGCACAGTCTGCTTATTTTGTTTCTTGGCCGAAAGGCAAAGGAAGTAGTTTGTTAGGGCTGTTTGGGCGCGCAGGTTTTACGGAATTCACTTGGACCATAAGACAGATACTTCCAGTTCAGTCCTAGTCGACAGTTCCTTTAGCAGTGTTTGCTCCGATTTTGACCGACTATTGGCCAGACAGTAATTGAGGCCTACTGTCAAGGGTATGATCTTCATACGTCTGCTTTCCACCCATAAAAAGTGCCCTGGAATTCGCGGAAAAAAACTTCTAATTTGGTTTCTACATCGATCTCGGCCAGGCACTGCTTCGAAGCTCCTAGGTTCAATCTAGGAACTGTGGAGTTTTTTATTTGGTGAAAGGAGCACTGACTGCTCTGGCCTTTCACCTGAACCAGGACCATTGCTTACTGGTCAACACTCTCGGGTTTGACGACGGTGGTCACAGAATTTGTGTTTTCTTGCCGAATAGGAGAGTCCAATGAGCGTATAGCATTACTTGAGCATGACCCGGCGCAACTCAGCCCCCACTAGTTCTGTTCATGAACGGAGTTACTCAGAATTTTGGTGTGATATCCCGCAAGCTGAACTAATGACTTCAAGGAAAACCACACCGCAAGCAATGAGATGGAAGCCAGCCTGTGAGGAGGAATGTTGCCCTAATGATTTGCCTTTTAAAGCGACAGAGTTGGCTTCATCCACCAGCAGGCAACTCGTCATTACAAATGACAGTTCACTGTTTCAATACCATTTCCGTTTCCCACTTTTGTAGTTCCGGCAGCATAAGCCGCTTGGATTCGGAAGTCTTTGGGTTGACTTACATCATGACTGCAGAACAAATGTTGGCCCCATGTTAGTGCCACTCTTCGTCATGTGTATAGGATAAGCAATCCTCCCGGTTATCTCAGGATGGGTCGCAAGAATCAGATAGATCTTAGGGGAAGGATGGTTATCTGAATGAACAACATGTGGCACTGGAAGAGGCTCAGTTTGAACTGGGAAAGAAACAGATGGAGTTTGAGAGGAGTTTAGCGTACCGGCGAGGTCAGTAATACCAGATCACCTGTGTATAACAATATCAATGCCCGGAAGACAAACCGTTTGTCAGCGGACGTTGAAAATGGGCTATAGTACTGGTTATGTATCCAGATCATGGGAACAACTCTGTCCTGAATAAAAGCTGACTAATTTGGTGGGTACCCATAGAATTACCAGAAATCAATTTGCGGGTTTAAGTGTAGCGTCGTTGGTAGACTGGCCGATAAAGGTCTGAGGATGTCATATCGTCTGTATTATTTTGATGGGTATGTTATGGAAGCAATCGAGCACTGCTATCTGTTGGCGGCAAAAGGCCAATCCGCGGAAGCAGTTAGTGATATCAGAAAGCCTTGGCCGTCTACAGGGCATAATTCATGCTGTCACAAATGATCTTTGAAGCAATCCAGAGAAGGTTTCGGGGGATGTTGAAGGACTTGGTAGTTAGACCAGAAGAGAGAAAGCTTGTGCAGCAACCCTAGGAAAGGTGAACGATGTAGCTGAGCTCATCTACAGAACTGCTCACGTTGTAGTGGTAACAGAGAGCAGATCACCCAGAAGAGCGCAGGAGAGATCACTATAATGTTCCACGAATCTCAATTCCATGTGGAAGAACCCGGCCGGATATTTATCACACGGAAACCCCAAATGAAGCGAGTTTGTCATTAAATGTGGAGCAATTAACACCGCTCGTCAGTCAGCAGACCTGAGCGTGGTTGTCCATATTGCACCTTATCCCCGATTGTAATTTAGTATGCATTTACTCCAGTGTCATATTACCACTTTTTTCCTTGAACACAGTTGAATTTCATTCCTCGTGCAATAGTCTTTTCGGCTGCATAAATAAAGTTTACAAGTAATTTGTGTGCACGAATTTTGTCAATCTAATAACGTAGCGCATGTGTGTCAGACTTGTTTTGCACTGAGATCCGTTCTTTTGGCTATGCTTTACTCTTATTTGGAAGATCGAATCACAGAGAGCATAATCGACGTTCGGAAGAAGCCCTCCCCCAGTGGTTTGCCTCGAATCGTGAAGACGAGATTTCCGGTGGCAACGTATATGGCTGGCTAGCAGGCAAAAGCCACTAAATGCACAATAGCTACAGAAGAAGATGCAGCCTTTATAAGCACATCCTCAATTACGATCAGGATTTACCAAAAAAGGATAACCCACACTGTCCAGTTTGTTTCAGCGGTCACTTATTGAGGAAGAACAAGGGTTTCTCTCACCACCATGCCACCAAATCCCATAGGTTTATCGAAGCTCACGAACGAAGTTTTTTGCATGATCATCCGGAATGTTAGCCTTTATACACGTTGACCTGACGGACGTTTGCTGCTTCCGACCCCGAAACTGATGAAATGTTGATAAGTCCTCTCTACGAAACAAGGAATGCTTATTATAACTGCTTCGGTATCTAAGAGTGGGGCAATAACAATTCAGAGCCTTGCAGGTCGTGCTTGGCAGTGGACGCTCCCAGGCTGATCGTAAGGATGAAGCAAAGTCTCCGTTGCTTGGCGACCGAGAAAGAAAGGTCCGAACTGTTCGCTGACGAGCAAGGAGTGAAGAAGAGAAAGGAACAATCATTTAGAATGAACTAACTGAAGTTGGTGAAACATTTTCCCTAAGCAAGCCGCTACCACGTTTCATCGTCCTTGACACCTTCCAAGTAAGGGAGCGAATTAATCAGCCACGGGTTTTCGGTCAAGTTATCACTGCAAAATGCCTTAGGGTGGGGGCCATTGTCACTACCAAATGGGGGAAGCCCTACAAAAACACCGTGATACCTGAATTGGTGAAAATGCTCCGATATGTACATCATTTGTTTGTTTTGCATTGCGTGTGTATTCATGCATCCGTGTTTGTTTATTTGCGTCCAACGTACGATTTATTCCTGACTCGCTCGAAAGTGTATGACTCACGTGTTCGTTTTCCCAGGTCGTTAACTTGGCTCTTATTCTGAGTTCTTGCGATTGCATATTTGGGGTCTGTGAGCATTTGTGCAGTTTTTCGTTTCATTATACGGTGGTACTGAAGTCACGGATTAATCTTATTCTTGTTTCTGGATTTGTGTATTGGGAAGGCATTGCCTGAAAGCTCTTTACCATAGCCCAATTTATCAACCTTTAACTAAGGAATACACAACATTCTCAGCAGAAGATGGAGACAACGAGGAACTGGACAGAAAATGAAGACGCTAGTAGCCGGTGAGAGCTTGATTGCATTTGATTCTCTAGGTACTGCTATATTTTTCAGTTCCGTCAAAGTATATTCATATATTACTAAGGGCATTGTTGGTTATAAGAATATCGATTAGATTAAACTAAGAATACTGGAGCTGGAAAGACGGTCAGCCTCCGCTAGGCATTAGCTCAGAATGCAGAGAGCAAAATTAGGCTGAACGAGCAAGAGCACCAATTCACTGAAAATGACTGCTATTATAAACTGCGTCGTCCAGAAAGAGGATTCTGTCCGCCGGCAGTCAGGCAGCTTGTACCAATGCAACCATCAATCGACCTTCCTAGAGTGAGGATGACAATCTAGGGACGACGCCAAGGACAACACTGCAAACCTTTTATTCTGTTGAGGCCGAGGTGACCGACCTCGGACAGAGGCTGCTGCACCTGAACCAGTAATACTGAGAGAGGGTTGGGGAGGCTACAGTCGGGTGTTCCACGCTGGACCCGGGGTTTGCTGCACAACTGCGAGAAAAATTTTTAAGGACTTGTTTGGCCAGCAGCTTGGAGTTGCCGGTGATATGGTCATTTACGTGATGTCAGAAGCCGAGTGAACCAGAAGCGATGTATGATCTATGTCTAACCTTGTCTTCAGGGTGCTACATCTTACCGTGGTCCCTCGTTACTAACGCTACAGGTTGATTTCAAAGCAGTGCATACCTAAAAAGCCATAGTTCATTTTCTCTTGTCCGTAATACAGAGTCGCTGGGCCGAAGAATCAGAAAGCAGACGTTGGGGCGACCTCGAAGCCAACTTCACAGACCTGGCCGAATACTCGGAGAGAAGGGCTAGAACAACCGACTGTGGATCTGGTCAGCTTATTCAGCTTAACAACAGAGCCGAAAGGCTTAGTAGCAGTGAAACTAAAAACACAACACGGGAGTGCTTTGAGCTCCTTTCTTAGACAAGCTGGCATGCCACTTTTCACGAAGGTGAAGCTTCTTTAAATTCCAGGTCTTGTGAAACCAATCACGGATTGATAGACTGTCCGAATTTCCTCAAAATTTAGGCAAATAAAAGGTGAGAAATAGCCAAGACTGCGAGATTGTGTTTTATGTGACTCGGTGATTCACAATGGATAGCAGCTGGTCTAGAGAGAGCCGGGTGCAATCGCGAAGGCGGACTTCGTCGACTATTAAACCAGACAAATGTAGGGGCACCCGAGAAAAGTACGAGACCGAGTACGATTCGTCCATCACTGCGGTTCACCCACAAGCCAACTTTTCTCGGCCTGGTCGCCGCGAGAGTAGTGAGTCCTGGTTGAGTGACAAAAGGTTTGGGCTTTGCTGGGAGCGGATCGGGTAACACCTTGGCAAATGAACGGTTCACGAATAAACACCACCTTCAGACAACCCTGGTGGGCGGGACCCAGGTAATCAGTGCTGGTCGGTTGCGATTGCAACTCGTCCTACTTGACTCCAGTGAGGAGATAGGGTCAACAGAGGCATTGGCGCTGACTGATCTCCCAATGTGGGCAGCAAAAGTTGGTAAGTGCAATTTTACCTAGAGTGCTCTATCTGCGAGAGTTAACCATCGTAGGCTCGAAAGATGGTGCGGAGGATTTCTTTGGCCGCAAAGTGCTGGAAAAAATGCGTGCTTGACCAGGGAGCGGGCAACCACCAAGCAGCTTGAGCAGTACATGCGACTTTGGGGTGGATACTAGGCGCTTCCTTGGGGAAAGTGGTTCAACGAGCAGAGACGGAACACGTAGTGAGGCAGCTGCGTCGTCTGCGCGAGCAAGTACTTCATAACTCTAGAGAAGATCGACGTCAGTATCGCGAGATCATCTTGTAATGCAAAAAGTACGAAAATGGTTCAGTAGCCCACGGAAAGGATGGGGGTTCCCGTCTAGTGGCGTGCACGGGCCGAATATCTGGTTGGCGATAAAAATGAAGTTCATCATAGATTGGTGGGCTTCAAGGAACGTTGCTATCAAGAAGAAGGTTTTTGAGCTGTACGACACTCTCTGAGAAATACGTAGCCAACTCCATACGAATCCCAAAACCTAAACAGGACTGCTCCGTAGTTTCACACGATACACAAACCTGCTGGGTTGTCGGTGGACTTTACGTGCTTCCACTGAATCACCATAGTTTCGTTGTGTGTGATCGTGAGCCGGTTAGCGACGAAAGTACTAAAACGACTCCTAACATTGTTGATGTGGTACAGCCCTATTGTTGAGACCGTCTAAACCCTAGCTGACCAGCTACAAGAGACGAAACACTGTTCTGTTACATGAAGCACACCTACTGCTAACACGGCTGCACCGAGTTCGAGGTGCGAAATGGAAGCCGATTTCAGCGGGACAGCGCGGGACCTGGCAAACAGAATCCCCGAAGGGTATTGTCCTTCTCCGAGACACCACCGTCCATACACTGCGGTCTCTTCTGTGTTCCGTGATCAGAGAGCAAGCACCTGCGGACCCGCACTTCACCTAGTTTTCTCAAAGTGACTAGGAACTCTCCTCCTCCGTAACTTGTCCTCTTTGTTAAGCGGCTGGTCCCAGCTGAGTTTCTTCCGACGGAGCAGCTGCAGCAGAGTCTTTCCGGACCGCGACCAAGGAGAAAACAAAACCGAGTGGGTCAGACAGGCTAGAAGCTGCGGACAGTATACCACGGTGATTAACTGGTCGGTCGGGGACTTTCAGCTCGATAACGAATTCGTTCGTTTCCGCTTCCAATTTTAATCCTAGAGTTCATTCAGTTGGGATTGGTGGCCCGCCCAGGCCTCAAACCCCTTCTGTCTTCTCGTGGTGCAGAATGTCTTCAAGCACCTCCAAAGCGTTCGATATCCACTTCGTGAGGTGGAAACAGCCCTTCTCTGGCCATTCCGCTGAGCCCCTAAGTTGTGTTTTGGCCGAACCAGCCCCATCGAATGACCCATTTTAAACGTCAACTTAGAGGTTTCCGCTGATAACTTCCATTACCGGCCTTTAAACCAGGGCTGTATGCTTGTTCGCGGTTTCCTTCGGGGAGCAATTCGCCCAAACAGTGATAATATCGCTCTGAAGGGATGAACAGCCACTCTGTAACTGAACGCTGATTTGTGCATTTCGCTGTCCTCCCACCACAAAAAGGCAACGCATCTCTTTTCTCTACTGGTGTTTTTGCCCGAAGAACCAACTTTCTAATATCGGCCTACGAGACCATCCTGCTCAGCCAGAACCAACGCAAGACCTCCGCTGCCGGTATCGCCCTATAGGGCCCTTGTAGTAAAAGACCATTTAACGACTTCCTTCGGAACCTGGACGGACAATCAGAAACCATCCTCAATTTTGCGTGTTTTCTTGATGGAAAACCGGGTGGTGAGGTGAGTACCATGTCCCTCCTCGGCCGCTGGTAATGGCAGGCGTTAAGCACTTCCTTTCACCCCATTACCTCTGAGGGCCGTTTTCAGAAGTCCTGATCCCGGCCGAAACTTTCTTACGGGCCTAGTAATCTTTGGAGGGCCTAAATCTTCTTCAGTCAGAGGGTCAGCAGGGGCAAACCACGGGGGGGGGGTACCGTGAATTGGTTCTTGGGCCTTTGGTTCCTCGCCATATATTATCCGTTCTAGTGTCGTGCGTAAGGCACAGGGTGCCTGGAAGTAGCCAACTCTCTGGTCTGGCACCCAACGTGCCTCTGGCACATAGCATCCGGTAAGATATATTTTCTCATCCTCCTAGTCTACGACTGTAACATCCTGCAAATGAGGCTATATAGAAAGAGTTGCATTTGATAATGATGGTAATGATAATGGTTTATTTCGGATAGCTCCGAGACATGCTGCAAAGCAAGATCAAGCGGTACAGTTGGAAACAGGATCCGAATTCCAAGAGGGTGATTCAGATATGTTCACCCAATGAAGTGCGGGAGAAAGTAGTGAAGTTACTCTTTATGATGGGGCCCTGCAAATCTGAACTCAAAGTAGGGTGGCCAAGCCGGCTGAATTAGGGTTGAGCCAGTTGGAAGTAGTAGACTCTTACTCAAATATTACAGAAAGAGGAAATGCGCAACGAGAGAAGCAAACAGAATTGACGGAAATTTTGTTCACTTTGAGGAAAAAAGTTACCAAGGGGGAAGTGAACCAGCCATAGTTCTCCGCGGAGTGTGGAATGGCTTAGGATTGAAAATCAGACGACAAAAAGAGTAAAGTTGCGGACAAAGAACAAAAAAACCCTTTGAAAATTACCCTTTTAACTTTCACCGACTGAATATCGGCTGAGTCAGTTAAATACCCAGTGAAGGACCCATCTGTATAGAGAGTTTGCCAAGGTGATGGTGAAAGCAGTGGCCGGACGTAAACATATAATCGTTGGGCGGGTTGTTTACTTTCAGAAAAGTAGAATGTGGTGCACCAACATGGAACTGGTCACCGGGCGACAGATCAACTTGTGAGTTGTGGCCGTGATAGTAGCAGATACGCGGTTTGCGAAGGAAATGAGTATTTGAATAACTAGTAAGCCTTTACATAATGATTATCGTTATCCAAGGGCTAAACTTAATGCCCGGACAGTCTCGAAGATCGAAAATGTCTGAGAGGATTTACCAAGATAGAATACCGGATACGAGCAAGCACCAGACAACCGATGAATCAGCTGCGAAGTTGGGCGGTAAAGTAAATGACAGGTAAATTACTGTCTGTCGACTTTCTTTGCAGAAGGTGGATCACCTGATGGCGGAGGATGGAAAGGCTGCGATACAGATGTCGCTCATATGTGAATATACGGGGAAAGCATGAATCTTTGCAAGGTAGGGATATTGCAATGCTGCAGCCGCGTGTGGGCAAATAGTAGGACTGATTGAGAGGGAGCGAACTGTCTCAATGTCGTCGGTTTTTGGGATGCCCTAGAAGTAAATATTTCCCAATGGAATGTACCGTTTGGAAATCGAGGAACGGAAGTCTGTGGCTGCATAAAGTGTGACCTTTTACAAATACATCGGTAAGTGTGATAAAATGGAGCGAGTTTTACCTTGGGGATTGGTTAATTTTGCGAATGAGACAAGTGGGTGGTTTGGCGGGAATCGTCGGGAAAAAAGATCATTAACTGTAAACCGAGTACGGTAACGGTATTTTGGACCAGCGATAATAGTGTGCTAAGGAAAGTAGATTTTGTCGGGTGTGAGAGGCTGTAAGTTAGGGTGGCGAGGACGGAAATGAGTACGATGAAAAATAGGTGATAACTGTGGGAGATAGTGACATATTTGCAGCATTTTGGGCGCATAAATAGTGTTTGTTCTTTGCCGCAGCCGGTGCTGGTGTGTGGGGTTTACCGTGCGCCGGGGGCCTAACCTGAAAACCGTTTTTGGTGATAGAAGGTGCAATCCGCCATTCTAGCTGCACCAGCATGTCGTTACAGACGTCTTTACCGCCCGATGTGCACCAGCTAAAGCGGTAGATCCGACCGCACCCCGCACCGGCGGGCTTCATACGAGTGATATTGGTGTTGTAATACATCTGTAGAGATCGAATAAATCAGAAGCATGCAACCAGGTTGCGAGGGGTCCTGGAGAGGAGAGCCAATGTGGCAGTGACGGAATGACGAACAGGTATCGAATTTTTAGCCGGAAATGTGGGCCAGGTATTATGCCGAGCCATCGAAGGGGAGCTACACGTTAGTAGTTGGCTGGAGAAATGAAAATGGAAAAAAGCAGCCTGGGATGCTTTCAGCTGGGGATCAACGGTCATTGGTATATAGAAACCCCTGATGTCTAGAAATTGGAGCTACTTTCAAAAAATGCGGGCTGCTAGTGGATCGGTGAGGACAGGAATGTTTAAAGTGGCGAAGAAAATGAAGAGGGATAAGATGGGTTGCTGAATAATGGCGGCCGCCGTAACGGGATTCTGGGTTGGGGAATAAGCCCAGGTTAGACCGGGTAAAGTGAATTCGGTATGATGTAGATAAGGGATGAGAATTGGGGCTTAGTTACCTCCAGCGTAGAACCTGGTACTTGCAGCTGGCAAGAAGGACCGAACTCGATGATCGCTTGAGGAGATCAGCCAATGTTAAAGCCCCCATCGACTTGATTTGCTCAGCGGTTCCCTGAGGGGTGAGCTTCAATCTCAGCCGACCTGCAGTTACCACCTGTATTCCGCTCAAAGTACTCACAGCTGACGACGTCGTGCCTTTTCGAGCTGGTTTTCATCGGAAAAACACTTATTCAACAAAGTGGTCCCCGATAAGCTGTCAACGGAGGCCAAGGCCTTGGCCACCTGATCAGGGGTAAACACTTCCCCAGCGAATACTCCCAGACCTAGTGGTTTGTTCGCTGACCGTGATGTTAAGCAGAACACGTTGGGCTTCATGTTCCCATCTGGAGTAGCTTCTTTTACCTGGTGCTTTAGTCGATTGAGCCTGCCTGAACTATCTTCATGCCCACATCTGGCTCTTGTTTGGCAAGTTGCTGCCCAGTGTGAGATTTAAGGGAGGATAAAACAAGCTCTTTCTGTCCTTGCAGCTCCCAAAAGCTCTTTCACTGTGGCTCTAAAGGGATCTGGGCAGTCTGATAACTCTTGATTGGTGTTGCACTTTTTGCTGCCTGGGAAAGCTACAACCCCGTGTAAAACGGCGCACACGTTTTCCAAAAGCTGCTGTTTTGAATGTTCTGGTACAGCCTTTTGAGCTTGGCTGGTGCCAGATTGGTTTGGTTTATTGCTGTCAACGTTGAGTCAACCGAATCCACTATCGGCTGTTCTAGTTTGTCTGTCCAAACATTCCTTCAGGTCCCTCATTGCTCAATAACACAGCGTAGTCGAAATCACTGGTAGGTTGTCGACCTTTCGGCCACCACGGATAACCTTTTTCAAGACTGGTTTTACAACCGAATAATGCTGGTTCATAAATTTTTCGATACACTCTGAACCGATCTCTGTTCTGACGCATTAATTCCGTCAGGTCCTCGGAATCGGCCTCATGGTCACCAAGACTCACAGGTTCCGCTCCTCGCGCCCAACCACCCTGTAGTTTAGGCGAGAAGCTGTGTACCATCCCCCTCAATGTGGGCAAAGGGTCGAGATCAGTCCTGCAACCCAAGTGATCAAGGGCTATCGAACAACTCTGCATCTTGATGACGAGGTCGTCCATTGCATAGAAGTTGCTCTTTGTTCGTCCGGCTTCTTATATCACACCCTCTATTCGGTTGCGGGCAACCTTGAACGGCTGGCCAAACGGGTACTCCAAAATCTTCCCCGCCGGTGCGTAGCTCTGTCCAGGGTCGAGCATGGCACTCTCATCAAAAGCCTCTCAGGCTCTTCCACTACAATAACAAGTCGGGTAAAGCAGCCTCTGTCAAGGGCTTCGTTTTCTTCAACAAACTCGCAATAGTGTTCGGGCCGTCCGTCCAAGACCGTCAGCTCTATCCTCGGTAAATGGATTGTTGGTTTTATCGGTATTAGGTGTTTCGTAGCCTGCGTATGGCTCCCCGTTTCTATTCGCCCTGGTCCGACTAATGCATCTTTTTCACTAGTTTCACGTTCAAGCTCCCTCCGTCTATATTTTCCCCCTGCCTTCAGGGCCTGTTGCCCAGAGAATAATAACTGATGTTCTAGTTCTAATGTCCTCGACCTCAACGAATGAACATCCTTGCAATCTATGCCACCCTCAGTTACAAACAAACTGGTATTGATAGGGCTAGGTTATTTACCATTGTCTATAGAATCAAATGTACCCAAACCATCCCCAGTCTCCCGCCGAATTACTTTTCCGGGTTTCGATTGCCGTCTTCCTCTTTCTGGGCAAGCTGCTTGCTTCCTTTTTCCAGGTTGACCGATGTGTATATCTTAACACGCGTTGAGCAACAAGCAGCCAACTTTGTATGAATTCCGATGCCAAAACAAGATCGATCGGTAATTCCCACGATAGGGGATTACTGAATGAACAACATCGTAAAACATATAATTCTGAAATGTGCGAACCAAACTGAAAACCGAGAGCCGGGTTTACGGCTTGTGAGAGACAAACACATGCGCCAAGCAGGTCAGAGATGGGATCTGACAAAGTAGCACTTTGGACGAGAATAAATAAGTTTTCTTTCATAGAAACAAAAGTTGCAGAAAAGAAGCAAAAAGTACATGTAAGTGAATAATTCCACGAAATCACAATATTACACTGCCCTGGAAGGGTTTTACGACCGATCTTTGTAAATGGAGCTTTGACATGTGAATGCTGAATGAAGCATTTGGTTGCGTGAAAAAGGTGCCTGCCGCCACTAGCTCTGCCGAGAGAATATGGTACCTGCTTCATTTTCCGGTTTTGCGTCCCAAGAAGCCTGAAAAGCGTCCTGTGGTTCTTGACTGCCTGTACAAGATTTTGGGCAATTCCTTCTATTATCTTTCGTTACAAGGACCAGACTGGACAACGCCTCTGGTTGAGGCACTGTGTCGGTTCCTGCCAGGCCTTGCCGCTGCTTCGCGCCACGTTACAGAGATGTTTCTTTAGGTGAAGTTGCCAGCAAAAGAACTGCATCGCAAATTTTATGGTGGGATTAGGACCGTCGGATAAATTGTTGGTGGGTTTTGACATGACAGTTCCTTCGTTTGAAACGATATCATCACAATTTTGTGCCAACTACGACCCATGGGTGTCTACAAACATGTGGGGGTCTCAATCTGCGAGACAGTAGTGGATAGTGTCAGCAAGGGTATTTACGTTTACAATTATTGCAGGTAGTTTCATTGCACTGAGACAGCTATAACACAGTTTGGGGGTCCGATGAAATTGCTAAAAAGAGCAGATCTCAATTCGCGAAGTGGATGTCAAACGACCTTTAGGTTTTCGAAGTCATCCCTCACAATGAGAAGGCAGGAGTAAGAGGGCCGTTGGATCACTTCTCCCAAAGGAGAGCACACAGGGAACTATAGAATGTAGATAAGGATGAGTTTTTTTTTTCAGGCTTAGTATTCCCGACAGATCAGCTACCCACAGGGATACTCTGTATTTCGCCTCCAGATTTTGAAATCCCTTTGAATTAGTTCCTCTTTGGCCGCTTCCCGGAAACTTCTCACAGCGTCATCCTTGTCGGATAAAAGTTGACTGGGACCAAATGCTCAAGCCACTGATGTACTTGATTCGGAACTGTTCCTGAATACCCCCCCCCATGGACTGCTCGAAAAAGAAACATATGATGCCTGACTTCGAGCGGCACAAAACAAATCAGGGAGCATCAGAAGTTGGCCACGAAGTGGAGGCATACTGCAGCTAAGTCAATGAGGGTGGGCAAGGGAAGATCAGTCCGCTGAAGGAATTGGTCAGATCATGGCCTATCCGTGGATAAACGTCGCTGGAAAAATTGAGTAATTCTCACTCCAGTTCTGACGCAAAAAGTCCGGCTCGGCCACCCAGCAGGCGCCATATGATGGTTTTTTTTAATTCTGCTTTTTCATCATATAGGTGCACCCCTGAAAACTTACTTTTTGAGCAGTATCCGCCGAAGATTTAGGAAAACGGCCGAAGCTATTGCAAAATGAAAGATCGTCGCTATGTGCTTCTGGTACCAGCGGCAGGAATAAGTGTCAAAAAATCACTTAAGTTGCCATTACGAGCGACCAAAGTAACAGAAGAATTTGGGCCTTTCTCGGGGGCGAGTAAGGATTATTTTGGTCTCTGTACAATTACGAGTCACAAGACCACCGCAAAAGGATGAGGTTATCTGACAACTTGCCTGCAGACAAAAGTTCATCCAGAGGTGGAACAAACAATGACTCCGAATCCCTCCTGGCGGCGTCGCAGCGCGTTGTTGGCTAAAAAAGCGTGTTTACCAGCATCTATTCAGACGGTCGACCAAGCTTCTTCGTAAAGCAGGAGGAATATAAGAGTTGAAAGCTGCATTTAGTTGTAGTTCAGGTTCATAGAAAGCCAACATTAAAGAAGAGCGCTGGCATCTCAACTCTCTGCAGACGAGCCCTCGTGTGGCTGAGTGGCAAAGACGAATACCTTCCTCAAGACGAATATTAACTGCGATGACAGAACATTTACCCTTGGAGGAATAGAATCTAATCACATCGCTTGCTGAAGTGAAAGGAATCCTGAGCAATAATCCATGGATGCTCACTGCTTCCAATAACAACAAAGTGACTGGCTTGACCCCAAACGGCCTTTTGATTCGTAGACTCAACGAAGGAGAGAAGCCGCCAGTGACAATAGGACGAACATGTCCTCAAGAATGGAAGCAGTTCGACTACATTGCACCAGTCCTTTGGAGAAGATGGATGCCAGAATATCTGCCCGCTCCACAGCCAAGACGGAAATGGACAGCTAGGGCGAGGAAATTCAGCTCAGGAGGCGTGGTACTCGTAGCTGGCGAACCGACACCCCTCGGGAAGTGGCATCCTGGAATTATCAAGGAGCAGGGTGCAGACTCTGATGGATTCTTGGTTAATGTTTCAGTGAAAACAAGGAGTGGAGTGGGTGTCCGGTACTTCAGTTGTTGCGCATGCCTAGTGGGCCACAAGGAGCCCGAAGTTCAGAAACCCATGGTATTTCACGACTTTTCACACAGATTTATCTTTCAACACGGGTGCAGTAACATATTATGTATATTTTACACACAAGCAGTCATACATGTGCCCGAACTAGTGAAGAGGTTCTGTGTGCTAAATGGTCTCCCTACTCGGTGTCAAATACCACTTTGCGGCTGTTATCTTGAGGTTTCTGGTGGAGCTTCGCATTTACGTGCTCTCAGTAACATTTATTTACCAAATTGCGGTTGCTCATGTATTTCTGAATGATCATTTATTCGAGGCTACCAGGGCTTTTGGAAGGCTACACATGCTTGTCACGCTCATCTGCGTCTTTTTCATTTCATGGCACGATCCTAGGAGACTACAAACTGTCCACGAAAAGAGGACTGCAAATTGCAGCGAAAATATCCATGCCCCGATTTCATCAGTGAACTCAGTGCGTTTGTTTCTGGTGTAAAAATGGGCGGATTTCACTCTTTATCGTTGATAGATAGATCCGCAGACAGCAGGCCATATGTGGTCATGAAGGGCCAGCACCTCAAATCGAACTCGTTGGCACCGCTGGACTCGAACTAATTTTGGCGGGCAGTATACCAGTCGGTCGTGGAAGTCCTCCAAGCATATCTTGACATCTTGGATTGGTAAAAATGCCCAATTTCGTGCATCATTTTTTTGTTTTACACCACATCGGATAAAGTATTAGTCTCTGGACGGAACCCTGTTCTGTGAGATAGACTTTCAGCTGAATTCCGGGGTTCTTCTTCGGTACAGTGTTGGGTGGCCCACAGGTTAACCGTCTGAGATCTGTCGATCTTGCACAACAGGGTGAATGCTCGAATGAATTAGAGCGCACAAAGATTGAGCTCCTCGGTACCGGATGGATTCCTTCAGAACATGCGAGTCAGACTGGCTACAAGGAAGTCCATCCGGCCGGGAGATAACAGCAACGAATTGAAACCGTATCGATGAAACTCTGACGCCAGTCAGTCACGAGAGCACTCTTCGACCGAACGGGCCACGACATTTTCACCCGAGCTTTTCTGTTCTGGATCAAGCATTCACGAAATGAGTGGGCATTCATTCGGCTGAGAACAACCCTGGAAATTTGAAAGATTGTTAGGCTTGAAGCCACTGCCTTCGTCGAATATGCTGAAGACCTCTAAGCCCGCCATATGCGGTGGCCCGAGGTAATGTAATGATTGAATGAATATGAAGAACACTCTATCAGGTATTAGCAAATATTCTATCGCCCATTTTCTGAAATCGAGAAACTGATTGTACCACACTACATCGCCTTAAGCTAATACACCGATACATCTCAAGCTTTGGAATCGACAAAATAAAGGTGCTTTGTTGTGCATTACGTCACAATCTCGTCCAGAACAGCTACCGTGACCATGTGGATGCACGATGGTACCTTCGCCTTTGGATATAATTCAGGAAGGCACTTGCTTTTGTTTTGCCTGGTTAGTCACCGCCCTCTGTCTGGGGGTAAAGTTAAGTCAGGTAGGTATAAACCTATGATATTGCTTTGTACGACTAGAACTCCGAGATGCGTATACCAGGAAGTTCAACAACCTGAATACTGAAGACATTCTGACGTAGCTTTTAGAATTTATGACTCGGGAAAGACCACCGGAAAAAGTAGACCGTAGTACCGCGTCAGGTTTCTTTGGGATCGGCACAAAGTTAATGCAAATTTTTGTGTCCGGGGACAAAATAAAGTATTGGATAAATTTCACATGCCCGATTTGGAATGACGATTTCGAAGGCCTCAAGGAAACCTTTAAAGTTGCATTTAGGAGCGGGTAACTTAGTCAGATGGTAAATCGCGGAAGCTTTGGTAGTTGAGCACGTTCCCACAGACAATTCCGTAGTTTATTCGGCTTCGGTAAAATTAGGGTTCATCAGAGACAGACCGCACACTCTGGTCTAGGATGATACGTCTGCGCCGAGTGCTCTGGTCCAACTACTTACCTGGGCCTCTTAGCTATTGTTTCGCAAGGAAACGCTTTACTTGTTGATGGGAACACTGAAACTCAGCTTCAGTTGCAATAACTAGCCTCCGGATTGCGAAAGAGATGGTGAAACTACCGTAAGCCATCATTACAGCCATGCAGCATGTGATTGTGAACAAGGCGTAGTCAACGCGCTGTCGACCCAGTTTTATGGTTAAGCGGAAGTACTCACGAGGTGCGCAGGCCTGGGGGGCTTATTTTGGAAGTGTTCCGGGGTGTCGAATGCCACGCGTCTGTTGTGAGTTCTTACTACCCAAGGTGGTGTTCACCGAGATTTACATCACTTTCCCACTTGCAGGAGCTTTGGTCAGTGAATAAATCACCGAACACAAAAGCTGTTTCTTGTTTGACAGCTGAGCTTCATCTAACCGAAGTAAATTGTTTCCTCAAAGAACTTCAAATTACCCTGTGGCATGATGAGAAAAACCGAGTTGATACTTAGAATCCGGTGCCGAATCTGTTCGTGGATACTGTTTGAATGATGAGCAAAAGCCTTTAGAGGTCACCAGACTGAACAATTGGAGAGCATGCTCCGTGTAAGCCATAAAAACCGTAATTCGGACAAAGCCTGTCCTGATCAGAAGAGTATAAACTACGAAGCATGTCTGACTCACTAATTTTACGGTAGTAATTGATAAGAGTGACTGATGCATTTTGTACGCAAAACCCATATGTGATTTCCAACGACTCGAACAGAGCGCCAAAGTCAAATGTAAGGAGAGTAAGCAGGCTATGTGCAGTCAACCAGAACCTAGCTCAAGGATGCCAAGATGTGTCACGTTACCAACCAGGGATGTATTGTAAGCTTCTGAGCCACGTGGTAAGTGAGTCTTGTTGTGCAAAAGTGAACTTGCGTACGGTAAGAAGAATCTTTAACACGTCAATCACACTGCCGGCCGAAGCCCATGTGAAGCAAATATTGTCTACTTTTAAGTGGGAAGATATGATTCTCAACCTACCTGCATGACTGTTCTGTCATAGCTGATTCACTGATTTGCACGCATTTGCCATTCCTGTTCGTCGGTCTGTCACTCTATGAAACGAGCCCGGTGGTATGGATCATTTCACCTTCAGCTTTATTTTCGCCGGCTCCGGGCTGCAATTGTGCAATTTCTCCTGCATCCTCGTCAAACATCTTGTCCTGCCGGTAGCGGCTAATTTTTCTGCTGAGAAATAGAGACGTAAACTGTCTCGAAAGACTATACCACAGAGAGGTTATGGAAGAGTGCCTATTGCACAAATGTGAGCTAGTTATTGTAGGCGGAATAGTAACTGTTTTGACAACAGATCAAAGTTAGTTTGTTTGGAGTTTTCGCGGAAGTACTGAATACAGAATGCAACGTCAAAGGTAAGGGGGAGTCAGTTCATCACTGCGGCTTAGGGGGCCGCCTCTTATAAGCCATCTCCTCCATGATTTGTAAAGACGTGAGAATGAATCATTGGAAACAGTTAATCGTCCCTAAAAACGTGTTCTTTCATAGAACTTTATCTAGGGTTGTCAATCAGCGGGCCATTTGGTATACGGAATTGTTCCAGTGATATGAGATTGGTCTACCTAGGGTTTTTTCGGCATCAAAAGTAAGGTACTATTTATTGGTCATGGTCCTTATATCTTCCACTCTCAGTTGATTTCTATTTTGCTGTTGAAGTAAGACTTATGAAATCCTTTATAAGTTTTATGTCTAGCTTCAGACAGTCGAAGTTAATTTCACTGATGTGTTGGCTTTGAACTATAAAATATAGGATGCGCAATGAAGCCCGATAATGATGATCATCAAATTTCCAGCTAATGAATTTTCATGTATGGTTTCGGTAAACGATATTTTCCTAAGTTTCACAGTTCCAGAATTTACTTTGCTTGCTACCCGGGCTTCCTGTACAATATCAGTTAAAATGCTCCTAATTTCTTCGTTTTGATTCTAATCTCTACTTCCAGTGCAATGTCTACATCTACACACTTCTATACTTTCTGTATCCCGTTATATCCGATGAGATTTTCAATTAGATTGATAGTCTTCCTGACTTATAGCAGCCCACCGGTTCAAACGGTGACGTTATTTTCCTTCCGTAGTGGTATACCTGTTTCGTACCTGATCGGAACACATGCCGGTAGCTTAGCGGTAGGTTTTCGGTCTTATCCGGACTGTGTACAAGTGGGATGTGATTAAACTTCCGGAGGAAATACCGTGGGGTGCAGGTACCGGAGGGGTGAATAGCAGGCTCAGCTCGTTTTCCTCGCAAGCCAGTGACTAATGGAATAATCCAACTCTAAGCTGAGATTTCTAATGACGTTCTTACTGCTATGTTTTATGGTAAATCTACATGAAAAGATCGCAGATAACGAGAACATCTGATATGATTCTTCGCAAAGACCAATGGAAGTTTGACAAATCACCGACAGAAGACAAAAGAACCAAAAAGGCTTTTGCCTGACTGAAGCATTTATTAGTTGTTATTATTTACAATGTTCTCCTCAAGACTGATTGGTAGACGTCATTTCGTATCACGCTGAGATCCGCAAAAATACTACAAATGAAACTTTTGTCAATATTATGAACATCCACATTTCATGTTCAAATACTATAAGTGGATGCTCAAGTGATTGGCTTGCCCTTGAAAAATATTGAGGTCGCAGTACAGAGCGGCAGTGCCCTCTCATATGAATAAATGATAACGTTTTGCGGGATTGTACATCAGTAGTAAGTATGACGGTGCCTGGTGTTTTGCCGCCCGAGTCAGTGAATTGCTAGTCGGTGAGCCGACTTTCCTTGATCTGCCCGACATCAGGAGTCCATGTTTCCCGGAAACTTGTCGTCGATTTGATGGCGTCTGTAATCGGATGGCGCCTTTATTGGAGTACACACCAGTCAAAATTGCAGCAAACTTACGGTTGCTTATAGCCATTTCTCAGGGTTTTCCCGTCCAGTGGCTTTTCAGAGCCACTTTTTCCCCGACCAAGAGAGAAGCATCTGCCGTATGCTTGGCCTGAGGTCCACGCAAAGTTGGCTTTCAGAGCTTCCGCCTGTGGCTGTGATTCGGAGATGATATAGATTTTGCTAATCGCTCACTGTACCGTTGAAGTTACCTACAACTGCAAGATCTTTCGCCTGTTTCGGAGGTCACTCAAAGCGTGAAGCTGTGACGGGTAGCACGACTAGCTAACCGCGGCCTCTGAGTTGGTGATGATTTTGTCCATTGCGGCTGTCATCAAGGTTCTGTCATCGTGGCCGGCCTTTTGGGTGGAAACCAGGAGCTGGAAGTAATTTAGTTACCATGCCAGTTTTGAATAAGAAAACTACTCTGCCTTGTTCCTGCATGTGTCGGCATCTCATTCGGGGACACTGGCTGTACAACTGGTTGACGTTTGCTGAATAAAGTTCACTTGTTATTCATCATCTTGCACGATATACCTGGAGCTGGAAATTGTGGTTTCTGCGACGCTTTTTTGGTATTTTTCATATATCCAACTTGACGGAAGAAAAAAGGATTCAGCGGGGAAAAGTTCTGCCTACTTACCTCGGGGTTGAGTAGGAAAGGGTCATGACATCACCGGAGGAGTAAGTAAGCATACGGGAGGTTCTCTCCGGATCTCCCTTGAAGAGTAGGTTACTTCAAATTGTCCTCAGATGTGAGATTAAAAGGTGTTCTAAAACGTAAAAAAGAGTAATGATGCACCCTGCACAAAAGATGCGCCTTTGCGTAAACCTAGCAGAGGGCCCGGATTTCACATATCCCTCTGGAATTGCATAACCTCCTTAAGTTTATCCGAGAGGTTCAAAAGTATCTGAAAAATTCGCGTATCCGAAGAATCTCCTGAGACTCATGCGCCTGCTCCGGATTCGGTAGATCACGAGCACAATCAGACACCAAACCCTTCAAATAAACTGACCTGAATACAAAATAGACACGGAATCCAAGGGCTCTCCAGCTTTCACCGTAAAGAGAATGCTAACAAATTTGCTGAAGATCACACAGTGTAGAGGGGAGTGATTGAAGCATATAAATCCCGAGTTCTGCAGGAGCCGGTTGGTCCAGCTGGCCGGAAGAGTTTTGAGGACCAAATCAGCATAGGTTAGCAGTTCTCATCAAAAGCAAACATAAAAGCTGGTGGTAATCCAGAAGAAAGATATGGAGCATATCTACTGCAAGGGGCTAAAAGGAACTCACACCAACATGATGTTCTGGATGTCGATATGAACAGAATGTTATGTCGTGGAATAGTCTAGGATTTATTAATTGAGAAGTCATCTTTCTGTCGTAGTGTTAACCACGTTGGATGTTCAAACATTGGGTCCCCTTTATCCAGTTCATCTGAACAAAAAGGAGACAAGTCGCGAGATGCAAGCGTTTCGTTTACTCTTGTCATCTGCGGACGTAAAACGAGTCGGTATATATACATGGTACAGCAGGGGGTATATGCAACATTAAAGTGGGCACGATCGAAATTTCTTACAGTACATACTTTAGGGAGAGTGACGTTTGTCATGTTAACGCCAAGGTAAATAAACATTGTGCTTCAATCGTTTTATTTGCCAGGAGTGCTTGCTGATGCATCATGATTAGATAAGCTCCACCGAACGCCAGTATTTTCAGTGTTGGATTGCGCAGCAAAGCTTTAAAACACTGGTTCAGGTCAACTTTTGTGGCCTGACGCAATGAAGTGTCCTGCAATCGAAGAGGCTGGCGGTTTCATGTCACTGTGCGTCGCCCCAGCAGGTTGCATCATCAAGTTTGGCAGCCATTTGGGCATGTGTTGTTACGCTCGTTGAGTCGAGCAACGATCCGTCCTGCCAAGGTATACGTCACCGCGACTGCAAGTGAGCTGGTAGACAACATGTGAGACATTGGGGTCTGCATGATTTCTTGAAGGATTGTGAATACATAATCTTTTGGTCGTCTGCAGCGAAAGCAACTGCGCCGCTGTGTGCGTGCCTTAGATCTGACTTAAGATTACAGTTTGTTTGATTAAATAAATGGTTTCCCTCAGAAAAAAGTGATAAAATCTTGCTTCTTCTCTACTTTCATTGTTTTCCCGCGCACAAGTCTCGGCCTCTGATGTTGTCTGGTAAAGTCTTCCGGATAACCGTTTGCCAGCAGCGTCTTTTTATGGACTCTTCTTTGTTTTGCATTTGATCTTCTGTGCAGATTCTCTGTGGTCTGTTGAAGAGAGTTCTGACCAATTCGCTTTTGTAAGCCACTGGAGCGAGGCTGGAGAATTGTAAATAATGTCCGCCCCTCGTTGATTTTCGGTTAATTCTGCTCTGTAGGGTTCCACTTTGACGCCTAGTTTATAAAATATCCAGAAAGGGCAAATCGTTGTCGCATTCTTCTTCATGAGCCACACTGAGGTTCGGGTGAATAGAATTAAAAACGGTAAAAAAGGGATAAAACATTCTTTAGTCGTAAAAACTAAAAGATCATCCACGTATCGCCTGTAAAATAGAAATTGGGAAATATTACCACCGATCCATTTTTCCACCGTACCCAAAGATATATCTGCCAAGGCTTGGCCCAGAGGGCTTCCCGTGGTCGCGCCATCAGGTTGTTTGTAAGCTTTTCCTTCAAAATTGAACCGAATGTTTTTGCGCATAAAAGAATAAGTTCTTTCAGATATTCAAAGGAAGTGGGCAAATAAAAGTTGTGCGAAGAAATAAAACCGCATAGATGACCCACTGTTTCACGAAGAGGTACCTTCGTAAAAAGTGACTCAACATCGACGGATTACATTTTCTCCGAACTTACTGCAATACCCTTTAGCAAGTTTGCAAGTTTGAATTAGTCTTGTAGAAAAAGGGTGTTATGTGTTTCTGAACGGGCGCGGGAATCTCGACGAGCCACCGGGCCAGTTTGTGATAAGCCGAGTTTTGCATGCATAATATCGGCTTCAAAATGAGTCCAGGCCTGTGTACTTTGGGTGATCCTCTCAAGTAGGGCATCTGTGTTCCAATTGGTTTTAGATTCTTGTGTGTAGTTTCAGGAGTGAAACCGTGTAGGAGCAAAATCTGGAGTGGTCTTGATATTTGTTTATTTGTTAGCATACTGTTCTCTGGAACAGATTCCAGTTTGAGGCCCTGCATGTCGGGAAGTTTCTGTTCCATCTTTTCCATGCATTGTTTCTTTTCCATAATTACGACTTCCGATCTTTTGTCCGATCGTAGAAACAATAAATCATTCATATGTTTGGGTAGTTTAACGCCACCCGATTTACTAGTGATTACCAACAACACTGACATAGGAGCAGAGAGGTAGTGTTCAGGAATATCAACCAGCTTGGTCTTGAACGAGCCTGCTTTGTCGGATGACGTGGGCACTAGATCCCTTAATAATCATAAAGGTTCTCGAACTGAATGCGTGTTTGTAGCTGGCTCACTTGCTTAAGCGGCACTTTAAAATTTAATCCTAACGACGATAACTCGCGTTAAGCTGTGGTCAACTGAAAACCGGAAAGATTGCGGACGAATACGCCTTTGTCTGTCGGGAATAATGACCACTATTGCGTTCTGCACATGCGGCTCTCAGGGCTTTCGTTGTTTTCAACCTGGTTCTTCGTATCATTTCTTTTGAGAGGTTCTCAAATTTGGTTCGACAGAATAAAGATAACTTGCCGAGAACGGTCAAGAAAGCTGCGGTGTTTCAATGAGCTTAAACACCTCCTTCTCAATTTGGGCGTTTGCGATTATTACGAGATTGACGTTGTTCCTTGGCAAATACTCTTTCGACAAAAGCTTCACGGGCCGATTTAAAAAATGACAAGATGGTAGGCATTCAGTAAGGAATTTAATACGCGCCTTTTCCACTAGAGTTTCACAGCTTTGTGTTATTCAACAATCCAGAGATCGCGTGACAATAGAGGTGAGTCTTCGTCTGAGAAACTTGAAACATTGAGTCCCATTTATCCAGTTCATCTGAACAGAAGGAAGACATAAGTCACGAGATGCAAGCGTTTCGCTTGCTCTTGTCATCTGCGGACGTGAAACGAGTCGGTATATATACATGGTACAGCAGGGGGTATATGCAACATTAAAGTACGCACGGTGGAAAGTTCCCACAATACTCATGTTTGTTTGTTTTTCCTGGCGGTAACATGACAGACTTCACTCTCCCTAAAGTACGTACTGTAAGAAATTTCTATTGTGCCTAAGTTAATGTTGATTATACCCCCTGCTGTACCGTGTATATATACTGACTCGTTTTACGTCCGCAGATGACAAGAGTAAACGAAACGCTTGCATCTCGCGACTTATGTCTTCTCTCTGTTCTAACACATTGAACGTATTCATCACAGCCATAGTAGACTTCCAGAACGTCAACTTGTCCGGCGAAGGCCCGCTAGTGGAGTACTACGAATAATAGATAATGGATAGGATTTATTATTTCTGTCCCCAAGCGAATGACTTTTGTCAGTAAACCTTGTAGCTCTCTGATGCGCTGGCTGATGCGTGGGATACAATTGAAGGACTTGCAGAACCCACAATAAAATCTCACGGTCAGCACGGGCAAGCAGTGCGGCACGATCACTGTGCCTGGTAGAGAGAATAACTGCAGATTAGAACAAAGGTAAACGAAAGCACCCTCACAATTTGAAGTCATGTTGCCGAGCTGCTTTGTGAAGATTTTGGTTGGTCCTAAAGGCACTCACCGCCTCTTTTCCAAACTCTTCGTGGAACAGTTTCTTAATGTTCTCAATGAAGTCCTTGGATCTTGTCGCATATTTGGTATACGTTTGCTAACAGCCTCTAGGATGCCTGTTTGTTGAAATGATATTGATAGGAAGAAGATAAAAGCCGTGGACATTATATCTAACAAAAAACTGCCATCACCATCAGTTAGCCCCGAGCATCGGAAGCTGGCCAAATGGCGTAGCTGCTATGCATTTAAATGTGCTTAACTAGATTATTTTGAGACTTTCGGCCGTTCCGCTGAAATTACTCCATTGCCGAAGATAGCATCCTCCCTTACGCCGATTGGTTAACGATGTCATGATTCGATCAAGTAAACTACCAAAAATGATTGCTAGGACGGGGGAGCTCTTGGCATACCCCCGCTGCAACTGCGTTTTCCTCCAAGGCTGCTCCTCATGGAAGACATTTTCCGCAGTCAACTTGCCTTATTAGCCGACTTCAGTGCGCAATGTCAAGACCTCAGAAAAAGTGGATGCCTCTGAGTGATATCACGTGGCACATCTCGTTTGTGGCGTGACACGGCGCTCCCATAGTGGGGCCCGACCGCAAAATGCTAATCTCAACTTACTGAGTTCTCCCATTTTCAGGAAGTATCCCATGCGGTATGTAACTCTACAGCTGCAGCGAATAAGCCGAATCGGCTGCCTAAACGTAAACTTCGTTCAACTGGAATATGTAAAAAGAAGTATTATACTAATAACAACTAAAATCAGTGGTACGGTACAGTAATCTCACCCTGGGAAACATGCCGCTGCTGCTTTCTCCGAGTGACCTCACGAAGGGTTAGGTGAGCAGCCAGAATAGCCACTATATTGTCCAATAGTGTTTGTGGGTGAATAAGATGGCAAATGTAGCCGTTTTGCTCTTTCCGGACCAAAAACGTAAAGTCTTTTTCAGGGTTACGGATATCCTTTCGATGGAGTCGTCCGATTGCAGAGCGGCGAAACAGACCCACGGTGAACACTGTCTGGGCCAAATTCTTATTAGCTATTCGAAGCGCGCAGAGAATCAAGTCTTTAACACTTACTTGAGTCAAACACAAAAGCCCTACGCGGAAACGCAGAACGCTAAAGTACCATCACCAAGTAGCCCAAATGAGAGTAGTCTCGTGAGGCAAATTTCTAAGTATACACCAAAATACGGTAATAAAGTTGATGGGTGATTAGAATAGCATATATCAAATAGGCGCTCTAAGTGGGATCACTCGCTTCATCGATGGCCTCGCCGACGGAAAAATAAACGCAACATTACCTTTCCTTCATTATGAAAAGCTTCGGAAACGTATTGGGTTACCCAAGGCTTCGAAATGGCCAAGCAAACTGTCCAGAAAATGGAAAAATCCTTACCAGAAGCAAGAAAAGCGGAAAGATCCGCTGATGTCGGCTTACTACAAACAGCTACACCCAGTGAAACTAACATGAAGGAGGAAATAATAACGGCGTGCGCACACACAGATATGAGCGGTGAACAAAAGAAGCACATGGTTCAAACTAAGCACCAGTAAACGAATTGCTCACAAGATAAGTAATAGCCATCGGTGAGTTTTCATGCCAAAAACTAATGTTTTCCGGGAGAAAGCACCTTGATTTGGCCGAACTCACCGGTTAGGCTCTTATACACTATAAACTGAGCAGTGCTTTACACCATATGTGCTGGAATGCAACAACGTTCCGTCCGCTGGTGACGGATGAAATCACCCAGAATCATGGGCGCATGAACAAAATTGTTGAAAATGATCGTAGCAGCTGAGATATGCAGCGCAATCAAAAGACATTTTGAATAAACTGGTCCTTTGGATGATTGCCACGAAGAGCAACTTTGAGTGGTCGTTAGCAGAGCACAACACGTGATGGGGATATGGACAGAAAACTTAGCATTGAACGGGCGTGGAACATCAGAAATAGAATATAGCGAGACAATTGAACAGAAAACCGACAGCATTTAATGGCGGCATACTGACGGTAGTGGCCATATATGAGGTAACCAACATATCCGATAGGGACAGAGTGCCAGATAGATAATAAAGGAAGTGACCAGGTGCCGGGCAGTCGAGCCATGAATGGACTACTTTACAGAAAGAGGTCATGAGGTATCAACAGGCCGATAAGAATATGGTGATCAATCCATTTTAAGCATGCAGCTGTGGCAACTCTAAAGATCAGTGGCGTGCAAGAGTGGAACCAAAACACATGCAGCACACGGAGGGTAAGTATACATCTGCTAGTGTCCATTTCAATAGAGCGGTCATGTGACAACGATAAGAAACAAAGCTGTAGAAGACTGATCTAGGACGAGGAAGGGAGATACAACATCCAGTGTAGAGTAAAATTAAATGGGTCAGTCAGTGAAGGTAGCAGTAGTGATTTCTAGACATAATTTGACAGGTTCAGATATATATGGAATGAATAACATATCTGACGATGAGTGGAGACTATCAGGGTAATGGTGAGGGAGATTGTTGAAGGAAAACTGGTCAGCGAACGACCACGATATAGCGGGTGGGTCCAAATATGTTACCGTGGAAGTGACGAACTGGGTGATAAATCGATCTGAGATGCAAAGCTACGGCAGTTACAGTCATTGGTATGCAAAGTTGATGATGAAGGAAATGGAAGGTCAACAAACATCTTTTAGTGACCAGCTTTGGAGGTGGAATATACATTTGTAGGCGGCAGACAAAGCTGCAGCACCAAAGGACCTGATGCAAAGAACGGGGATGGAGCGTCCAATATAGAGCAAGTGAACCGTTAGATGAAGATAGCGATGAGGGTTTGTGGTCAAGTGCTGGCAGAATCAGTTTTATGGCAAACACTCCACACATCTGGATACGGAGAGCAGTTTCCAGAGTGATGATGAAGGGGGTTGCCGGAAGAAGACTGGTGAGCTTTTAGCAAACTAATCACTTCATGATAAGTGGGTGATCATATGCCAACGTGAAAACGGTAACTGGGAAGTAAACTGATTTTGGGATGCACAACTATGGCGGTTGCAGGTTTGATTAGCGTGCCAAGGTGATAGTGTAAACGTGGAAGGTAAGTGCACATCTGTGTGTGTATATTTTGATAGTTATCTTGCGATAGCAACAGAGAAATGGAGTTGCATGACGGATGCACTTGAGGTTTGCAGATATGGAGAGAATATACTGCTTTGCAAGATCTGGGTAAAGCAGTGGAAGAGCACTGTGTTACGGAACAGGTGGGCAGATGAAAGTTGTGGTTATTCATTGGTTATACCATTGATTGCTGGAGGACTACGGAAATACAGCATGGTGGGGGAGAAGTCAATGAGGATTGAAGAAGACAGCGCGAATGACATGATTACAGCAGTCATGCGAACATAATGACAGTGGTTTTTCAATCCACAAACGGCGCTAGTGGGTTGGACTGACCGTGCGATGGACGTTCAACCCATAGGCCACCTTTGGTAACGGGAGTGCAATCTGCCAGCCTAGTTGCGCCCGCACATCGTTGCAGACCTCCTGCACGTCCGATTTGCGCCGGCAAAAGCGGTGGGTGCGACCGCGCACCCGCGCTATTGCGGTGAGCAAGAGCGAGCATTTGTATTTTCTGCGTGAGGCGGTGAACAGCCGACAGAATAGTGTTCCCTGATTTTGTCAGAGTTTCGAAGGGCTCCGGAGATCAAAGCCAATGAAAGCAGTGGCTGGTTGGCGAGCTTACAACAGGCTGGTGTCCAGGTGCTGCAATCCGGATAGCGGCGGACGTAGTGCTGAAGGGGACAGGAGGTCGTAGAATGATATATATGTATAGCTGGAGAATATGAAAACGAAAGGAAGGCAGATGCTTAGCAATAGTGGTTCTAAGCTGTGAACCAACGCTCGAAGTCTAAATCAGATGGAATCTAGGCGAAGTTGGGTAAAATAGACGAATGAAATCTGCTGGTTTTAGTAGCCATCCCCGCGGAAATAAACAGAAGCTTTCTAGATAACGCACAAGATGTAATGTGGGATTGACAAAGGGGACCTTTAAAGAGACTTAACGTGTGTCATCGTTATGTAGCCCAAAATTAGGGTGTCAGTACGAAACGGAGAAAGAAACAGATCTGGCTAATGTTGTTCCATGATCGAACTGCAGTCAGACTCTTGAGTTGTGACGCACAATATGCATGTCTTTTGAAGCCATTTCATAAGAGAAAAATGGGTCTGAATTGAAAGCGGGCCCCATAGAAGAAAGCGGACACTGACAGCTACGAAATTTGCCGGAAGAAAAGCAAGAGGCGCGTGAAAAGGTGAGCATCCTTTATGCGGAGAGGTCGTTGGTGGTCTTGACGGAAGGCTACCTGACTGGCTATAGCCACCTGCAGCTTAAAACCAACTAGTTTGGCAAGGAGATGGGGGCATGGCCGCGGGTTGACATTTCTGCGTATTGGTATTGCAGAAGGGGAGAATACAATCTAGAGGACGCTCTATTTGCAAGATATGGTCGCTGCCGGTCGTAAAGAATGATGCTTGAAAATCTGGGGCCATCTTTAGATGAGTGGCAGGATGCGAACCCTGCCCAACAACTTTCCAGAGGAGCAATTCTTGAGATTTGTTACTGGTGTTCCCTCAAGCCAAGTTGGGCTCAAATCTTGAGAGCAAATCTCAGTGGCTGCTGAGATTAGTATACCGGTAAACGCATGGCGACAAGCCCGCCCAAAGATCTAAATCCCCGGACCACTCCGAGAGCCCTTAGCGAGCTTCAAAATGAGAGAAGTTGCCTTGTATTAAATAGGTTTCTTCCTTGAATATCCTGGGAGTTGTTTCGACATTCTGTCACACAGGTTTTACTGTAGCGTAGCATGTCACAGAAAAAGGCTCTTTAGACCTACCGGGGCGAAGAAAACCTACCCTGGGTAAGCTTAGCGTGCACAACACGTGGAAGCAAAATGCCCGAAAGCTTTCTGCTAAAAAAGTAAGATAAACCAAGAGGCCGCGTCAAACTCCAGCAAACGCTTGGAGATGGTCAGCCTAATTATATCCCTGGTCAAGACGGCAACTGAAAGAATGAGTTTCTCTTTCCCACACCGGCGAGCACGCTATCCTCCACCAGTTGTGAAGAGGAAGAGCAGAAAACTGAACAAAAGGCAACGTACAGAACCTTCGAATCTAAGTTTGGAGGGAAAGTAATTCGGTTGACAGGCCTTATGCAGGACACTTCCAAGCAATTGGAACAAATTAATGTTCATGCTGCATATCTAGAGAATGCCACCAAAAAAACCCGGACCCGCATTGGGATGGCACTGGGGCGGGGCAGGAAAGTAATGAGAGAGGGCTTGGCTGAATTGTCCTGCAGGTAGAGGCAGCAAGGTAACCTGAACTAAAGACAGCCGGTGGCGGCTATTTCAGGACGAGTTGGAGTGCCAAACAATGTACTTTTTAGGGTGGAAGTACGACTGAGTACGTCGAGACCCAATGCAGATGGATTGGCATCCAGAAGTCTGGCTCCTTTAGAGTTCGGCAATCCTCGATAAGGGGGTGCAGTTCTAGCAGCTGCTGGCAAATTAGTGGACACTATGAGGGGAGTGTAATGGTACAACCAAAAGACTCGTCATCATGGAATGCTCATGCCACTTTGCAAGGCTTTGGGGTGCCCCGCATCTTGCCTGTCGGAGCGGGTTTCGCCCCCACCACGCGCCGTCACCGGTATTGCGCATGACCATTTGGCTGCCTACTAGGCCCTGCAGAAGCAAAGTAGTCCGGCCTTGGCGGGGTCCCATCATCCTCAGTATTGCGTCCAACGCCAACAGATGAGCATAAAACCAGTGGAGCCACAGCTTGGCGATGTTAGGTGCCCAGTGGGAAGTGGTGGCGAACAGATTCACCACCGTGGCACGGAAAAGAAGCCTGGACGTGGCGGAAACCAAGGAAGAACTCGAAAGCAAAGCTGGATTACGGGAATGGATGCACTCTTTAATGAGCTAACAGCCAACTGGACGTATCGGTGATGCAGTCTAAATCAGGCCCCAATGGGGGTAAGTTGGGGGCATTGGACCCGGGAGTCTACGGGCACGGACTGCAGAGCCATCAGGGAGTAGTGGCTAAGAAAAGAGAAGGCGGTGAGTCCGGTTTTCCCAAAAACATTTTGTATTCTGTTGGTGGATTGAAGAAGCGGAAGAACAGGGGACGCTGGCTGCAGCAGCGGAGCGCCTGACCCAAAAGGGAAGAACTCAGTATCCCACTTTCAGTTTACGGGTCGCATTACTGCGAATACTCATCCGCTCAGGGTGCATCCACAGAGGCTCCTCATCCACCTCTGAGTAGGATGGGGGCCTAGTGGAATACCTCTTTACGGCAGCCAGGAATACTGAGGACCCCTGGTTATCAGATAAACCAGAGCTCCGAAGGTAGATTGACACTCGATCTGCTCACCTGTTAAGTCATTTAGACAGCATTTGCTTGACCTAGCTTAGAAAGCAGCCCTTGTGCAGCACTTTAGACCTGCTACCCGATGGAGGGAGTGCCAAGGTCCGGGGCTACCGGATCTCGTTACCACTGAGCACGTAAGGTGCGAATAGAAGCCTCGCTGGGCAGAAGCGACCACGTGACCACCGGGTTCCATTTTCTGTGCGAGGGGAAAACCACCAAACAAAGGGCGGAGAAACTTTTGGGGACTGGACGAGGACAGGTTATTGTCAATGGAAGCATCATTGGCTTGGGACCATGATAATGTGGTAAGCAAAACGGGTTTAGGCGATAAAAGCTACCTGCTTTTACTGGCTGAGGAGACGGGCTCCACGTGCATACTTCTCAGGCCATGACCACCACCTTGGTGGGAATGCTGTACAAAGCACTGAGGCGGAAGATCAAACATATGGAGGGTATCAATAAACCGATGGGTATAGAAGGCAGTTTGAATATCAAAGGATAAACAAGACGCATTGTGAACGACAGAACAGAAGTTAGCCGGCTTGCAAAACCGGCTTTGCCGTAGCGGCCAAGAAACATCCAAAGTAGTTCTTCGGCCATGTTTGGGCTAAGACAGGCATACAAGCAGAAGTTGGCGGTGCAAGAATAGGGACCGAAGCCAGGCTGAGACGGGCGAACTCTAGGCGGACTTCCTTCGAGAAAGTTCTAAGGAGGTCCACGGGATCAATGGTGGAAGGGAGCCTTTGACCATAGGAAGCCCATGGCTGCTTCGACGGTGGAAGAGGGAATAACGACAAGGAAGAAGCTCTGGGGCCATTTGAAATCTGTCCATCCGTTCCCCGACGGCTACTCTGAACCTCAGCATGGTTCCTTGGTCATGTCTTTCAAAAGTCTCCCAGTACGACAATCTGCGTAAGTTGCGCCAACTCAAAAGGAGGCCTGAGGGGCAGGTGACGAAATGCCGTCCCGTTTTCCTCCTAATAATAGTACTGGAAATGATATAAAAAATAATCCGAAAGGCTTTGGTTAGAGACCTGTATGAATACATTCTGACCGCCGAAGAACAGCTGGGATTCATGAACGGCAGTTTCGCCCCAGGAAACTACTAAGCTTTTTCGATGAGGCCATCGGCAAGATTGACCACGAGAGGACGTTAGAGGTACGCTGTACGAGCTTTCTTAAAGCACTGACACTGTGCAACACAGGTCTCTCCCATGTTAGTCAGGGGGAGTGGGCTTGACCGCGTAGCTAATGGGATGACTGGAAGATCACCTACTCGGCCACCTCTTCTATATAAAAGTAGAGGACACGAAGTTCTTGATGGCGGCAGACACTGGCGGAGTGCCTAAGTGATCAATACTGGGTCCCGTACCATTCCTTATTTACTTGAAAGTCTCACCGAAAGTTGTAGCATCGACCTGCCTCAAGTTTGAGGGCAATGCAAGGGCTTTGTGGCTCCCAGAACATAAGCACTTTTTTACTGGGTTCAGATGCTCTCTATCAGTGGTCTGTAGCATTGCATATACTTCTTAATATGGCAAAATTCTACCTTCTGATTGTCGAGGATCCAGTAAAATGCGTCATTTAAACCCGGATCTTCCGTAAACACCGGTCCGGGATTGTAAGGCAAGGGGCCTCACTATTTTCCCTCTGAAAGATTCCTAGCTCGCTGTACAATGCCTGCAAGCTGCTTACGGCGTAAATAGATCCAAGTAAGAGTTGCGCAGCGAGCTTTCGTCAAGGTACCCCAGGGTGCTGCAGCCGCCATGCCCGACCCTTGTCCGACTCCACCCAGAGTATGTGGTCCAAGCCTTAGCTCCGCTTTCAGTGGAGTACACCCTAGCCTTAAGTAAGGTTCAGAGAAGGTTCACGGGAACTACATTGGGGCTACAAGGGTTATAGAACTAAAACAAACCGTCACATTTGGGGTCGTTCTTGCTGAAACAAAAGAGAGCTCGAAGGGTAATCGGTCGAACCAGCAATTGGGTTGACAGCCGTGGAAAAGCCATTGTTCACTTGCAAACGAGACCCTGCACTCCGAGAATGCAGGTTGGAACTAGTCAAAAAGGGGACCGAAAAGGCCATCGGATCCCCGTCGTTCCCATGCAGGGTAATTACCAAACGGAATAGAATTCCCCAGAGAGGTGGTGAGAGGATACGCTGTAGAAGTGATCAAGAGGATGCTGGATGGACCTTGGACACATGCCCTTCCAGAAAGCCCGTGAGTAGGCAACGTGAACCTGGTTGGGGTAGTTCAGTCTGCAATATTATTCTTCCCTTCCTCTCCGTTTTCTTTTATCTGCCAAAGCACCTCCTCTGGATAACTCCTGGCCTCCCAGCTATTAATATCTTTTCCATTACTTCCCGTAAGCTCATAACTGGAGGCGTTGACCTTCAGTTGAACTGTGAATCCGCTGGTTGACTAGGCCCACCTCATTGGAATCTATCATTTTTCTACTGTCGGATAGAGATGAAAATAATTGGTTTGCTCCCAGATGCTGGAACACAAAGGATCCCAGGAAGTCTCTGCAAGGTGCGGTTTGAGTGTCTCGCAGGTGCAAGAAACTGCATCATCGTTGACGTCGGCCGTCCGCCCCGTGCTCTGAAGTCCTTAGGCCCTGAATTATCACAAGGGTAAGAAGCTGAAGCCCAAATAATCCTGGATCTTTCAATCATCTTGTTGGATGAGGGACACCGGTAGGCTGGCATATAATTCCCTGGATACTGGGATAAAAACGAAAAGAGAGTGTTCAGAATACAAATCTTGTAAGCATCTTGCATTTGATATTTCAGGTGAGCTGGAAGACAGAATGCTGGACAGTTGCTGTGGACTTAGATTAGCGATGTTTCTTTTGGTTTGAGTAACTCAAAGTATTTCGTATTAGGAGACAAACTGGGCGCCAAAAGGCGAGATTTCTTCACGGTTTACAAAGCACGCCGCACTGATCTCAGAACTTCATCAACTGGCTGCTTGCAAGAACCTAATTTTGGAGCATTAGAGAAAGCTCCAGATAGGGCAGAGATAGCTAACCATCTTTTATAGATCTAGAGATCGCATAACATGACAGCGACATAGATGGGCTCAGCATTTGCACCTCTTTGGGTTAGAGTGGTCACGTGTTGAATAGGTTCACACTCCACCACAAGCATTTGAGTCTCACAGGGAAAATGCGTAGGAAGCTGAGTGCTGCCGAACTAGATAAGGAGGCAACTAAACTGGACCGGGGAGTTTGTGATGAAAAATCTGCTTTAGAAGAAAGGCGGCAGACAGTCGAGCAAAGCTGATCGGAGCTGCAGGACAGGTTTGCCTACTAAGAGAAAACGAGAATGAGGACTAGGCTGGGAGGTGGAAAGCAGCGGTTACAAAATCTACCTGGAGCCGAGACTGGATTTGGCAGACGTCTAAGCAGTCGGACTTGAGACAGCGTCGCTGCGAAACACCGAATGCATAAACACAGCTGGCAAGATGCAGCGAAGAGCGAAAAGAATTTATGAGCTACCATTGGCAAAAGCAGCCGGGATAAACCCAAAAATATGTTTTATGTAAGGTCAATCAAAAGATGCGTCTAGCAGGAGGGTCGGAAGACTAACATTAGGCGATGAGTGAAGTCTGCAACGATCGCAGCAGGGTGGAGGCGCCAAGCGTATACTTTAAAAGTGTGCGCCGAAGGGATTGGAGCATCGTAGGACTCTAGAAGACTCGTTGGAACCTGCAGACATGCTTTGCATGCCCACTCGCTGTTGCAGCATACCAAAATGCCTGTTGGCTATTTTTGTGACTGTTAGACGAGGGGCATTGCCAACAGATTGGAAGTCTGTCGCAGTAGTGTTCATCCGCAAGGACGGACCTCGCTCACAAGAGCGAACTCACAGGGCCTGTGAGCTTTACTTGTATCCTCTGCAAATGCCTAAAGAAACTTTTGTGAGACCATGTCTACAAGAGCTTGGCAGAACAAGAGCTGCTAGGCAAAGCACAGCACGGGTTTTAAGGGGGCAGATCATGTCTCACGAATCCTCTTGGATGCCCGGAAAGAGTCACTACACAAATGGATGACGGTGAGGAAATGAAAGTTTGCTATCTTTATTTTGGCAGGTTCTTCCACTCGGTGAGTCTACAACTACTGCTGAGTAAACTTAGGATCTATTGGACAGAGAGACCGTTAGATAGTTGGGCAGCTGTCCTCCTGGTTCAAAGGACGTTTGACTATAGGGTTGAAGATGCGAAATTTAAGCCTTTGTGTACGACAAGTGTTGTTCCTCGAGGATCATTTCTGAAACCACTTCTATTTCCCCTTCAAAATGTGACTTGACTTAAGCGCTAAAGATTCCGCCTCTCATATTTGCCGACGATGTGAACATTGTCGGATCAAGCCAGCGGGAGTTACTAGCTGGTAGTTCGGAGGAGGTGCTCAAGTGGGTAAACACAGTTGATTTGCCGGTAAATGAAGGCAAAATTCTTTCGCCAGCCTGGGCATCAGTAAGTTTAACTATAAAATTGAAAATGGACTTTTCACGACTGACGCGGTACAAAAGCCAAAAGGCGTAAATGTTTTGCGACAGCGGACTTCAGCTGGGCGGAGCAGAGCAAGCTGGCTGCCCATGGAGCTCGTAGGTAGATAATTAGGCTTAAGTCAAAAATTTCCCGCAAGCAATTAGATGTGGTTTTATCCCTGTGCCAAGCTATAGTAAGGCCTCGTTTCGAATACCGTGTACCGGATTGGGCTCTTCTCCCCCAAAAGGATACAGCCGGCCTCGAAAAATTCATCGGCTGGCCCTAGGAATGGTGGTCAGCTAGGAAAGACATAAACCCCCAAATTGGAGAGCCTGGGTTTTCATAGGGGGATTCTATGAGAGGATCTCATTTTGCCCTTTAAGTTCTCAAAGTTTTCACGAGATAAAGAGCAGGAGATATGTTGCTATGGTTACCGATGTACGGACAAATGGGAATGGCATATAACTATGGAAGGAGAGTCCAAGACTGAAGGTGAGAGCCAGGTTCTTATGCATTAGGACAATCGGATAGTGGAACCGGCCGGCTGAGGAGCTGTTAAGTTCAAAGGATATAGTTTTTCAAAATATGCTGGACAGTAAACTGGAGGAAGTATTCATGAGGGCGATTTTTAGAGCCGAGGGAAAACACCGGGATTGAAGTTGGGACTGGTGCCCTCCTGACCAAAGCAAGACTTGCTGTTTACGAGGAAATCCTCGCGTAGCCGTTGTCTCCCGCCTTAAAGGTGAGATGTTTCCCTTCATTCTTTTTAGTAAAACTGGATCAGTGGAAGATTCCACCGTGTTGAGCAGACAGGAAGAACCGATCAAATTCGCATTGGTGGGCGCAAACTTTAGTGCATACCACCAGAAGGCACCTAGAAGCTTGATTCCTCTCGGTCATCCTTGGGCCCTTGAAAACCCTGCGCTGTGCCAGAGGAGCGGTTGTTTTCCCATCGGTGAGTAGCAATGGAGGGGTTTCATACGCTCGTTCACCTATCGGCGGTTTCTACGTGGGCCTATGTGGACAATGTTGGCGGGGTTTTCTGAGTACTTAAAGGACGTTCGTTAGCCTCATGCGAGATTTCTGTAAGCCCCTTTTTGACGAATCAACCTCAGTGAGAATAGTTCCTTTATCGAGCTAAATGTAGCTAATTTATCCTGATTTTTCAACAGGTAGACATGTGAATTTGTATACATAGTAGACGTGCGCATATAATTATTATGTTATGTACTATTTTTATGACTGTATACCACTCTTCACCTCCTTGTATACAGGTATAGTATAATATACAAAGCTATATATACACATATATATAATGAAAAATTTTATGCATGTAAGCTTAAATATATACACACGTGCTTGGCCAAAAACGTTTTCACAATGGGAAGTAAGTACGAGCCCTGTGTCATGGGATATTTGTATATTTATATAGACCTTAGTGGTGAGGTTTGAATTTTTACCGTGAATGAACCACGGTTATTCCACCTACTGAACATGGCGAAACCTCATGCGATCTCCAATGATCCCTGAAGATTGTTATGCGTTTGTCCTAGAAACGGTTAACAATAAAACATTCAAGAGGAAACTCACGCGTATATGCGAATGCGTACTCAGAGTGCTCGGCTTGTTCTAACGCACACTGTGCGTATTAGCTTTGCTGATACTTGGTCATTTTTATGAACAAAGGCTTTATTTCTGCCGCGTGTAAAACAAAGTAACCTTTTTCACCACCGTTCGTTTATTGAATGAGCTAGTGAGATACTCAGTAAGCATTGCGTTTCTACGGAAGGCTTGGGTCTCATAACCATGATTGCTGGTTCCATGTCACATTATGAATCATGTAAACACAACCACACATGTCTTCACTCCCTTGCGGGTTCTGGTCATCCGGGAAACTTACATGAACTCCTCACCCTCACTATTATCCACGGAATGGACCGTAGTGTCGACTCTGTACCTTTCACCCAGCAGTAACTCATAATTACCCTCTGATTTATTATTCTTGACCTTGAGTACTCATTTGTTACGAACCCCAACTGCTATATCACCTCGGGAGTTCTCGATGTTCACGATCTCTTCTCTCGGGTTCATCAAAGTATCATCTATTGCTCCCACATCCACTCACTGATTCCACAGTGACTCGTGCTGGCAACAAGCTCCGATGTGGCAGCTGGTCGTTCGCCGTTGGCGGACATTTTGGAGATTTCCGTATAGCTTTCTGCTGCCGACTGAGATGCGGACTCCGGCAGATGGCTCATCATTTTGGCATCGGGGCATGTTCCTAACACTACAAACAGAAACTTGGTTGATTACATCAGTAATGGTAATCCGCCTCCACCAGCGTAGTCACAGCTACGAATAATTCTGTGGCCATATACTCATCTTTGGCTATGCGATGGCTCTTGGTAGTAGTTGGTGCTTCAGCTTTTTACGAATAGGCTGGAGGCGACGGAATCACCAAGGTTCCAACAACGTTCTCCAGGCTCCACCAATTTAGACACCTACCATCAAAAGATAAGTTAGTTTTATTTGCTACCGGTATTGTGAGCCTGCAAGGCAGATAGTAGTGCAGCAGAAAAGAACATACAAGTGCCGTGTCTTGAAACTTCTGGGTGTCCTGCTCTCCCATGCCTACTAATAACCTCTCTGTGCCCCTCAGACACCCTACAAGATACAAGAGACTCGAAGTGGATACTCTGGGCGAGGATCTCACGAGCGCATTACGGCAACTGCGATAACAGTGGTTCCAACCTCTGTGAACGATTGAAGCTTTTATAAAGTAATACACTCTCCTAACATTTTACACCACCACCAGTTTCGGACAAGGGTTTCACTCTTTTTATGACGTATAACCAATGTAGAGACCGAAGAACTGCGAGAGAAACCCTTTTGATATATTCGTTTTCTGTTTATACTCGACTGGTTTTGAAGTTTCCCAACAGTAAGCTTTTGGGCGAGCAATGTCCGGCCCAACATAGCTTATTAGTCAACCACCTTTTTCTCGGGCGAGACACAAGACTACGCTCCTATTCTGTACCGCTTTTAGGAATATCGGTATTCGTCAGTGTGTCTCGATGAGTACAAGTTCAAGCATCCCTTGAAAAACACGTGTTCTGTCCTGATGATGCAAGCAAAGCAACCCGTTAGATATACCTGTCATGGAGAAAATGAAAACAGAGAAACATCACAGGAGAGATAGGGTGCGTCTTCATGATTGTCTTCAAATGGACCAAGCTCCTGGCTAAAACCACCCTTTTCCGTCTGCTCAAGGTAAACATCATACGACAGAGCCCTAAGTGCCGAGAAGTAGCTTGAGGTACTCTCGCAAGGCAGAGTAGCTTAAAACACGATACAATCTAATCCACTGTTATCCACGGACATTACGTGCCACCGGAAATTCACTGATGCTTTGCGTCAGCCAGAAGAATATCTCTGAAACTTGCGCGAGGTTTTTCACCGACAAAAGGTACAAAGAATACACACTTAACCAGCGAACCATCACAAAACTATTTGCACCTACCGTACTTAATTAGCCGCCCCTTGACCAGATCCTCTTTATCTGCAAACGACAAGCTGTCGTGACTAATCCGAACGTGACTCAAGGAACGATGAGGAAAACTCCTACCTGCGTGATGCAGCGTAATGAAAGTACCGCCTTTCGAAATTAGGTACCTGAAATAGCGAGAGCTAGTCTGGGGCGTACTTGCTACCTGTCCGTGTGATCAGGTGCCCTTCCGGTTCAAACGAAGGCAGCAGAAGCTTACTTTTTGTACGGAAAATCATCAAATAACTGGGTGCCTCGTTCGCTGGCTCGAGCGCAACCAAACATTGTACATGTAAAACGAGGTACACTTTCCCCGGAACGTTCCTTCTATTGATAACCGAAATTATCTTTCGAAATTCACGGAAATTCCGTTTTAATGAAATCCAGTCAGGGCACTTTGATAGTACTAAGAGCTGGAAAACAGAGGTGTCCTCAGCATAACCGTGCTCCTTCACGCCGAACACGCACCATCTCGTACAACAGACAAATTACGGACTGAGCCTAAGCACCACCATTATATATGACCCGCCGGCCAACCAAATAAGGCAGCCATAAGTGGACAGGACTCTTCAAGGCTGCCCTTATTGTAAAACGGGTGAACGAGTGTTTTTCATCAATAAAGCCATGTGGGACGTTTAACACAAGTTGAAATTTTCGGCCGTAAAGAGGCCGACCGGGAGTACTAGCAGTTATGATCAATAGCTGCATAAAAACGAAGGTACAGCCTTAGGTTCACTGCAGTGGGCTTTCAAGACCGGTCCACCACAAGCCCCTCGGTAAGATTAGCTTTTCTGGAAACTATGAATTTTTGGAACACAAAGCCCCTTTTCCAATTTTATGTGAGTCTTTACCTTTAATGGTTTCCTCCAGATTAAAATCAACTTCCCCCCAGGTATGTAAACCATTCCTCTCCCATGAAGCAGGGTGATTCTCCCTCTGTGGCCAGTGTCCAACCCCCACATCCGGACTAGAAGGTTTTTCACAATGGGCTGTCAACGGATGCACTGAACTGTGAAGTGTAAAGACAGGCTGTAGAGACAGACGAACTAGATTTCATTGTTAATACTCTCAGGGGGAGATAAGAGACCTGAGGTGCGTGGTTTTCAAATCCCTCTCAGTATTCCAGGGACCGATCAGGCGTGTAGAATATCCGAGCAGCAAGCTTTTGATGTCGTCAAGATATTGCAAGACATTTAGAAATGCTGAAAGTAAGTCATCATTTGGGGTTACTTCTGTAATTCGGACCACCCTCATGACATTTTTGCTTAAGTGTTTAACCGCCTCAAGCTCATTCTCTCAAATTAAGACCGGTCCAGTAGGCTGGAAACCAAATTAACCAACCGGGTGCACGGCGTCCAGATTGAGGTGAGCTCCGCGGAGGAAATCGAAAGAATTGTTTCCGCGGCCAAAAAGCTCAAAAGGGCTCGAGGTGTATCCATCGACAGACCAACTTACCTAAGGCTCTGTAATATGAAGGCTGGGCCGGCAACCCCATAAAACCAGAATCCCAAGAGCAAATCGCAAACTTTCGTCCAAGTAGCTCGCCGTTAGGATAGAGCTTGGTGTCGGCCGTCTCACATTTGCCCATTCACTCCGCCTTCCATGGCGGAAGGTTCCTCGAGTCAGGTCAGCTTCTGTTCGGTCAGGCCGCGGGACTTGAGGATTGAGCCGGTGAAAGCTCAGTTTCTTGCCCCTGAAGCTGGAGGAGTTCCCGCCGTGCAGCGAATTTCGGATATTTAATTTAATTCGACGTTTTGAAACAGCCGATGGGAAGAGGAGGACCAGGCTCGCCCTCGGATGAGCAGACGAAAAATAATATAGGTTAAGCTCGAAGACCCCTACTCTGCCCCCATGCGATACATAAAAAGAGCCCTCGAATAACGTAAGGAAGTGAGCATGGAATGAATATAAGAGGGGCGATATGAGGCTGTGATAGAGTTGGGTACAGTAAAGAAACACTCGTGGGGAAATGCAGTATAACGAAGTACGTCGAGAGGGCAAAACAGAAGAAATTCTGCCCCCGCCCCGTCCCTCAGTCAAGCTTCTTCCACAATTTCATGCAGAATTCATTTTGTCTTTTCTACTGGTTAATTACTCGAGGTCAAATAATAAACACCTTATTGAATTTTACGGCTATTAGTTATCCAAAATTCACCGTTTCCTTTTTTTATTCTCATTTGCCATAGACCCAACTTTGCCTTAGTCAGCTTACTAGTCGACCGATATTGAGGTCTATCTACCCCGCCATTCCTGTATTACGCGTTTTTTTCATTCTAGTCTTTTTTACTAATCCTCATCCATTCACCAATCCGTGCATGTCCTTCTTCTTCTAAGTTTCACCTTCTTTTCTGCCTCCCACTCTATAACAACAGAATGGGCATCAGACCGACACTCCTTGACATCATTTTGCTTACGTTGCCTCCTTTTCACACCAAGTCCCACTATATATACTTCCATCACTACCTCTGCGATTCTGAACTGGCAAATTCGGCCCCATTTCTCCCACGTAGCGTGGCTCACTAGCTGAACTCAAAATCCATTTATGATGTCAACAATCTTGTCCCCCCTATCACCCAGCTAGGTTTCTTCTAAAACTTCGTGTAGAAATTGGTCTTTTCTACTGAATGACTACTCTAACTGAACTATTAACGTCCTTATTTCTTAGCTCCTACTTGTGCATCCCATTTTTAGTCTCACATTCCCTAGCTTCAATTCATCTTATGGATCCACTGCATCGATGATCCCATGCTTCACTTTTGTTCTTCTTCCCGTTAACCGTTGATCCTAAGCTGGGCCATACCCAGATTGCGTTGCTCTATCTCATTTCCCTTTACAGTGATCCTTATTGCCGGTCAACCACCTCGGGCACTATACCGATCATCTCCCTGGCTGATCCACCTGGATAAGATTGCTGTATGGCCGTCTACCGCTAGCTGCCCCCGTTGGCACTTGTCCAAACTCTCACGACCTAAGTGATTGATCCTGGACGGTATATCCTTATCGTGGTGTCTCAGCCCTCTGTACGACCATCAGTGAACACTTGCACCAATCCAACCGGTGCGAAGCGCTGCCAGATCTCCCAATTGGCCGGCGAACATTTGGCGTGCAGTCCATCTGCAACGATGTGCGAGCACAATTAGGCTGGTGGATCACATCTCCTGTGTTTACTTCACGAAGCGTATTTTAATTTGGGTATCTAGCTCACGGTCAGCCCCACCCACTAGTACGGGTTGCGGATAGCAAGCTCTAACTTTCCTCACCCCACCGCTCTCACCACTGTCGGCTGCATATCGTATGCTCCTTCCATTCTTCTTCCGCCAGGATTCGTCCATCTATCGTTCTTGCCAGCACTCTTATCACTTCTTTTTTGTGTCGTTCTACCTCTGTGTGCACACCTACCCATTCTGTTTTTGTTCCTATGGTTTTTCACCGTAACAGTCCTCACTGCATGATGTCACTCACGCTCTATCAATTTCACTGTTCCGACGCCCGAAATATTCCCTTTCCCACCCACGTCGCCCTCGTTGGCTCCCAATCTCTATTCAATTAGTACCCCCATATACTTATAAAGCTCGTTCATAGCATACCTCACTAGCTACCGTTTTACGACATCCTCCTTTGTCCATCATATATCTCCGACCATTACGCACCGGACATATCCGTAACCAAGGGCAATCACCATAAGAGAACTCGCCTTTCCTACCTTTGCAGTATTTATGACCAACCTTATTCTGTTCTCAACACTATCACATTTTCCATGCTTAAATCCGCAATTCTTTCGTGGATATTCCTCTCAGGCAGTGTCCCGATTAGCAACTTCTGGCTCAATCCATTTGTGTAGTCGCCTGCAACTACGCATTTCTACGCTTTTGTTTTCCCAACTCTGAAGGACAACTATTTCTCGTGCCTTTTGTTCCATCACAGGATTTCCCGCCAGGATGCTTTCCTTTTTTCGGTCTTCACCCTGTTTCACCCGCAGTAAACGATCTGATTGGTCTTCTCTTACCTGGTCTGCTTCGGTCAATACTCCAATCTGCTTTGTATATTGCTAGACACAGAAATCTTCAGTGTGCCTTCCAGGCCGCTCTGCTTTTACGCTTTCCACCTGGTTTAAAGTAGTCGGTATGTCACTGTTTTCATGCTCAGTTTCGAACCATGTGACTAGATGTATTTGCACCGGTACCCGTAACGAATTCGGAAATGAACAGGGTAGCTTTATCGGCAAAATCAGTCATCTCAACTCGGGGAGCCGGACCTCACTCTCCGAACCCAATCAGTCTTTTGCCTCCAGGTAGAGTGAACCATAAAGCACCTCCCGCCACGAAAAAGGAAGACTCGGCAAGACTGCCCTGATCGTTATGCCAGTACCCTATCTAAATGCAGTTCCGGTTGACTAATTACGGCCCACCCAACCTGGTTACTGATAAAAATCCTCTCCGACACATCTCCATACCGGGTTGTAATATATCTGCTACTAACAGATCTGAGAGGTGTGGTGATGGATGTCTTGCTTTTGGTAAGAGCAGTTTTGGAACACACTCACTCCAACTTCCTGTCCTTGATAAGGTCCAAGACTCTTTTTGGATATCTATACCACTGCTTCAGGGGCAGCTTGTCATTGGTTGTGTTTACTGTCCGCTGGGCCACAAAGTGGGCCATTTAAATGCAATTACCCATGCGTTCTCTCACGTAGCTGAAGTCCTGCACGCCGCTAAACTCATAGCGGGGGACTTCAACCTTCCTGGCATTTGTTGTACAACCCTAAATTCCCCTCCGAAATTATACAACTTTATCTCATATAAACATGCAGCCGGATGAACCCAACAAATAAAATCACCAACCAGAGGGAACAATATTCTGACCTTATCTTTACTTTAGGCTTCCAAAACATAGAGGCAAATGTTCTCAGCCACTTTCCTGGTTGTGATCATAAGGTAATAACATGTGAACTCTCCGCTCAACAGCCTCACCAGGAAAGTCCTCAAAATCGAAAATCTTTCCGAAGTCCAAATTGGGGTCTTCTACCCACCACCCTGCGTAATCAGACCTGGGATTAATTCTTCCCAATACCTGATCCTCGGTTGGCGTCGGATGTGATGTACTCTAAATTATTCTGCTCTCTAAACATCACCTCTTTCGAGATAATCGAATTCAGTGTGAGAAAGACCTATCGGCAAAAAAAGATGCAACGTAAGTTCGAGAAGTTGCAGCTTGCCTATGAAAGGACCAACGACCTCTCTATCTTCCCCTGCCTCGGCCACCTCTCACGCCAGCTACTAAGCGAAGAGGAGAAAAAGCTGCAGAAGCAAGAACTGTACGCTCTCAGCCAGCCGAATAAAATAGCCCACCCCCGCTGTACAGCCAAATCACCATATTTGCCCCTATCAGAGTACATTTATGTTAGCTCGCCTCAGTTAATCGCTGATGCACTCAATACTTTCTTCGCTTCCACCTTCACAACAGACCACAATAGTCCAAACTAGGATCTCGTCCTCCTGACTGCCGACACCTGCTCAACAGTAGTATTCTCAGCCAACGAAGTCAGAAAGCTGTTAAGTAACACCCGGCCTCTGGCCCGCCCTGGACCTGAAGGTATCCCTCCAGCTCTGTTTTGTCTTAGCTGTCCGGACATTGTGACGCTTTTGCCGAACTTATTTGACCTCTCCATGTCACAAAGCATTTTCCCGTCCCTGTGCATAACTTCCGTTATTGTTCCCTTCCATAAGAAGGGTGCCTTACATGACCCTGCTAATTACCGCCCGATAAACCACACTCCCATTATATCTTGGATAACAGAACAAGTAGTTAAAGATGAGATTGCCAATTTTATCCCCACCCGTGGGTTAATAAATAAAAACCAACACGGCTTCCTGAAGTCTAGATCGTGTCTGACCTGCCAACTTGATTTCTTTAATCCAACCACAATGTCAGCTGACTCTGGGATAGCGCTTCTCGTTATCTTCCTTGATACGACGAAAGCATTCGATCGCGTGCCTCACACTCAGCTGCTAACCAAGGTTAAATCCTACAGCATAACGGACACTCTTTTCTTGGTTGTCATCCTATCTAAGCATGAGATCGCAGGCAGTAAACATTGAGGGTTACCTCACATCACCCTAGCCAGTTATAAGTGGTGTAATACGGGGCAGTGCCTCAGGCCCACTTTTATTTCTTCTCTACATTACCGAAGTATTCGAAGCAATACGCCATGGCACTGCCTTTCTATTCGCCGATGATATGATAATGATAATGGCATATTTCTCGACCATGGCCGAGACGCAAGAGCAAGCGCATGATGAAGGTGTACAACTTTACTCAAAACAATGAACTATATACGAATTTCGAGAAAGCTAGTCAAAAACGTCAGAGGCAAAACAATATAGCTGGAGATAGTTTGAATCGACCGAAATGATAATGGTTTGCGCGGCAAATACGGTTTGGTTTCGAGTCCTAGTTGGTTGGTGGCGGCCCGTGGAAGTACAAAATATGTCGTGGAAATGTAGAGCTAAGGATGCGTATATTCCTTTGAACCCCATACTTTGACCTGTACCCACACCGAAATGGCTGACGAGCTGAACGCCCTTGACATACGGTGCAACACTCGGAAAATGAGTTCCTCCGCTGCTAAGAGTGCCATTCTCACCTATAAAAGTCAAATTCCTCCTGAATCCCTTGCCTTGAACGGCTCGTTCTTTCCTAATACTCCGCTAGTACGAGATCTCGGTCTACAGCATTCTTGCACTTTCAGCTTTCAAGAACAAGCCACCAACCAGGTTGCTAAGACAGAGAGAACGATAGCCCTCATCTTCAGGACTTTTAGAATGCGCGGCAGCCAGCTTCTGATCTTTAAATCCTACGCCAGACCGCAGCTCGAGTACTGCCCTCTGGTATACACTCACAAACGCAAACCTGACAAACTTGCTATCGAAAGAACTCAGCCATCCTTTACCATGCAATCACTCGGCCCATCATCCCCCTTGAATTACAAAGAGAGATTTGAGCTACTAGGTTTTCGACGTATGAAACCCGATCTTTATCTTCTGTTCAACCTCCTACATTCTAGAGCGGGCAAGTCCATCACTGATCTACGTTTCGCTTAAGAAGCACCCTACCCTCTTCGTAACCGAAATCATACTACTAAAGCCCCATATTCCAGGACAAAACTAGGAGAAAGGTTCTTCGTCGCCGTCTATTCCCGCTTTTGGAACAGACTGCCCGAAGACATTCGTGCCTGCCAGACACTGGGCCGTTTCAAAAATTGTCCTTAAAAAAATATGTAGGTGTTGCCAAAATGCTACAATTAACCCATAAGTGCGCCAAGTTGGAACAAGCTTATGATTGTAACCTAGATTTTGAATTGAGAGAGAAAGCATGACCCGGGTCACTTCCTTTGCTAGGTCGACATCACCTACCCCGTATGCCTTCTCCTTCGCCAGCATATCAGTATCACAGAATGATTTACACCACTGACACTGCTCTTGTTAGATTCTCCCTAATTCACGCGCTGTAATGTCTCTTATCTATCTCCATCGTACTTTATTCGCCTTACACGGTCCGAACTGACCCCATTCCCCTTATTCATTTTACCCTAGCGTCCCAACACTTAATCCAATTCCGGCTACCACCACTTACCTCTAAATCATCATTGTTACTTCTGGTTTTTGTCATTATCTTTGTATTCTCATTCACTGTCAATGGCTTATAGTCCTCATTACTCCCAAAGTAGTCTGTGTCCACATTACAAGGTGTCTCTTTTCACAAGTGACCTTGGATCCTCCGCTGGAAGCATCCCAGACTGCCTCTCCCCACCCTCATGTTTTCAGGCACCAGCCGCCGCGCATTTCCCTTCTGATGTCTTGGAATGATCCGGAGATAACGCCGGCGAAATATCTGGCCCACGCTTCCGGCTAAAAATCTGATACTCGCCCATCATTCCGTCGCTAACTCATTGACCCTGTTCTCCAGGGTCCCCACAATCTCCTAGACTACTCCATCTTTACGTATGCATGATCTCGACCAACATCACCCGTGTAAATCCTACCGGTGCGAGGCGCGGACAGATCCCCCGCTTTGGCCGGTGCACATGGGGCGTGCAGGGTGTCTGCAAAGGTGTGCGGGCGCTACCAGGTTGGTGGATCGCACCTTCTGCCTCCAGAAGTAGTTTTCAGGTTGGGTGTCCAGTGCACGGTCAGCCCCACCCACCAGCACCAGTTGCGGATTAAAAACCGGAAAAAAGAACGCCATTCATATACTTAAAATGCTGCAAAAATGCTGCTGTCATCTCCAGCTAACAAGGAATCTCTATCGTGCTCGCTTTCACATTCTCCCTCATAACCTACCGTCTTCTTCGTTCGGCAAAATTTGCTTCCTTTGGTGCATAATTATCACGTACTTAAAAACCCATCAGCATTCTTGGCTCGTTATTCCCGGTCCGCTTCCCGCGGTTTCATGCTAAGCTATTCACCAGTCTTATTTGTAAACTTAACCACTCTCTAAGATAAAGCTCACTCCTTTTTGCTACTATTACCGATATACCGGAAAACTAACGCATTCACTGTTATCATTCACTTCCGTACCACGATCTTCAGACAGTATATGACACTGCGAATTACATCTCTAGATTTCCAGTAATTGAGGACTCTGTGTTTGTTTGCTTTCTCTGTCAGTTCCGCTGTTTGCCCACTTAGGGCTCTTGCATTGTAAGGTATCATGTCCCACGTATGCCCATCTGATAAGCTCTTGTGCCGCACAGTTCTGTTCTGTCGCCGTAAAGAGGTCCACCTTTTGTATCGAACATAAACTGATAGTCTTCTACCCGTCACTTCCTCAGTTTTGACAGCTGTGTCCACCTTTTTTTGTAGTGGAGCGCCACAAATCGATTTTTCGCTAATTCCTAGTTTCATGCTGATGCTTTACATTCCTTTATTCTGAAAGTAAAACAATCCACTCAAGTCTATGCGTTTTATCCGGTCACTTCTTTCACCATCACTTTGGCAACCACGGTCCGAATGTGTTGTCCGTCTGTTTTACAGCTGGCTCAACCGATATACGGTGGCTGACCTTCACAGTTTTAATCCTTGACCGGTTTTCCTGTTCTTTATGTGTTATACCACCATTTTCATTGTCTACTTTTACATCTTAGCCCCTCTCATACATTGCAAAGCACTATCGCTTGAACACGTGTCCTTCAGGAATGTTTCTTTTTCACGATATCTATGTATCCTTCAATCTAATTTGGTTCTCCGACAGGACAATCTTCCTTCGGTGGGATTTGTGTGATTCTTTACAATTCCCCACCCACTCCACGCTTTGGCAGAATTACTACACCTACCATCAGCTGGATCGATCACCTGACCTTGAGTTTAATTTCACCGAGCGGTACCGCAACAATAGACTTGAATGGTTTCTCTTACTTTCAATCGCTTCCACATGATTGTACAATCATTCCGTAGATTTCATTCAGCTTTCAACCGTACTGTTTGATCTTGCATTGCAGCTTGCCTCGGGGTTATCCGGAATAAACTGTTACTGTTATTGTTATCTGCCATCACCTGGTCTTCTTGATCCTCCACCTTCTTATTCCTGTCCTATGCTATTCGCTGACACAACTGCTGCATCTTAGCCCCACGGTTCTCCTAACCTCCAAGTTACCCCTCTCCACTGACCTTTTACACTTCTCCAACCACCCCGTGCTTCCATTAAACCTGCGTTCTCCAGCCTTTTTCACGGCCATCTTCTTGCTGCATATGAACATCCATTTATTATCGCCCTACCCATTTTCGACCGCCATTACATGCTACGGCAGCAGTAAACATATTGTTAGATTCATTCTTATCTGTTTCCGTCTATCCTTTACTTCATATTCCATCGTTCACTTCTGCTCACAGCCATCACTTCTCTGCTTCCAAAGTTGTATCTCTCTTTGTTGGCTTCCTATGTTCACCCGACATAAACAAACTGATCGGGTTTCATCCAAGTTAGTTCCGTACCATTCAAACCGACCCTACCTGTCTCCTCCAAGCACCGCTACTTCCGTGTTCCGTCCTTTCACAGCTAAGTAAGTGTATATATATATATATTTCTACGTATTTTCTCTGTCTCCCTCAGTGCTTCGCCGGCCAGTTCTCCTGACTCCATGCTGCGGCCCTCCTTTTACGGGTCCATTTTTTCTATATCTGTGCCCCATATTTACCGTATCTCGATCCTTCCGCGCCATCGCCTCCATCCGAGCCACTCTTTAGGTCTTGCATTGGTCGCTCTTTCTTCTCAAATAGACACCGTTCATTTATTGAAATGAGGCATAGCTCATGGCCAAGTAGTTCCTAGCCATATAACTCAATCTTTGTTCTTCTTTTCCTCTCTTCGTTCTTTTGCTTCTTCATCCTTTCTTGTAACGATAGTTTCCCACTCCGATCTCCAGCCCTCCCCATGTAAAGCTCCCACGTTCCGATCTCCTCCACTTGACTTATCCAGCTGCTCCATCTGACAGTGACTCTCAAATTTGCCGGGCACATGTATGAATCCATCCCTGGGTTCACTTGATCTCTCTCTATTACTCCTTGGAGTGCATGCATTTGTCTTTTTCTCACCTCCTCTCTGGTTTCTACCCCTCCTTTGTCTTTTATATTTCCAGATTTTCATGAATTTTGTCGGTCAGTTTTATCGTTCGTACGAATTCTGATCCCACGTGAGGCATGGTTCGGGCGTCTCCGGAATAAAGTATTATTATTATTATTTTAAAATATTACTTATGGTTGAGCCGTTGTTTGGGAATACCTCTGCCCAGGACACGCATGCAGATTGTGCTTGAAGGCAACAAACGAGGCTGCTGTCACTGTATGTAGAGGTAACTTTCCCCACTTGTTCATGAAACGGCGGGAAAAGAAACGTGGCCTGATGCTCTTGTTTGCTTTTTATTTTTCCGGATTATACCCTTGTCCCCTGAGTGCAAGATTGTGACGACTAGTAGTAGACCTAATGCTTTAAAACCTCTGCCGCCAGCCAGAAGCATCCCGGACCTCACAAATGGTAATCAGCCGGACTAGCGGATGTGATTCCCCCATCCCCGAGTCTAAACAACAACCCTCAACCTCTTTCCGCCAAAGGCCAGGGGTAAATGATCCGGTCGGGCAAAGCTAGGCCACCAGTAAAAAGACTTGCAGCTGTGAATCTCACAGCTCCCACAAAGGTAAATCATAGAAAGCGGCCCAGTCTTTTCGGAAATTGAGTGGTATACACCGTCCCTCTTGTGCATTTCATTTAAGGCTACTAGACATCACAACCTGCCAGCCCTCTTGACAGTTTGCCTTCCACTCAACCCACGATATCTTCAGCTCCCGACTCTCCCAGCCCCCTACTCCCAACACCCCCCCTTCCCAGGATTCAAAAGGAAAATCAGTTGTCCCCAGCAATCTTGTAACGACTCCTGAGAGTTTGTCCGAGTGTTTTCAAAGAAGTTGCCTGATTCTGCTAAATAAGATCTCGGAGCTTCGGCAGTTTTCATTGCATAAGGCCGTGGCGCTCATAGAAACCTGGCTCGCCCTAACATGCTCCCTGCTGAAATATCCACTCTAGAATGCTTACTGATTAGGCAAGATTCCAGCAGAGTCTCTGCTGGTGGGGTTATAATATACTACCACGATTCTATGTCCCTCCGTATCATATTAACAGTTCCCACTTTGCCGTGTGTTGGTTGTCTTTGAGTTGTCTCTGCACTCTCCAAGACAGACACCCTGCTCCTTGGTGTGGTCTACCCTGTCCCGCGTGCAGCCCTACCGATAGCCAAGGTCTCACAGACTTAGCCGTTGGTAACCTTAATCTACTCTGTATGACTGGCTAACCCCTTCTAGATGTCGTTCTCAAGAACCTATGGGAGCGGAGCGTAAAAGATCTGATCAGATATAGCACGGAACATAATCCCTCCCTGCCAGGTTTGGTAATCACCAGTGGGTGGTTCTAAGTTATTGTGGTGCACTACTGACCATCTACCGGTAAAAGTGATGGCTTTTTCATAAGGTTTGCTTATATTTCGAAGTGACCTCCTGTCCCCTCATAAATCAGAGTTTGGCGATCCCTCAAAAAGGCAGATTTTGACCAAGTCAGTGCATCCCTCAGCTCCCAGTTGAACTCAGCTAACCTTAGCAACTCGCCTGATGAGGTGACAGAGAATGTGGGGGAGTTCATCTTCCTGGCTGGTAGGCCACTCGTCCCTAGAATTCGTCTTCCACAGACTAGTAAACCGCTCCTCTGCAGTCCCATCAGGAGCGTCCTAGACAAAAGAGCCCAGCCCTTTGGCAGGCAAAAGGCCACAGGTCTTGCTCGCTATGCAGAAAACCTTGGAGTGATCCGCAACAAATCCGATGACAAGGTGAGACCCTATAAGGGCGTTGTCCAGCTTCCTGTACTTGCTCGGGCACCGGCCAGTAAGGCCTTTTTTCTCAGTTCACTCGCCCCCCGAGGGGCACATTTCCAATGCCATTTGCTGTCAAAGGTCAAGCCAGCTCGCCAATTACTTGTCCCGACCAGTGGCCTAGGCCTTCAGCTTCCACTTTCGTACAATTTTATCTCTATACCAGGATCAGCCCTACGCGCCGTGCTTCAGATATTAATGGTCAGAACCCTTGGCCATATAGCTAGCCTTATTTGCGCAGTTACACAAGGTTTCCGTTGACTAAACCAATGTTTTTAATGGGCCCCGCATTCTCATCAATAGCTTTTTGTGTATCTTTTTTCAGCGGTGTGATGACGATGAAGTTTTTCCCAACAGCTGGAGAAAAACAACTATTTCACCCATCTATGAAAAGAGCAATAGACGTGTTGCTTCTATTTACAGACCCGTATTCTTGACCGGAATCACTAGCAACCTTTTCGAGCGCATCCGCATCCGCTCGGTTTTTTCCATCTGCTTACAGCCGAAGTCCTCCTCCTGCCCCTGAATAGGTTTCTTTCTGCCAGATTATGCATCACCAGTATGTTAGCCTCCACGAACTGTCGGCAAAGGCTTACGGTGACTGCCAGCTCCCACGCTGCCTGTTCAGCCATTTTGCTGACGCCTCAGACAGAGTCCCGCATGACTTTATTCTTTATAAGCAAAAAACGTATGGGGTTACAGGGGCGGTTTTAGACTTCTTACGCGTCTTTACTGCCGACCGCCTCTTTAAACTTAAGGTGACCAGTGCCTTACTTAAACATCCTCAGTAACCACTGCCGTCCCACAAGGATCGTCCTTAGGTCCTGTTCTTCTCTTTATCTACATAAATGATCTTCCGACAGCCCTTCCAGCGAAGGTTGCCGTATGAACGGACGATGCGACGCTCTGGGATTCAAGCACTGAAAGCCTGCAGATGGAGGCCGATGAAAAGGGAAGCCGAGTGTTGGAGCCCCCCAAGTTAATGATGACAAATGCTTGAGGATGTCTTCCGACAGAGAGGCTGGTCATGTTCTCCATTAACGAAGCAACCACACTGCTTAAGGTCGACCGACACAACTGCCCGGCTGCTGGTTATACTGCGATATGTCCTTCTTCCATCATCACCGACTCGCGAGCAAGTCCGCAGTTCTAGTCGCAAATGTGATTCAAAGCTGCTCCAAGCGCATCTTCAGGGATAGCTTCCCCATAATTTTCTGTACGTATATCAGTCCTCTGCTGGAGTGAAGTGGTCATATGGTGCTCTCTGGTTGCCTCCTTGACAATGAGATCGTAGAAAGAGTCCAGAGGGCTTCCACCAAGGCAGCATGGGGTCTGTCCCGCCTACCTTATCCCGCCAGCCTCTCACTTCCCAGCCTCTATCCCCCTGACTTGAGAGGCATAAGAGGTTATCTGTTTTAGATGTTCCAACTTTTTGACTCGGTTCAAAGCAATCGCCTCTTCTCCATCTGTTCAGCCCCTTCTCTGAGTGGTCAGAGAGATTTTTGAACTGGGACCACGTGCCTGTCTTCGGCTTAGCTTTTTTAGCCACGGGGTTATTATTCTGTGAAACTCCCCTTAAGAAGCTATTGTCCTCAGAATAGCAAAACTGTCTTCAAGGTGGATCTCTACCCTGGTCTTCCTCGGCATTTCCCTGTCCGAAAGCAAACATAAGTAAAAAGGATGTGCTTTATCACTTTTTCGTTCTACCCCATGTCAAAGATGTTGCGTACTCATTCCCCCTAGAGCGCTATCTGCGGTGAGAAACTGTTTGACGTCAAAAGTATCTTGCTTTGGTTGCCGCCGCGGCCCCGGCCCACCTTTACTATCGATTCAGCTCGGTGAGCCCGACAGACGATCAACGATTTCACCAAGAACCGGATCAACTGGGCTCAAAGCCTATCCAAGTAACATACAGCCAGTTCGCTTTTCAGGGCTCGGAACTGTTTTGGAACTGGTTCGGTTATCGGCAATTTTATTGGTAGAGAATTACGTAGATCTTCACGATTTCTTCTAAAGAACATAAACATATTTTTTTCTAGTTTGGCCATCATAGGCTGCTTCTCAGCTTCGAAAAGGTTTGTTTAAGTCAGTGATCGGCTTCCATGGGTAGCTATGCTCCTAAGTCGTGTACACAGTAACAGTCTGTATGCGGCTGACAATATCCAAATGCTTTTTTACAGTGAATCGAAGTTTTAGGAGGTAAACCAGTTGTGTCATATAATGGCTTTTGGATGAATCGTGAACGTTCATTGTAGGTTTATGCGGTATTAGTTGACCAGCTGGTTTCAGAGGGGGCTTGGGCTGATTTCGGAGTGGGTTCGAGCTGGGCTAGGACCTTGCCTCGTCCGAGAGGATCCGGCAGCAATGAGGCCAGTGTTCTTAATGTGTTCAGCATGCATATCTTTTGTAAGTCATAATAATCGTAAACCGAGCAACGCGCGGCCAATCCAAACAAGTTCTAAATATGAGGACCAGGTTAATTCGTGCTTTCTACAGCACCATCTTGGAAATCGCAGGAAGAAAAAATACAAACAAACCTCAAGCAAGTGGCCAAACAGACTGAATAGTGAAACCCAGTGATTCAAAGCCCCGTGATCGAAACAAAGCAGTCAGAAAAGTTTCAGGGTAGAATTCAAATGTCTCACACAAACAACCAAACCTTTCAGGTGACGAGCTTAGCAAAGTAACATCAAATATAGTCGTATTCACAAAGCATGTATAACATTTGGAAGGATTTCCAATATATGTGCTTTGCACGGCCGGCCAAAATGCTCCCGCGAAAGTTGCCGTCTAAGTTCAGGATGGGGCCACGGTTCTCATCCTACCTACCTATAGCCTACTCTCAAATCCATCGGTTGTTAGCCTTCTGCCTTAGCTGCGTTTTAATCGGGTTTCTATCGTAGTCGTAACTTGTACAATCCATGGGGAATAAATTCCAAATTCGGCTGCACAACTTGAGTTTGGCATGTCCGCCAAAAGACCGAAGCACAAATTCAGAATCCCTATCCAAATGTAGGCTTTGTGGAAAAGAACATTCAACCACGCAATCCTAAGCTATATGTCTCAAGCACGAAACCATCGCAGCAATCGGTTGAACCAATCACGTTAGCAAGAGCGCGGGAGCTGAAAGTCGAAGCAACATTCAAGTGACAACGACTTTAGCGTAAAATTATTCTGTGAGGGCGGTTTGAAGTGCCGCCGCTTCTAAGGTGGTTGCTGGGGCTTGACTACCGCCTTCTTTCCAGCCGGTTGAAATAGTATTCCTACCTTTGGTCAATCAGCTGCAGCAGTTGTCGGCCGCCATGAACTATTGAAGGATGATTTTGCTGGTCATATAATCATAAGTAAGAAATATTTTCGATTCAATCAGTACTTCCGAAGTGTGAAATGTGTATCTGAAGAGGCTCACGCTGGTATTTCATCACGTATGAAAAAAGTATCTGCATATATTCAAAATGTACTAGTGCTGTGGTGTTCTCTGCGATTAAATATCGACTAAAGAGTGGATGGTTATTGCGTTATCACAGAATGACATTTATATTTTTGTACCGTGGGGCATGTTTTGTCCGGTGTAGTGCCTCAGCTGCGCGTAGTTCTACACAACTTCTGTTACCTTCCAATGCCTGATAATAGATTCTATGAATCCGTTTAGTGTGACGCTGTAAATGCGTGCTTATGCAAAGAATATCAAGTGGAAAAGCTGGATAAATTGGTACAATTTCCTCAAGGTCGGTTGCATATGCTGTCAGTTGAAACTTGACTCACAGCGGCTCATTGATGGAATCGTTTCTACGTATTCCTTCCCGCCTTGTGAAGCTACGATTACGGGCGCACAGAACATCCTCCTCTACTTGGAAGCTGTGAGAATTCCCTATGGACCAGCTAACAAAGCAGAAGCACGACCCAACGAGACGAATCGTTACGGAAGCGGCACAGCCCAGTTCCGGATACTCAAAACTATGAACTAAATACAACAATCATAACTTACGTCGACGACCTCTCAATTTTCCCTCTTCTGTACGTGCAGCAGTATTTTCCGTACCGATAAGATACACCCTCGGGCAAAACCTAACCTGGCTTGGTTGCCGTTCGCAAGCCCAGAGAGTGGTAGATGAGGAAAAAAGAACAACTTCCACATTGAAATTGTCGAAAATCATCTTGAAACCTCTTCAGATTTGGATGGACCTTTGGCACCAAATGCCGGGACGAGGCTGAATCGTCGAAACGCAAGTGTTCCATTCGGTCTACCGAGCAGCCCTTGAAACAAAAACGGAATGAAGTGATAGCTGTGTGCTTAGGCCTGGTCCACCCACGAAAAACGTAAGTTCTTTCAGCCCATCACAGCCAACTAAATAATAAACTACAAAGGTTAGACAAACTATCTTAGAATCACACATCAAATACACAGACCTGACCGTGCAATCACCAAGCTAAACTTTACAGGAGACAGTAGGATTCAGCCACATTTGTGGCGACACTATTCGGGTCCAGTCAGTAGCAACCTGCAGTTCACCAGTCACAGCGGATTACCCAAATTGTTCCGGACATGGAGGTAAGGAGTAAGATTTAAAGGTCAAAAACAGTGGAAATACATAAAACTGCGCACCAAGTTTTCCAAAGGAACGGAAAATCGGTTTCCAATTATGAATCAGTCTCGAAAACGAGTGTACTACGCAGAGTATTAGGACACACGTGAACAAGGCAATTGATCTAGTGCTGACACCTATCAGAGAGTTTCAGATTCATTTGTGCACAAAATGTGGGAGAGGAAGTTCTCCAAAGGCCTGAATATTTTCACTATGCGACTTCAGCTAATTAGCCTTGCTTGGCCAGTCCAAGTGAATTCTTGGCGAATTTTTCCTCTCACCTTCGTGCACATTGCATAGAAAACCGGAATTCAATACATTTTAGCGATTGTTCAAGAAAAGTTGTTCAAGATCATTATTGGTGGGGCATTAGGCGGAATAAAACTCGGAATAACTCAGGGCTAGACGGTCTGCAAGTTACTTTGTCCTTCGAGTATAGCTTTGCGCCAGAATCATCAATTTTTTTCACTGCTGCTCCCCACTACCGGTAAACAAAACCCTTAGACCTTAGGAACACTTCCTCTGTTTCTTCTATTTTCTGTTATGCAACCGATTTTAATGCCTATCCAATATGCGAATTTCAGTCCAATGGCTGTAAAGTTCCCTTATAGCATTGTTGCGGCCCTTAAATCCAAAAACCACGCTGTCATTTCGAGTCCACATATGGATATTCACTTCGGCCCGGTAACTGTTGCTTCGGCAAGGGCACTTTGCTTTGATGACGGTCGTGTGGTTCCGACCAGGTGTAGTGCTTTGACGCTTAGTCGACCAATCCCAAATTACGTGGCCCTACCTTAAGATAATAATCTTTAAACCGGGCCTCTCAAAAAGGTCTTTTTTGAGATATGCCGAATGCTTTTGTGTCATCTATCGATCTCTTAACAGGTGGTTTGACGGTGGTCTCTTGGAACCAGCAGCGCCGTGTTGTCCGCCGTGATGTTTTGTCTTTGAATTTACCATTGAGGGCAAAAACTACTTTTCCTTTGAGTGACCTTCACTTTCCTGAGAAGGACCATTGAATTTTACCTCAGAATGCTGGTTGTGTTTTACGTAGGCACTTTTGTCAGCAACCGATTGTTAAACTTCAACTGTTAGGGGTCCGAGAAATGTCCAGCCAAGGATCTTCCGCTCGGCGGATGGTTCCTTTTGATTGTCTATGTTTTGTTCAAGCACCCAATGAGCTTCTTGTGCATTGCAACCAGTTATTTTATCAGCTTGGAGCAAAAACACTTCCTCGAGCAAAGTATCTCCGAGGTGAGACCACCACTTGAAGATTGATCTGATAGAGTCGACTGGTCTCATTGGTGACATATCTACTGCAAAAGCTTCCGGTATGTCCACGGTCCCCCAATCAGCTAAAGATGTTAACTGAAAGACCGGCATCATCGAAGCATTAACATGGTTTCTCGCAACCGTGCTGATTGTGTGATAGGCAGGCAAGCCGACTGGTTCACAGAGTTCTACAAGTTCCAGTGTAATTAGCAAAGTATCCTACTCCGTGTTCAAAAATGCATTCACCTCCTCAATTATTTAGGTGGCACGATGTCGACAGGTACGATGTCCAACCTAGCTGGTTTGAAATCATCATATCCCGTTGAACGGACAATCCTAGGTTCGTCCGGCTGTGTAGGTCTGTTGTTTGGAGGGCCATGTAGTAACGGGTGGTGATTACCCAAGCATAAGTTCTGGTCACTTTTAGCTCTAAAGCGGCCTCCAGAGCCTCGATGGGAAGAGTTTAGGCCCACGAACCATGAGCCGACTCCTTTTAACCGCGTACCATTGATCGGGTACACTCATCTCATGAAAGGTCGAACATTCAGGGAACCGATGCTGCGAGTTACATAGCTTGCATTAATTTGGCCTCTCGGGCTGCCGACTTATCGTGTGCATGTCGGCCAAAAATAAACCTGGTTACATTATTTGCCTGCAACGCGAGCCGATGTTGATGCAGTTGGCGCCAGCCTGCTATTCCTGCGTACAATCTGTCGAAATCGACTGTTGGCAATGCTGGACTGACGGCTTATGGACTCTGCCAAAATATGGAAAACGGCTTCTTGCCCAAGCATATTTATTTTTCCAGCTTTCTCTGTCCATCTGCTCCGTAGGCTAATGGATAAACACCGGACAATGCATTCCTGTGTGCAGCGCATTCGGGTCATACGGGATTCTAAATGCCCCTATACCATACAAATATATATAAATAAATAAAGAGTGGGCATCATTTTCATGATTTTTTTATTTTTTGTACGATGGAGTTGGACCTAAGCACAGCAAAGGAGTAGACGTAAACTTAAATCGTTAGGTGAAGATGTGTTTGGCATAATATGGAGAGCAAAGGTAGCATGCCTGAAAAACCTTTAACGGGCCCAGCCGGAGCCCGTTGCTAGTGCAGCCAAAGCCTGGCCGGTTTACGACTGGGTTCATCCGGTCGAAACCCGGCCGAGAGCCAGCCGGGCTTCCGATGCGAACAAGGCCCGAGCCCAGTAGACGCCCGGCAGGGTACACTACCTGGGTGGAATCCGTGTAGTATTTCAATACTTCAAGGAAAACAATTAAAATCAACTGAGCTGTGCCACTTATGGAAGCTATGTTGGCAGTGGCCATTATCTGTCTTGTGCAGACTGAACTTGATGTAGGCCTCGCGCCGGGTGAACTCTTGAACTGCTTGTATTTGGACTGAGTTGTAATGGTTGTACCAAAAAGAAAAAAGTTATTCTGCGCCATTGCACGTACCAGCATGGCCCTGAGGTAAGCTTTTCGTTCAGAAAATCTCTTAAGTCTCCTCAAGCGGCTCTTGAGATTTATGTGTTTCTTTCGGTATGTCACGCTTTTCCCCTTTTAGTGCAGACGAGTGTATCTTGGTGGTTTACCAATCGTCACGACTTTTGTTTGTTACTCGACCTGTTTTATGCTTGACAGGACGTGCGAGATATTTCCGTTTCCGGCCACGTGGTGGAAGAGGCGAGTGGCGGCATGAATCGAATGTGATGTAAGTAATAGGTGAGCCCATGCAGACAGCCCTGGAATTTGTAAGTACGTGTATCAGTTATGCCGCAAGAACAGCCCGGTAGAATGGGTCTGTGGTTTCTGCAAGGCGGCAGCAGGGTTGGCCCATATTAAACAGTTTAAGAGTGATGAAATCCAGCTTCCTGCTAAAGAATGCAGAAGGGCTGAGTGTAAGAAGACTCCGAGAGCTGAATAAACAAGTTCATGTGCAGAGGTCCTAGGATCGCCTCAGAAAACAATCGTTCAAATGATCGGGAACCAAGTGGATGGTTGCCCTGCTGCAGCTTACTCCACTCCATGCGGCGAACTGCTACTTGTGAGTGGGTGACCCGAAAACCGAAAGTGAAAAGGCAAAGTTAGAACAGAGCCCAAGCACAAGTGGCGAGGGGTAATCCCGGAAGAATAAGGGACCCGGTTACTGGACTCTAGAAGCCTAGATGGTGAACCTTCAAAAACGGATGCAGTCAACGGGACGAAAAACGAGTGTGAGACTACCGATTCTCAATTGGGAGAAACTGTTCAAACGGGATTCTGGGACACGAAGTGACACACACGGGAGACGGGCAAAGGATATACTGCTCATAGCAGGTGTTCTCCGCTCTTTTCCCTTGAAAAAAGTGCACATTGGGGAATTGAAGCTCACTGTTCCCTAGAAAGTGGAATAACCAAAGTACAACCTATCCCCGTCGAGTTTACCCATAAGGATGACAGGGATACGCCGCTTGCTAGAGCTACCGCCGCGGCCCAAAACACTAGGGCAGATATTATGTCATTCCGGACGAACACAGAGGGAAGAGGAGATGGATGGTGGACAAGTCCGCAACGTCACTATCGAAGAGTCCACAAGGACAATGGGAAGCCTCATCCGATTTTCGGGTTAGTAAGCCGACGGCGGAAGGCAAGCCACTGAAGTCGTCAGGAATGGTGGTGCTTGAGGAAGTTCTGGAGGATGAGAGTTTGCAAATGACTAAGCGGCCGGAAGATGATGCCACACCCACGAAAACGAAGGCCATCGGTACTGAAGAGGAGACGGACTAGGAGGTATCACAAGCCATAGGTATTCGAAAGCCTCTATCTCTCCAGTTCCAAACACCCTTTTAACAAACCTGCTACCACCTTGAGCGCTGAGTGTGGAACGGAGGCATAAGTGAACAGGAAGGGATGTCTGCCCGTTGGATCAAATGCGGTGGTGTTATAAACCAGTGCATTGAGCAAAGGAAACAAACGGGTGGAACTCTCCAGAGCCGCTGGGGAGAACAAAACGTTAATAATTCCCTCTACGAAAACACGGCTTTGTAAAGAAGACCATGTGCCAGGACCAATAAGTTTCAGTTTTACAATCTATGGGCAGCATAGAGAACACTATTGCCTTGGCGGAGGGGTTGCCATTCTCATTATGCCAAATGCAAAACATCTTGCTTCTCAGACCAAGATGTGCACTCCCAAAGTCCAGCTGCGCGCAGTTACGATCATCCTTCCAGGCAGAAGGGTTGGCGCTATCCGTGTCTGCAGGTCACCAAGTGAAGCCGCGAAGGGGACGTGGGCATACTGCGGACACTAAATGGACCGGCTAAAAAAGCGCACAAACCCCGATAGAGGGAGAATTCAACATTTCGTACATAGATTGGACAGTTAGAGTCTGCTTGCCGGGATAGAAGAAGATTCACTTGAGGTGGCCGATTGCTAATGCCTCGCACCAGCGAATCAGAGAAAATACCAGCTATGAGTCTGGAAGCATTCCGTCTTTGCTGGATTAAGCAAAATTGAATCTAACAAAAGATCCTTCCGGACCACGATGCTGTGCACCATTGGGCAAAAATGGTCACGCCTGCATCAAGGCCACTCTGGGCTTGCGGCAACACAAAATCGCCCCGAGAATGGCCAGGAATTTCGGTGGCTTGGACAAATATAAGCTTCTCAATAGGGCCGCGGGGGGACTTGGAACACCGTGGAAGGTAGTACTATCAAGGAGGGCCGAAAAGTTATAGAGTGATCGCTAAAAGACCTCCAGGAAGAGTTTGCACTCCTAGAATGAAAGAGTGGGAAGGGCAAACCTATGTGAAGGAAGGCTGCAATTGCCGAGACCATCAAGCATAGAAACAGTAACTGGAAAGTTTACAAAGCTTCCGACAGTCGGCTGGCTTGGGTTTTCTACACCAAGCTTATAAAAGAAACGGTGAGTCTCCTGCAAAATGTTGAGCGGGAATTTGAGCTTAATCCAGCAGAATGCGTGAGAAACCAACCAAAGAAACTCCATAGATAACTACGGTCAAAAGGCTCACCCAAGGATGGGATAGGTCCTGTCCAAACTGCAGACAGCGGTATAACCTTCAATGACAACAGCAAATCAGATGCCCTGGATGCACACTTTGGCAGTGTCCACAGAGTGGAATGTGGTGCACCTGTCAAATGGAGGCTGGTGCATTCTCCACCGGGGTTGAACGAACCAAATCTTTTAGATGAAATGTTGCTTAAATATCTACAGCAATCAAATATCCTATATGGGCCGGTCCGGATGGCATCCAACCAGCTATCTGCATGTCTTTGGTGGATATAATAGCTCCATCGGTACGTGTGCTTTACAGGCCCACGTTGGACCAGTGTAAGCTGCCTCAGGACTGCAAAATCGCAGCCGTCGTGACAATATATAAGAGTGGACCTAAGTCGGTCGTGGATAACTTTGGGCCGGTAGGGATAACCCGCGTCCTAGGCAAAGTGCTAGAAAAAGACATCCTGGAGCACGTCTGCGGGCACCTACTAGAAACCTCTATGCTTTGCTCGGCTCATCATGGATTACTAAAAATAGATTGTGCTTAACCAACCTCTGGATACCCTTAGAAGAAGTGATTGGATGAATGGGTGAAGGTAGGCAAGTTGACTTGACTGGACTTGTGACTCCGTCGTCACAGTCTTTTGCTGTTCAAGATGGAGGCATTCAGTGAAGGCGGGCCAATGTATAGGTAGCTGGCAAATCTCCGCCCCTAAAGGGCGTTTCACGTCAAAGTGGGGACAGGTGCTCTAGTTTAATGAATGTTATCAGAGGTGTGCCTCAGGCATCCCTCCCAGGCCAGGTCCTAGTCCTGCTGTCTATTTATGACCTGGCATCCGCCCTTCGGTCGTCTAGTTCTTTCATTTTGGACGACTTGCTTGTTGTTGGATATAAGGGCAGGGTCAACTTCGGCAGCGACATAGGTACCGTCCTGAACTGGGCATACAAATGGGACTTACCTCTGAATGCTGAATAAAGCCATCTGTTGTCAAGGGCAAAACAGAGCCTAACTATCGCTCATGATCAGGGGCTGTTCACCATAGAAGCAGTCAGTAGGGTTGAAGAACTTGGGGTCATCATGAACAGTGACTTCAAATGGTCAGAGCAGTGCAACGCTGCTGCGCATAAGGCCCGTGGGGAGCTCTTTAGGCTGTGGCAGTCGTTGCCTCGCCAGAAGCCGGAAATGTTCTCGCCTATTTACATGGCTATAGTACGACCTCACTTAGAATGTAGCGCGCAGGCTTGGTCACCCTTCTACAAAAAGGACGCTGCCTGCCTAGAGAAAGTTCAACGTCTCGCCACGCGAGTGGATGAAGGGCAGAGGGGCAAGATGTACGAGCAGAGACTCTGTGATCTGAATCTTTTCTCATTGATAAGGAGATGTCGAGGAGATCTTATAGAAACGTTCAAGGTAGTGAATGTCTTTTCTGGCCTTAGACCGGATAGTCTATTCCAAAGAGCTTTAGATTCCAGAACAAAGGGACACGAAAAGAAGCTGACGAAATTTCGAGCTAGATTGATGACTAGATTGCACCTCTTCAGCAACAGGGTTGTGAAGAGTTCGAACGGTCTGCTTGGTGGAATGGAATATCTGCAGACCGTCCAATCTTTCAAAGGTGCTCTAGATCGTAGGTGGTACTGGAAGTTCCCCTACAGAGAGCTTTAAATACTTTGACCAGATGGATGACTGGTAGCACTGTGGTCCATGAGAGCTTTGTCGTAATTGACTATTTCGTTTATTGCGTACTATCTCGGTGAGAGCTCACGACGCATAATTTCTCTCGCAGTTATTGTCCAGTGAGGTTTTACATTTCCCTCTAATTTTTATCGGGGATCTGACAAAGCACTTAGTGCAGCAGCGGCTGCCCACCCAGTGTGCACACCACCTAAGGAATTCTGGGTGCTCGATTGGCCGTGGCTATTTTCTGTCTTGTGCAAACTGAACTGAACTTGTAGTACGCAAGAATCAGCTCACTCCTTGGGGTCACTCGTGTTTGGTCTGAAGGATATATAAGAGCAGAAAACCCCGTAAACAAAAAAGCTAATTAACAGCTTCAACAGAACCCTATATTTACATTTGGAGAACAATAACATGGCTGCCAAGAATCTTATTAATACAAACAGGACTGAACTCGGCGAACTTCAGTAATTTGTGGTTTATTGGCCCTCTCTCGGTGGATTACCTCTGCTTGTTGAGTGAAACGGGATGCCGTAATGTTTGCGATTGTTTATGCCGCGAGAAAGCCGTGCTACCTGGTGCAAAAGCTCTACTTTGTGATGGATGTAATGGATGGATAAGCATTCAGTCCGCCAAAATTCCTGCAGATAAATATGGTTGGCTGAAACCTTATGAAGATGCCATTATTAAAATTGCCTGTTCTATTTGTTTGGTGGCCAAGCTTCACCACCCACCAGGCTCTCCGCCGACCCAAGTGCACTCCAGCACAACGCCAGCGATGACCCTTGCATCTAATATAAACCCCTCTTTGTCCTTCACCTCGGTCTCTGCCACAATAACTGGGGCTACAGGCAAAACGAACAGGAGGAAGTAGCGCACTGAGGACAGTTCTCCACTCGCGACGGCAAAGTTCCGTGTCGAGCATCGGTTGCAGGACTACCAACGCCACCAAACCCACCAGTTAACTCTCAGGACAACAAACAATAGGAAGGGGGTTCCGCAGATCCCAAGAGTTAGCGAGTGAGGTTTTAAAACAGTCCTACCGTCCTAAGGGGGATATTGTTCCTCTACACCAGTGGACGCTTTTTGGGCAGGGAACAACCAGGCGGCATCTGCCGAAATGCTGATGGCCAGTGTCCGTGGATTATTGAACAAGAGGAACGAATTGGGGGCACTTGCGCTGACTGTAACCTCGGCTACCATTGAGTCTACCGAGAAGTGGCTGAAGGATGGTATCCGAGACTCAAAGGTTTCACTGCAGGATAAGCGCTGCTTTGGGTTGATCGAGTTCGTACCAGAGGCGCAAGGGGTGATGCCGTCTACGTGAAAAATGGAATGCCAGTACTTATAGCTGATACCTTTGTGGACCAATGTGGGTGTGGGGAGGGGCTGTGGTGCGGAGTGAAACTTTCCAACAGCGGCTACGCAGTGCTTGGGATCATCCATCGTACTCCTGCGGCCGATGCGCAAGGTATTCTGGATTCAATGTACCGCTGGGCGACGGACGGCCATTGTCTGGTTCCTAGCGACTTTATTGCTCTACATATTGACTGGGTGTTGAGCAGATGCAACGCAGCTGCGGACTGGTTATCCCGTGGTCTGTATGAGACAGCGTCCGATCTCGACTTGCGTCGGCGTGTGCAAGAAACGCCGGGAGTCAGGCGGATCAGGTATCCTTCCTTGACCTAATTTTCCCCCTACGAACTTCTGACATGGACGGAATCAATCTTCTGCAGCCACTACGCTCCAGCGACCACGCGATACTAGCCATTCACTGGGGGCGCGGTGCTTTGGTCAGTCAGAATCCGCCGTGCTGGCCGAACTTTTGGCGCAGACCCTTTGTTGAAGTGAAAAACTGCTGCCACCCTGTCGTGGAACTCGATCTGTATTGGTGAATGGATGAAGCTTGGAGTTCTTTGAAATTAGAAATAGCTGCGCTGGTGGCCTTGTTTGCCCCTCCGCGCAGGCAACGAAGGCATGCTAAGGGACCGCTGTGGTTTGACAAGTAACTCCGCAGTCAGCAGCGGAAAAGAAACAGAGCTTGGCAGCATTCTCGATCTGCCGGCGCAGGATACGACAGTTACAAATGCATTCGGAATCGGTGTTCTACTCTGAAGACTATGAAGAGACAAGAATACGAAGAGCCGCTTGCGGCTGATTTTGTCTCGGAATCAAAAAGGCTGTTTGCTTAACTAAGAAGGAGGACTAAAGCTCGCCCAGGCATCCCAACGTTGCTTCATATTGGGCTCATTTCGGACTCCGACCGGGATAAAGCAGAACTACTGACTAGTCACTACATGGATGTATATGCCATGGAGGGGTCACCCTTGCCCCAGCCTCCACAGAGCGCGTTAATTATGGTGTGGCAATCGTTAGTGTTGGAAGAGGTTTCCAAGTTTATGCAAGGTCTAAGCCAAGTACACCGCCTTGTCTGGACGGGATCCTTTCCATAGACCCTAGGAAACAAGCTGAAGTATCGCGCCTCCACTCACGAGGCTTTTTAACTTTTCGACGGAACAAGATAAGCTACCGTCCGAATGGGAAAAAGCGGCAGCCACTCCGATTTTCAAGGGAAGCAAGAAGGCGGAAGCTGAGAGTTATCGTCCAGTAAGTATTACGTGCATGGTAGGAAAGGTAATGGAACGCCCAGTTTCGACGCGACTGCAACAGTACCCCGAGAGTCATGAGCTCCTCAGCCACCAGCAGCATGGCCTCCGGAAAGGTCGATCCGGTCTGTCAAATATACTGTTAGCACGTGAACATCGGGCACAAGCTGGTGAGGAGGGCCGCTCTACGGACGTTATCTAGGTTGGTTTCTGCACAGCTTTCGATGAAGTGCCCCACAGTTGAGAAGGCTAAGAGTGGCAGAACAATTACTCACGTGGATCAAAGACTTCCTTAAATGGAAGTCCTACTCCGTGAAGGTAGCTTCATCATGCTCTGAATAGGATGAGGCCTCCAGCAAAGTGCCAAAACGCTCGGTCTTTGGCCCATTACTGTTGGTAGAGTTTAGCAACACTTGCCACCACAACTGGTGTCACCCTGTCTGGTCTATGTCGATGATCTCAATAGTTGCAGCGTGGTCGAAGCCAGGGCAGGTCACGGGGTACTACAGGCAGATATGGATAGTCTAACACAGTGGTCCAAAGTGCTGGCTCTCACAGTCAACGTGAAAAAGTGCTCCCAGCTGAGCTAGGGAGACCGAGGCATAAGGAAACCTACTCTACTCAAGGAGCCAATCTTCGGGTGTCCATTGCTGGAAGAGACCTGGGAATGATGGTGCCATCTACGCCGAGAATCCGAAATCACTCTGACAAAGTGTGCACCTCGGCGTGGAGCATCCATGTTGTTATCCTTCGGGCGATTTGAAAGCTACCTCATGGTGCTTTCAAACCCTCATATACCTCATATACCCATCCTCTACTGGAGCACTGCTGAGCGGCCACATTTCCCTGCTCGGCATCTGAACTTGCGAGGCTAGAACGGGGGCAGAAAGCCGACACTCGTCCCGTCGCTGGACTAAGAGGGGCTGGTTACGACAGAGGACTGAAGCTAACTGGTCTGTTTCCGGAGGCATATCGAGGATTGCTAGACGATCTGGTATGCATCCGGCGAATACACCGGAGTAAATCAGGTGCGGGGTTGCAGGATTTATTTCCCCTCAGTGGCCAGTAGTGCAAAAGAAAGCACCCGATGAAGCTCACAAAACTGCGGTCGACTGGGCTACGGTTGGTCTACCTTGTGTCCAGGAGGGCAACCACACTGTGGAACTCACTTTCAGCAGATGTGGTGGGAGAGGACAACTACGATCTTTCCAAAAGCAGGCTGGATGCACATCTGATGAAGCTTTGGTTTGAATCACTGCCGAAGTGGTACAGCCAAGAGGGATGGTGATGAGGCTCATACGGGGGTGTCCCACTGCCTCTTTTCCCGTAAGACATGAAATATGAGTGCAGCGCTGCTTGAATTCATAGTGCTCTTGTCCGTAAATTGAGTTTTTGAGTAGTTTTATGAATTAACCCAGTTTAATTCACATTAGTGAGCGTATCAGAATTGCATTTAAGTTGCTTTTTATCCGGAGAATATTTCTATTCTCCTTGTAGTATTGCCGAGTAGAGTTCGGTGTTTTTTGAAGCGATCTTTTCCCGCTTTTAGTCTTTCTTTTTGTTCTTTTGTTACCGGGCTTTACCTGCAAGTGTCGGAGTGTTTATCTTGCATTCGGTTAAAGAGCACCTGGGCTGTTTTGCGCCCTTGTTTTGTGGTTTTCGGTATGACACGCGTTTCAGACCCGTGCCTCGCACCCAGGTGCGGAAAACGTGTGGTGAATGGTACAGAGTGCGAGGTATGCAAGAGATGAGCTCACCAAAGGTGTTCAGGAATAGAAAAGGACCTCTATGTCCTTTATAAACGGAACCCATGGGCTGAGTGGGTCTGTGCTCCTTTCAAGGAGGCGGCCAGTCTAGCCTTTAAACTGCAGGTCTAAGGGCCCACCAAGCAGTACTTCAGTCATAAGCCGCAAACCACCGTAATCAGGCTGCGGTAAGTCGTTTGCGGAAGTGGTAGCCACACCTGAGGGGACAGTTATCCGAGCAAGGGACCAATTCCGAGAGCTTGCCAGGCGGTCGTTACCTCAACTGCTTTGAAGCAGGCCGACGAGGGCCAGCGGACTGAGCAGAAGCCTAGAAGGGCAAGGCAGCCCAAAAAGAAGAACGACTGCAATGTAGAGAAGGATGGGTTTGCTAGGGTGGAGGACCCTGCGCTTCTGGTGTTGGAAAACGTGGTAAAGGATCTGCAAGGGCAGATCTTGTCGATGGGCAGGGTCTCAAGCCACAGGCTCATGATCCGAAACCAGGAAGAACCCTTTATAAGGGAATAGAAAGTCAGGCCGGACATTGATAGGAGGAGGGTCTACTATATACTGCGAATCGCAGGTGTTCCGTACCCAACAACTCTAAGAAGGAAGCACAGATTGGGGAGACGGAAGTCACCACTTGGGAACAAAGGCGAACATCTTGCGAGGCCAATCCTAGTGGAGTTCACTGATGGGGCCATCCGGGTTAGACTGCCGGCGAGGGCAGCATTAGTGGCTCACGCCGTCAAGGGTAGGCACCAAATTGTGCCAGGCGAGCATAGATTAAGGCCTGGTGGTCTAGCCCCGGGGGTTAATCTTGCTCGACCAGCCAGGGCGCTGGTGAGAAACCATTAGGTCCAGCAGAAGGCCGTACTGGGATCCCATGCCCCGACCCCGACAGTAGTGAAGAAGCCTCGTGCGGGGTCGGGAATAGTTATAATTGAAGACGGGCTGGGGGATGGAAACTGGCAGTACTGTCCGACGGTGGAGGACAGCGAGACCCCTGTCAGCCTGAATGTTATGGCAACTCCTATAGAGATGGATTGGGAGTCGTCGGAAGTTCTGGATCGTCAGTCGGCGGCGTGCACACCAGCTGGGACGACCGATGCAAAAAACTTGTCATCATCTCAGGCTTTGCGCCTGAGAACCAGATAGGGGTGAATTATAAGAGACACCTAAGCAAAGGAGCAAACGCGGTGGTGTTATATACTAACGCGTGTAGTATAAGAAACAAATGGGCGAAACTCGCCAAAACCGCAGACCAGCAGAAAGCGTCGGTAGTTACCGTCACGGAAACGTGGCTTTCTGAAGAAGACCATGTGCCAGGCATAATAAGTGACGGCTTTGCAGTCTATAGTCAGGATAGAGAACGTGATCGCCTTGGTGTGGGAGTAGCCATCCCCATTAGGTCAGGTACAAACCACCTTGAGTCTCAAACCAAGATGTGCACTTGCAATATCCAGTTATGCGCTTTCACGATCATCCTTCCAGGCAGAAGGGTTGACGTTGTGTGTGTCTACAGGGCACCAAGCGAAGAGGATACTTGCTAACTGCGGACTTTGACTGAAATAGTTAGGGACACACGAAAGACCCTAGTAGTGGTAGTGTTCAATCTTCCGCACATCGACTGGACGGCTGAGGTCTGCTTGCAGGGATCGGAGGAGGAAACCCACTTAGAATGGCTGCATGCCAATGTATTCCACCGGCATATTAGGGAAAACACCAGACATGGGACTGGAAGCGTTTCATCCTTGCTGGATCTAGCAATAACGAACTTCCCCAACTGTGCCTCTGGACTGCATTATTGTGCACCGCTGGGCAAGAGTGACCACGTGTGTGTCAAAATCGTACTATGCATGCGACAATTCAAGGAGCCCTCAAGGCTGGTCAGACATTTCGGTAGTATGGACATAGATAGGGCGATGCGTTTGACCTGGGACACGATAGGAGGCTACTGTGGAGGAGCGCTTGCAGGCCATAAAGGGATACCTGATTGCCCTACAGGAAGAGTTCGCACCCTTAAAACGAAGGAGTGGGGAGGGCAATCCCATGTGGTAGAGGGCTGCGATAGCCAAGGCCATCAAATTAGTAGACCGCAGCTGGAACCAGTACAAAGCTTCCGGCAGTCAGTTAGCCCGAAACTGCTACCGAAAGCTGCGAAAAGAGACTGTGAGCATTCTGAGAACTTCCAAGAGGGAATTTGAGCTCAAATTGGCCCAGTGTGCGAGACAACAGCCGAAAAATTCTACAGCTATGTGCAGACGAATGGCTCAACAAAGAATGCCATAGGTCTGCTACCCAATAGAGGCCATGGTATTGTCATTGACGACCAGGACAAAGCAGACGCTTTGGGGGAATACTTTGGTGGTGTACATGGAATGGAAATTGGGATACGAGTAGATATGACTCTAGTGCTTCCTGCTCCCCAGTTAAACGAGCTGAACCTCTCGGAGGAAAACGTGCGTAAGTACCTACGGGAATTAAACAGCCACAAGTCAGCGGGCCTAGATGGCATTCATCCAGCTATCATCAAGCCGTTGGCGGATATCATAGCTCCATCGGTTTGCAGACTGTACAGGTCCACATTGGACCACAGTAAGCTGCCTCAGGACTGGAAAGCGGCCGCCGCCGTGGCAATAATTAAGAGTGGACCTAAGTAGACTAGGCATAACTACAGGCTGGTAAGTCTAACTAGCATCCTGTGCAAGGTCCTTGCGAAGATCATCCATGCCCATATCTGCCAGCACTTACTGGAGCACTCCAGGTTAAGTCCGGCCTAACATGGATTCCTGAAACATAGATCTCTTCTGGCCAATCTCTTGTGTTGTTTAAATGAAGCGACTCGACGACTGGACGAAGGTAAGCAAATTGAGGTATGCTACCTCGACTTTAGCAAGGCCTTCGACTCCATTAATCATCGTCTTTTGTTATGCAGGATGGAGACGTTCGGTATAGGTGGGCCAGTATTTAAGTGGCTGGAGGATTTCCTCTCCCACAAGAAGTTTAACGTCGAAGTGGGAGACATTTGCTCTAGTTTAATGAATGTTATCAGAGGTGTGCCTCAGGCATCCCTCCCAGGCCAGGTCCTATTATTGTTGTCTATTACTGACATGGCACCCACTCTTCAATAGCCCAGCTTTATTTTTGCGGATGATGTAAAGATTGTTGGGTCTGAGGGAAGGGTGGACTTGGGCAGGGAAATAGGTACCGTCCTGAACTGGGCATACAAATGGGACTTACCTCTGAATGCTGAATAAAGCCATCTGTTGTCAAGGGCAAAACAGAGCCTAACTATCGCTCATGATCAGGGGCTGTTCACCATAGAAGCAGTCAGTAGGGTTGAAGAACTTGGGGTCATCATGAACAGTGACTTCAAATGGTCAGAGCAGTGCAACGCTGCTGCGCATAAGGCCCGTGGGGAGCTCTTTAGGCTGTGGCAGTCGTTGCCTCGCCAGAAGCCGGAAATGTTCTCGCCTATTTACATGGCTATAGTACGACCTCACTTAGAATGTAGCGCGCAGGCTTGGTCACCCTTCTACAAAAAGGACGCTGCCTGCCTAGAGAAAGTTCAACGTCTCGCCACGCGAGTGGATGAAGGGCAGAGGGGCAAGATGTACGAGCAGAGACTCTGTGATCTGAATCTTTTCTCATTGATAAGGAGATGTCGAGGAGATCTTATAGAAACGTTCAAGGTAGTGAATGTCTTTTCTGGCCTTAGACCGGATAGTCTATTCCAAAGAGCTTTAGATTCCAGAACAAAGGGACACGAAAAGAAGCTGACGAAATTTCGAGCTAGATTGATGACTAGATTGCACCTCTTCAGCAACAGGGTTGTGAAGAGTTCGAACGGTCTGCTTGGTGGAATGGAATATCTGCAGACCGTCCAATCTTTCAAAGGTGCTCTAGATCGTAGGTGGTACTGGAAGTTCCCCTACAAAGAGCTTTAAATACTTTGACCAGATGGATGACTGGTAGCACTGTGGTCCATGAGAGCTTTGTCGTAATTGACTATTTCGTTTATTGCGTACTATCTCGGTGAGAGCTCACGACGCATAATTTCTCTCGCAGTTATTGTCCAGTGAGGTTTTACATTTCCCTCTAATTTTTATCGGGGATCTGACAAAGCACTTAGTGCAGCAGCGGCTGCCCACCCAGTGTGCACACCACCTAAGGAATTCTGGGTGCTCGATTGGCCGTGGCTATTTTCTGTCTTGTGCAAACTGAACTGAACTTGTAGTACGCAAGAATCAGCTCACTCCTTGGGGTCACTCGTGTTTGGTCTGAAGGATATATAAGAGCAGAAAACCCCGTAAACAAAAAAGCTAATTAACAGCTTCAACAGAACCCTATATTTACATTTGGAGAACAATAACATGGCTGCCAAGAATCTTATTAATACAAACAGGACTGAACTCGGCGAACTTCAGTAATTTGTGGTTTATTGGCCCTCTCTCGGTGGATTACCTCTGCTTGTTGAGTGAAACGGGATGCCGTAATGTTTGCGATTGTTTATGCCGCGAGAAAGCCGTGCTACCTGGTGCAAAAGCTCTACTTTGTGATGGATGTAATGGATGGATAAGCATTCAGTCCGCCAAAATTCCTGCAGATAAATATGGTTGGCTGAAACCTTATGAAGATGCCATTATTAAAATTGCCTGTTCTATTTGTTTGGTGGCCAAGCTTCACCACCCACCAGGCTCTCCGCCGACCCAAGTGCACTCCAGCACAACGCCAGCGATGACCCTTGCATCTAATATAAACCCCTCTTTGTCCTTCACCTCGGTCTCTGCCACAATAACTGGGGCTACAGGCAAAACGAACAGGAGGAAGTAGCGCACTGAGGACAGTTCTCCACTCGCGACGGCAAAGTTCCGTGTCGAGCATCGGTTGCAGGACTACCAACGCCACCAAACCCACCAGTTAACTCTCAGGACAACAAACAATAGGAAGGGGGTTCCGCAGATCCCAAGAGTTAGCGAGTGAGGTTTTAAAACAGTCCTACCGTCCTAAGGGGGATATTGTTCCTCTACACCAGTGGACGCTTTTTGGGCAGGGAACAACCAGGTGGCATCTGCCGAAATGCTGACGGCCAGTGTCCGTGGATTATTGAACAAGAGGAACGAATTGGGGGCACTTGCGCTGACTGTAACCTCGGCTACCATTGAGTCTACCGAGACGTGGCTGAAGGATGGTATCCGAGACTCAAAGGTTTCACTGCAGGATAAGCGCTGCTAGATTGAGCTAGATTGATGACTAGATTGCACCTCTTCTGCAACAGGGTTGTGAAGAGTTCGGACGGTCTGCTTGTTGGAATGGTATATCTGCAGACCGTCCAATCTTTCAAAGGTGCCCTAGACCGCAAGTGGTACGAGATTTTTCCTCGCAGAGCGGCTTATGTAGTTCAGCTAGATTGATGACATGTAGCACCGTGGTACTTCTGGAATATGCTTTCATAGACCCTTTCGTTCATTGTATAATGTCCCAGGGAACGCTCAAGATGCATAATGTCTCTCGCAGTTGATGTGCGATTAGGTTTTCAGTTTCCCTCTCATTTTCAGCGGGAAATCGACTAAATACACCCGGCAGAGGTGGGTGCGTAACGGGTGTGTATACCGTCGAGGGAATTACGGACGCTCGATTGGCCTTGCCCTTTATCTAACCGTACAATCTTTGGCTCCATACCCATATCATCCCACCCTATCATGCACCCGTTATCTCTGACCGCTACACTTAACCGCGTCACTATTCCCATTGACGCAGTCGCTCAAGGTTTCCGACGGCTCAAACAATATTGCTCTATGGGTCCTGAACTTATCCATCCCCGCATTCTCAAAGAAGCCGCGGATACATTAGCTGTTCCTTATGCCTCCCTTCTTCAGAAATCTGTTGACGACGGAGTTTTCCCCCGTAACTGGAAAAAGCAGTGATCGCACCCATCTTTAGAAGGGTAGTAGACACCTTGATTCCAGTTACAGTCCTATAAGCCTCACTAGGATCCCCGGCAAACATTTTGAGGGAATTCCTAAGAGTGCGATTCTTTCCCATCTTCATAGAAATAAGATCCTCTCTCTGTCCCAACATGGGTTTCTTCCTGGAAGATCATGCATCACCAATATGCTTACTGTCATGGATAGTCTAACGACAGCCTATGATGATGGCCAGCTCTCACACGCTGTATTCATCGATTTTGCTAAGGCCTTCGACAGGATACTCCATGCCCCCCCTCTTCTTAAGCTGCAAACATACGGGATAATAGGTTCCATGTTAGACATCTTACGCAGCTTCCTTGCTGATCGCACCTTTGTGGTTAAGGTGGAGAACGTTTTGTCTCAGCCCTCCCCAGTAAGAACTGGGGTCCCATAAGGATCAGCCTTAGGTCCTGTTCTTTTCTTGATTTACATAAACGATCTTCCTACAGCCCTTCCTGCGAACATTGCCATGTACGCATATGATGTAACCCTCTGGAGTTCAAGCGTTGAAGACCTGCAAATTGCAGTTTATGAAACAAAACGCTGGTCCGAGGATTGGAGCCTCCCAGTTAATGATGAAAAATGCGTGAGCATGTCTTTCGGCATAGAGACTGGTTACAGGTTTACCATTAATGGAGCAACCACACTGCCTAGGGTTGACCGACACAAGGTGCTCGGTTTCTGGTTAGATTGTAACTTATCCTTCTCTCATCATCACGAACTTGCGAGCAAGTCTGCTTTTCGAGTCCTAAATATTATATATATATATATATATATATATATATATATATATATATATATATTATTCCCGCGCATCTCCAGGGATGATTTCCCCATAATTTCCGGCACGTATATCCGACCTCTGCTGGATTATGGTAGTCAGATAGTGCACCCTGGTCTTGTCCGAGATCGTCAGATCCTAGAAAGGGTTCACAGGGCTTCCACCAAAGGAGTATGGGGCCTGTCTCACCTACCTTATCCCGTCTGCCTCTCACTCTCCAATCTCTACCCCCTTGACCTAAGAGGCATAAGAGGTGATCTGTTTTTGATGTTTCACCTTTTTGAATCAGGTCAAAGCGATTGCTTCTCTTTCTGTCCAGCCTCTTCTCTCCGTGGTCACTACAGAAAGGTTTTCAAACCGAGGCCACGCACTTCACTAAGGATTAACTTTTTAAGCTATAGGTTTATTACTATGTGGAATGCACTCCCGGAAGATATTGTTCTCTTGGAGAACAAAGCTAATTCAAGAAAAAGCTAGACCTCTACCTGGGTCTCTCCCAATAATTCCCTTTGTCAAAAAAACAAACAAAATGGTTGTCTTTTATTGCATATATGTTCATGAATGCCGCATCCCCACTCAGCTTAAGGCACTGTCCACAGTGTGACACTGCATGATGTTATGTGTATCTTGTTTTCGCTGCCACCCCCGCCTCCCCCGGCTTCTTTTACTCTCGTTTTAACTTGGTTAATCCGACAGAAGATCAAAGATTTCCTCAAGAACCGGGACAATTGGGCTCAAAGCCTCGAACCCGTGTAGTACTTCAAGACTTCAAGACAACTGAACTTGAAACTGAACTTTAAGGTCGAGGGGCACTCTGCGGACGTAGCCCGGGTAGGTCCCGGCAAAGCTTGCGACGGGTTTTCACGCGAGCGTCTGGTAGGTAAGTTCGGAGCTCCCGGTGTTGTAGGTACCTTGATTTTGCGGAATCTTCACAATACGTGTAGCATAGTCACTGTGGGCGTGACACCACACCAGGGCGTATCTTATTTACGCTGCATGCAAGGTATCAAATTGTGGTGTTTGTGTGCCTTCAGTTGATTTGTAATCAGTATGGCTCCTCCTGAAGCTGTCAGCGTGAAAAATTCCTGCCCGTCCCTCGCCCGATTAGATGCATTCTAGACGGACGGGCACGCTTTACTAGATATCAAGGCACAGGTCTTGCGCGCGACCCAGAAGACTTCAGGATTATCCGTAACAAATGCAAAAACAAGATCGGGTCCTATCAAAATGCAGTCCAACGACCTGTACTTGCTCGAGCACGGACCACTAAGGCATTTTCCTTTCAGTACATGCATCGTCTAAGGGGCACAGCTCCGACGCCACTCGAGTGGCGAGAGCGATCGCTCTCAAGGATTACGCCGTATCACCAATCACTTCCCCCATCCTAGTAGCCGAGGCCTTCAGCTCCCACCTTCGTAGTATCAGCTCCATGCTGATATCCTCCCACCCCGCTATGCACCGGATATCTTTGGTCACTATCCTTAGCCATATCACTATTCCCATTGGTGCGGTTGCACAAGGTTCAGTCGGCTCGACTAGTATTGCTCCGTGGGTCCTGGCTTAATCCACCCCCGCATTCTCAAGAAGACGGAAGACACATTAGCTGCTCTTTATGCACCTCTTTTTCAGCGATGTGCTAACGATGGAGTTTTCCCCAGAAGCTGGAAAAGTCAGTCATCGCACCTATCTATATGAACGGTAGTAGACGTCTTGCTTCTGGTTACAGACCCGTAAGTCTAACTAGCATCATCAGCAAAATTTTCTAGCTAATTCTGAAGACTGCGGTTCTTTCCCATCTGCATAGAAATAAGATCCTTTCCCCGTCCCAACATGGGTTTCTTCCTGGAAGATCATGCATCACCAATATGCTTACTGTCATGGATAGTCTAACGACAGCCTATGATGATGGCCAGCTCTCACACGCTGTATTCATCGATTTTGCTAAGGCCTTCGACAGGATACTCCATGCCCCCCCTCTTCTTAAGCTGCAAACATACGGGATAATAGGTTCCATGTTAGACATCTTACGCAGCTTCCTTGCTGATCGCACCTTTGTGGTTAAGGTGGAGAACGTTTTGTCTCAGCCCTCCCCAGTAAGAACTGGGGTCCCATAAGGATCAGCCTTAGGTCCTGTTCTTTTCTTGATTTACATAAACGATCTTCCTACAGCCCTTCCTGCGAACATTGCCATGTACGCATATGATGTAACCCTCTGGAGTTCAAGCGTTGAAGACCTGCAAATTGCAGTTTATGAAACAAAACGCTGGTCCGAGGATTGGAGCCTCCCAGTTAATGATGAAAAATGCGTGAGCATGTCTTTCGGCATAGAGACTGGTTACAGGTTTACCATTAATGGAGCAACCACACTGCCTAGGGTTGACCAACACAAGGTGCTCGGTTTCCGGTTAGATTGTAACTTATCCTTCTCTCATCATCACGAACTTGCGAGCAAGTCTGCTTTTCGAGTCCTAAATATTATATATATATATATATATATATATATATATATATTATTCCCGCGCATCTCCAGGGATGATTTCCCCATAATTTCCGGCACGTATATCCGACCTCTGCTGGATTATGGTAGTCAGATAGTGCACCCTGGTCTTGTCCGAGATCGTCAGATCCTAGAAAGGGTTCACAGGGCTTCCACCAAAGGAGTATGGGGCCTGTCTCACCTACCTTATCCCGTCTGCCTCTCACTCTCCAATCTCTACCCCCTTGACCTAAGAGGCATAAGAGGTGATCTGTTTTTGATGTTTCACCTTTTTGAATCAGGTCAAAGCGATTGCTTCTCTTTCTGTCCAGCCTCTTCTCTCCGTGGTCACTACAGAAAGGTTTTCAAACCGAGGCCACGCACTTCACTAAGGATTAACTTTTTAAGCTATAGGTTTATTACTATGTGGAATGCACTCCCGGAAGATATTGTTCTCTTGGAGAACAAAGCTAATTCAAGAAAAAGCTAGACCTCTACCTGGGTCTCTCCCAATAATTCCCTTTGTCAAAAAACAAACAAAATGGTTGTCTTTTATTGCATATATGTTCATGAATGCCGCATCCCCACTCAGCTTAAGGCACTGTCCACAGTGTGACACTGCATGATGTTATGTGTATCTTGTTTTCGCTGCCACCCCCGCCTCCCCCGGCTTCTTTTACTCTCGTTTTAACTTGGTTAATCCGACAGAAGATCAAAGATTTCCTCAAGAACCGGGACAATTGGGCTCAAAGCCTCGAACCCGTGTAGTACTTCAAGACTTCAAGACAACTGAACTTGAAACTGAACTTTAAGGTCGAGGGGCACTCTGCGGACGTAGCCCGGGTAGGTCCCGGCAAAGCTTGCGACGGGTTTTCACGCGAGCGTCTGGTAGGTAAGTTCGGAGCTCCCGGTGTTGTAGGTACCTTGATTTTGCGGAATCTTCACAATACGTGTAGCATAGTCACTGTGGGCGTGACACCACAGCAGGGCGTATTTTATTTACGCTGCATGCAAGGTATCAAATTGTGGTGTTTGTGTGCCTTCAGTTGATTTGTAATCAGTATGGCTCCTCCTGAAGCTGTCAGCGTGAAAAATTCCTGCCCGTCCCTCGCCCGATTAGATGCATTCTAGACGGACGGGCACGCTTTACTAGATATCAAGGCACAGGTCTTGCGCGCGACCCAGAAGACTTCAGGATTATCCGTAACAAATGCAAAAACAAGATCGGGTCCTATCGAAATGCAGTCCAACGACCTGTACTTGCTCGAGCACGGACCACTAAGGCATTTTCCTTTCAGTACATGCATCGTCTAAGGGGCACAGCTCCGACGCCACTCGAGTGGCGAGAGCGATCGCTCTCAAGGATTACGCCGTATCACCAATCACTTCCCCCATCCTAGTAGCCGAGGCCTTCAGCTCCCACCTTCGTAGTATCAGCTCCATGCTGATATCCTCCCACCCCGCTATGCACCGGATATCTTTGGTCACTATCCTTAGCCATATCACTATTCCCATTGGTGCGGTTGCACAAGGTTCAGTCGGCTCGACTAGTATTGCTCCGTGGGTCCTGGCTTAATCCACCCCCGCATTCTCAAGAAGACGGAAGACACATTAGCTGCTCTTTATGCACCTCTTTTTCAGCGATGTGCTAACGATGGAGTTTTCCCCAGAAGCTGGAAAAGTCAGTCATCGCACCTATCTATATGAACGGTAGTAGACGTCTTGCTTCTGGTTACAGACCCGTAAGTCTAACTAGCATCATCAGCAAAATTTTCTAGCTAATTCTGAAGAATGCGGTTCTTTCCCATCTGCATAGAAATAAGATCCTTTCCCCGTCCCAACATGGGTTTCTTCCTGGAAGATCATGCATCACCAATATGCTTACTGTCATGGATAGTCTAACGACAGCCTATGATGATGGCCAGCTCTCACACGCTGTATTCATCGATTTTGCTAAGGCCTTCGACAGGATACTCCATGCCCCTCCTCTTCTTAAGCTGCAAACATACGGGATAATAGGTTCCATGTTAGACATCTTACGCAGCTTCCTTGCTGATCGCACCTTTGTGGTTAAGGTGGAGAACGTTTTGTCTCAGCCCTCCCCAGTAAGAACTGGGGTCCCATAAGGATCAGCCTTAGGTCCTGTTCTTTTCTTGATTTACATAAACGATCTTCCTACAGCCCTTCCTGCGAACATTGCCATGTACGCATATGATGTAACCCTCTGGAGTTCAAGCGTTGAAGACCTGCAAATTGCAGTTTATGAAACAAAACGCTGGTCCGAGGATTGGAGCCTCCCAGTTAATGATGAAAAATGCGTGAGCATGTCTTTCGGCATAGAGACTGGTTACAGGTTTACCATTAATGGAGCAACCACACTGCCTAGGGTTGACCGACACAAGGTGCTCGGTTTCTGGTTAGATTGTAACTTATCCTTCTCTCATCATCACGAACTTGCGAGCAAGTCTGCTTTTCGAGTCCTAAATATTATATATATATATATATATATATATATATATATATATATATATATATTATTCCCGCGCATCTCCAGGGATGATTTCCCCATAATTTCCGGCACGTATATCCGACCTCTGCTGGATTATGGTAGTCAGATAGTGCACCCTGGTCTTGTCCGAGATCGTCAGATCCTAGAAAGGGTTCACAGGGCTTCCACCAAAGGAGTATGGGGCCTGTCTCACCTACCTTATCCCGTCTGCCTCTCACTCTCCAATCTCTACCCCCTTGACCTAAGAGGCATAAGAGGTGATCTGTTTTTGATGTTTCACCTTTTTGAATCAGGTCAAAGCGATTGCTTCTCTTTCTGTCCAGCCTCTTCTCTCCGTGGTCACTACAGAAAGGTTTTCAAACCGAGGCCACGCACTTCACTAAGGATTAACTTTTTAAGCTATAGGTTTATTACTATGTGGAATGCACTCCCGGAAGATATTGTTCTCTTGGAGAACAAAGCTAATTCAAGAAAAAGCTAGACCTCTACCTGGGTCTCTCCCAATAATTCCCTTTGTCAAAAAACAAACAAAATGGTTGTCTTTTATTGCATATATGTTCATGAATGCCGCATCCCCACTCAGCTTAAGGCACTGTCCACAGTGTGACACTGCATGATGTTATGTGTATCTTGTTTTCGCTGCCACCCCCGCCTCCCCCGGCTTCTTTTACTCTCGTTTTAACTTGGTTAATCCGACAGAAGATCAAAGATTTCCTCAAGAACCGGGACAATTGGGCTCAAAGCCTCGAACCCGTGTAGTACTTCAAGACTTCAAGACAACTGAACTTGAAACTGAACTTTAAGGTCGAGGGGCACTCTGCGGACGTAGCCCGGGTAGGTCCCGGCAAAGCTTGCGACGGGTTTTCACGCGAGCGTCTGGTAGGTAAGTTCGGAGCTCCCGGTGTTGTAGGTACCTTGATTTTGCGGAATCTTCACAATACGTGTAGCATAGTCACTGTGGGCGTGACACCACACCAGGGCGTATTTTATTTACGCTGCATGCAAGGTATCAAATTGTGGTGTTTGTGTGCCTTCAGTTGATTTGTAATCAGTATGGCTCCTCCTGAAGCTGTCAGCGTGAAAAATTCCTGCCCGTCCCTCGCCCGATTAGATGCATTCTAGACGGACGGGCACGCTTTACTAGATATCAAGGCACAGGTCTTGCGCGCGACCCAGAAGACTTCAGGATTATCCGTAACAAATGCAAAAACAAGATCGGGTCCTATCGAAATGCAGTCCAACGACCTGTACTTGCTCGAGCACGGACCACTAAGGCATTTTCCTTTCAGTACATGCATCGTCTAAGGGGCACAGCTCCGACGCCACTCGAGTGGCGAGAGCGATCGCTCTCAAGGATTACGCCGTATCACCAATCACTTCCCCCATCCTAGTAGCCGAGGCCTTCAGCTCCCACCTTCGTAGTATCAGCTCCATGCTGATATCCTCCCACCCCGCTATGCACCGGATATCTTTGGTCACTATCCTTAGCCATATCACTATTCCCATTGGTGCGGTTGCACAAGGTTCAGTCGGCTCGACTAGTATTGCTCCATGGGTCCTGGCTTAATCCACCCCCGCATTCTCAAGAAGACGGAAGACACATTAGCTGCTCTTTATGCACCTCTTTTTCAGCGATGTGCTAACGATGGAGTTTTCCCCAGAAGCTGGAAAAGTCAGTCATCGCACCTATCTATATGAACGGTAGTAGACGTCTTGCTTCTGGTTACAGACCCGTAAGTCTAACTAGCATCATCAGCAAAATTTTCTAGCTAATTCTGAAGAATGCGGTTCTTTCCCATCTGCATAGAAATAAGATCCTTTCCCCGTCCCAACATGGGTTTCTTCCTGGAAGATCATGCATCACCAATATGCTTATTGTCATGGATAGTCTAACGACAGCCTATGATGATGGCCAGCTCTCACACGCTGTATTCATCGATTTTGCTAAGGCCTTCGACAGGATACTCCATGCCCCTCCTCTTCTTAAGCTGCAAACATACGGGATAATAGGTTCCATGTTAGACATCTTACGCAGCTTCCTTGCTGATCGCACCTTTGTGGTTAAGGTGGAGAACGTTTTGTCTCAGCCCTCCCCAGTAAGAACTGGGGTCCCATAAGGATCAGCCTTAGGTCCTGTTCTTTTCTTGATTTACATAAACGATCTTCCTACAGCCCTTCCTGCGAACATTGCCATGTACGCATATGATGTAACCCTCTGGAGTTCAAGCGTTGAAGACCTGCAAATTGCAGTTTATGAAACAAAACGCTGGTCCGAGGATTGGAGCCTCCCAGTTAATGATGAAAAATGCGTGAGCATGTCTTTCGGCATAGAGACTGGTTACAGGTTTACCATTAATGGAGCAACCACACTGCCTAGGGTTGACCGACACAAGGTGCTCGGTTTCTGGTTAGATTGTAACTTATCCTTCTCTCATCATCACGAACTTGCGAGCAAGTCTGCTTTTCGAGTCCTAAATATTATATATATATATATATATATATATATATATATATATATATATTATTCCCGCGCATCTCCAGGGATGATTTCCCCATAATTTCCGGCACGTATATCCGACCTCTGCTGGATTATGGTAGTCAGATAGTGCACCCTGGTCTTGTCCGAGATCGTCAGATCCTAGAAAGGGTTCACAGGGCTTCCACCAAAGGAGTATGGGGCCTGTCTCACCTACCTTATCCCGTCTGCCTCTCACTCTCCAATCTCTACCCCCTTGACCTAAGAGGCATAAGAGGTGATCTGTTTTTGATGTTTCACCTTTTTGAATCAGGTCAAAGCGATTGCTTCTCTTTCTGTCCAGCCTCTTCTCTCCGTGGTCACTACAGAAAGGTTTTCAAACCGAGGCCACGCACTTCTCTGCGAATAAATGTTTTCAGCTACAGGTTTATTACTATGTGGAATGCACTATCGGAAGATATTGTTCTCTTGGAGAACAAAGCTAATTCAAGAAAAAGCTAGACCTCTACCTGGGTCTCTCCAAATAATTCCTTGTCTGAAAATGTGAAATAGATGTTTTTTATTGCATTTCCATTTAGCTATATGTTCATGAATGTCGCACCCCCATTTCGCTTACGGTACTGTCCATAGCGACACGGTGCATGATGTTATGTATACTTTGTTTTTGTTGTCGTCCCCGCCCCTCCGCTCCCCTTTACTTTCGTTTTAGCTTGGTTAATCCGACAGACGATCATAGATTTCCTCGAGAACGGGGACAATTGGGCTCAAAGCCTCGAACCCGTGTAGTACTTCAAGACTTCGAGACTACAAACTGAACTGAACTTCAAGGTCGAGAGACACCCTGCGGTGATGGGTCACGCCAAGAAAGTTGCATCTGGATTAGGAACGCCACCATCTAGATCTTGTGCTTCTTTGAGTAACACCTTTGTTAGTGCGGCCAGTGAACTCGATGAGCCCGCGACCGGCTGCAGTGCAAGTCACAAGAAAAAATCTAAGCGTCCTAAAAAGAAGCCAACGAAGCCTTCTTCCACCCAGGTGATACAAAGAGTAGAGGCAGGTTTGCTGGGTGATCCGAAGTCGCGGAACTCTTCCTCTAGCCCTCAGAACAAAGTGGCGCAAAAAGCCACATGTTATCTGCCCAGCCATGGGCATCCCTAGACCAGCACCCCGATGGGCTTATATAAGCGACCCACACCTAGCTTGCCCCCATTTTTCTCACCCCATGGTCTCAAAACCCCCAGACCCGTTGCAGCTAGGCAATATGAACGGGATGCTACCTCAACACCCGTCTTATACATGACCCCACTGGGAGCCCAGTCTCAATCCAGTATTTCCCCCATCGCTTTATCCGTGCCTGGTACCTCCAACCTCCTTACCACCCCCCATATTTCAGCAACCCCATCCCCACCAGCTGCTCAATCTAATGTTTCTTTAGTCTCTCATGAACGGTCGTTAACGTGTCTCTCCACTGACTGTCTCAACGTTCAAAACAAGGTTTTGGAACTGAGACAGTTGATGGCCGATAAGAAACCTCACATCCTTGCCGCCACCGAGACATGGATCAAATTGGGCGACTATGACGGCGAAATATCCGTCAGTGGTTACACATTGATCCATAAGGATTCAGTGAGAGGGCCAGCAGGTGGGGTAGTCCTTTTTACTAGTCCCCTGTTACCCCCAGTCTTGGTCATACACTTAGATCCAATTCCTTATATAGACTGTTTGTGGGTTAGAATTACCTTATCTCCTAGTGAAGTCCTTTTAATAGGAGTCATTTACAGGTCTCCGGCTTGCACTGTCGAATCCGGCAATGCGCTCATAGAACAGGTGGGTGAAATTAGAAACCAACACTAGTTTACGCATCTCTTTTACTAGGTGGTTTTAATGCCCCTGGAGTGAACTGGGTAAGACTTCACTCTTCAGGCAACAACTTCGAGGAATCTCTAGTTAGACTGATAGTAGAGTGTAACTGGACCCAGCACGACCCGTTTAACACCAGATACAGACCGGGACAAGACTCATCTCTTTTAGATCTCGTTATCACCGACGAGAGTGACTTCGTAGACGCGGTCCTTCCTCTCCTTCCACTTGGAAAGGGTGACCATATAGTACTGAAATTTGACTTTATAACCAAATGGCCCAAGTGGGATTTCTTGGATCTGAGCGTCAGATTCTTCAGCGGACTGATTTCCAACAGATGAGGAATTACCTACAGATCCAGTCTGAGAGCATCAACTGGGAACTAGAAGTCGACGAGGTCAATGAGCAGTACCTTGGTGCTGCTGACCATCTGTTTGTACCAAGAACAAGCTAAACCGATGGAAAGAAACGCTCACTTCCCAGAAGAATACGTCGGCTATTTGAGGAGCGAGCTCGACTATTTGCAGTTTATAGGTCCACAGATTCGACGACTGATGCAAATAACTTCCTGGCAATCAGAAATATGTGAAAATCTAGGATCAGGCAATACTTTCGAAGCCAGCAAAGAGATTTCCTTGCTCGTGCGCGAAGCAATAAGTCTATCCTTTACCAACACCGTAGGCGTGCCTGGAAGACCTCGCGCTCTCTCCTTGCCTTACAGCTACCAGATGGCTCTCCAACCACTTATCCAGAACAAGTGGCATAAGCTTTTAGGTCTTACTTCAGCTCCATCCTCAGCGCTTCTTCCATGATTGTGCATCTAGTGATCCAAAGCCCCATAGTTCACCCACCACTGGAACATATATAAATTTCCTTCACCGATGTACACAAAAGCTACGTCTTCCTAATTCCTATAGTTCCATGGGTTCCATGGGACATGATCCATCCACGAATTCTTAAGGAAGCAGCCGAGGTGATGTCCGTTCCCTATACTCTGCTTTTCCGTAAATGTTTAAACACGGGTGTTTTCCCCTGTAGTTGGAAAGAGAGCAATAAAAACTCCTATTTTCAAAAGAGGAAGCCGTCATCTTCCGGATGGTTACAGACCAATTAGTCTCACTAACACCCGGCAAGGTCTTTGGACGCATTCTGAAAACTGCTGTTCTAGACTGTCTTAAATGGCTTGGACTACTTACTCCTTCCCAGCACGGTTTCCTACCTCAGAGATCTTGCGTCACCAATATGCTAACTGTGATAGGCAGCCTAACACAAGCACTTGATGATGGACGGATATCTCATGCTATCTTCATCGACTTTTCCAAAGCCTTTGACAGAGTGCCCCATGATTTCTTGTTAAAGTTAAAAAGGTATGCCATTTCGGGTCAGCTACACTCGGTTATTCGCAGCTTAGTCACAGATCAATCCTTCGCGGCTAGAATAGGGCTATCTTACTCCTCTTCATCCGCGGTCTCTATCGGAGTGCCTCAGGGATCAGTACTTGGACCCCTTCTTTTTCTCATCTATATTAATGACCTACCTGATGTCATCCCCGTCAACATAGCAATGTATGCGAACAATGTGGAAATATGGAGACCCGACCCAGTAGAAGTGCAAATGGTCTTGGTTGCAGCAAAACGCTGGTCTTCTGAATGGGACCTGCCAACCAGTGACGACAAGTGTGTCTCGATGATATTTGGCAGAACTCCCGACCATCCTATCTGGGTCAGTAGCGGCACTCACATCCGAAACGTAGATCAGCACAAATTACTAGGATTTTGACTTTGTAAAAACTTTTCTTTTTCTTTTCATCAAGGGAAAGCCAGCAAATCTGGCTTCCAATTGAGCGTTCCTTCCCTCATATATCAAAAGAAAACTTCCATCTCCTCTATGGAATGTACGTCCGTCCTGTGCTAGAATATGGAAGTGAAGTAGTACACACCGGTCTTATCAAGGATCGAGACCTACTGGAACGAGCCCAGAGAAAGGCAACGAAAATGGCTCATGGCTTGCAACATACCTCCTACCCAGCACGTCTGATTGAACTGAATCTCTATCCTTTAGACGTAAGGCGTATACGAGATCTTTTCCTGATGTACAACTTGTTCTCTGCAGATTTAGTGGACCAATTTTTTACACGCCCAAGCCTAGAAACTCTACGTGGACTTAGCAAGAAATTGTTTAAGCCCCGTCTCCGCACATTCGTACGCCAGAACTTCTTCACCTGCAGGATTATATCTTTTTGGAACAATATTCCACAACAAATAATGTAGGTATCATCCGAAGCGACCTGTAAGGCTCTTTTGGATCGTCACCTAGGGTGACGTCCTGACCCACTCCCAAACTAATCTTCCCCTCTAATCGGTAATGCGTTCGGGTCGTTTTTTTGTTTTTTCCCTTCCTACCAGTCCTCGAGGAAAAAAATTACAAAAAAATCGTCCACGAATAAATGTGTATTTATTTGATTTTTCGTTTTCTACTCAATGGCTTCTCGATTTTGCGCTTATTTACCATCCCATGTTGTCCAGTTTCCTTCAGTTCTATATCTCAACGAAAAGAAGATAGATACAAGATCCGGGACCATTTGGGCTCAAGCCTCGTACCCGCGAAATACTTCAAGACTTCAAGGCGTAGTTCACGCAGATTTCAGCAAAGCTCATGACGAATTTTCACGCGAACGTCTGATAGGTAAGTTCGGAGCTCCCGGTGCTGTAGGTTCCTTGATTCTGCGGAATCTTCGCAATACGGGTAGCACAGTCAATGTCGGCATGACGCTACATCAGAACGTATTTTATTTACGCTGCGTGCAAGGAGTCAGTTTGTGGTATTTGTGTGCCTTCAGTTGATTTGTAATCAGTATGGCTCCTCCTGAAGCTGTCTGCGTGAAAAAGACCTGCTTGGTTTGTTCCAAGCCTGTGGATAGTCGTGATAATGCCCTACAATGTGACCATTGTTTAGGTTGGTTGCACCTAGAATGCACCACCATGAATGCTGAATTATATGCTGCTTCAATGAAATGCACTTCAGAGTTCCTTCAAGTACCGTGTATCACGTGTGCCTCGCCAAATAACACAGTTTGTGTGTTGTCCAGGATACACTGGGTGCCATGTCTGTTAATGTAATACGCGCTAAACTTCTGGATACGCGTTGTGCTACGTCCATGGACACAATTAATGTCATGTTCCAGGATATATCTTCACCTAATGAAACTCCCACGCCCCCGTTCCGGAGCTCTTCTAGGGCCGCTACGTATGCAGAAACTGCGATTGCCCCTGCAACCCAAGAGGCTAACAAACCTCTAAAAACCCGTCAGAGGAGGAAAAACGTCTGCTACAGTCGTAGTTCCGTCGACAGCGACAAATGTGACTGGTCAGCCTCCCGTGATAAGCCATATGGCTGCTCCCGCGAGTGATAACGTATAACTCAGCACCGCTCAGCTGTAGTCGCCTAACTCATGGACGAACGTGACACCTTGTCGACAGCGTAATGCACCTCCACGGAGGACACCATGTTTCTCAGCGGTAAGTCTTGCAGAGCCTGAGGTAATCGCCCCGCAAGAGCGCCTTAATCATGATTTGGCAATTTTACGCGAAGTGCTTAGAAAATTATTCACTCACGGCGAAGAAATTGCTAGTCAAAGCCGCATTTAGGCTAGAAAAAACAATTGGAGACGGCCAACCCAGATCACTGGAGGTATTCCTTGGCTTTGACGAAGAGGCTCATCTGGTCGTACCGAATAAAAGGAGAACAGGGTTCGACTGCTACATGACTTAGATCTTAAGGCGAGGGATAAAATGAAGATCTTAAGCAGTTAGCTACGGGAGCGTCGTGCAAATGGTAAAACGAATTTACACATAAAGTATTTTCGGGCTCAAGGGAAGATACTACAGATCGAGTGGCAGCCGCTAACTGCAATTTTCCAGCCGTCCCCGCTATCGAACCCTCAGTAGAGGCTTGTATGCGGGCCGCAGAGAGAAGTGGACGTGCCGAGTTCGTGCTGTCAGATGTCCGGGGTCCCTAAGAGAAACGAAGCGAGTTAGAGTGTTGGGTGTTACGCCATTTACCAGCGCTGGTCGCCCTGAAAGAGACGTAACTCACAGTGGGTGTCTTAGATTCGTAGGTGGCTGTTGAGAGCTATAAACCATACTGTGTAAACAGGAGCCAAACCAGAGGCAGTGGTGGTGTCATCCTGTTCGTTAGGTCGGATACACCATAATTACAACTGGATTCCTACTCAGACTTAGAAGGCTATGGTGAATCCTTATGGTGTCCTCTAAAACTGGCCACTAGTGGGTATGAATCTGTTGGTGTCATCTATCGGACTCCGGCTGTGGACTCACCAAATATACTATCAGGCATACGCAGATGGGCGCGGACGGCCATTGTTTCGTTCTTGACGACTTTAACTGCCCAAATGTTGACTGGGTGAATCAATAATGCCTACTTGGTACCGACGTATTTACTTGAGAACTCTTTCTGATTCTCCAAGACCTATCTCCTGTCAGAATGTGACTCAACCGACTCGTGCTGAAGGGAACCACAACTCCATTTTGGACCCGGTCATGTCTCCCAAAAGCTTTGATGCGGAAGAGATCTTGTTCAGACCACCTTTATGGAGCAGTGACTATTCAGTTCTGGTTATACACTGGCAACGAGGAATGCAGGCTGTGCTCAGCGTGGAGAATGCGTCTGATATTTGGCGCATGCCGTCTGCGGCATCCGTTCTAGGGCACCCTAGTGGTCCGTATGACATTGACTAGGGAATCTATCCGAGATGGGTTACTTTATTTATGTCAAACATTTGCACCTTTGTCCCGGCGTCGTCCACAGGCAAAGGGGCCTGCATGGTTTGACCTGGGGCTCAGAAACCTACTTCGGCGCGGAAATCGAGCCTAACAACTCTTTCGTGCTACCACGGTAGGATATCAGCATCACCGATACCTTCGAAATCAATGCTCCGAACTCAAACGTCTGCAACGGTGTACATTCGAAAAGGCACTTACGGCTGACTGTGTGTACTCCAGAACGTTTGCGTATCTAAAACGTAAATCACGGACCATAATTGGCACCTAGCATTGATGGGAGACAATTCACTAGTCGAAGCGGATGATCGTAAAGTGAGTATTTTGGCGAGACTCTATGAATCCTTATATGCGATAGAAAGTATGCCGCTTCCAGAGGTGTAGAGCAGTGCTCCCATCATGCCTTTTTCAGAATTCGTCAAGAAGGCGGTAGCTAAAGCGCTATGCTTAGTTAAAACTCATATCCCCAGAACCAGACTAAGTCCATCTCCTGTTGACAAAAGAAATATTGGCTCCATCTATCACAAGACTCTTTAACTCGTCAGTTTTGGCTGGACAACTACCTAGAGATCGGAAACAGGCCATCATTGTCCCCTTCCTTACAGCCGGTTCAAAGGCAGCTACCATTAGCTATCGTTATGTTTGCTTGACATCCGTGGTTTGCAAGACGCTGGGACGTCTAGGTGCTTTCCGCCTCAGCGAACACATTAGGAGTAACCAGCTACTCTGTTCGTGCCAGCATGGATTTTAGAGGGAGCGTTCGTATATATCCAACCTGCCGCTTGCCTGTGAGGACTGGTCGGAAGCCAAGTCCGCAGGACACCCCACGGACGCAATCTTTGGTGACTTCAGTAAAGCATTCGATAAGATACCGTACGGACGACTGTTGCAAAAACTAGGGGCCATCAGTGTTGAGGCTTCGTTAATTCACTGGGTCGAGGATTTCGTGAACGAAAGAACGTTAGCCGTGAGAGTCGCACAGTCGCTATCGCATCCTTTCAGTCATCATCATCATCATCATCATCATCATCATCATCATCATCATCATCATCATCACCGTACGGCGTTAAACGGCAGGGCAAGCCCCACTGACCACGCCTTTCTCACCATGTTGCAGGTTGAATTAGAACGTATGAATATACAAGATGGAGAGGAAGTGGACCTGCACAGGTGGGAAAATGAAAGAACGCCCTAGTAGCCAACACACGGACTACACAGTATAACTGTACAAACACACATCGATCAATCATTCTGATTCGACAGAAAGTGACAACACTATCGCCACTGCTCGCGGTTCGCTGCCATATCCTTCAGTGTCTCCAGCCAACTGGTTGACGGATCTTTGGGACTGCAACCACGAAGACGTGAAACACCTACTTTTCCTAAGTTCACTATACATTTTCTCATTCCTCGTTGCCACGTCATCTGTTGACCTCCACGCGGTTTTTTCCACTTCCTAGGAGGAACGGAGAATAAGACACGGTGTGTTGGATCTGTGTTTGCCATACGTAACACGTGCCTCAATCAACAAAATGTACTAAGCTGGATACGCTGTGATAGGACATTCTCTGAATTAGTACCCGATACTGGATTTCTGACCTCAGTATTACTCACTCAGTTATTTCATCCAATTTTAGCGATACTATGCAAACATCGGTGGTCGAAAGCCTCAAGACGGCGAATATCTTCCACACGCAGACCCCAAGTCTCGCAGCCATGCAACAAAACTGAACGTACTGTGGCACAGTATACACGACCTTTTAACTTCAGTGAGTGGGTTCTCGATTTCTATCGCAAATCGTTTCGCTGACCAAAGTTCGCCGTCCACCAGTGTGACGAATAAGTTTGAACAGTCTTTGACTGTCACCTGAAGCAGCTTCTATTTCCATTTCTTCGGCTACCTTGATCCACCAATTTTCGCGATCTTTCTTAAGGCTTTTCGTAACCTGAGTTTAAAGATTCCTCCGTAACTTAATAATCTCCCTACAGTTCCAGAGCTGACGTTTTGGCTCTGTTGGACTTACCGACTCTTTTGAAATCCAGTGTCTTTGATGGACATCGGATCTAAGACCACAGGCAAAACCAACTGCAACATGCATCGCCTACTGGGTGTGGGCCCAATGTTCACCTACATTACTGTTGGTCGTAGATCCTAGCTCATGTGCTAACTTCTGCTCATAACGGGTGTGGACTTCTGGATCACACAAACGTTGCACGGCTAACCGGGTTTGCGGTTTATGACGATGACGATCGCATTAAAACTAAGCCATGGTCCGACTCTATGTATGTGGACCAGTAGGATATACAGTTCTGAAGAGAACTGCGCTACCGGTAGCTTACTGCGATATGATCGATCTGGCTTAGGGTATCTTTAGAGTTAGAGCGCCATATCGCTGTGCGACGAGAGCTGTGTCAGAAATTGATGCTAGGCAAGAACAATCGATTGTGTGCACAAAACTGAAGAAGTCTATCCCCGTAATCTGTGTGCTGAGCGGGTAAAGCACATCGGCCACCTAAACAAGCTTCTGCCGCACCAAGTTTGCCAACTTGTGCATTGAAGTAACCAGCTAGCACTACAATATCAGAACCTTTGCTCCTGAGAACGAGGGTGGCGAGTTCATCGTAGAACTCATCTTCCTATGAGTCATAGCTGCAGTCCGTTGGGGCGCATGCCGAGATCACAAACAAAATGTGCTTAACACAACTATCCTTTCGAACTCCGACTGACCCTTAGAGTCTCACAGCACATAAACGACTGTTAACAGGGATCCAGTCTAAAAGGGCAGCGTCAGCCTTGTCAGTCAAGACTATTCCTACACCACGTTGACCCACAGCTCTAGCTGCTTCGTCTCCTGAAGTGCGCAGAAAATACCTCAATGAGATACCAGGAGCAGTTAGTTGAATCACATTGCTCGAATCCTGGATACGCGTTTCACTTACACAGCAGACATCAATCTTCAGAGAGTACATTGTAGGGGCTAGGTACGCCTGCTGACTAGCCTGCATGAATGTACGCACGTTGAAGGAGCCGAGATTCAGAGGCTGACGAGGCTTGAGAAAATGTGGGTTACCAGACAGAGGATTATTCATGACACTATTTGACAGTGAACCGTTGCGAGTATTGAGCGTGTTATCAGTGTGAGCATTATGGGTAGACAGCGGAGGTAAAGAGACGTGGTTTGGAACAGAAGACAAAGGTTGAATAAAAGAAAGGGAACACTGAGCAGTGGCCCACTTATCACTACCTATTCCACTCGATGCAATGGGCAGCGAAGTCCTGATTATCCTGTGCGACGACCGATGCAGTATGGAATTTTTTATTCGTGCAGTTCATGGGAGATGTTGGACGGGTACTGCCAGGGTGTCCAGCCGCAAAGCAGGAGAACAATTAGGGTTCTCATCCAAAGTCTTTAGCTCTAACAAGAACCTATCCGCAAGGCAGCGGGGTGGTTGAGTGGAAGCCCATTCGCTTGGGTCAATTATTCTTCCACTGGTTTTTCCGACTGAGTTTCCAGCTCAAATTGACCCCCAACCTGGAGGACCAGGAGAATGGACTTCGTCGGGCCTTTATCCATTGACCTGTCAGGTATTATTGCATCTCCGGCTTAAAGAACCCATCCTGTATAACTCTTTGGATTATAGGGGCGCGCAAGCCATCACACCACGTCAGGGTGGCGTCTCGTCCGGATGGCATCCTTTCAGTGCCTCTAGTGAAGTCGCACAGTGAACAATTTGGGAGCCATTACCTTTCTTGATGTATGTAGGCGGCATGCCATCCGTTTTCCAATGGCATTGTCTCATCTGCACGGATCACCTTAAAATCTGGAGAACAGTCTGGTCGGATGTCGATTGGTGTGTTCTACAGGGTGACTTGGACGCACTGAAGCATTGGTCCGAGACTTGGCAACTCCCTATCAATGTTGAAAAGTGTTCATAAGTGAGTGTGGGGAGGGCGGAGAGTGGCACATCCTACAACTTACACGAAACGTCCATCCACACGTCGGATTGTGAAAAAGATCTTGGGGTAGCGGTGGCATCAAATCCGAAGACCAAAGCCAATACGGTCAATGCGTTTACCTCTGGCTGGGGTATGTACGGAGCGGTACGTCGGTCTTTTGGATAACTATCTATGCCATCCTTCTAAGTGCTGAATGCTTCACATGTACGTCCGCGACTGGAATATGGTGGACGTACCTCATTCCCTTGTACGACTACGGGAGTATGCGGATGACATAGTTTCTCTAGGTGAAGGTTTAGGAAAGTTTCAGGCTTTTCTGGATAGCTTAAGGGATTGCATAGCAATGTTCGGTATGCGTTTTGCATCTTCAAAGTGCAAGATGCTGTTATGGGACTGGGTCAGTCCTACACCAAACCTTTCAGTGTCTGGGGAGACTATAAACGTGGTAGACAAGTTCTGTTACCTGGGGAGCTGCATCTCACCCGGGGGTCGGATATCGGATGAGGTGTCTCTGTGTATACAGATGGCTCGTTTGACATTTGCCAATCTGTTATCTGTGGCGTCGACATGACATCCGTTTACCTATCAAAGACCCAGTGTACGCTGCAGCAGTGAGGCCCATGCTTCTGTGTGGTTCGGAGACAGACATCGCAGAGGGGTTTTCTTTGGGAACCCTAACCGGAGCCTTTGACTCAAAAGTCTCAACCACAAGGCAGTGGGGCGTTAACCCAACACGGGAACGTGACCGAAGCATCCGTGAAGGAACTTCCTCTGGTCTATCACGAGACCTGATTGTTGCAAGGATTTTCTCCTGTCTTCGTTGGTGCTTTGTTATCGATCTGCCTTTCGGATTCAGTCCTTAGCCCCATGCACCCAAAGGAGCGAGAGGAACATGGACGGGGCAGCATCCTTTTGACTGGAGGCTGCCCAGCTTAGACGGACGATAACTGTCCAATGAAGTGCGATGACTTCTACCGTTGAGAGAAACCCCACGTACTCCACTCCTACGTCCGTCTACTGGAGGTCTTTAGACCGGTAAACTGTTTTTCTCCGTGTTTATTCTCTGGAGTATCCTCTCCAGGGGCATAGTGAATAGAATCAGATGTTGCCCATCAACTGATTCTGAGACTGGATTTCGTCTGGCCTCCACCCATTTATCTGTCAGGCAAGATTGCATCTCCGGCTTAAGGAAGCTGTCCTGCACAGCTCTTTGGGTCATTGAGGCACGCAAACTATTAAGATACCACCCATTTTCACTCACTTTTTTTACACAACAATATCAACACTATTCCTTGTACTTCTCAAGTGGCCGCCGATGAAGACGCTGGGCATGCAAGTGGGATTCCTCCTTCAGTTGTGTGCAGTCCACCAAAACCTCTACTGAGACCACATGCGCCACTGAAGCTTGCAGCCTTCAACGTACGCACTCTAATGCAAATAGGTCAACAATCAGCTTTATGATGCACATTTAAAACACTGACCATTGACGTCTGCTGCTTGTCCGAGACCCACCGAGACCTCACCGTCGTAGTTCCTCTGAATTCGCCCTCAGGGCACGCTTTTACTCTGCGCTTATATGGATATACCGCTGCTTTTGCATCTGGTCATGCAGAAGTAGGAATCACCTTGAGTACTGAATTTGAGTTTTCGCTAAGCGACTGGATCCTAGTCAGCAGCAGATTATGTTTGATTTGCTTAGAGGGTTCGTTTAAATCTAACAAGAACCCCGACGGCAACCGCTGTCTGTTTGTGGTTGCTGCCTAGGCTCCTACTGACTGCATTCCGGAAACAGTGAAAGATGTATTCTACCAGAAATTCATGTACTTCGAAATGCATCTCATGGAGATATAGTGGTACTGGCCAGAGGTCTGAACTCCCAGATTAAGCATCTAGGTCCGGACGAACGAATGAGGCCAAAGCGGCTCCAACCATTAACGCATGGATAACGGTAGTCGGCTGCTCCATTTATGCACAGGCCATCGCCTATTCTTTTCAGGTACAAACTTCCGGCACATCTTTCGTCGCACACTCACATGGTAACCGCTATCTGCTATTCAGCCTTGGACACAAATAGAACACGTAGCCGTAAGCTATCACTGACATGGCTCACTCAATTCCTGTAGGTCGTACTGGAGCATACATCTAGGTTTTGATGACGCCCTAATGTGTGCCAAGTTCATGGTACGGTTTCCACCAAGTCAAATGTCCGCTGTCAACGGATAAACCCAGACCAACTTCGCCGGACGCCGGTCCGGAAGAGATATCAAAATGAGCTTGCTGCCCGGCTAAGTAGCCACACACACACACGATGACTTTTCAGACCGCTGGCAACACATCCAAGACTCTGTAAAAGTTGCGAACACCACATCTTGCGGATTAGTCACATGTCATGCAGTAACGCTCTGAATCTCATTGGGTTCTCTGGAATTGCTAGACAGCCGCCGAAATATCCTTGCAGTAAGCGGAGAAATCTGATTAGAAGCTTGCAGAGAGACCGAGAGAAATGGTGGTCAGAATGCACTGCCAAATTGGAACAAGCCGCTGTCACCGGCAATGCTTGTAGACTTTTCCAACTCACCCGATCCATTGGAACCGAGAAGCCTGTAGTGGGCGAAATGATCTTCGAGGCAAACGGCCAAACAATGCACCAGCTTTCACGGCGCATGGATCGATGGGCGGAACACTTTGAAGAGCAGTTTAATTGGTCTTCGACGCCAGCGCCTCAACTCAGTAGTCCGTTTGAACCAGTTCTTGCTCCATGTACGGTCTGCACTACCTCACCCACAGAAGTCGATTGGGCGTTCCACCCCCTGGAACACAATAAAGCTCCCGCCTATGACAAACTCCCTTTGGCCCTCTTCAAAGATGGTGGTGTACGTCTCTCCAAAGCGCTCACTAGCCTTTTTGTCGAGATTCGGCTCAACCAATGCGCCCCAGAAAGCGGGAACTAAGCATCCATCATCCCTGTATACAAGAAAGGGACTAGAAACACCTATTCCAATCATCAAGAGCTAAGCTTGGTCTTGATCGCTCCAAGGCTGTTAGAATTGGTAATCCTCTAGAAATTGTCCCCAACGCGCGAACAACAGGTCCGTGAGGAACAATCCGGTTTTCGTCCCGACTGCCAATGCATCGACCAAATTTCCACCATCCACCACACATCTGAGACAGACGGTAATCAAGTTTTTCGATATCCGAGCAGCTTTTCACCCCGTTGATAGGACGGCCCTCTTGGATTGTCTCAATAAAGAGGAAGTGCCTGAGTACAAGCACATGAATAATCGTCACCTTACTTTCTAGTTGCAAGCGGCGTGCGTCAAGGTTGCCCACTCTCACCCTTCCTGTTCAACTTGGCGATGGACGATATCGTAAGAGGCACAAAGAAGTCAAACGAACGAGTGTGTTCTGCTCCTATGTGGTAACAGACTTTTGGACTTCGACTATGCAGATGGCATCGCATTAGTTTGCAACGCTGCTACTGCAGCACAATGCATTCTAGACTACCTCGCGTCGTCTATGCTACGGTATGGAATGTGCTTTTCACCCTCCAAGTGTAAAGTGCTTCTACAAGTCTGGTAGGAGTCCATCCTCACACTTACCCTCGGTAACGACTGGTTAGAAGTTGTTGAAAAAATCTACTTGGGAAGCTGTATAACTGCTGATAAACGGATTAAGGCGATGTGAAAAACCGAATAGCGGAGGGTCAAGCGGCGTTCTGTAATTTGCATCACCTATGGAGACGGTGTGACGTTTCTCTCCGATTGAAAGGTAGTGTCCACCACTGCTGTGCGTAGTGTGCTCATATATGCTTGTGAGACCTGGCCTGTTCGAACGGCCGCTGTCGACCGATTCTTCGTGTTCGATAGTCGGTGCCTGGGAAGTACCTCACTAGTTTGGTGGCAGCAACGAATAAGGAGTTCCACAGTCCAATCGCGCATCTTCGGAACCGGGCATGCCGCGTACCTAATGAGTGGTACCATATCACTCCATCGGCGTCGCTGGCTAGGGCATGTGCTACGTATGCCACTTCATCGATTTCCCCATCGTATTCTATTCGCCGAGATTAAGGTTGGGTGAAAACGACGACATGAAACGGTACCGGTCTATTAAGGTGTTGACGTCAAGACTTGCGTCTGTCGGTTCCTCACGCTTGTGTGGTTGAAGACCTCGAGGTCCACAACACATCCGGCTGGAAGCTCTGTTGGATATGGCTCGAAGTCGTGCTCAGTGGCGGTTATGTTGTGACAGCTTGTGTTCAAACTCCTAAGAAACTTTCTCTTCGATTGTTCACTTTTGTTTTCCTGTTTCGTATTTAGGCATGGCACTACGCCTCTGTACATTTTACTGGGTTGTCGGTGAATAAATACATTTGTATGTGCGGGTCAGGTGGATAGTCTACCACTACTACTGGGCCCTTTCAAAGTGCAACAAACGCAACCGCCGACCGAACGACACCGAGCCATCACCTAGCCTGCATTCACAAGCAACAAGGCAACCAGACCCAGAGCCGGCGGCGCGACAGGCATGCCCGCACGCACAACAAGCCGCCGTCTCCGACGTACCGCACAGAACCGAAGCAGTCGGCTATTACACCCAAAGCACGATAAATCACACAACGGGCTACCTGCCATCCCGACCTAGCAAGGACACAAGGACCCTACCAAGCCGGTTTAACCGCAACATCCAGACAGCAACGTCGGTCGTGGTGAACACAGCGTTTAAAACTTGCGGCAACCTCTTCCAATTCCGACGCATCTCCTTCAGTGTGACGAACGGCGTTGCCTGTTTCCAACCTATAATCGACGAAGTAATCAAAAACGAACGTATCCTTGACACATTTGTACGTATAGATAACGTTGTCATCTGACAGATCCAAGACCAACATGACCACAATCCTAGTACTTCCCACCAAACAGTCAAGCGGTGTGGAATTGCGCTCCACGAATCCAAAACCATCACTACATCCCAAGAGACTCGTCTTCTAGGTTTCCTAGTCCGTAAAGGGGTAATTAAACGAAACCTTAAAGGAACATAATGCTTACAGAAATCGCCACCTCCACGGGATGCGAAAGCACAACAACCTGTGGTGATAATTTTTGCGTGCTATTCACAGTGGATTCCATCCCTTTCCGACAAGGTTAATGCACTAGTGAAAAACAGTATAGTTTCGATCCCAGGATATCTTAGAGCAGCTTGTGGAGTAAAGTATAAACCTAATGACTCACTAATTCAGATCTAAAAGCATCAGCTGGAGCACTGGTCAGAGCGTTTCAGGGGTAAATCTAATTGACCTACTATAATAGGTGAACTGAAGGGCACAGTTCTAGACGTGGGTGTTAATAGTGTACCTGAACCGGAGGTTCTCCTTGAAAGGCTACTTTGAAGAACTGAAGTTCAGCTAAGGTGCTGAAGTTGCTAAAACTCTCAGTCTCATTTGAATTAAAGAAAACGTTCCAGAGGATTGGTGTGAACAAGTGATCACACCACAACAAATACCTTTTTGTTATTATTAATGAATACCGATACTGCCTTTCTGCGTACCCCTGTCCTAACTTATATATATATATATATATATATATATATATATATATATATATATATATATATATATATATATATATATATATATATATATATATATATATATACCGGCTTGAGATCGTGCAAGGTGCCGACAAACAAAAACAATTACCAAATAGGGGAAGGGGCGTACAATACAGTAAACAGACCGCGAGTGATAAAAAAAAGTTGCTGGTTTTTTGGGGGCTTTTCACCGTACACTTTTGATGTTTTTTTGTCAATTTCTTTGTCGGAATGACATTTTTGTGGTTACGGGGCACGAGAGTTCCACAGACAGACCGCACAGCATTCACGCCACGGGCTTCTATTCTCAACCATGTTCTCAACGTCTCTAACCAACGATAATCCTCATCCCTTGGGCCCCAACCACGAAGGCGAGAAGCTCCAACCGAAGCCAATGCTGATGCTATCTTTTTCAAACCCCTACTTCAAGTCATGGCCTGACCGCCGCATCGCTTTTTCCAACCTTGCCCAGCATGTGCGAATAGAGCACGGAAAGGTAGACGATGGACAAGCATTCGTAAAACATGGCCAAGCCACCGGAGGCGGTGTAGAGTACCCACTTCGTTAAGAGGGCGGCTTTCCGTGCCTAACACACAACGGCGCACCTCGTCATTACTCAATCGATGTTCCCACCAGACGCCAACAATGCTTCGGAGACATCCGTTATCAAACACCCAAAGCCGCCGAGCATCCAGAATGCGAAGTAGCCAGATCTCGCAACCGTAGAGTAAAACACTGCGAACTGCGGCGACGCAAACCCACCCCGTAAGATAGAGCCGAATATCAGAGCGATACCACATGTGTCGCAGGTTTGCGAAAGCTGCTCTAGCTCTCGGTGTGCATGAAATGATCTCCCTAAGACGCCTTTCAGCTGGTACCAAGTTCCTAAGGTGCCTAAAGTTGTCGACGAACTCTAGCTGATCACCACAAAGGGTAAGTGCAGGCACAGGCTCCTGCCAATCTTGCGAAAGCACTTTGCACTTGGAAGGTGCGAAGTGCATACGATATCTGGATACCTCGATGGCCAAGCGGTCCAAAGCATTTTGCATTGCCTGTGCATTATCATTCAGCAAAGTGATATCATCGGCATATTCCAAGACGAAAACTTTGTTTCGTGGGAGGAGTTCAACTCCACTATTCGGAACACCAAACAGAGCTTTCCGTAGAACATCTTTTATGGCAAAGTTGAAGAGAAATAGGATATAGGGCAACCTTGTCGCACTCCACTGGAGACGACAAAAGGGGACGAAAGCTGGTCGGAGGCCCTTACCCGACTTGAGGTGTGACGACACATCTTTTTGGGGACTGATACATACCTCTCAGATACTCCATTTCTCAACAAGCAATTTCACAGTGCAGTCTTTTCGATGAAGTCAAAGGCCTCACGAATGTCCAGGAGCACGATGACTGTCGGTCTTTGGAAAGTGTGACGGTGCTCTAGCATTTGTAGGAGAGGGAAGATTTGGTCGATACATCCACGACCGGCAGGAAAGTCAGCCTACTCCTCGCGTGTCTGCTCTTCACGCGTTTTGTACAACGTGTGAAGTATGACAGACGAAAACAGCTTTGACGCTATAGTGACCAGGCTTGTACGCCTATGGTTAGCGCAGTCAGTGCGCGAGCTCTTCCCAAAAGTGGGAACAACAACCGACCCCCCCCCCAAAGACTAACCCCAATCAGAATCCCAAACTTTTGAGGACAAAGCATGAAGTTCTCTAAAGAGCTGTACCCCACCGTCTTTAAGTGAGTCTGGGGGAAGTCATCGGAGTCCGGCGATTTGTGACGTCCTGAGGCCTGGACCTCCTTTCGGGTCTTCGCCTCGGTAGGTGGGTCTGTCGAAGTGCACCACTGGACGTGTGCCGGATGAGCTATAAAAGAGGCCGACACGGAGGGCCAGCTAAATTGTGTCTGAAAGTGGTTCGTCCAGCGATCGAGACGCCGCTTCTGATTGTGAATTTACCAAACGCCATCCTCAAATTGTTTCCCTCAAACCTAATAGCTTCATACCGGTGACTCGAATGAGACACAACAGTTTGCGGTAATTTCCCATGGTGGCAGCGCGTTCAAACTCTGCTGCGCGTTGCGACCATCAGATTTCGCGGTCCCTACGAAGACTCATATTAAGTGCACTCCTCGTTACGAGTCGTGCTTCATATATATATATATATATATATATATATATATATATATATATATATATATATATACATTGATAGTAAGTAGTATGTAAACGTGTGGACAAAATTCCCCCGGAAACACACGACCAGTTTCGCAGTTGTTGTCGCTCATCAGGTATGCGTACCCGGTTTTCCTCTGCCCACTCGTCTTCTTACTTGTACACTCCGATGTTATATGTTCACTAGGATCTAATTTGAATCGTCTGGAGTGTGAATGGATACTATTCATTGAAGGGCCCACAAATGAATCACAACTGTGATTTCTCATAGTTATTCGTGTCTGGGTCACTGCTAACCCAACGAACAAAGAGGCTGCATGTGCAAGCGCTCATATTGATGGTAAGTAGTATGTAAACGTGTAGCCTATATATATATATATATATATATATATATATATATATATATATATATATATATATATATATATATATATATATATATATATATCCACCGATAGCCCGATACAGTGTACAGAGGCGTAGTGCTATGCAAAAACATGAGTAATCATATATGTGGATATTTCATGTAAGCATGTGGGCTGGATACCATCCAGTTACCCAGACCGAGGTAGAGGGTTGACTTAGGGGGCCTCACCCCGAGCCATTGACCAGAACGCCTAACCTACAAGGCAGTAGGACGATATGGGGGTATCGTAGGCATCTGAAGGGCTGTGACTGATTGTTCAGTTCACACGCCCTTCGGATGAGGCCAAACATCCTGGATGCCCAGTGCACCTCTCTGCCACACATGCCGGTGAGGATACTGTTGTACTCCTCATGCGCCGCCCATGGTCGGTTTGGAATTAGGGTTTAGCCATCTCCTTTAGACTGACTGTTAGTCAGTCAACCCGGCGGAGAGCCGCAAGCATTCGCTTTCGTCCTCTCACTTTAGTGGGTATATCTACGCCACTAGAAGGCAGTGATTAGGGCTTCCTCAGTAGGGGCTGTAGAAAACACGGTCATCTGGGAGCATTTCGAGAGTTTTCAGGACGAGTAACCATCTCGGAGCCTGAGACACCCACCCTCGACCATACTGAGGCATCCAGAGGCCCATGACGCAACAGCCCGTACCTGATAATGATAATCTATCTACTGACGAGCTACTGAATGGTGCTACAAAAACTTTGGATATTGTTCTATGTATTGTCAACTTTCATTCACAAGCACCTAGTGTTGAGAAAATCGTCACCAAACAACAGCGAACACGTCCATATTATTTACGAAGTAAAGAAATTTAGCTCAAAAATTCGATTCAATCACCTTATTTTTGACACCGGTCAATCCAGATATTTCTGAACGGCAGTGGCTTTGTCGCAAATGAGCTGGTGGTCAAAGTATGCTTCATTCGCCTCTTTTGGGAAACCTTGTCCGCTGAATGAACACGACTAGGAGCTATGGCCTCGTTTGGTAGCGGGTCACATTCACCGCGGCGCAGTTCTGTAAGCAGATTTGTTTCGTTTTTGAGTTGAGAACGCTAGTCGAGCAAAAATCTCACAACATCCTGGAACACCACCGCTGATGTTCCATGGCCGTGTATTTGATGACTCCACCTTATTCACGGTTATCCGCGGGAGCGCCCGTTTCCCCATCCTGGAACTGGAGATGCGCCCGATTGCATACAGCTCTGCTCTTCCTGTATAGTCATTGACCCCAATCTCTCAGGTTTAACAATAGAACTTTCCTCAAATGAACACTGTCCGAGTACCGTTCTCGTATCGCCCGTGTTTCAGAATACGAACAATCGCGTTTTTGCAAACTTTTACTTTTACGCGGCTAGCTTCTTGAGGATGAGCAGGCTCCATGAATGTCCCACACAGCACCTATCTGTTAGCGGTGTGTGTGTTGGAACTGTTCATGAAGAATCTTGGGAATTATGTACGAAGTAGCGTCCCCGGCGTCACTCCACAGTGGTTCAGTTTGTTATATGCTTAGTGATGAGCAAAACACAATGGCAAGGATCCTTGTGACAACGTGGGCACTGTCCCAAACATGATTTAGTCTCTGCCTATCATGAGGACTGCTTTTTGATTTTTGTGTGTCAAGTTGAAACAAGTTTCATGCACTGAGTGATAATACCAACTTGGATTACCTTGGAGGTGTTTCTTCGTACATATTCTAACACAGCTGCGTTGGAACTTCATAATTAACGCAGTCACGTACGAGCACAAGAGTGATTTACAGAAATGAAGTTTATTTCAATGTATCAGATCCTAGATCCGTTCGGAGTGTATCGAAAAAACCACGCGCCATTTGATATGTTATAGGTAAGTGTTTACTGTTTGGTAACAGCGTTATCGGAAAAGATAGTAGTCAGTCGATGTTTCGGTTACCGCGAGTAACCTTTCTCAAGATCAGTTTGCAAACCGGTCTTAAGAAAGGTTACCCGCGGTAAACGAAACGTCGACTGACTACCATCTTTTCCGATAACGCTGCGTTACCGAACAATAAACACTTACCTTTATTCATTTAATTTTTCCGCCTTTTTCATGAGCGATTTGCAGCAGCAAAAACAATGTTAGGGGTTTGTTGTTCTAGTGCAAAATGTCAAAGTTTCCATTTTCTTCTTCTGTATAGGGTGATCTGGTCGCATTCGATCGGAGTGATTTGCGGAATTCAGATTGATTTCGCCCGTTCCATACAATGATCAGTGAAGCCACGCGGGCTGGCGGCACTTTTCCCACATGGAATCAGACGACTTCCTCACTTTTTCACGGGACAACTGATGGAGTTACTTTTACCAATCCATGGTTCGTCGAGGAACTCGACCACAACGCGGTGGATCAACAGACGGTCGAGTCATGCTATAGGTGGCTAGATCGTGTAGTTCGGTTATGCCAAAATCCGCGATTGAATCTAAAGAATAGTCCACCTTATCTGTTGGACACAATGCCAGATATATACGAAAAACTAAGAAGTATCATCAATCGCTATTCGGATGACTATGAAACACTTTCACAAATGAAATATTTTCGCGTGTTTGTACATTCTGTGACAGACAAATGTAAACGTACGGTCAAACTATTCAAGGATGCGGGCGATAAGATTTTTGACGTTCATTCTCACTCACGCTTCCGTTTAGTCAAGCTGTCATTGATATTTTCGCACTTGCTAAAGGATCTTGAGGCACTGTTCCCTCAAAACACCTTTTGTGCCGAGTTTCGTATCACAAAGCCCGATGCAGCACGTTGGTGGTCAAGTAATTTTGGTTCATCTGTTGTCGTACCATGGTCGGCTTTCCAGTCTGCACTTCTGGAAACATTCCGCGTCGATTCTAACGACCAGCTAGGTGCTTTGCGTAACACTATCGATTTGACATGTAATGAGTACGTCTCCATTTTCGAGTTTGATGTATTCATACGTCTGTTCCAACCTTGGAACAACATATTGGAGACTTGGAAAGCGTTGGCTGTGTTGCACCCAGGTTATATGGCGTTTATGACGTACGACGAGGTTAAAGCGAGGCTAAAGCAGTATCGGGCACATCCAGGCCCGGGAACTTATGTGTTCCGGTTGTCCTGCACGAAACTGGGGCAATGGGCAATCGGTTATGTCACGGAAGATCTCAAGATACTACAGACTATTATTCAGAATAAATCTCTGGCTCAGGCTCTTCTAGATGGAGAGCGAGAAGGCTTCTACTTATATCCAAACGGAAAGTCTAGTCCATCATCACTGCTGCATCAACTTGTCCACGAATTACCACAGGTCCGTCTTCAGGTGACTCAGGAACAATACCAGGTATATTGTGAAATGGGTTCCACTTTTGAATTGTGCAAGATTTGTGACGAAAACAATAAGGACGTGCAGTTAGAACCGTGTGGTCACCTTATTTGCAAACATTGTTTACTCAACTGCCGCTCGGCTGGCTGTAGCCAGACATGTCCGTTTTGCCGCCTAGAAATCAAAGGAATTGAGGATGTAATTGTAGATCCTTACCGCCCTGGACTGAGCCATAGAAGTGGTGTCTATGATGCATTCCATAACTCAAACTCGGGTAATGGTCATTTGCGTAAGGTCATCTCAGCATCCTCCCAATCAAATGGATCTTTGGAAATCGGCGAACTATCTCCATCATCGGCACCGGTGTCCCGAAGTGTCACTCCAGTAACGTCGTCGTTCACAGTCCATCCACCTCCAGTTCCACCCAGGAATCCAGCGTCTGTTTGTTCCCTTTCTCTTCCCAACTACTTCAAACACAATCACAGTTGCTTGCATCTGTCATCAGATGCGCCACACTGTATTAGACTAATGCAAGACTCAGACCCCCCTCTCATTCGAGAGTCCTCGCGTCCTTCTGAACTTCCATCTTGTTCTGTCTTGCCGGCTACAATACAAACAACAACATATCATAGTCCTTGCCAGCCTACTGATGTCGATTGTGGAGCTATTGGTGCTTACGGCCGCACTCTTGATCCGCTCGATGAAGCTTTTCCGTCTGCATTCCAGTCAAACCCACTCACGTACAGCCCACTAGAGAATATCCGCTTCTGGCGCCTAAACTATGCTCAGCTCGATCTGAGCCCGTCTGACTCAGATAAGGAAGGAACCCCGGGTGTCAATATTTCTGACTCCGTATCGACCGTGAATCAATTGCGGCAGACCACTGTTGGTTCACATCCGGATGGTAATCAAACGCATTTCGATCCGTCCACCCGACCACCAGTGAACACCGCTCAGATAGATTTACCACAAGAACCCACGGCTTCTGACTTGAGTAATCAAATTCCAGATTCCATTATAGCAACCAGCACTGGTGCAGCGACACTTATAACTCGTTTGTTACTGCAAAATGCAGATTTGGATGAAACGACAGCAGATCTTCTTCTTTCTATTACACATAATGATTTAAACATGGCGTGCCAGGTCTGGAAGTATTTCATGCCTCGCTCCGTTAATGAGTCATGAATTCCTATAACTAAAGCACTGCTTAATCAGGTATTTGTCCATAACGGCAATAACATAATCCATTTTTACTCCTTTCTTCATTTTAATATCTCCATGTACCTCCAGTAACTCAACCGTATTCGAGGTTTCTTGGTTTTCATATAAATTTGTTGTCTCTGTGACGTTTTTTCGTTTACGCTACCGTCGCTCGTCATTGCAACCGCGATTTTTTACGGTTCGGCGACCAGACCGGTGAACTGCTCAATCCACTTATCCTCCGCTTTTCATTCTGTTCCTTGTGCTTGAAACCGAGATGAAAAAATATTCCTATCATGTTGCCACAATATGCGTGTTTTTATAGTCTTTCATTCGACTTAATCCATTCTTCTGTTATGTTTCATTTCTCTGCCTGATCCGTCCTCATGCATATTGCCACGGCTACACAGGTGTAACTGAATAGTATAAAGTTTTGTGCACAAAAGATACTTGGCAATGGAGAATAAACCACTGTTTTGCTTTGAAAACTCGGCCTGCAACTGTCGCGTGTGTTAGCACTTCTGCTCTTTAAGTATTTTCTGCAGTGAACCCCATTTTGTTGGTTAACCTCTTGCTGATTCAATTATATCGGAAACAACTTTAATTAAAATTATATAGTTCAGTTACTCCTGATTTTGGTGCACTAACAATAAATGCACTTATCTATCTCTGTCAGTGTAGAGTGTTCTTCCTCCATATCTTTGGGTCTACTATGTCCCATTGTGGTATATTTTCATATTTTTACTTCCTTTATTTGTTATGCGAAAAATTGCAATATTTCAGGAAGGGGCCGCGGCCAATGAAAAACTACCGAATGGGGAAGTGACGGGCGGTGGCGAGTCGTTTTTTCCTCGATGATTACCGTTTGACTACCGCCGGAAAGGTATTCTTTCAGCTGTAGTAGGAATTTCACAGATTACTTGTTTAGTTTTAATTAATGATTATGCGCAAACATCTCAGTCAAAACAGCTGGACAGGATATAAGATCAAATTGGTTCTAAACAATTTTCGGTCATATTTGTTATTTTCATACTGGATGATGGAAATGATGTGTCTCAGAAACACAGGATGGCATTGGGATTTGACTACCTGTAACTTGAAAATTCATGCCTGAAATGAAAAAGGACGCATATGCCGTCCTCCTAGTAATCCAGACGTTTTAGTGGTCTGTTGTATCCTCCGAAGCAGGGAAGCGGTTGGCTTGCTTCAATCAGCAAATATTATTATGACCGATATTTAACCTATACGATCAACGAGTTCATTCGAAATTTTCCCGTGTTGTATGTAGTCGATTGTTGATAGGTGGCGGCCTAATGGTATTAGCGTTTCTCTCCTCAGAAAGTAGAAGTTCGAACCTAACCATCGCCCTCTTTGGTGATAGACTAAAATCCATTGTCGCCCGGCTCGTTACCATGCCTGATCTGTTGTGGCCTTATTTAGTTCTTCACTTCCGACGGTCACTGTGGCTTGTTATTCATGATGAAGCAGTGGGCCTTTGGCGTTATTGGGTTGTAATAGGGGACACTCCATCGGCTTCTACGATCATTTTCGCTGAGGGGGTCAACGTGAAAAAACCGTAAATTGCCAACCGCGTGTATTCTCACTGGGCCTAAATACAGATCTCATGCTGGCTTGTGCCGAGGGAATGTGACGAAGTTGCTCTAGCGGTTGCCGCATGCACGAAACGTACAGTCAAACAAGTGATAGATTGGGGTGACCGGCTGATCACTACAGAGGCGTCCCCCTAGAAGACCACCCGCAGGAAAGGCTTCGATTCAAGAGTCCGGCTAGAGAATGGGTATGTCGCCTGTGAAATGAATAAATGTTGCAGCTCCTTGTAACTTTGAAACCGTTCGTGGGTCCGGACGGCAGCTCAAAATTTTCCGGATCTCCTGTAGTATCTTCTGTAGATTGCATGCGGTCCCCTGGTGAACAGAAAACGAAAAAAATAGGCGAGTGAGGTTACTCCGAAGTAAATGAATTTGTTGAAAAAATAAACTACTAATTGATACCATTTTATTTGCTTTGAAAATGAATAAAGGACACTGGGCCCCCAAGGAAAAGGGAGAAATACTCAAAGCGAAAACACAGTTACATGCGGTGGGATGTGGCGATTGGCATTGGAAGCGAGATACTGAGGAGATCCGCCGTAGCTGGTTATCCAACCCGAAAAGCCTCGGAGGTTCGACACGGGAAACGAGATTTTCCGGTGATGATGCCAGTGGAGTTTTCTCTCTGCTCACTCCATTGAATAATCTGGTACAGGTTCGACTTGGTAAAGGAATGTCGTGTTCGGGCTTCCTAGTAATTTATGTATCTTGCGTATGCGTACCTAGCACTTAAAATATGAAAAGCTCAGTGGATGGTGAGTGCAGAGACACACTGAAAGGCAGCCGAGTTTGTGTTGTTAGCGAACGGGTATTTTGAAAGTGGTGCAAGTTTTCTTTAGAACTGCATGCTTTCGGTAATGGTGTTGGGAAAAAATGTATGAGCAGAGCACCAAGAAGAATTTGTACAGTGATGAAAAGGTTGATAGAAAGCCGCAGTGTGGGAAGAAACTCCGTATGAGAAACAATAACATGGGGAAAAATAACGGACCAAAAAGAAGTTTTGCTCAATATACGTGTAGGGTTTTTTATTTAGCAATGGAATAGAAATACCGTATCTGCAAAGCAAACGAGTTTTTTGATCACTCGGCCTCGAATGGGAGTCAATGGAGGTGGCTCTGTGTTGAGGGTTGCATCGGGACGGTCGGACAATAGGGTCAGCGGCGTCGGTATGGTCGGCATATAGAACATCGGTGGCATAGGTGTTAGTCCTGAAGAATTGGACGAGGTGAAATCGGACGGAATGGATTAAACCAGAAAAGCTGGTTTAAGTCGGTCCATGATAACCGCATCCTTTCTGCTGTTGTAGTCGATGACGATTGGTTTCTCTAGGCGGCGTAGAACTCTGTGGGGGCCGGAGTAGGCAGGTTGTAGAGGATTGCGTGCCTCCGTTCTAAGGAAAACGTGCGTACAGTCTTGAAAGTGTGGGTGTACGTAAACCGTCGTTTTTCGTTCGCGAGCTGCGGAAAGGTGTAACTTACGCATCTAGTGCATTAACCCGGCGGCGTATTCAGCGCAGCCAGAAGTGACGATGAACTTTGGGGCTACCACATCACCAGGAAGTCGAATCGCGCAACCGAATGTGAGTTCGGCTGATGTGGTTTGTAGATCGGCCTTAAGAGCGTTGCTGCAACCTAGAAGTATTAGCGGTAGTGATTCCCGCCAGTCTGGATTTTTGTGAGCTGCTAAGGCTGTCTTGAGTTGCCGATGAAAACGTTCTACCATTCCGTTTGCTGACGGGTGGTAGGCGGTGGTATGGATGAGACGGGTACCTAAAAGTTGTATAAGACTACTGAAGGTCCCTCGACATACGAGCCACGGTCTGTGGTAACCACGACTGGACAACCAAATGCTGCTACCCAATGTTCTAAGAAAGCTTGGGCGACTGTTTCGCTAGCTGCGTTATGCAAAGGTACAGCTAACGGCCATCTGGTGAAACGATCTACACACAAGTAAAAAGATATGTTACCCCTTGACGGAGGCAACTGCCCTACTAGGTCGACATGCATGTGTTGGAAACGTGAGTCGACAGCTGTAAATTTTGATAAGGGGCTTTTCGTATGCCTAAGCATTTTCGACTGTTGACATTGGATGCAGGTACGGGCCCGTGCAGTGACATCACGGTTCATGTTGTGCCAAACATGGCGGTCACCGACGAATTTAGTAGAAGCCTTTGTACCCGGGTGGGACAAACCGTGTACGGTTTTGAAAACCTGTTGCCTAAAAACTGACGGTACTACTGGCCTTGGGTGGCCTTTGGACGTGTCACACAGTATGTAACCTTCGGTTGAAGGAATGGGAACCAACAGGAGCCGCAGCGAGGAGGTGCTATGGAGCTGTTCTACTTCAGGATCGTCTGCTTGAGCGGATGCGATAGCCTCAAGATTGGTCGAGCCGGGGGTGCTGAGGTCCAGGTTGTGAATGCGAGATAGCGCGTCTGCGACAGGATTATCGACACCCGAGATATGACGTACATTGCTCGTGTACTGAGTGATGTAATCCAGATATCTAGACTGGGGTAGTATCTGTCCGTGTTGGCGCGCAATGCGTGGATGGTCGATTTATGGTCGGTGACTAACGCAGTTGGAGAAGTTGGTTTCAGATGTGATAGCGAGGCTGTGTTGTTGATAGCGTGCTCCGGCACAACGAATGCATCTCGTGCAGTTTCTGAAGAAATCAGCCTTCGTGTAGGTGTGTGGGTTTGCCTCAAAGTCTCCAGCGCGGAATTCCAGCAAACGCTAAATTGGGGCGTATTTCGGTCCTCCTGGAGCCCATGGGCATTACCGCTGTTGTTCATAGTCCCCAAGAAATCGGTTGGTGATTGGAGAGCGTGTGAGGATTATCGCACGTCAAACCAAGTGACCAGTAGTGATCGTTATCCAATACCGCGCATTACGCACCCTACTGCAAGTCTAGTCGGTAGGCGTTTCTTCAGCGTAATTGATTTAGTACGCACGTTATACCAAATACCGGTAGCTGAAGCGGACATCCCCGAAACGGCGGTCAAAACACCTTTTGGGTTGAAATACTGTATCCCTTTTATCCAGTTATTAAGAACGGAAAGAGGACATATATTGCGAGATGCAAACATTTCGTTCACTCTTGTCGATCGTGCATGTGAAACTTATCAGTTTATATATGATATGGTACATGGGATACACAGTGGAAAAATGAGAAAAATGTTTATCACAAAGAATACAGAATATGCGATCGACAAGAGTGAACGAAATGCTTGCATCTGACAATATATCTTCCTTTCGTTCTTATTACCCTTTTGGGTTGTTTGAGTTCATAAGAATGCCTTTCGGGCTTAGCAGCGCTGTTCAAACGTTTCAGCGTTTTACCGATATGGTTTGTGGGGGGGGGGGGGGGGAAGTTAGATTTCGACTTTGCCTGCTTGGACGACGTCCTTATCGCTAGCTCGACTAAAGACGAACATCTGACACTTGCGCGCATTTTGTCACCGCATGGCTCGTCACACGGTCACGGTGAACGCTCAGAAGTACGTGATGCATGGAATTCCTGGTATATAAGGTCTCGTCCATGAGGACCACAACTCAGCCAGAAAAAATGCAAGCCATATTAGACTACCCAGAAGCTACGTCGTCTCAACTGCTCACGCGTTTTGAGGCTTTTTAATCTGTTATTACTTCTTTTTATTATATAATAATGGTGCACAATTTCAGGAAGCGGATCGCGGAAATAAGGAAAAGTGACCAGTGGCAGTAACCGCGAAACCGGTCGTGTGCTTCCAAGAATCTTTGTCCACCCATCTGTAGATACTATTTAAATCAAAAATGCCAACTCACGACCACAGTTTCATCGTTCTTGAGGTTGGCTGCGCGTAACCCACATAGAACTATCAGCGAACCACCGTTGTGGTTTCTCAGTGGACTCTCCATTTAAGAGCTTCCAATCACACTCCTGATATACAAGTGAAATCGTTGTGTAAAAATCTATGACTTCATGGAGTTGGTTTTATATTATTTATTTTGGCAAGTTCAAAACCAGTGAATGGATGTATCACCTGTGTTGTGGAATTCAGTAAATTAGGACGCAGTTAGAGTTTGATTACCGTGTATTGAAGCAGAAACTATGAAGTACACTATAACAGGCATGCAAAAGTTTGGAGAACCTTTTTATTTTCATTCAGATTCCGAGGCAAACGAGCACGTTTGTGAGCCTAAGGGAACTAGTCTCTGGTTCACAATTTTAATCTAGATTGGAGGCTCAAGCATGTAATCAGTACTGAACAACATTTTGTGAGGTGAGCTGTGCCAACATCCGTTGTCTCAGCAACGGTCGGAGATAGCCAAGATTTTTACCACCGTAGATAGCCATATTACTAACTGCTGGCTGCTACTTTTCGCCGTAAAGACGACTGGCATACTGAGTGGTAGATTTTATGTCTAGAATGATTCCGGCGGCACATCTAATGTTGACTTCAGTACCCAAAACAACTGGAGAGACACACGGAATTTTTCAGCTGCGTAGGAGATCGTCGATCTGGGCCTGTAGCTTCACTGTGCATAAACAGTAGTATAACAAATCTGTATTGGCCGGGTACAGTTGTTGATGACTAATGGACATTGTTGTGACGCCAGCTCATGTGTCATTGAATTTCACTTGTGATTCGTTCCAGTCTCGTTCGCTTTGCACTCACACGCGCGAAGTCTGTCCGTGTCACCCTCTGCTTTGATCTCTACCAATCACACGTAGTTAGCCCCGTGTGTGACTGATATCGGTTAACCGTTTTCGTCCGAGGGGCAAATGCTTACACTTTCGCTTGATGAACGATGATCCGGAATACAGGTTCTACCGTGCGTACGTACTTTCGTTCCGTTTACTGAGTCGTGGACACAACAGATATGTACAGAGTTATTGAGCTAAACGGAACTTGAAGATTCACGTCGTGCAATCTGTGAACGTAGCTTGCAACATGCTTCCATAAGCGCTTTTTTTCAAGGAGCCGTGCAAACTCTTTGAAATGAAAGTAAGAACTTGTCGGAACAAGTGGTTCAACCGATCCACCACCGGACACGCTGGATCATGTGCAAGTCAAGGTCACTAATGTGTGAGTGGCCAATCAGTCAGCTCTTTATGTAGTCATTCTTAATTGAGTCTGTTCGAGCGCTCCTCGAAATTCCATTTAATGATATATTCGCTAGTTAGAGCAAATGGGATTTCCTATGCACAAGGAGTATTGGGTCGAAAATACATACGCATAGCCACTGGGGAACACTGCACTATCAGGGGAAGGTGGCTTTGAGTGTGAACCCATATAAGGCTCCCACAGGTCAGGCGCGGGGGGTTATAGAGAAGTCTGTCACAATATAACGAAAGTTTTGTAGAGGATTTAGTAATTTAAGCTACTCAGTCATAATCTTACCGCTTACATTCCAGTTTCAACATGGTCTTGCCCGTAACGGTCTTCACCATTCTTCACTGACATTGTGTTAAGTGTGCATCTTCACAAAGAGGACGCGACTGCTACTAGAATAGGACTTGTCCGATTTGAAGGAAAATCCTTTCTATCCTTCATTTTCAATTTACTTGGTATGTTTTTCATTTTCAAAACAAACATTTGGTACGTGGCATGTTCGGCTTTGCTTTCACTGATTGTTCACGTGACGTTTGGCTGGCTCATCTGACGTCTACGTCGTGAACATGCTACTTACCCAAGAAACCAGTTGTCCGATTCATTTTCGATTCGTTTTTCGCGACACTCTATTGATGTGCACTGCTTTAATTTTCAAAACAAACATTTAGCAGCTTACTATATAACAGTCAACTAAAATGCAACATGGACTTGGTTGTTGAGGGTGTCTCATTTCACAGCAGCGATTCCACAAGTTTATTTCCTTAGTACAAAAAAGGAATGTTTACGAAGTTCGCTATTTGAACTAGAAGGTACTAACTGACTTAAGAATCAAGTGCTTCCGCTCGATTTTCTTGTTTTGCAACCCCGATGCTCGAAGCCGTAGTTCCAATTATCTTCAGAAATAGTCCTGACGTTTTTGGGACTTTGTTGAGTCGCATTTGGCTATGTATAATTTTCGTTGTGGCTAATCAGTTCCAGTCAGAGCAAAGAATCGGTTACGCCTTCATTCGGCGATTACTTAGTAACTCGAGTTTTTTCGGTCTATCTTTCGCCAGTGTAAGAGGATGAAAAAAGATTACCAGCCTGACTAGTCGTACCCTTATATCGAGGATATCGTATGCGCAAGTCCTACCAGCGGAACGCTGAGTGATATTAAATGTGGTCTGGAGAACCTAGACTGGAGTAACCAGTCCAGTGTTAATGCTCATATTGTTACAACCACCTAGCTTCATTTTCTGTTCCCCACGGAAGCTCCTGGTACACAATCTCCGCTTCAAAACTTCCAGTCCCTCAGAGTGAACCAAAGCGCGTCATCACAGATTGAGAAATCGTCAGTGTTATATATCTAGAAACCCAAATATTTAAGGTGCATATGAGAGTATCCAGAATCACTGAAACAATGCCAACTGAAGTGCGTGCGTGATGGACAGATTTGTTTGGTAAGGTGCAGGCTAACGTGGTTGGATGTTGGTCGCTTGATATCGTGAACTGCCCACGCATGCCCAGCAGTGCGTGTTGGCCTTGAACCCTAACGTGCGGTGGTGTGCAGAGGTAGATCAGTTCAGGGTTGGCCGGTGTGGGGCATTTTCACACTGAACTTGTGTTTAAAAGTGGGTTTTCACAACTTCCTGACATTTCACTAAACGGAACAATCAATGTAGTCACATGAAGGCTGCTCGGTTGAGCTTACGGCAGTGTCCGCAAAGCAAGCATCTAATTGGTGGTTGAAATGTCATTCCTTTGTCATTGAGGGAATATATTATCAGGACGGAATCTATATACAATAGAACATTCTCGTATGAAACCATGTGAATGAGAAGTTAACTAATGAAAATAACTGTGAACTGATCCAGTCACACCAATTCCTGGTGCCTACCGGCTGAGTTCTAAACGGCGTTATTTCAAGGAATTTCCTTAGCATGTATTTGAACGATACAATCCGTTACCATTATTGATTCAGTGCTGCTGTGTGTAGAACTTGATGTAACAACGCATTGCATGCTCATGTAAACATCCATATATTCGGTGATAAAGGTACGCTACAAATAATCAGTGAACTGAGGGATTGGTCTCGATGATATGCCGTGGAAATTAACACACAGAAAGCGGCCTTGCTTGATGACTTGGAGAGCAATGCGAGTAAGTTTGATAATAGCAGATGTCCGATGTGAAGATATCGTTTTTTGTTAGTCATCCAGACTAGGATCAGGGACGTAGTGCCCACGACGCGAAGCAGATATCAACATCCCGGATCTAATGATTACAGTTATTGCATCTTTGCTGCACGAACAGTCCCTGTGAAGACTGAATCGTTCTTAGACGGAGATCTGTGGGCACGTTGTCCTTGTTCAAGTCAATTCCTTCACACTGTCTTCTTTTGTTACAAAGCATCATTTAGAGGGAAGAGGTATGACGACCAACGAATTTCTTCTGGTTGCGATTCCCGTTCCAGATAATCTAACAGCTCAAAAACACACCATCGGGGAAAAGATTCATTCCTCACTCCAACATTTGGGTGGACGATGCACCAGTCTTTCTGCTTGGTGTACAAACACGGCGCGTGCGAGTCGAAAAGCCTCTCCGAAATATTGAGTTATTCCACCACTGGCCATAGCTACACATCTCATCCAAATGCATAGTACAGCATGAACTCATCGCTTAAGCTTGCATTTTTTTTTTCTAATCTCATTAATTTCCGTAACATTGCGAATAGGCACGTCTAAAGTGTGTTAGCATTTGGTTTTACCTCGCCATGTGCATAAACGGCGCTATTGTAATTGCCCCTTGTTTTCTGTTTTTTACCGTATCCCAAGGTTTATCGACCCTCCGATGACTTGAAATTTTTTGACAGCTGAACAGTACTTTCTCAAGTTCCCCGAAACGGCTTCTTCCGCGCCACACTGCTGTCTGGCCTGGACAATCACCCGTGTACATGCATACATACGTGAATTTTTGCCTACTCTGTACTCGCTCATGTGCACACTTTAGGTGTGAACTAACTGTACCAATCAGATTCGGACAGAACTCATTCGCCACTCGCATGTAGTCCAGTTACTGCCGTGCACCCCTCGCAATGGCTTCTTTTATGCCTTCCTTCGAAGTGTGACATGAGTATCGCGTATATTTTCTGTTGTTGAGTGATTTCGAAACGTTTGGTTCTACGTCAGTTGTTTATTTTTGGTATAGCCAACCAATTGCAGAACCACATTCCGACTAACAACGTCTATTGAACTTGCGTCTATTAGTGGTTGGGAATCGAGATAAGCCTAAGCAAGGTCAACCACATGGAAGGTCAGATCAGGTGGGATAAGTTACCAACAGTAAAACAATAAGGCTGCCGACCAACGGTTGAGTTTTTTTCTTGAGCGAGAAATTGAAAATACAGGGATTTTTCTAGAAATGTGCAAAGTTTCCAATGAATAACTAGTGTATAAGATACCATTAACCACTATTAGGCTAGTGTCAATGAATACAAAAATGTGATAAGAGGCAACAAAAAGCAAAATACCAGTTTGATTTTGGCGCCGTCCGCATTTTGTTCATAATGTACAGTTTACCATTCTCTACATCCAACAGTCAGGTTAGTTTGTTTGTCTCGTGAGCAAGTGAAAAATATCGATCGAAAACAATTGAATTTCTCACGTCTATTTGGTGAACATATTGTCTCCACTGGTGAATACCAGTGAAAAATTGCGCATATGTTTGAATGCATTTTACGAGTAAAAAGCTAGTGACTATTGATGAATGCTCCATTAACAGTACGATATTCACAAGAGAAGCTGAGAAAGAGAAACAAACACGAGGAAGTAGATCAAACGCTCTACTTCAGATTCTACATGCGCAGTTCCCTAAATCGAGTTCAGCGAAATGAAAAATGGTGTAAAAAACCACGGGTTTTTGAAATGCAGTTGGATGACACAATGACAGAACATGGGGAAAATGTCTACCCTCTGCTTTCAGAAAGGCTTGTGATTTTGGTTCGAAATATCTTGAAATATCCTGTTTCTTCAAAAAAAAAACTGCTAAAAGCCATGCGAAACTTTATTACCTCCGTCTCGTGCACATGTTCTTGAACGTTACGCAGGGAAAAAATTCTATCAGTTTTGATGCTGTTGGTTTGTTGACGAGCTGATTCTCTTTTAGAATGAAACTAACTGTACTGTCAAGTGAGTGGATGAGTAAGTGAGCAAATAAATGCTTACATGACTGAGTGGATTAGTAGTACTAACCTGGCTGTATTTTGGTAAATCCCGTTATGGAAGCGAAGTCACACGGACTTTCGTGTTCACATGACAAAAATTACTTAACTTTCTTTGCGAATAGTTGCGTGCAAGAAACCTCCGATGAGATGCGAATTCTCTACAATTAACCTAATAAACTGAGACGCAGAATAACAGCGATATTTTGGCAGTATGTAGGTCACGAATGTTTGCGTTATCTTTTCTACATTCTGGTTAGAAACTGTTGTGTTCGGAATTAACGGAGAACACAGTACGCAACAAATCTCTTTATAAGCACCTCAGATAGCGGGCAAGCATGCAAACAAGTGAATCATCGATAGGCAGCGCAAGCAGTGCGTGCGATCGAGTGCGGTCAAGCAGGCCTGCTCAGCAGCAAGGAATCAACAAGCACATATGGCTCAGAGTCAACGTCTGATTGTATAGAGCCATTCGTGGCATGGACAAAGTCACAGTGATGTGCATGCATGCATGTGTGATAGTAGCCGGTATTGACTGTCCGATCAAGAGGTTTGCTGTCGTTGTGAAGCCGCAGTCAGTAGTGTGACCAATAGTAGGACCACACAGTAGTAACCAGTCATCTGATAATGATATCCAACATGACCAACTTTTGCGGATTTGTACTACACTACCACAAATGTCATCTGCATAAATACATTTACTTGAAGAATGAAAAACATTGGTCCAAGGTTTCTCCTTAGCCAGAACTTTTTGTCATCTTTGATTCTTATGCAGATTATTGAAAACGATAAAATGGAAATTTTTTAATATTCTGGCGGTTTTGGAATACGTCCGATAGATTTGATAATTGCTGAATTGATCCAAATGCTATGAGTCTTGGGCTCCGATGTGATTCGATCTAATCCAAGGACGGTTCGGTGTGGTTCTGTCATTGGTCGAACATAAGCTGCGTTCTGTTCAGGCCGATATGCTTATTGATCTGTTAGTCGATACAGACTACTACAACACGCATGCTCGCGCACACATCGCCTTGAACACCCCCACACCACGAACAGCTTGTTTCAACTAACCAAACTTCGACATTGAGTCACACTTGTTTGTTGATTCGTTGCCTGCTGAGCGACCCAGCTTGGCTGCACGCGACTGCTTGTACTGCTTATGCGTGCGGTAGGTGATTCACGTTTACTTGATTGCTTACTTAAGTACGTATAAGCGGATCCCCTACGTACCATGTGCTGCCAGTAATAGCGTGCACAACAGAACCCTCCCCCCTTTACCTTAGCACCTCGCATGCTGAACCCGCGGAGATAAATGGCCACATCGAGGAATTCTTGCATTTAATATTCACGTCCACTTATTCAACTAGTGGGCATCGATTGACTTGAAATAAAACTGTTATAAGCTGTCCAACTGGAAGTTAGTTCAGTTTGAAGGAAGCTATGCGCTAAGTTGATTTTAGCGAGTAGACAACGTTATAAAGTATTACGGAATGTCCCAAGCTCACGGTATGGTTTCATAATTCCAGTTGTCCAACACACATAATACTAAAGCATGGACTGGAATCTCAACGGAACCATAGATGTTTATCATTAGGAATAATTAAACTCTGGTTTTATTAGGCGATTTTTTCTTGGTGATTTTCTCCACTACTTATTTTCGCAGGTTAGATTAGGAATCAAAAGGAAATTCGATGACGAGGCTTGATTCTCTACTTTCTCACACTAATCAATAATGTACCCAGTTCTTATGGGATGATTTGTGTTAAAATGAATTTTAAATGCATGCTTTCTCTTAAATCATATCTAGTTCATCAAGGATATGAAGAATGAGCTAACGTGTCTATGTGTACCCCTCGAGTTTGGTGGATTTTTTGAAAACAATCATATGATAATCACAGGATATTTACGTGATTGTATTAGATATCGGGGTCATATCAAAGTGTAAAAACTGCCGTACGACTATCCACTAAGCTTCGTGTTCGGATAGTAGACGTTTCGTTACCAGTGAAAATGATACGAACAACGCGCAAGTCACAGTCCTGGTACTGATCTATGAATGTTTTTTAGAATAATTTAATCTTTGATCGGAGCTTAGATGTTTTTAATTTGTAACAAATCCAATAACGTTATGCTGTGCCATTTGGCTGTGTTCTTTTATCCTATAGTTCCGATGCTCAACGATTACCGTGTGCATTAGTCGTTTACACCAGCGGCAAAGAATAATCAGGGCAATAACACACTATACCTTCTCGAATCATTCTTCTCCGTCACATAAAATGGCTTATACTTAGGACAGTTGTACTTCAAAGTACTTTCCCACGTCCCGGGCACATAGGCGTATTTCAGAATTTCTGTAGGACATTTGGATGATTCTCATCAGTCATTCACTGGGCTACGTAACCGGTCAAGCAAACGTTGACCAAACTCTTCGATAGGTCAGGGATTAAGGTTAGCCTCAGTTCCTTCAATTCACTGGTTGTTTGAAGTCTGTTTGTTTAAGACCACCTGGTGCCGGCACACACAACTTTATCACCGTCTTAATTCACGCGGTTCTAGAAACAAGGTTAACTCCAGCTGGTCAGCTCCGGCCACCAGCTCGTTTAGTCTCCCACCTCCCGTCAGTTACACAGGATAACCAATGTACCCACCAAAACCTATCAGTTTTTATCATTCTGATCATTCCATTCATTGGACGCGAATCGGGTCCGCATATATTGTTCGTGCGTCTAAACTGTAGCACACAACCGAGTCCTGAGCATCGTTGTTTTCAATACAAAAAGCAGTGGGAAGCATTTCATAGTCTGTAAATCAGAACTTTTGAAAACGAGACCGGTGGTTATATGCTTACAACATTCGTGATACAGTACAGACAAAAAGAATGCTCGACAGTGATTGTTTTGTGAATGTCAGCGCTTCTTGAGATTCCGTGAAATTGTGCTCCTTCAAGACGGTTATTTAAACACTTACCACTGAAGCCGAAAATAAACCTTAAAAACAGTGCAACAATACATTAAGGAAATTCACTTCCACTTCAGTCTATTCGGAACCAGATGAGTTGTACGTTGTTGAAGCTGAATCAGTTCTCTTCTCAGTCTGGACCTCTTGTTTCCAATCTATAAAACATGCCTGCGAAATGTACCGAATGTGTAACACGCTTCACCATTGTCGTAAATGGTGGTATGAAACGGCCGACTCAAATGATAATTGCAATAAAATGCTAGGCTCATCAGTGGTGTAGTCTAAACAGAGTGCAAACAAATGCTCTTGCCAAGCAAGTTCTGTTGGGGGGGAGGGGGGGGGCACACTCCCTTAGCTTCTACGATCACGTTCGTCGAGGAAAGACCGTGGAGTGCCAACCGCGTGTATTCTCACAGGGCCTGGGTACAGAGACCACACGCTGGCATGTGCCAAGGAAGTGTGTCAGAAGTAGCGCTTGCGGTTGCCGCGTGCGCGAAACGTACGATCAAACAAGTGATAGACAGGGTGCGATCGGCTGATTACCAGGCAGTAGATAACTTACTGCACCGGCCCACCAAACCCAAAACATTATAAGACTGTAACCTAATTAACTGTCATAATTATTGGTACGAAAGAGAATAAACATTGAACGAGCTCCTTGTAAAGACTCTTCCTGTTCCAATGCACTGTTTTCCGACGGACCATCTTCTTTCTTCCAGTCACAGTGCATTCTGATTCGACCCTTTCAGTCTATCCGCGAGTGACAACTTTCCGTGTTTCTAAGAAAATTTCTGGATTTAAGATACTTCTTCTTGTTAGGTGATCCCGCAATGCATGGCTGGTACTAAGCGGCCGAAAAAGTACTTCCTCTGGTTTTAACCTTGAACCGGTGGTGGTCGGGTACTTCAGAGCGCTTGGTTACCACCGCGGAGGTTCGCATCCTGCGACCAACGGTTACTCTGGTGGTAAATGGGAAGCCACTGTCGTCCGGCTGGAAACTACACCTGAATTATTGGAACCTTATGTGGTTCTTCAATTCATTTATCAAGGTCTGGTTGCCAGTTATCTCTGATAGATCAGTGAGCTTTTGACTATGTAATATATATCCCCCCACTGCATTCACGCGCAACCAAGTAAAAAAAGCAAAAAAGGATAGTAACGTGATTATTAATCTTGACAGTTTGACCTTACAAATTACGTGGCTTCTTTTGATTATGGCTATTTCGATGTAGTGACAGATTTTGTACCCTATGCGAAACAGAAAATCCATGGAGAATTTCAATCTTTCTACATGATAGAGATATTTCGGTTTCCAATATCTGGCTGTCATCCTCATGATCCGGTGAGAGAAAACAGTAAAGTTAAAATTATTGACATTATGCCAGTACTCATCGTCCATTCTACCTTGAGAACAGAAAACTATTCTCTGAGCACCCAACACACTCTGCCTTTCATTTGTCACCCACTACTAACGGATATTTTCAAAATGAACTTAACCGGGTGTATTCCAAAATGCATCGACCGCTTTTCCTTCAAACCTGATTTTCAGATGCGATTTTCTCGGCAAGGCACCCAACTAGTTATGTACGCACACAAACACGGAATCTTTGGGTTAAGCTGAGTAATTTCCGGTTCTTCCAGTCGTGCAATCGCGGAACGAAATCGGCCACACCCGATCGCTCTTAAAAGCTGATTGTTTTCAGTTTTTAATCATGAATTTGGAGGGCAAATAGCACGTTACACCCTTCAGTTTACAAATTTGCAACGGGGGAAAAAAATTGTCTGGAGAATTTGTCATTAAATGAAATGACGAATCAAGCGGGTATTTTTTTAATCATCGATTGCTTCTTCTATTATTTTCAAGAGAGTAAAAGTTGCTAGGCATGTTTGAGGGAAACCAAAAGACAAATATTATGGTTTCGTGAACATTTTTGATGTTAGATGGATATCATCGGTTCTCAGCTGAGCTGTTCATGGTATGTTCAACTTTATGCTGACCAAAAAATAAGCATGACGTCAGCACCATGAAACGACGCGTTACAGATTTATTTCAAAGGAATTATCATCTTGAGTCTTTCGAGATATCTTAGTACTTAGTCATCAAGTACACGATAACAGAAACCGCAGAAACCCAAACCGGCGATTTGTCGAATGGTACACAGAAAGCTTTCGAAGAGCTAAGTGTAACCTGCAAGCAGAAAGGGTAATTGGAGTATGTGGTGAAGCCTTGGGTTATCTTCAGAAATTTCATGTACTCCGGTTTTTGATAACAGTGTCAATTTTACAAGTGTTGGATCCCGAAATAAATCACCGTCAATTCCATTGAAACTGGAATTGTTTGTTCGAGGTGTATTGTGCTGCCTGGAATTTTAAGTCCAAGATACCCTCTATTTTTATGGCCACCATGCCAAGCGATTTATTGGGTTATGACTACCGGTGTGAAGAGCAACTTCTTTGGTTTTCAAGAGAGCTGAGTGCGGGATGAAAACTAAGAGCCAAAAGACTGCCGTCTGAGGGAACAAAGAATCAGTCGGAACTTCTTATCACCCCATATGCCCCGGAAATCAATAAGGAAAATAACGAAGCACAGCTTGACAGGTTTCACTGATCTTGAGTTTATCTAAGTGTTTAGAGTCTTAGGCCCTCGTCAGAATCGAACCAATGCGTGGACGCCGACCACTTCTTAGCGCCGCGTGTACTCTATCAGCTGAGAAATGAAGCTACACCGCGGAGCTGTTCTAAGATAGCATTTGGCGTTGAAGTTTCGTTTCAGTCGGATATCGGTTCCTTGGTAAGTCACGAACGATGGTGCAGCAGTAGTAATAAGCACTGTCGGCATTCAGCGCCCATGCCAGATTGTTATGCATAACTCGATTAGTAGCAGTTTTCGGTTGTTATTTCCTCCCCCCCCCCGTAGTTCTCGTCCAAAAATTTAATTGTAGGAGAAAAAGATCGCGACCGTCCAGAAGCGTAACGAAAATAAACCTGACTGAGAACGAGACTTGAACCTGGAATGCCGCTCCTGACATCTATCGACCAAACCTGCTGAAAGTGTTCTTATAACCCAGAAAGTTCGAAAATCGTACCGCTACATCCTATCAAAAACTTAAAACCGTGGAGTTCGAACCAGTGGGTCAAGACACTGATCAGTACAGGGTTGATGAACTCAGATATTTTGTCTCAGATCCCGCATTCGGATTTCAACAAAACTGACTAGGTAGCCTTTTACTAGTTGTGTTTTCCAAGAAGGACGAAGGAGCTGTACAACGTTTCCAAGTTCCTTCAGTGCTGAGTTGACGGTTGATTTCAACTTTCAAATTAAATCACAGTCATAATTGTATCATGCTGAATGTGATAAGCAGGCTCGCAGAGGATAGTGCCTCACGCCTCTCGGGAACTCACAACCGCCAAAAGAAACTAGTCAGGTAGAGAACGAAGTCTTGGTTCTAATATTCGAAGTTCACAAATTTCATAGGTTTCTTCAGGGTGAAAGTTTTACGTAACGTACTGATCACAAACACTTATTATCCATTTTAGGTGCAACAAGAGGCTTTTCGGTTCATACCACAAACCAACTGCAACGATGGGAGGCGACACTACTTAGTTATGACGCTGTGACTAAGTACATCTGATCAGGCAGTTTTCGTCACGTTGACGCATAATCCCGCCTAATACAATGGAATTCAGCTAGTCAGCCAAGTGAAGACTTGGTAATATCCTCGGTTGATGTTGGTTCTAAAGTTAAACAAGTATTTTGTGAGTCCATCTGCAATCTGCCTATCACGTTCAGTATGATGGAAAGCGAGACTAAATTATACCATGATTCTCAATGAATGAAACATCTCCACAGACTGACTGGCCCCAAAATATCACCGATCATTTCACCATTCAATTTTATAGTCAGAAGGATGTACTCACGACAATCGACGTATGCCTGATGTCTGAACGCAAGTGATTCCTAAGACATCACAAGCCAGGATGGTGAAGCAGTCGCAAAGTGGTCACCCGAGAACCACACCTATGAAAGCATTGGTTCGAAGTTACGCTCAATGGCCTGACATTGACAAACAGATTGTGCAGTACGTTAGATGTTGCGAAGAATGTCCAAGTGCTGCTGAGGCACCCATCAAGGTTCGACTACACCATTGGACACTATCTTCAGGCTTATGGAAGCGGGTTCACATCGACTTTGCGGGTCCAACGAATGAACATCATTTCACGGTAATAGTTGACGCTTACTCAAAGTGAACAGAAATATTTCCTACGAAAATCATGTCTTCTTCAAGCACCAATGTCATCTGGAGAAACTTATTCGCTGAAGTTGGGATCCCTAAAACCCTAGTTATGCATAACGGGTCCTAGTTCGACTGTATAAAGTTGACTGATTCCCGCCAATTCATTTGAAATGAGTAAGTATGGAGTACAGTTTACTATTCTCAATTAGGCGGTCAAGTGGAACACTTTTATGGACATACTGAAACTGTCATTCAGAAATTCGCAAGGGGAAAGAAGCATACTAATGATCTTTGATACATTTCTGATGACATACCACTCAACTCTTAGCGCATCAATCCTAAACAATATCTCAACAGCAAGAAACTTCCCTGGCAAAGGCATCCGAATAGTTTGATACCACGTATTCCACGGTCAAACCAATCCTTTGAAACGTTCAAATAGTAAGGCGCTTCTGTAACGGCCAGATTGGAGGCCGCCATCTTGTTGTTCGTTTAATGTAAGTGTTGGTGCCGTTGATACACTTACTGGGCCTCGGCTCATGAAGTTTGTCCCTTTTGTGCTTTTGCAGATCACACGTGCTACCCTCGTCGGAAGAGCATTGCCCCTGCCTGTTACATTTTTGGCACCCACGGCGGGACCGCATTGAGGGGAGTGGGAGGCCTAGAAGATAGACCTGATATGGGCCGAGGAGATAATTGTGAAGTGATCTGAGGCGTAGATTTGGTGTGGCCCAGGAGAGGTCTTGTGGTATGGCCTACCCAAGGTGTGGTTCCCGGAGAGCTAAGGCTCCTGTAGTGTGTTGGAATACGGAACACTGGGGGCAGTGTTCTTTTGTGGGGGGAGCAGTGTAACGGCCAGATTGGAGGCCGCCATCTTGTTGTTCGTTTAATGTAAGTGTTGGTGCCGTTGATACACTTACTGGGCCTCGGCTCATGAAGTTTGTCCCTTTTGTGCTTTTGCAGATCACACGTGCTACCCTCGTCGGAAGAGCATTGCCCCTGCCTGTTACACTTCAACAGGTATCACGGTGCAAGTCCACGTAGTTTAAGCGAAGAGGGCCGTATTTATATGCTCGTTTTTCGTCACGCTCAAGAAAGTGGATACCGGGAGTAATTGTGAATTGACTGCAGAATGTGATACGTGGTGTTCGGTTAGACAATGGTATAGCCAAACGACATGTAAACCGTATCAGGAAACGTCCCAACACGGCAGTGGTAGATGAGAAAAACGGGATAGAAGGTTCACCACAAGTGCTTAAGGATACCTTTGCATCACCAGTGGTAGAGAAGAAAACGCCATCACAAGAACCACCAAACAGAGATACTCAATGCGCTCTCGGCCCCCATTAAAAGGCTTCCCATTTTTCTCTACAATTCGTTCAAATCAGTCTCTATTTGCGGTGGAGGTGAACAGACGGTCAGGTGACATAATGCATATGTACACACACACCCGCATACGCAAAAATGAAACGTTCTTTGTACCGCCCGGTTATTCGCCAAGTAACAATCGCGCATTTTTGTATCGATCTGTTTTGTTAGAAGTGCCGGTAAGTAGCGTTCATGTTCATTTACTAAACGACCCACTCCGTGATCGGTTGTTGTGTCTCATAACAAAATGCAATGGTTGCCATGATTTTTTGATCGCTGAGCTTGATGTTTAGAAATGAAACTTTTCATCACCAGCCGAGGTGACATTATCAGTGCATGTGTGCCATTACAACAAAAAACCTGAGCTACAGCCAATATAAATATTTGAAACCACTGAGAAAAAGAAATGATTGTCTTTCATCCGATGACTCGAAATGAAATAAACTGATCTTGTAGTTTATACTGATGGAGTACATTAGCTCTTGACGTAAGAGGGGGGAAAATTTGTGTTCCACATGGTTATGCCCCTAAATCTGGTTTATTGGTCAAATCGTTTTGAATCATTATGAATAAGAAAATTAATGTGAAGCTTGCCTATTTGGCGAACCCCAAGTTTCTATTGATCCAGTGAGTAAAATTGTCGCAAATATCTCTAACAATTTCTGTTTACTTACCTTTATTTATTGAAAATGACGCGTTTTTCGATGTGATCATATACCCCCTTAATTCGTCTAACTACCAAAGCAAAAACAAATGCTGGTTAGATTAATACACGGAACCACAGATCACCAAGCCGTTCACATTTGTCGCTCCCCGAAGCATAAAATGAGCTTCAGTGCACTCTTAGTTTATTAGATACCCGAATCGTTGTCCAACTAGGAGAGATCGAATTCTTCGGAAGTTATTGCAACTTATTGGCAGACCTAGAATGTGGTCAATAATCTCTACATCTCTCACTAATGCTGTCTGACTGTGTATCTACTTACAGCAACACAGTGTCTTTATGGGTGTCAAAATTCACCTACAGACACACGCGAACTAACGTTTGGAGGAAACTAGTAGGCTGGGCAGCATTCATAGCACGCCCAGACAGTGTTCAACCATAAACATTGTGAAAGCTGCCGCTACTGAAGGCGGATAAATACTGGTTCACAAAACCCTTTACGAAGGGAAATATCATGTAGGATGCATACATCTCCGGGAGCAGTAGACTTGATGAGCAAAAAAATTTTTTTCAATGGCATAATAAACTGAATCACGTGTGAGTAAAATGATTCTTCAGACTCATAACCTGATTTGATTTCTATTCCTACTTTCGGAAACAAGTGTGTATGAGAGATATTATTACACAAAAAGTCGTTGGTATAAAAAGACAAGTTAGCCGAACAAAGATGTTCACGTGAACCTGTATTTTTCAGTAGTCTGTGTGCAACTTGTAATGTCTAAAACCGTGGTTGGATTGAATGATAGATGTTCACGTGAAATCCCAAATGATTATCCATGGTTACCACATGTCAAACAGAAAGATGTCGGACTTCCACGGGTGAGAAGATTTCCATCCACGAGGTTTGTGAATGACGTTTCGACATCCGTTCTTCAATGATTTCTTTGTAAGAAATTCTTCGTGAACACGTGTATTCAATGAAAAGCACGTGGAGAACAGGAAGTAATGAGCGGATTTTTCTACCCGATGGGAAAATTTATCGTCTGACGAAATGGCTCTAACAAGCCAGCGGATAGTGATTTATCGTGCAGTATAACCAACGATCCCACTAATGAAAACCCTAGAGAACATAGCGCAGGCGTTCTATTATTGATAAGGAACACCAGCGATAAATACTCATCGAGCCTCCCTTTTCTGGGACTCGAACTCGGGTGTACAAGTGTGAAACCCACAAATTCACTTGAACTAATCAAGCAGCCAAAGTCGGAAGCTTATTCATATTGAATCTTCCGCATTCCATCGCCCACCGGAAATAATCATATCAAAGGAGTCAGTCGTCGCGTTAGTAACAGGTGTTCAGAGTCCCGGCCATTGATGGCATTTACTTGAAGAAAGCCGCTCAGAGTCAACCAGGATAATCCCATAATAACCGCTGCACTTGGAAAACATTTACACAGTATTTGAGTCCCGATTGGTAATTCATAACAAGCTATCTGAAAATGCTGTGCAGCAGTACTTTCATGAGCCACTAGCATCAAAGTTCAAAGCATCAGCGACGAACTAGCCGAAATCCTCTCTACTTGGTTGCGTACATCTGCTTACGACAGAGTTTGAGCATAAACTTGGAGCTAACTAGATCCTATCTGTCGGTGCATCGATAAGCTCTCACAAGTATGGTTCGGACTGTTTTACACTTCCGACAGGCAGCGTTATCTCAAAGCTGCCTTCGTACCTCTGTAAGATTAGTAAAACAGGAAAGAATGCAGTGATAATTCGCTCGTCTCGCTGTTGGGTCACTAGAAACAACCCAGGATGGTCGGTTGTAGGCAACTAGATTGATATCTTAGGTGTACTCGGAGGTTATGAGGAAAAAATCAGCGTCAGACATATCATTTGGGGTATCATGGTGTCGGAGACATCCGGGGGCATGATCATGCGTGAGAGCGTCTATTAGCACCCCCGAGGCGTAATCAGCCGGTCTACATCACGTGCGACAGGGTAACAAGACTTGTGGAACACTCTATCAACTAATGTGATGGAGGAGAGTATGCACATTTGTAATGGTGATGCTTTGTGATAGAAACTTTTGAGCTGGAAATTTTGAGGTGACGGGTATGAGAAAGGGATTCCAACGCCTTTTGCATGATAGCTTGACTTGATTTCCGCCTGTCACGTGCTATGATTTACTGCATAAAAATGAAAGCAAAACAAGGCAAATTTAGATTTTCGGGTAAAATGTCTACTTGATAAAAACGCTCGAATATATCCTCTTTATATTTACTGCCCTTCCATGCATAATGTTTCTTACAGATGTGGACCTTAAATTTAATTTGTTTGTTGTTTTGATAAATTTTAACTACGCTTTCACAATCATTTGCCTGTAAACTGACGAACCCATTTGTTTGGGAAGTTACCTGTTTCGAGAAATTTTTAGTTTTCTTAGTTGTACAGTCTGTCAAAAAATTCGGGATCACATCAGTTCGGTCGAATTCCAGTTTACACAACTGATACTACTCTCCGTAACCAAAAAATCACAACAGACACGATTGTTTAGCGAGAGAGAAAGAATAGTACCAGTAATATTAACTGAGATTCGACAGTATGTCGGGATTTTGGCCGAAATAAGGTGATCCCAATTATTTTGGACAGACCGACTAACTTATAGAGACCCAATCTATCACATTATAAGTTCTGGTTTTAAAAACCTACGTGCAAAATGATAGGATTCTTAACCAAACTATATTGGCACTGTCGAATAGTCGGTGATCTACACAAACCATACCACATACTATCATAAGTGGACATACATAACCCAATGTGACAGACAAGCACAGGGTTAAAGAAGCAGCCGAGTGGATTCGAATAATCTTTTCTAACCCTATAATACTGATGGTTAGCCACCGGTGACATCAATATTTGGTATGCTTGCAGGCAACAGAGTGGAAATATGCCACTTAACGAAGACGAAACCTAGCTATGGAGCTTTGGATAAGGTATGAGGTTCGGGAGTATGAAGCTTGTCTAATTTATCATACTTTGTTTCATTTAACCCAACCAGCAATTATACTGGGTTTGGGGTACAAAAGATGGCGACCACGTACTAAAACTTACTGTCTGGTTAGGGCCACTCTCGTTATGAACAGTTTATACTTGAGACCGTGTGTAGTTAGGTGCCATTTATTCAATTTATTCTCCCACAGAATGGGAATCTTTCAGTCAGAGATAGAAACGGGTCGGATTGCCTGCAGGTAGATCCCGTTCCGTTGTCGTAATCGAACATAACGGAACGCTGTCTGAGCTCCCACATTTACGCACACTTACATACAGACATATATATATATATATATATATATATATATATATATATATATATATATATATATATATATATATATAATAAAATGTAAATATATAAACGTCATTGTTTGAAATGTTTATATTTTCGTCTGTTGAAGACCACGTTAATCAACCATGAATACTGTTTTGGGCAACGAATTACTGAGCATGATCAGTTCATATGGCACGTACACCGGTGGAGCGTTAACCGATACAGATGCTAGTTAGCATAGAGTGATCTTGATAGGTTCCATGGCATCATTCTATTGCCAGCAAGGGTTGACATAGACACCCATTAGCACCATCAGTTTCCATATCTTGAATCATGTCGTCTATTTATATACTTACAGCCTTTCATAAAATGTCCGCTCAGTTTTAAGAAAACTCGTTTCCGGGCAAGCATCAGACAGGCGAAAGCATCTCAGTACATAACAGATCTTTTTTGGCAGATCTAGCCCCAGTCCGGCCAACTCCAGTTTTCGCAAATTCTTATGTCGTTGATATTTATCGATCAACTTTGGAGTGGAAAAAACCACGTGGAGGTCAACAAGTGATGTCGCACCGAACAATGAGAAAATGTATAGTGAACTTAGTAAAAGTAGGTGATTCACGTCTTCGTGGTTGCAGTCCCAAAGATCCGTCAACCAGTTGGCTGGAGACACTGAAGGATATGGCAGCGAACCGTGAACAGTGGCGATAGTGTTGTCACTTTCTGTCGAATCAGAATGATTGATCGATATGCGTTTGTACAGTTGGACTGTGTATTCTGTGTGTTGGCTACTAGGGAATTCTTTCCTTTTTCCATCCGTGTAGGTCCACTCCCCGTCCATCCTGTTTATGCATACCTTGTAATTCAACGTGTAACATGGTGAGAAAGGCAGCGGTCAGTGGGGCTTGCCCTACTGTTTAACGCTGTACGATGATGACGATGTTAAAGAAAACCGTACCACAAAGACTGTAACCAGATTGGCACGGCTGACAGAATTAATAATACCCATATTTTAAGGAGTAAGTGAGATAAATCCCATTCAAAATATAATTAAGTTCCATGTTTCTTCTTTTCAGACATATAGGAAACAAAACTGAATTTAATGGAATCATATTGTTAAGTGGTAGGGCGTGATTCAAGATAAAGTCGTTCTGCTGCCAATTCACCGGCTGAAGGACCTTAATAAAGTGGAGCAATAAAAACCTCTCGATATTTTGGTGTTATAGTCTGTAAGTTGTCAATTCGCCAGCGAGGTTTTAATTGCGAAGTTTGTGGGATTCATGGTGAACATATTTACTTGTTCTGGGTGTTCCAGAAACTCACCGTCCTGTGCATGTCGTAAATGTTCTGCACAGATTGTTTCCAGGTAGTTCATTGACTCCACCAGTACAGCAAGCATTTTGCAGAATTTATGTTGTGGCGGACTGGTCACAGTCAACGTCGGTTTTTGTAAAGAAAACATGCGTTCGACACAATTCGAACAGGAGTGACATAGTTATTGATTATTGATTCAAGCTATTTCAAATGCGGTTGATCTGGGAGCAAGGGTCACGTGATAATGCATCGGATGGAACCGGAACGGGGAATCAGTAGATGTCTTAAAAGACTCGTATCAGTGAATGTCCCTCGAGTTCGTGTTGCACTCGAGATAGGTTTTTTCCATTCTTAACTTGGTACAGTTGTAGCGGAGAGGGCTGCAGCAAAATAAGCAATCGGTTAACGAACACACCCTGTCAACCAAGCAAAAACTACAGGCCGAAGAAGCAGTACCGACCATTTTCATAAGGTTCCTCCAGAGGGACAAAACGAACCCTACTGACAAGAGGAATCCCAGCTGAAGAGCAAGATTGTTCAAGCTAAGAACCGCAGGACAAGACGTCAGCCGGATGAACACAACAGGACTGGTGCTCATTAGAACAAGTTCAACGGCCGCAGGCACATGGTCGGAACTTAGTCGAAATGCACGCGTAGCCGAAAGATCGATTTCGCCGCAGTACGAATTGAAAACGAACGAGTGCTTACTCTTTACCATTTTGAATTGTTTGGCTGAGTAAATTCATGTGCGCATTACCCGCTTCGACTTCTCGCTACACAGTGACCAGTTGGACAGTAAAGACAGTTAACTAGGACTCCGTGGAGTAGGGCAACTTTTTATCGGTTGATAACTTTTTGAACTCGCTGCTGTCTAGCAGCTTATCCGTCGAATATCTTCCATGACCCCAACATTTTACCATCAATGAAAGTTACTCTCACTCCACTAGACCTCCACCCCTTTGTCGTAACCAGCTCCCCTTCTTTCTCACGCATTTTACCGAAGGACCCTCCAACTAACTCGGTGCTCATTTGTGTAGCTGCACTATACACTCGCTTCCAGCAGTTCGTTCACATTACTGCTCTTTTCTGGACATTACGATCAACTAGAATCAAAAGTCTGGTAGGTGATGATATTTGAAATTCATGTATCTCAGTTTTTTCTCCTTGATTTACTTCCTGGAACTCACCATATCAGTAAACTGCATAGTGAACACGTCAATTTGCCGGTACAAACGTATAGCACGACGTTGGTTATATATTTCGGCAACTCAATAACCGTGTGGAACCTTCTGACTTCAGATAAAATTCTACGAATTGAAGCACTGGTGATCAGAAATAGTTGGTATCAAAGTACTACATTCACATGTAATTTGTGGCCTGGATGAATAACGTGTGTTGCTCTGGTAGACAACTAGAATGCACTAATATTACTGAAACCATGTAACTCAAAAATGTAGTGAGTAAGTCCGTCGCTTGGTGAGATATCGATTTATCGTCCATAGAGTTCAATACATATCATTACGGGGTTTTGCTTCCCTTAGTAAAGGGGTATCCCCAAAGAGAATCTGGCGATCGGAAAATGAATTAAAATGATTCTTACACACAGCTCAGGTGTTACTTGAATAAGTTCACGGCTGTGAATTACCAAATAACTTGACCGATGGTGATCGAGCATTAAAAGTCGCTCAATTATGAACCTGATGTTGTCGATCTAAACTCCATCACGAGTGATCAAAACTGGTGAATAAACATGACTCGAGCGTTAATAGTGCATGATAAATCACACTATGCGAATCCTATCTCCGAGAAAAAGTCCGATGAGCAGTTAAGACGCGATACTTACCAAGCTAATTCCTCTGTGGTTTTCACAAGAGAACCTGTCACTATTCTTGTAAATCGGCACAATCCCCAATTCACACCATCTCCTAGGAATCTGTTCACTGTCCCAAATGATACGGAGGAGTTTCGTTAACTCTGAAATCAAAGCTTCGCTTCCATCCCTGAAAAAGATGGAGACAACCCATCCGGTCCAGCGGCTTTGTACCTTTTCAAATAACCGATATCCCGATTAATCATTACCTCTGATGGAGGACTGATATCCACCAGCATCGTTTCGCTGGCAGGTATATTTGGAAGGTCCACCGTTGAAGTGGGCCACCTGAATTGTTCCACAAAGTGCTCCGCCCAGCGCTCCAGACGACGTCCATCAGAATGAATTAGTGAACCGTCGGATTCCCCGACTAACTCGCTTACACCGGGCTTCCGTGGACCGGTACCTCTAATCAAACGGAAAGTGTTGCGAGCATTGCCAATGGATGCAGCCTTTTTCATTCCCCTACATTTCGCAATCCACCACTGATCACAGTCACCTCTCAGGCTCCTAGCCAGTTGGCGTCTCAGGGATTTGCGCAATTCATTGAGTCTGACATTCGGAGGGACGCATCTGCGGCCATCCAACAGAGCAACCGATGTCGAAGATATCCATCGTGTGAAAGTCCCACCTGAACCAGAGTCTTGCGTGGCATCAGACGCGGCATACAAAGAAGCCTTGGGCTGTTGCCAGCTGGATGCATCGATAACCGAGTAGACAGCTGCGCCTGAAAAGCAGCCTGTCTGATATCATCCAGAAGTAACTGGACAGTAGAGGTGGAGTTTACGTTGGTGCAACCATGGGCGAGACGCGAACAAAAGGGGGCACGTACTAAGCCGTGATCTGAGTCCACATGTGCAGACCAAAATGAACGACAATCTTCAACTGATCCACGCCAGCGACAACCAATCACAATATGATCAGTCTGAGAACAACGTTGTGAAGACGTAAAAGGACGCCATATCAGTCTATGCTGCTTCTTATGGCAGACGTTTATACTCACCAGAAACGATCTGCGGTCAGAACACAGCTGAATGAGACGATTGCCATTATTGGTAGGATAAGCTAGGATAGCAAATGGGCCTCCAACGTGCCTTTCGGAATCACCCAAACAGCCCACGTGGACGTTGAAATCCCTAACAATCACCACCACCTCCGTTAAACGCATCCTTCGAAACAATTGAGACAAACTGTGGTAAAATTCGTCCTTGGTCTCAGAGGAACTGCAGTCCGTGTGTGCATACACAGACACGGTGAACAAGCATCGACGCTTCAGTCTGTTGTTGTTGACATGAACAGAACCACCCAACTGAACTGCACACAAACGACTGCTGACTGGAATCCAGTCTAGCAGTGCACGCTCAGCTCACATGCTCAAAGCAATTCCAACGACACACGAAGATTAAAACGAGAGACCGAGGTTGCATCCGGGGTCCCGAAAGTTATCACAAAAGTGCGGTCTTGTATGCGTGCTTCGCAGACACAGCATACATCTACTTTGAAAGTTTATAGAGTTCTAGCGAGGGCAGCCTATTGCCCTATCTGACATTGTATGCAGACCTTAAAGGCAGTCAAGTGAACATTTAGGTTTAAGAAGTGCAATTGATTCACACCCAGCTCCTGGACTACTGCTTTCTTCACAGCCGCAATTACCCGTGGCGTTTCGTATCGATCCTAAATTAAAAGACGGAAAATTGGTAAGTCCCTTTACAGGAAAGATAGTGAAGGTTTTTGGGCCAATCATACTTCGCGGCTACCCACAACACAGTAGAAGTTTTCTTTGGGAACCCTAACCGGAGCATTTGACTCAAAAGTTTCACCCACAAGGCAGTGGGGCGTTAACCCAACACGGGAACGTGACCAAAGAACCCTTGAAGAAACTTCTTCGGGTCTGTCACGAGACCTGACTGTTGCAAGCATTTTCTCTTGTCTTCGCTCATGCTTTGTTATCGATCCGCTTTTCGGATTCAGTCCTTAGTCTCTTGCACCCAATGGAGCGAGAGGAACATGGACGGGGCAGCATCCTTTTGACTGGAAGCTGCCCAGCTTAGGTGGATGATAACTGCCCAATGAAAAACGATGACTTCTCCCATCGTCGAGAGAAACCTCAGGTACCCCACTCCTACGTCCATCCGGTGGAGGTTTTTAGATCGGCAAATTGTTTTTCTCCGCGTTTATTCGCTTGATTGTCCTCCCCAGGGGCACAGTGAATAGAACCAGATGTTGCCCATCAACTGATTCTGAGAGTGGATTTCGTCTGGCCTCTACCCATTGGCCTGCCAAGCATGTTCGCATCTCCAGCTTAAGGAAGCCATCCTGCACAGTTCTTCGGGTCATGGAGGCACGCAAGTCATCACACCACGCCGAGGTGCAGTCTCGTCGTGATGGACAAATGGATTAAAACAAAATAAGTACTATCACTGACAACAACCACATAAGCCCTCGGTTGCGGAGACAGTTTCACCGGGTTTTCATGCTTTTATGAGTGGTCAACAATCAGACAGTGGGTTGAAAGTGTGCGGCTACACGTAAAGATCATCGCTGAATTCAAAAAGAATATTTTGGGAAACTGGTGATTTCAAATTACAATTAAGTCCAGGATGTGGTGCTTAACGGCGACATGTCCTCAAAAGAGTTCTAAAGCAGTATCAACATATCCAGATCTAATGCGTACGGAATGCATCCGATACTTTGTTTAGGCTCTCAGAATATCGGACTGAACGATCACTAGTGACATTCAGATCCTGCGAGAAAACAGGATCGACAATCGCGATCGAACGTGATGAAAATTGAAAAGTACATCAACGGACGAACTGCATTTTTGAATCCACTGAAAGCTTAATTTTAGACTCTTATTGAATTTGACTCGAACTGAACTACGCGTTTTCAATTTCCGGTTTCCTCACGTCACGTAGCCCATACAGTTTAACACTAAAATGAGTTTTTTCTCCCAAATTGAATCCGTCAAAACCAATTTATGGGATAGACTGAATTTGAATAAGGAGTAAAAAGTCTGCGGATGTTACCAGTGAAAAGTGATAGATGGAAGATGGAGAGATAAACCATAAGTGAACTGTGAACGACAATGGAAGATCCGGTATTATACTAGAGACTGGATTTCAATGCACGATAGATCGGTGGTGCCCCAACTTTCTTCCAATATTTTAACCCACGAGGTGTGTTACGATTGTATTTACTCAGAGCATCACGATACATCCGCAATTTGGTCGACCCTATCGCATCGAACCGATCCACTACTAGTGGTTTTCGCACTGACTTCGGTTGGTTGGGTTTCAGTAGGTCACAAAGTTGATTGCACAGTTCAGTAGCTGTGAGGAAATGATCACCGAATTTGTGCTCCGGAAGAAGTTCATGCAACGTTTCGTAGTTCAGTGCGAGCACTGGCACCTCGACGCCCATAAGATCAACAACCTACGGAAGAAGTAGATATTGGGAAAATAGTTGTCTTTAATGAGGGATAAGGTAAGCATGGTAAGGAAAAGTACTGCACATCAAATAATTGGTGCTACTACTTAACAAAAACATCACGCTCGAAAATCCCACGGGCAAAGAGCAACCGTCACGAAGCCTAATGCTAGTATACCTTGTTGAAGATCATCAAATAAGAGATCAATCTTCTACTTCCATCTATTAATTATACGACAATGCACAATATTTCTCGAAGAGGGTCACAACCGATCGAAGGCTGTCGGCGATGATAAGAATCGAACTCTCGGTGTCAAGGTCTAATTGAAACGACGGTGATGACCGATTAACCAACGCCAGTCAGCAGTGCACACCCACTAAACTGCCACTGAAACTGACTAGCTAACTAAATGTTTTACAACACGTCGTCGTGGTCCAAACTGCTTGTTACCCCTTCCGCCAACAAAACGGTTCAAAATAAAGAAATTAATCTCCCTGACCATGTTTCATGTGTGGATTATCGTACGTCCTGATCAGTTTATCAGGTACACCGATGTGTACACCAACGTCTCCTTCGTATCTTATTTGCAAAACGGTCACACTGCTGACCACTTGGTTGTGCGGATAAAATATTTTTTCACATTAACCTATTCGGCACTTACGACCGCCTGAAATATTCACAGAACGTGCAATGATGATTCTTTTGGGCACTTTTATTGAATCACCTCAAACTTCCGCAATACCATCGCAATAACACGACATGTTTGATCTTTATTCCTGGAGTCGGGGAGGGGACGCCCCAGATCGTCTACATTCCGAAAACGCTGAGCAGTAAATTGTCCGTCTTCGTTAGACGTTGTACGACTGGATCTTCTCAGTTTAATTCAATCAATTCAATCGGAGTGTCATTTTTCATAACAAACAGTTTGTCAAATGGTGGACTGCTGCGATGGTTTTCAGTGTTAATGCTGCCCTTGTTAGCAGGTAGCAAACTGCAAAGAAAGAACGACAGCGATTCATTTGGTATTCAGAAAACTACACACGCGGCGACCCCCCCCCCCCCTTTCAACTGCCTTAATGTGACTACTTTGAAGAATAACAGAAAGAGGTAAACAGCAGTGTTTCGATTCACACTTCGTTGAAGTGGCAGACTGTCAAAATATATGCACTTCTATAAAGCAGTTTATTCAGTCGTAATTTTCCCGTTTTTGGAAACTCGTAGTGTTCAGACAGATCGTTTCTTCTCGGGCCTAATCGGGCGCAGTCAACTTGTCGGTCAAGTGGTCGTAGGCAAGCTGAAAATTGACCGATCGGGTTAACCCAGTTCACACACACTGACAGGCTGCATTTCATGCGAAGATCAAGTAAGGTGCATTCTTTCATCTGAGAGTTCTACTTGCGCTGCCTAATGCATAACCAAAGCATCAGTGTCAAGATCATGCAACCGACACTGAGCACTACCCAATGTGCTGACATTCGTAGCGTCAGTCGACTCCGGGTGTGTATTGTGTTGCTCGACATACTCACGCAAACATGCACAGATTACTGGGGTGTTTCTCTCGACAAGAATTCAGTTCAGCTAAGATACACGGAAGCCGTGGTTGATGCCAGTCAGTTTTCGTTCACGTGTTTTCAGCACACGGTTTGGTCTGTTTCCCAGATGGTCGAGGAGAAAATTACGACCTAGAAGAGCAGAGGTCCGGGTCGCACATGACTTATGTTGACCTGTATCAAGGCTGAGCTGGGTACGGCTGCCGTGACGGATAAACTGAGCGGTCGTTTGTTTGCTTCTCTAAGGCACAGCATATGCACTGAGTTGACTGCGTGAACGAGGGACGGAAAAACAGGGCCGGATCGAGACATTCAGTAAAGTGAAAAGATTACTGGGGAGCATTGCTGCAACCGCTGTTCGTTGTGACTAACACTCAATAAGCTCCTTGACTGAAGGTACAGAAGCGTGAGAATAATGGTAGTCTGTTGGAGATTCATCGTCTTCGAGAAACATCGATACCAGCAGGATAGACTGAAACAGCAGTGATGTGGATTCGTGCTGATCGTATGATTAGACCATATCTAGCTGAGGATCGTGGTTCACCTCACACATTTATTTAATTAGGGCGATAAACGAGTGCATATCATGACAACCGAAACTTAATTCATTTACTTCGATAGTTCTCTCCGTGTTTCAAACGACTGACTGATTGGTTTATGGCAGACATATAGGTGTATCTTGTGCTGACCGTCTGTGTATAGCTCCAGGTTCGTGAATACATACAGATGAACTAGACCGTAATCTCAATTTGGAGTGCTACATAGTGGACGATGAAGACTGGCAACAAATTGCGGACCAGTTGTCTCGCATTTGATCCACGGTCTCGCTTCCGAGTCATCCCACTGTTTAGAAAGATTTCTCTCTGACCGATTTAGCGGTTTACTGGCAGGAATACTAATTTTTACGAAGCATGTAATGAGACCAATGGGTGTGGGCAGTGGCTTATTCGACAATGTCTGTGCTACCACCAAACAAATTCCATGTATCTTTATATACCGTACCGTTACCGATATGGTCGAATTAAAAAGACGAAATTGACGTTGTCATTCAGAAATCTAGACGACTAAGCGTTCACTAGAACCGCTAGCTTCTAACACAAGCTGATTGCAACTTTTATCAGTTTTGTCAAGTTAAAACAGATTGTGGTATTGCTGCACGGTCTGTCACACGAGGAGGATTGCTACTCTTTTAGAAAATTAATTAATTTAATGAGTGAGATACCATGGGATCTTCGCTGGGCTTTCGTAAAGTGACGAAACCTACCAATAGAAGAGCGTCGAAAATGATAAGGGAACAATAAAATAAATTAAATTAACTGGCAACGGAGTCCAACTGTGAAGTGCCACTTTAAATTCATCGCACTACTGCTTGAAATGAGATGTTTTGGAAACATTCGTTTCTGTGCATTCCACCAGAACAAACTTTCTATTGTTCTTGAACGTAGTAGCTCTAGCGCGATTGGAAGGGAGAACCACCGTGCGTGTAGTGATTACCACCTGCCTCTTTTTGATAGCTTGACAAAGCCCTTTGAATTAAATTATTGCAATCAAACACAATACATACGTCTAACCCGTGGTCGAATGTGTTGATTTGGCCGATGAACGAAAGGCAGACCTAAGTGGAACGCCCGATGTATCCATTACTCAGTCACAGAACGAAAGAATTTACGTAAGAACGAACGTGCATTTAAGTACGCCGTACAGTAAGCGGTTGCTTGGACTACAACGACGTGTATGTAAAACAGTTATCAAGATGGTCTCTGGTTGAGGATGGGACACCGCTTGTTGTTGAAGTTGTCTGTTATTAAACACGACACACTCGCGGTTCCCGATGAGTGATAGGAAAAAATTTATGGCATTAGAGAGGCCACAGTATCTTATTTGCTGCGTCAGCTGCAATACAAAAAATGGTTCGCATCAAGGATTTTTTGCAGTAAGATTTTATATGCCCTCTACGTATTTTTTATGCATCATACGGACCGTATTCCTCATTCGCTCACTAGCACTACAGATTCAAATTTTTAGCTGTCCGGTATATTCAGACGGAATTGGTGTTAATAACATCAACCTGTTACCGCATGCAATGTGATTGTCGGAAGGCAACATGGACCACTAGCTTCATAAACTTTAGTCTAGATTGAATCCTTAATGTGTCTGAACCGATCTCGGTTCAGAGTGTATCGACAAATCGATGCTCCATGTGAAATTTTATGGTAGAATTTTATCGTTCAGTAACGCAGCGTAGTCGAAATCGTTGGTAGGTTGTGGACGTTTCGGTCGCCACCAGTAACCTTTTTCAAGACTGGTTTTACAACCGAATGAAACTCCTTGCGAATTTCCGAAAAACCCACCACATACTGATTTTTACCCGTCGATAATCTTGGTTTCTCGGCAGCTTTCACGGGCGAGAATTTGTCAGTATGAAAAACGGGCAATAAGACCGGACGCTCACAGCCCAAGTGAATCTTTTCGATAATCTGCCTTCTGGCAAGCATAGAAGTAGTCCGATAGGGAATGCCGTTTATATGGATTTGCACAAGTCTCCAAAATTCTTTTCACGACTTAAAAAGCACACTGTACATGATGAACCACCTCAGAATCCGTTTATATCGCCTACTCCGTATATTTAATGTCAGGTTAATAATTATAAACGTATTTACATTATTTGAAAACAGAAGTCAAAAACATATTGTGTTTTTGACTTCTGTTGTCAAATTTGTAACGGGGAAAAGTTGTTTCTTGTATTTACATTAAACAGCTGCTGGGCCTTTGGTGAAATTGAGATTGCAATTTTTATAGCCCGAAGACAATCCAAAATCGTGCAGCATGCATAAAGCATTCCTACTTGATGAGTAAGTTCGGCCTTCGCTGACGAGCTTATGCCCCACGGGCCATTGGAAGAACAGAATGCTGAATTAACCAGCACCTACTGGGAAACTAGAAAAACTGGGTTCACTCAGTCGACTTGGTGAGGAAAATCAGAATCGCACACACGCGATCGCAAAATCAACAACTGTTAAAGTTTATGGAAGCAGTCGATGGTTACTAACCAGATTAGGAATGATATTCCTACTGGAAATATTACTTGTGCAACTGCTGTAGACATAGGAACAAAAACTAAAAATACCCCACATCTCCTCTTCTCTCTTAATTCTCCGCATTGTTCCTGATAGACTTTGTCTGGAATATTGATGATTATCGTTGTGGTGTTTTCTTGTCCAACTTCACTGACTCAAATTTCAAACCTCTTGTAGAAGGCGTCCATCTTCACGTTGTCATTCTGCTTCCGGCATGACACGGACTGGGTGCGTACATCGCCCAACTGATGACAAGCCCATCCAAAAACTCAACATCGTTTTATTTAACTTCATTATCTAAACTTGTAGAACTTATTTGATTTGTCCGGACTGATTGGTTTGCATTCAGCCAGAAATGTTTTTGTAATTACCTCAATTGCGTACTTGCAATAGATACTACTCATTTCAGTATATTTTGCATCTCCATGTGGCTTCGATAAGTTCACTTTACTGTGTTTGAGTCTATTCCGTTCAACTTGATCAACATTGCATGAATTCATTCCTGGTTTGTTACATAGTGGACATATGGTTACCACAAGCACCTATCAGACCCTACTAGTTATTTTTCATTGGTAATCAAGGAGAATGTGAAAAAGATCTCCGGTACGATGAAACCAAATATCCGAGAGTTGACATTTTTAAGTACATGCGGGCTTAAACGAATTTATGGCGCAAATTACCATCCATATGATGTACTCCGATTCAAACAGAAAAACAACATACTTTCATTGGTAAATCCAGTCCGGAAGAACTGCGATGCAGACTAATGCCAAGATCGGCACAGCCAAGGAAAACCGGATAGTCCTCCGGCGTTAACCAAGGCATGATCACTTCGACATGGGTCCAGCACTTCTCGCGTATCAGTTGCTCATAGTAAGATTTCAACGGACCACGACCTGTGAATAAAGAAAGGGGGATGTAAACACACAAACAAATTCGGATACTGAATTCACAAAAACGTTTACTGACTGTGTACGTGGAACAAGTGAAACCATTTCTTATTAAAAATGCCTTATTACAGAATGGAATGATTCCGTTACTTCGATGAGGTTGAAATGTCACAGTTTATTCGAAAACCAAACCCATACTTTAGTGTTCCGGTTTTGGCTGCTACTCGTAATACCGTCCTGATGGAAGCGAATATAATCGAGACGTAAAAAGGAAAAACAGCTGAATTACGTATTAGCCAAAACAGCGTGGAGAAAGAAAGAAATCGAATGCAAGTATATCGCTGATCGTGACACCAAGCAGTGTCGCCTAGCGCCTACGACCGTCTAGTGAGCAGATCTTGTGCACCACAACCAGGAAATTCAACACGTTCAATGAGATGAAATCGAATGATTAAGCTTTTCATACACTTTCCCATATCATGGAATGACCTCCTTGAAGTTTCTTTCATCCACTATCTCTTGCACAACAATGAACACTGTTCGCCAAAAAGCGCTCCACGCCAGTCAGTAAGCTACGGTCCTGAAGCTCCCCCGTCGGTTTGGTATATTTCGAACAATCCCAGCACAGTCGTAACTTTGTCATAAAGTCTACCGCTGCTTGGGGTTCGTTATGAAGGTCAGACACACACTTATGTGCACCTTTCAGTCTGGTAGCCCAAGCCTTTCGGCTTCATGTGATACTTACAAGGTGAAGGCCGTCTGGCATGCAATCAGGTGTAAATTGGGGAAGCCACGCCACGAGATTTCGAAGTACTTTGATCGTTGAACAGTGAGCATATCGGTCGATCAGTCGGTTCGAAAATGGAAATCCACCATTTGGACCAATGTATCAGTGCTTTCGTTATTCAAACATGATCGCGTTTGGAAAACTCTCTGAAACTAATAAGGTGACATGATGCAACAATGCATCACAATAAAGTTTTAGTGCCTGTCTAGAGAGGCATTCAGAGGGAAGTTCGGGAAGAGCTGGTGTTTTTGGACGGCATTGCCAATAGTCATCTTTACCTAGGAGTCCTCATCCGACACATCTTGCCACTGTTGAGCACAACTACTAAAGCTGTTTTTCAGGACGACAACGCAACTGCATATTGTTCCGTTGTCGTACGGAAGTTTAATCTGCATCGCAGTACAAAGACGCACCTGTGGCCACTTCGAACACTCGGCATCAATTCAATCGAATTTTGTGGCATCAGTTTGGGAGGAAAGTTGGGCAGAACGGGCAACACAAACCTCTAGGGGAGTTGAATATTATCTTCAAGGAGAAATGGGACCGTATGCCATAATACAATATCAGACGGTTGATGGAGAGAATGACCCAACGGTTAAATGCTGTTGTATCATCCAAAAGTGGCTCAATCATTTACGAATGGGTGACTGTCTGAGAACGATCACACTATTTTATTCACAACAAAACATTCTGATTTTAGTAAAGGATTTCAATTATGGATGATGCTTTCGGGAGGGGTTGGCGTTTTTGGCGACCAGTGTACACCGAAGACATCTAACCACAAGCATATGAAGCAAGCCACAAACATCGTTTTCCGTATAGTATTACCATCTGTTTCAACTTCAATTTCTAATCTTCAGGGAACGCCATGCCTACCTGCATTGTTTCACTTCCAATTATTATCGAAAAGCATACTGTGGAGGTGAAGCAACTGAAGTGCTCCCCAGAGCTCAACCCAACGTTCCCAACGACGTTACTGAAGATGAATCAATGAGTCAGTAAATTCCGTGGTTATCTCACATCTAGTTTCCGTGAGCCAGTAGTCTTTATTTCTCAGGTGAAGGGCAGTGAAAAATCATCCCGTATAAGACCCATTGCACTGCACTGTATTGACTCAACTAGAAGTCGGTGCACTAACAATACTCCTTTAAGGTTACCCCAATCTCTTCACCGAACACGTCGGTCAGTGGGGCGCTCCAGAGATTGAACATTCCCCTCGATAAACAACAGACAATCGGAAAACCTCTGGGAGCGTCATTACATGCCATCGAGCATATCTATTCGAATGGTAAAGGTTATTAAATGTTAGCAACAGCCACAGTCTTCCTTCTTAGATGCCGAAATCTACCACTGTTTGTGGTTATTTCTCAAACTGCTAGCCGGTTGACGTCTTAGGAATTTGGGCATACTACTGAATGTGGTATCTGGACGGAGAAATCTGTGAACATCCAAAGGAACAACTGCCGTTAAACATATCCATCGTCTGTGGGGCCTACTTAAACTGTCTTGTGTGACATTAGCAGCAGCGCACCAAGCTTTCTTGATCAGTTTCCAGTGTTTACTAGGGACCTGGGTAACCGAGCAAAGGCGTAGGAAGTGGTCAGGTGTGTCTAAGCCGCTTTTCGTAGCAGCACTACGTGCTCGCCGATAACAACCTGTGGTTCGAGCACAACCAGAAGACAAGATAGCTGTTGTCATTCGATCGGCCGGGATAACAGACTGGCCTTTCGGAATCACCCAAACAGCCCACGTGGACGTTGAAATCCCTAACAATCACCACCACCTCCGTTAAACGCATCCTTCGAAACAATTGAGACAAACTGTGGTAAAATTCGTCCTTGGTCTCAGTGGAACTGCAGTCCGTGTGTGCATACACAGACACGGTGAACAAGCATCGACGCTTCAGTCTGTTGTTGTTGACATGAACAGAACCACCCAACTGAACTGCACACAAACGACTGCTGACTGGAATCCAGTCTAGTAGCGCACGCTTAGCTCTCCAGTTCAAAGCGATCCTGACGCCAGTCAGACTTGGAGCACTTGACACCGGGTCATCTGACATGAGAAGAGTGAAGCGAAACGGGGTTTGCATCTTAGGCATGAAGTGTGACGTCTGAAATGAGATCTGGTATGCACATTTCGGACACACACGATACGTCTGCTCCGAGGGGCAGCCTATAACACTATTTAATGCAGTGTAAGTACGCTGAAGGCCATCCGGCAAAGTGAACCTTTGAGCTGATAAAGTGTGTTTAAATTCGTCCTGCCTTTGAATTATTACCGTCAGGCATGTCTCCTGAACCGCAGTTGTGCCTCTTGCATCATATTTAAAGATGGGAAGGAAGACAGAGAAAAAAGCTTTTTATTCATAGGACGCTGCATGTTTTTGGGCGAGTGATACGCTGTGGCTCCCCATAACGCATAAGGGTTTTTTCTATGAAAACCCCAAAACCAGTGACTCTGGCTCAAACTTGTTAACGGAGTTCTTATTTGGGAACATAAATCGGAATCTTTGACCCAAATGTCTAATCCACAAGCGTTGATGCAACGCGTGAATGCAACCGAAGCACCCGGCCTTGAAGCCTCTGATCAGTCACTTGAAATTTAGTCATTCGAACTTAGCTTTACTGAGGCAAAACTTTACAAATCTGCGTTCTAAATGGTAGCGGATACACGTCAAAAATCCTCGTCTATTGGTTTAAAATGGGCTGAAAAATAAGGCAAATGGGCGAAAACTAGCAATTCTCATTCGCTCCGTTTCTTTATTGTCTAAGTATCCACAAGTGGAAGAATCGTTATCCGTGCAACAAGCTGAAATTCTGCCGAATACCGGGATTCCATGAAATTCGCACGGAGAAAATGATCGACGCAAAATTCTCGTGCTACCCACGTGACAGGATATAAATTTGATCGGCACTAGGTTGGGCATAAAATGTGCTTGGTTTTGGTTACTATCAGTTCTCCAGTAGTGAGAGAACTCTAACTCGATTGCAAGCCAGGCAACCGCGGTGACTGAAACGTCCACTGATTATCAACATTTACGATAACGCTGTTTTATCATGTATCAAACATTACATGGCGCATCCTTTATTCCACATGCTCTGAACCGAACTCAGTTCCAACACAAATTCTTAGAAACATTAGAAAGGCTATAATCCAAGCGATACGCGGCCCTACCACAATTTTAAAGGGGGAAAGGGGAAGGATAGGAACTTGACCTACGATGGTCGAGTGGTTTAGAGCGTTTGATTACCACCTCGGAGGTTGGAAGTCCGAATCCCCGTAGACACCGGTTACTTTGGTCGTAGACAGTAATCTCATCGCCGTCCGGCTCGTTAGCACATCTGAGCTATAAGGACCTTGTGGCTATCCACTCCAAGTGTCGGGGTCTGGTGGCCAGTTATGCCTAAATAGTCCAGAGTGCCTTCGCGGCTATGGACTGAACTCATGTGCAAACACGTAATAAAAAATTAAAAATCATCAGCTTTGCTATAGTGACCGAATTGTTAGAAATGAAACCAGAAGACACGCGAACCGGGATATATACGATCTTAAGCCTAAATAATGACACATTTTATAGACACAAAATATGTAAAGGAAAACATATGCACACAGTCACTGATCATTAAACAATTTCATTGGCTAACACAAGGGCATCAAACACTTTCACCTGATTTGAAGGCGCATCATTCGCGCGAGACAGGGCATTGCAATAGTCAATATCCACGGTTTGACTAGGGTGAGTTACAAGTGAATCATCATCATCATCACCTTACAGCGTTAAACATCAGAGCAAGCCCCACTGACCACTGCCTTTCTCACCATGTTGCACGTTGAATTACAAAGTATGCACAAACAAGATGGACGGGGAGTGGATCTACACGGATGGAAAAAGGAAAGAATTCCCTAGTAGCCAACACACAGAATACACAGTCCAACTGTACAAACGCATATCGATCAATCATTCTGATTCGACAGAAAGTGACAACACTATCGCCACTGCTCGCGGTTCGCTGCCATATCCTTCAGTGTCTCCAGCCAACTGGTTGACGGATCTTTGGGACTGCAACCACGAAGACGTGAAACACTTACTTTTCCTAAGTTCACTATACATTTTCTCATTGTTCGGTGCGACATCACTTGTTGACCTCCACGCGGTTTTTTCCACTCCCGAGGAGGAACGGAGAATAAGGCACGGTATGGTAGACGTGCATTGGCCATACGCAACACGTCCCTCCACAAACGAAGTCTACTAAACTGGATACGCTATGACAGAACATTTTCCGAATTAGTATCCAATACTCAATTTCTGACTCAAGCATTGATCACTCGGCTATTTCACCCAATCTCAGCGATACTACGCAAACATCTATGGTCAAAAAACTACAAGACGACGAATATCTTCCACACACAGACCCCAAGTCTCGCAACCGTACAACAAAACTAAACGCACTGCGGCACAGTATAAGTGACCTTTCAACTTCAGTGAAATACCATGTCAGCGCCACAAATGCTTCACTCCGGCGTAGGCCGCTTGGGCCTTGGATATGTGTGTGCCTCCCTCTACTACTGTGCTCTCACCCGTCGTCACGCTGCTGTCGAAGTAGGTGAAGCGGTCGACAATTGCCAGCACCTCCCCATCGAGCACCAAGCTCGGAATCGTTGACGTCCAGTCTTGCAACATCACTTTACATTTTGGACGTGTAAAACGCACGCCGAATGAAGCTACAGCACTCCCAAGTCTATCTAGTGCATGTTGTGCATGTCCTGTGCATTAGAACAAGCAGACAAAGTCGTCCACGTAATTTACGTCGCACAGCTTCCCAATAATTTCAGTAGATTTACAAACTTCTGTAGCACATCTTTTCGATGAAGAACATTGAGTAACGCTGTTCGGAGGCGTCTTTCCAGTAGAGGAAAACCATTATTGTCGGTCGACGGTGTGTGTGACGTGCTTCAAGCAACTAACGAAGAGTAAAAATCTGGTCGGTGCATCCTCAACCTGGGCGTAATCCAGCCTGCTGTTTGCGGATGTTTCTCTCGCGAGCGGGTGTAAGACGGTGCAGCAAAATCGAGACTAATAATGTGGTGACTATCGGAATTGAGCTAATCCCACGATGGTTACTAGTCATTGCGCACGCCTCTCTTGAAGATGGGAACAATCAATTACTCGCTCCATGTTAACGGAATAAGCTCCTCACAGCAAACGTCACGGTGCAAGATGGTAAGTGATTTTACCAAAGCATCTCCGCCCAGTTTGAAAGGAACTGAGGAGAGTTCATCAGGACCTGCGGCTTCCCCACGCTTTAGTAATCGAATGAATGACTCCACTTCCACTTTCGATGGGGACTTAAGTGATACCGCCCAGGAAGTCTCAGTTGTTGACACAGGAGTAACTTTACTAGCGCGCGGTCAACTAAACTGCTCCTTGAAGTATTCGGCCCAACGGTCCAGTCCTTGCTGTTTGCCATGGATGAATTCTCCATTTCTATCGCAAATTGTTTCGCTGACCAAAGTTCGCCGTCCACCAGTGTCACGATTAAGTTTTCACAGTCTTTGACTGCCACCTGAAGCAGCTGCTATTTCCATTTCTTCGGCTACCTTGACCCACCAATTTCCGCGATCTTTCTCTAGGCTTTTCGTAACCTGCTTTTGAAGATTCCTCCGTAACTTAATAATCTCCCTACAGTTCCAGAGCTGACGTTTTGGCTCTGTTGGACTTAACGACTCTTTTGAAATCCAGTGTCTTCGATGGACATCAGATCTAGGACCACAGGCAAAACCAGCTGCAACATGCATCGCCTACTGGGTGTGGGCCCAATGTTCACCTACATTACTGTTGGTCGTAGATCCTAGCTCATGTGCTAACTTCTGCTCATAACGGGTGTGGACTTCTGGATCACACAAACGTTGCACGGCTAACCGGGTTTGCGGTTTATGACGATGACGATCGCATTAAAACTAAGCCATGGTCCGACTCTATGTATGTGGACCAGTAGGATATACAGTTCTGAAGAGAACTGCGCTACCGGTAGCTTACTGCGATATGATCGATCTGGCTTAGGGTATCTTTAGAGTTAGAGCGCCATATCGCTGTGCGACGAGAGCTGTGTCAGAAATTGATGCTAGGCAAGAACAATCGATTGTGTGCACAAAACTGAAGAAGTCTATCCCCGTAATCTGTGTGCTGAGCGGGTAAAGCACATCGGCCACCTAAACAAGCTTCTGCCGCACCAAGTTTGCCAACTTGTGCATTGAAGTAACCAGCTAGCACTACAATATCAGAACCTTTGCTCCTGAGAACGAGGGTGGCGAGTTCATCGTAGAACTCATCTTCCTATGAGTCATAGCTGCAGTCCGTTGGGGCGCATGCCGAGATCACAAACAAAATGTGCTTAACACAACTATCCTTTCGAACTCCGACTGACCCTTAGAGTCTCACAGCACATAAACGACTGTTAACAGGGATCCAGTCTAAAAGGGCAGCGTCAGCCTTGTCAGTCAAGACTATTCCTACACCACGTTGACCCACAGCTCTAGCTGCTTCGTCTCCTGAAGTGCGCAGAAAATACCTCAATGAGATACCAGGAGCAGTTAGTTGAATCACATTGCTCGAATCCTGGATACGCGTTTCACTTACACAGCAGACATCAATCTTCAGAGAGTACATTGTGAGGGCTAGGTATGCCTGCTGACTAACCTGCATGAATGTACGCACGTTGAAGGAGCCGAGATTTAGAGGCTGACGAGGCTTGAGAAAATGTGGGTTACCAGACAGAGGATTATTCATGACATGATAGTTCGAGTAAACACTGAACAAATGAACAGCCATTGGTCCAAACGGAATTTCTCGTACCGCATGCGAGTGAGACATAAAATCACACTAGAATATAAGTTGGCGTTTAAGCTGATGCAAAACCTTATCAAAAATGTTTCCAACAAGGCATAAGAAAAACCTATCAGCTCCATTTGCCCTGATGTTCCGTCATTCAAACCTTATTATGATTATCACAGCACAGAAAAATTTCCAGTGAAGTCTACATACATAAGAAACTGTTCGGAATCTGGTGCAACCATTAGAAAACCAAAGAGTTTTGCGCATAGCAAAAAGCCACGCCATTTGTTTATTTGTTCCGACTGTTTCCACCTAATCTCGTGTGACAGCGAGGATTCGATGTCCTTCCAATGAATTTCTCGACTGACAGACGGTTGCCGTCATACAGCACCCAACATCAAACCTAAAAATTACCTTTCAAATGAATACTTCGCATTTTGATATACCAAACCACTAGCCTCATCTACCTATTTGATCTTACGGTAGTCCTCTTTTAGTCTGATTAGTGCCATACAAAACTTTGTAATCCCTTCTTAGCGCTGAATCCTGAACAATACAAAACACCGTGAAGACATTCATCGCGAGATCGCCTACATCACAATGGAAACATCAAGCAAAAAGTACTAATTACTAGAAATACAAGTCCGGGCGATTATTATTTTTTTAAATTCACAACTTCGATTCCCTTCTTTTGATTTCTGCTTGACATCTTTATCAAAGACAACATCGTCATCATCATCATCATCATCGTACGGCGGTAAGCAGTAGAGCAAGCTCTACTGACCACTGCCCTTTTCACCATGTTGCAAGTTGAATTAGAAAGTATGAATATACAAGATGAACAGGGTTTGGACCTACACGGGTGGGGAAAGGAAAGAATGCCCTAGTAGCCAACACACAGAATACACAGTCCAACTGTACAAACGCACATCGATCAATCATTCTGATTCGATAGAAAGTGACAACACTATCGCCACTGCTCGCGGTTCGCTGCCATATCCTTCAGTGTCTCCAGCCAACTGGTAGACGGATCTTTTGGACCAAAGACAACCCACTGATAGAAGTATGGGTAGTAGGACACCAGAGTCCTACATATCATGCAGTGTGAATGTCCAAAACATTGAAAATCACGGAAGCACTGTACGGCTGCTTCATTCTTAGGAATCGTCAGCAGTGCACATCCACTGAGCCCCAACTGGGACTTGAACCCAGGATGAACGATCGTATGTCGAACACCTTAACCCCAAGGTTATCTGGGCTGCCTCTCAACGGTTATTTGAACTCATACACCACATGATATAGCGCTCCTCCGACACTGGCTTTGAATGTTCGCAGGGCATTTCCCGAACAGCGAGCGACTCCTAAGAAAAGCGACATCTCTTGGGACACAGCCGCGATTCGTCGCATTTGATGTACCGTAACTGATGATGCCTTTTGCCACTGTTAGCAAAAACCCCTTGGACACGGCTGCCAGGTGTTTCATCACCCCACCCCCCGGTACGTTGTACAATTCTATCTATTGTTCTTCCGCTGAAAGACGAACCTTCGTTCGGAAAATGCCTTGAAGGACCGTCGGTACCGAGAAACCCAAAGATTTGAAGTTTGTATCATTTATCTTGTTATTGATTGACTACTGTTTAATAGAACCGTATGCTTAGACAGTCTCGGCGTTTACTGCATTTGATCTGGGGCTTTACGCGTATCTCTATAGTTCGGTTAACAACGGAAAAAAGTCTCAGATAATTCCGCGCACCGAATTAATTATACTTCTGAAGGGGCATACATGTTAAATTAAAAATCAACATCGGCAGTTTAGAAAGAATAGCGTTTTATATGGAATTTCTCCCGAGATGGAGTCTCGGGATTATTATTAACTGCAAAACGAAGCTGGATTTTTCAGAAAGATTTATCTAGATTATTGGAGAATGCGTGTATCAAAACTAGTGGTAAAAGAAAGTGAAGACGGATGTGAAGGCACAAAACAATAACAAAAACAAGTCTATATCCTACTGTAGTAAAACAGTGGGGTATTAAAAAGCAATCCACGATTAAAAAATCTATGCTAAGGCATACCGGTTACGGCGAAGACCACATGTGGGAGTTCTGATTCAGATTTCCCGGCTCGCTCATTGTATTTGTCCAGTGCTTCGATCATCATCGTGAAGTCATCGTCCGGAGTCCAACTACAGCTGCTCAGAACCAACGCTGGCCGATCCGTACGCCACTGCGTAATCTGTCCTCCACAATCAGCTGGAAGAGTGATAACTTCAGTGAATCTTGTTCGTCTTGTTGAACCAACCTGGTCGCTCAGAGCAGGATACTCAGTTTTCAGTCTGACAACGGCATTGAGAAAATCGGAAACTGGCGTATTTTCGACAACGAAAAAGTACTGTTTTAACAACAGCCACAGCAGTAAGACAACTGTATGGTTATTATGCGCTGCAAAGTTGTTCCTTTGAAAATTTAGTACACCGATGCACTTGATTATTTTATTTCGACTGTTTTAGTTGATTTCCTACGGCGTAATTTCGAATATTTCCCCAAGCCCCCTGCTCATCCGTGACGACTTTTATTCGCTAACGGTTGTTGTACTTATAAATCCGCTTCGTCTGAAAGAACCTTTCGTCGTCGGAGGACCATACGCAATTCACTTTGTTACTAAACGCACATAATTCTTAGCATGTAACCCAGGGATCAACTACGGATAGCACAGCTGAATGCTATCGGGCGCTTCTTGAGGTCGGCTATGGGAATGGCTAATCGCGAATAAGTGGGCAACAGCTAACAGAGTAATCCGTCGCGGACGATCAGCAGCGTTTTTAGAGTGTGGTGGGTTCATGTCCGACAGCGAAATCCCTAAATGGAGCCACAGAAGCCAGTGGACAGCAACGTGACGTGCGCGAATGTGGTATATCATAAAATGAAGCCATCGCCCCTTGTCTAACACTGCTATTTTAAGTGTGATCAGCTTTACCAGGACACGTCCGGCATCCTCGACTGGCAGACAGCCACCTAAAAGGCCTATGGACAGCTCAACCGGCCATTGGCTCCTAACAACAGAACTTCCTGTAGCCTGACAAGCAACACTTGATTGTGCACGGGTTAGAGATGCTGCCTCAAACGAAAAGTCGAGTGACGCTGGGTATGCAACTTTGTACTTTATTCCTAAGAGCCATCATGGATACGTCCATGAAGCCGGCTCATCACCTGGCAGGAGTTGACCAAATAAAGGCAAAGAATAAAACGTAAAAGTAATGCACAATTTCGTTAACAGAATGCTACGGCGGCAAACCCCAGGTCGACCTCGATCAGCGCACCCAGCTGGGTATACCTAAATGATGAAATTCTGAGAAACCGCCGTTTTTGATACCATGGAAGAGTTGAAAAACAAATCAGCTTACCTTGTAAATAATTCATGGGCAGCATCCACTGGTGTGGAAGCAAAATCATCTGGAGCACGGTCATAGTACACGATAGCATTAATGTTCCAACGTAACAGGTTCTTTTGTAGAGCACGCGAAACACATAAATGCTCAACATTTGAATTCAGAAAACGAGAAGCAAAACTGAGCTCCAGCAGCTGGTATACACTACCACAATCACGGATATATACGCACTGGCTTACCGCGGAAGAAACCCCCCACGTGTTGTGGTTAGCTCTAGTAAAGTAAATCCATAATTATGCCAGTCAATAATCAATTTCTTTCCAGCAATCCGAGTGAATATCCAAAGAACCAAGAATGTGGGTACTGCTGGTGGACTTTGGACAAGGATCACCGGGCTACGACAATGTAGTATTAGGTGAAAAAGAAGGAACAAAGAATGCAAGATGAACTAGCCCATGTTATTTCATGAGAAACCTACCTTTACTATGAGAGAAAGACTAGAAAGAAACAGATACTTCTTGAGATCTGGTATATTAACAAGATCCAAAGCATTTATATTCTTCGTTTTCGCAGCAACGCTGAGTGAAGCATCATATCCTGATACAGTAACGGTGTAGCCTTCGTTTGCCAGATAGCACGCCTGGCTCAATATCCTCGGTGATCGTGTTACATCTCCGAGAACAATCACGTGCACTGATGTCTGCAGCATTTGGAGAAAACCTATCGAAGACCAACGAGATTAATTCAAAAACAAATCAAAAAGCTCAAAACATCACAATCCTACAGCGCTAAACATCAGGGCAAGCCCCACTGACCACTGCCTTTTTCACCATGTTGCACGTTGAATTACAAAGTATGCACAAACAAGATGGACGGGGAGTGGATCTACACGGATGGAAAAAGGAAAGAATTCCCTAGTAGCCAACACACAGAATACACAGTCCAACTGTACAAACGCATATCGATCAATCATTCTGATTCGACAGAAAGTGACAACACTATCGCCACTGTTCACGGTTCGCTGCCATATCCTTCAGTGTCTCCAGCCAACTGGTTGACGGATCTTTGGGACTGCAACCACGAAGACGTGAAACACTTACTTTTCCTAAGTTCACTATACATTTTCTCATTGTTCGGTGCGACATCACTTGTTGACCTCCACGCGGTTTTTTCCACTCCCGAGGAGGAACGGAGAATAAGGCACGGTATGGTAGACGTGCATTGGCCATACGCAACACGTCCCTCCACAAACGAAGTCTACTAAACTGGATACGCTATGACAGAACATTTTCCGAATTAGTATCCAATACTCAATTTCTGACTCAAGCATTGATCACTCGGCTATTTCACCCAATCTCAGCGATACTACGCAAACATCTATGGTCAAAAAACTACAAGACGACGAATATCTTCCACACACAGACCCCAAGTCTCGCAACCGTACAACAAAACTAAACGCACTGCGGCACAGTATAAGTGACCTTTCAACTTCAGTGAAATATCATGTCAGCGCCACAAATGCTTCACTCCGGCGTAGGCCGCTTGGGCCTTGGATATGTGTGTGCCTCCCTCTACTACTGTGCTCTCACCCGTCGTCACGCTGCTGTCGAAGTAGGTGAAGCGGTCGACAATTGCCAGCACCTCCCCATCGAGCACCAAGCTCGGAATCGTTGACGTCCAGTCTTGCAACATCACTTTACATTTTGGACGTGTAAAACGCACGCCGAATGAAGCTACAGCACTCCCAAGTCTATCTAGTGCATGTTGTGCATGTCCTGTGCATTAGAACAAGCAGACAAAGTCGTCCACGTAATTTACGTCGCACTGCTTCTCACCACTTACCATTTCGACGATAATATCCTGAAGATTTCGCAAGACATTCTCTATTATTTCGTCCATGACGAATTTGAACAGAAATGGAGAAATAGGATATCCTTGTCGAACACCCGTGGTCGCTTCGAATGGACTGGATAGTTTACCGCAAACCCTCACTGGGCCAGAAGTGTCGGAGCTCAATAATTTCAGTAGACTCACAAACTTCTGTAGCACATCTTTTCGATGAAGAACATTGAGTAACGCTGTTCGATCAACTGAATCGGAGGCGTCTTTCCAGTAGAGGAAAACCATTATTGTCGGTCGACGGTACGTGAGACGCGCCTCAAGCAACTAACGAAGAGTAAAAATCTGGTCGATGCATTCTCCTCCTGTTATCTGTGTGTGTTCGCCTTGCGGGCCGGGGTCAAACGGCGCAGCGAAGTACAGGCCAATACCTTGGTGACCATCGGAATTAAACCGATCCCATGTGTGCAGTCGATGACTCGCCTCATAATAACGGAATACGCTCCGCGTGACAAATGCCACGGAGCAAGGTGGTAAGTGATTTCACCGAAGCATTTCTATCCAGTTTGAAGGCAACCAGAGAAAGTCCGCTGGGACTGGCCGCATCCCCACGCTTTGGTAATCGAATGCTCAACCTGGAAGTCTAACACGTCCTAATTGGAAAAGTCCATTGGTGAAGGTTTTCATACCTTTTTGCCATGTCTTGGACTGGCCACCGCGACTTACCTCCCAATCACCACTTGCCTTAGAGAACGGCGTGCGCCGAGGAAGTCTATCGGTGGAGATGCGTAACACATGTCCCAACCACTTTAACCTGTTTACATTCAGTACTTGGTCCAGAGACTGACCTCTGGTTCCCAACACCATACGCCTAACCTCAGCATTGCTGATAGTGTTCCCACCATACTCGGGCAATACTACGGAAACATCGGTGCTCGAACACCGGCAGTCTTCGAATATTTTCTACCCTAAACGGTCATGTTTCTGATTCGTATAGAAGAACGGACCTAACCGCCGCATTGTACACTCTACCCTTAACGGACAATCGGATGTCACGCTGATGCCACAGATGACAGAGGTTGGCAAGAGCCAAACGCGCCTTCTGTATATGTGATGACACTTCATCTGATATCTGTCCACCTGGTGAGATGTAACTACCCAGGTAACAAAATTTATCCACTTCAGTTAGAGTTTCCCCTGCCAATACAAGGTTTGGTGTTGGGCCAACCCAGTCCTGTAGCAGCATTTTACACTTTAAAGGTCAGACAGCTTACTGCTTGGGCAAAGATCAACACCCCTATTCTCACAGGAGGACAGGGCTATCTCGAGAATCAATTCAATCACAAATGTGAATCGGAAGGGTGAAATTGGGCAACCCTGATGAACACTACTTTCCGTGGTGAACTCCGGAAACGATCGTCGTAAGCACGAAATCGGCTTCGGCTGTTCTTGTACAATAACCGGAAGAGAAATAAACTTCTCTGGCGCACCTTACAGTGAGAGGCAGCCCAAGAGAACTGTGCGGTCGACTGAGTCGAATGCCGCTTTCAGACCAACAAAGAATGAGATTGTGGGCCTACAGAAGATGTGTCTATGCTCTAAGGCTTGCCGAAGAGTAAAGATGTGATCGATACAACCAAAACCGGGTATGAAACCAGCTTGATTCTCACGCGTATGCATTTTACAGGCATTGGATAATCGGCGGAGAATGATTCCGATGAACAGCCAAGACGCGATACTTACCAAGCTAATTCCTCTGTGGTTTTCACAAGAGAACCTGTCACTATTCTTGTAAATCGGCACAATCCCCAAATCACACCATCTCCTAGGAATCTGTTCACTGTCCCAAATGATACGGAGGAGTTTCGTTAACTCTGAAATCAAAGCTTCGCTTCCATCCCTGAAAAAGATGGAGACAACCCATCCGGTCCAGCGGCTTTGTACCTTTTCAAATAACCGATATCCCGATTAATCATTACCTCTGATGGAGGACTGATATCCACCAGCATCGTTTCGCTGGCAGGTATATTTGGAAGGTCCACCGTTGAAGTGGGCCACCTGAATTGTTCCACAAAGTGCTCCGCCCAGCGCTCCAGACGACGTCCATCAGAATGAATTAGTGAACCGTCGGATTCCCCGACTAACTCGCTTACACCGGGCTTCCGTGGACCGGTACCTCTAATCAAACGGAAAGTGTTGCGAGCATTGCCAATGGATGCAGCCTTTTTCATTCCCCTACATTTCGCAATCCACCACTGATCACAGTCACCTCTCAGGCTCCTAGCCAGTTGGCGTCTCAGGGATTTGCGCAATTCATTGAGTCTGACATTCGGAGGGACGCATCTGCGGCCATCCAACAGAGCAACCGATGTCGAAGATATCCATCGTGTGAAAGTCCCACCTGAACCAGAGTCTTGCGTGGCATCAGACGCGGCATACAAAGAAGCCTTGGGCTGTTGCTAGCGTTCATCTGAACCTCGCACAGCTGGATGCATCGATAACCGAGTAGACAGCTGCGCCTGAAAAGCAGCCTGTCTGATATCATCCAGAAGTAACTGGACAGTAGAGGTGGAGTTTACGTTGGTGCAACCATGGGCGAGACGCGAACAAAAGGGGGAACGTACTAAGCCGTGATCTGAGTCCACATGTGCAGACCAAAATGAACGACAATCTTCAACTGATCCACGCCAGCGGCAACCAATCACAATATGATCAGTCTGAGAACAACGTTGTGAAGACGTAAAAGGACGCCATATCAGTCTATGCTGCTTCTTATGGCAGACGTTTATACTCACCAGAAACGATCTGCGGTCAGAACACAGCTGAATGAGACGATTGCCATTATTGGTAGGATAAGCTAGGATAGCAAATGGGCCTCCAACGTGCCTTTCGGAATCACCCAAACAGCCCACGTGGACGTTGAAATCCCTAACAATCACCACCACCTCCGTTAAACGCATCCTTCGAAACAATTGAGACAAACTGTGGTAAAATTCGTCCTTGGTCTCAGAGGAACTGCAGTCCGTGTGTGCATACACAGACACGGTGAACAAGCATCGACGCTTCAGTCTGTTTTTGTTGACATGAACAGAACCACCCAACTGAACTGCACACAAACGACTGCTGACTGGAATCCAGTCTAGCAGTGCACGCTCAGCTCACATGCTCAAAGCAATTCCAACGACACACGAAGATTAAAACGAGAGACCGAGGTTGCATCCGGGGTCCCGAAAGTTATCACAAAAGTGCGGTCTTGTATGCGTGCTTCGCAGACACAGCATACATCTACTTTGAAAGTTTATAGAGTTCTAGCGAGGGCAGCCTATTGCCCTATCTGACATTGTATGCAGACCTTAAAGGCAGTCAAGTGAACATTTAGGTTTAAGAAGTGCAATTGATTCACACCCAGCTCCTGGACTACTGCTTTCTTCACAGCCGCAATTACCCGTGGCGTTTCGTATCGATCCTAAATTAAAAGAGGGAAAATTGGTAAGTCCCTTTACAGGAAAGATAGTGAAGGTTTTTGGGCCAATCATACTTCGCGGCTACCCACAACACAGTAGAAGTTTTCTTTGGGAACCCTAACCGGAGCATTTGACTCAAAAGTTTCACCCACAAAGCAGTGGGGCGTTAACCCAACACGGGAACGTGACCAAAGAACCCTTGAAGAAACTTCTTCGGGTCTGTCACGAGACCTGACTGTTGCAAGCATTTTCTCTTGTCTTCGCTCATGCTTTGTTATCGATCCGCTTTTCGGATTCAGTCCTTAGTCTCTTGCACCCAATGGAGCGAGAGGAACATGGACGGGGCAGCATCCTTTTGACTGGAAGCTGCCCAGCTTAGGTGGATGATAACTGTCCAATGAAAAACGATGACTTCTCCCATCGTCGAGAGAAACCTCAGGTACCCCACTCCTACGTCCATCCGGTGGAGGTTTTTAGATCGGCAAATTGTTTTTCTCCGCGTTTATTCGCTTGATTGTCCTCCCCAGGGGCACAGTGAATAGAACCAGATGTTGCCCATCAACTGATTCTGAGAGTGGATTTTGTCTGGCCTCTACCCATTAACCTGCCAAGCATGTTCGCATCTCCAGCTTAAGGAAGCCATCCTGCACAGTTCTTCGGGTCATGGAGGCACGCAAGTCATCACACCACGCCGAGGTGCAGTCTCGTAGTGATGGCGGCCAGCGAAACTGCTCCTTAAAGTATTCCATCCAACGGTGAAGCCCTTGCTCTTTTCCATGAATGGGCTCTCCATTTCTATCGCATTTCGTTTTACTGACTGAGGTTCGCCGACCATCCCTCCATTCACAAAACACTTGCATTGGGCAAAGTCAAATCAGCTGTCTGCTGAGAAACGCACCAGGCGAAACATCCAAGAAATGAGATTTGCCCAAAGGAGCATCAGGCATCGAAGTTGATATCGTTGAAAAAAAGAACGAAGTTGCAGAACAAGTTTATACTTCATGCGAAAGTACGCAAAACAGGTATCACTACGCTGCGTGTTCCACAGGGTAATACAAGGCATTTGTATTTCATGTCTGTGGTTGTGGCCGAAAAAATTCCCATTTGCGTATTAACCAGAGGGCAAAACTCGATGAAAAATGTGCGTGGATTAATAAAACGTTAAATTTGCCTTCAGGATATATGAAGGTCTGTCCCTGTGCATAAAATACCAGAAAACGTTCGTAAATTTGTGGTAATGGTCGTTTTTTCCCCCGTAGTCGTACTGCTGAGTGTCCTCCAAAACCCTAGCGGCACATTGCCCACCGCCGAATTCCGGTAACGTGTCGGTAACCGATGGGCAGAGAAATCACTGAAATTTCAAGAAACGAATGACGTAGTTCATTCTTAAGATACACTCAGGAGACGGTCAGCGATGAACCTTGAAAAGCACATGATCGTGTTGTACTTTTAACAGGACCCAATATCAATTGCTATTTACTGAAAGAAAAACGTGCTAATGCAAGTTGGTAACCAGCAGACATCATAGGAGAACGTCCGACCTGATCTGACCTGACAACCCACGAGTGTCCCCTGAAGGGGACAATCGCAAAATGTCTGAAAATGTCACTTTGCCTCTAAGGCATGTAAATTAACATCTTTATACTTAAAATATCATTCACTGTCCAAAACTCTATCTCATTAATGAATTAATTATAACTTAAGTTTTCAATACTATTTCAGTGTGATGAATCACGTGGTTCATTAATTCATCCTCCATAACTGAGGCAGAGGGTATCTCTCCCGTGTAAGCCTCCTCACCACAGCTCAGTGATGTAGACTCATGTGTGTCTCCCACCACCTCTTTAGAAATACATCCAGAAGTCGCTTCAACACTGTGTCGTTAGGCTCTCCCACCACTTCGGCTGGCAGCGAGTTCCATAGATTGGTCACCCTCCGAGATAGACGGTGGGAGGCCCACTGACTGCAGTTTCTTTAGAGTTAGCGGGTGTCCCCTCGTACGGCCGTATCCGCGAAGAGGGAGCTCTGCACGTAGTTCTGGGCCGAAGTCGCCTCTGATGATACGCCTGGTGAAGATCAGGTCTCCCCGGACCCTCCGATAGGCCACCGGAAACAGCCCTGTGATCTTCAGCCGCTCTTCGTAGCTGACCCCACGTAGCCCGCCGATAAGGCGGGTTGCGCCTCTCTGTACTCTTTCCAACTTTGCCACTTCTGCCAACGTACAAGGGAAAACCGCTGACCCTTCGTATTCCAACCTGGGACGCACATGGGTTACATACAGTACCTTGTACGCGATGAGTGAAAGATGGCCGAATGATCGAGTAATCGGCCCGAGGATACTCCACGCTGACGAACAAAATCTATCAGTGTTGTGCTTCGTTTTTAGTGACGAGGCCACCATCACTCCCAGATCTTTTTCGCAGACAGAACGCCGAAGGGGTGCCCCGTGTATATTGTACATCCCACTGCTGGACGGTGCTTCTACTCGCATATGCGCACATTTGTCGGTGTTGACTGGTAGTGACCACAGATCTGACCATCTCTCGAGGGCCTTGATGTCCTCCTGAAGAACGAGCTCGTCTGCATTTGATGTAATCGCGCGCCAGATTTCAAGGTCGTCTGCGTAGATGAGACACGGCGATTGAAAAACTGGCGGTAGATCATTGATGTAGGCCAGGAAGAGGAGCGGACCCCGAACCGATCCTTGTGTAACACCACTAGTTGCCACTTGCCAGGTTGACAGTGACTGTGCTACTCGTACTGCAAAGGTTCTACCTCTTAGGAAGTCCTCTATCCACAGAATCAAGGGATCTACTACACCAAGAGCCTTAAGCCTACCTAATAGACGGTCATGCGGGGCTTTATCAAAAGCTTTGCTAAAATCCACGAAGATTACGTCCGTAGAAAGTCCTTCGGCCTTGGCTATCGTCCAGCGTCCTCGTGCGATTACCAAGTTTGTCAGGCACGACCTACTTTTCCAAAAATCAGGTTGCTGTCGGCATAGTAGGTCGTATAACCCAATTTGTTCCCGGATTCGCGTTGCCAGCAGGCGCTCCATAACCTTTCCTACCACCGGTGTTAGACTGACAGGTCGGTAGTTGACAGCCTCAGCCTTCGCCCCACCTTTGTAGTGGCACGACGACCGCTTCCTTCCATTCTTCGGGGAGCTTTCCCGCTGCTAAAGACGCGTTAAACAATCGTGTGACCGGTTGAGTTAACACATCGGCCAGCTCCTTTACCACCAAAGGATGAACACCATCAGGTCCCGGGGATTGGTTGACTCTGATGGTGCGCATGGTTGACGCCACTTCTTCCCCGGTGAGTTCTTGGCACGACATTTGAGGAGCATCCACTGCAATGTGTGAGGGATGACTGTGCCTCCGTTCAGGAGTCAGTCTTCAGGTAAAGGGCAGTGGGAAGTCATCCCGTATGAGCCCCATCACATCGTACTCTATTGACTCGGCTGGATGTCGGTGCTCCGCCAATAAACCTTCAGGGTCTGGTCCAATTTCCTCTTGAATAGTGTCTCGGTTTCCTCTTCCACCACTTCGGTCGGTAGAGCGTTCCAGAGATTGGTCACACTCCTTGACAATCGTGTAGTGCTACCAATAAAGCACTCGATGACGAAGACTATCAAATTTGTTTATTTGAACAATGACCGTTTTTGGTGGCGCCACTTGCTCCGCCTGTGTACGTCGTCTGCACGCCGTTGCGCTCCTCCAATACACACGTTGTCCCGCTCCAGCGTTTTGAGTTCTGCTTTGCGCGCTGCCGAGTATATTCACTATCGTGTCACATACCGAGGACCACGGGCTATAGACTCTATACGGGAGCAGGTCCTGACTTAACTGACATAAATCCTAAACTGGTGAGCCCGAAGAACAAATTAATTCTCGAAGTACATTCGTAAGTCCCTCAATCACATTTATTCGTTTACATATACACTTTTCCGATATATAAACGGTAAATTCCGGATATCAGTTACCATATCCCTTATATATATTTTCTCATACCCATATTATAAGTGTTTCACTTTTGCTGCACTGACCTCTTTATATCATTTTACATTTGATATACCATTGCAACTATGGCTAGCAACGACCGTAAACCTGACCCGGAACCGTCCGTTTCGACAGTCTCCCTAGCCGTCCCTCAGTTTTTTATTGATGACCCTCAGCTCTGGTTTCATATGTTGGAGGCAGAGTTCGAATCACATAGAATTACAAGCGAACGAACCCGTTACTTGTGGACTATCGGTCGCCTTCCCCGTGACGTTGCTACTCAGATACGCGACGTAATATTTAATAACAGTTCTTACACAGCCGTGAAAGACGCGGTAATCTCTTGTCTTTTACCGTCAGAATCGTCCAGACTAAAACGGCTGACCCAAGGGACAGAGTTAGGTAGCAAGAAGCCCTCTGCATTACTGAGAGAAATGCAGCAGCTGGCAGGGCAACTTTTAGAGGAAAACGTCCTCAAAGAGTTGTGGGTGCAGCGACTACCACCCAACATTCAAGCACTGCTCGAGGTTTCCAGCCACCTTAAGCTCACAGAAGCGGCTAAACTAGCGGACGGTATTATGGACCGGTACCATCCACAAATTACCGCCGTAACAAACTCGAGCAGCCCCCAGACCACAGCTCCCACCGTAGAAACACACCCCGAGGATACTCTGATAGCTGCTTTCGAGCGGGCTTTCAGACGTTTTTCCTCTCCTGGTTGTTCTCACTGTAGAAACCATATATCTTATCACAACTCTGACCGACGTGAACGTCTCAGAAGCCCTTCCCCTAACCGCCTGGTTAACCCATCTCGATCAACGTATTGTCGATACCACAAACGGTTTGGGGAGAAGGCTCGGCGCTGCGAAGCCGGTTGCACCTTCCCAGGTGCCAAACAGGGAAACTAATATCCCGACGCTTTCCGACGACTAATGCGGTCGGCAGCCATAATAGCAGTCGTCTGTTGCATGTCCGAGATTTAGTTTCCAATAGCCTGTTCCTAATTGACACCGGTGCAGCAGTAAGTGTCATTCCAAAGGAGGCAGGTGATGCAACGAACCCGTCAGTCCAACAACTCCGTGCTGCCAATGGCACTCCCATTGCTACTTACGGCCGTAAGTCACTCACACTCAACTTAGGACTACGCCGCACCTTCCGCTGGGTGTTCATAGTAGCGGACGTCCCTTATCCCATACTAGGCATCGATTTCCTAGACCATTTCGACCTCCTGATCGATGCACGAGGCCGGAGAGTTGTCGACCGGCAGACTTCTCTTTCCGTAACCGGGTCGTATTCCTCCGTGAATCACATCACGCCCCTATACATCGAACCGCAGGCCGAACACCCGTACGCAGACCTACTTTCAGCTTACCCGGCAATGCTAAGACAATCTGGCCCCCTTCCAGCGGTGACCACTAACGTTACCCACCATATTGTCACTAAAGGACCCCCAGCATTTAGCCGGCCACGTCGCTTGACCTTAGACAAGCTACGCGTAGCACAGGCTGAGTTTGAACACATGCTAGAACTAGGCATAATACGCCCGTCCAGTAGCCCTTGGGCCTCGCCCCTTCACATGGTTCCTAAACCTAATGGCGATTGGCGCCCCTGCGGTGACTACAGGGCCCTCAACCAGGCTACTGTCCCGGACAGATACCCCATTCCACATATTCAAGATCTTACTTCTACCCTGTCTGGTTGTTCTGTTTTCAGCAGAATCGACCTCGTCAGAGCATACCAGGAAATCCCAGTAGCAGAGGCTGACATCCCTAAAACCGCTGTCACAACTCCATTCGGACTATTCGAGTTTTTGCGCATGCCTTTTGGGCTCAGCAATGCAGCCCAAACCTTTCAAAGGTTTATGCATGAGGCAACACGCGGTTTGAAGAATGTCTACGTGTACTTAGACGATATTTTGGTGGCAAGTTCTTCAAAAGAAGAGCATATGACACACCTGCGTGCTCTTTTTGAGCGCCTTAGCCAACACGGTGTAACCATTAACTCTGCTAAGTGCGAATTAGGTAAGACGACCATCACGTTCCTAGGTCACGAAATCTCAGCCTCAGGCATACAGCCCCTGCCTGACAAGGTGGCTGCAATTCGCGACTATCCTGAGCCTCACTCTTACCGACAGTTGCGCCAATTTTCTGGCCTAGTTAACTTTTATCGCCGCTTTATCCCACACTGCGCCGAAATAATGCAGCCTCTAACAGACCTTTTACGTGGAGGTAAGCGGAAATTCATTTTTCCCGACACGGCGCAGGCAGCGTTTACTTTGATCAAGGATGCTATCGCCAACATAGCACTCCTTGCACATCCCGATCCTTCTGCTCCCCTGGCATTAGGAACAGATGCTTCGGACACGGCTGTTGGCGCAGTGTTGCAGCAATTCGTCAACAATTCATGGCAACCAATAGCTTTCTTCTCCAAGCGTCTCCAGCCTGCGGAATCCCGATATAGTACGTTCAGCAGAGAACTTCTGGCAATCTATTTGGGTATCCGACACTTCCGGCACACACTCGAGGGCCAATTGTTCACAGTGTTTACAGATCATAAACCACTAGTGTACGCCCTCCAGTCAGCTTCTGACCGATATTCGCCACGCGAGATTCGCCACTTAGACTATGTTTCGCAGTTTACTACGGACACTCGACACGTCTCTGGGGCACACAATCCCGTAGCAGACGCACTCTCACGCGTCCACAATATCGACTACCCACTACCCATGGGCATAGACCTAGAAGCAATCGCCGCAGCCCAAACGACAGATTCTGAGGTAGAGCAACTCAGACACAACAGCTCCCTGCACCTAGTGGCAGTGGCCCTTCCAACTTCGGACGTAACTATCATTTGCGATGTGTCACAAGGTCGACCCCGACCACTGGTTCCTGCCAGTTTTCGCCGACGAGTTTTTACCAGCCTCCACAACTTATCGCATCCTGGGGTAACCGCCTCAGTGAAACTAGTCACCGAGCGATTCGTCTGGCCTTGCGTCAAACGTGACGTACGTCTTTGGGCTCGTGCTTGTCTCCAGTGCCAACGAGTTAAGATACATCGTCACACCAAATCTACTCTAGGCACATTCTGCGAACCGAACGCACGCTTTCATCATGTGCATGTGGATCTCGTGGGGCCACTTCCGCCATCCAATGGCTGCGTCTACATCCTCACTTGCGTAGATCGTTTCACTCGCTGGTCACAGGCCATACCTATTCCTCGCCCAACCTCAGAGGAAGCTGCAAAAGCATTTCTAACCGGTTGGGTGAGTCATTTCGGTTGCCCTGCTATCGTGACCACTGATCGCGGTTCTCATTTCGACGGCGCCTTCCACGAGCTACTAAACGCATTCGGTTGTCGACACAACAAGACGACAGCCTATCATCCTCAGGCCAATGGCATGGTGGAGCGATTCCATCGCCAGCTGAAAGCTGCCCTTCGTGCTCGTGATAATCCATTATGGAGTGAAGTTTTGCCGATCGTTCTCTTAGGACTGCGTAACACCGTTAAAGCCGATATGGGTGTTACGGCGGCTGAACTGGTTTATGGTTGCACACTACGACTTCCAGGTGAGTTGGTTTCTCCATTACCACCTATGAGTTTTAATTACGGGGATTACGCAAAACGGCTGTCGCACCAAATGCGGGTGATAAAGCCCACCCCACCACGAGAACAAACCCTGAGCAACTACATACCTACCGCTCTAGCTACCACCAGCCATGTTTTTATTCGAGTAGATGCAGTGCGATCACCACTGCAGGCGGCTTACTCTGGCCCGTTCCGCGTCGTCCAGCGAAAGGAAAAGAAATACGTGGTGGACGTCGAGGGCAGGAAGGAGACCATCAGCATAGACCGCCTCAAACCAGCCTTCATCGAGGCAGAACCCACCTCGAACAACCCTCTCAGTGTCCCTACCTGCTCACAACCTTCGGTTAGTCGTCACGAGTCGGCCCCTGTTACTCCCACTAACGACCCCTCGTTACCTGTTGCAACACCAAACTCCACGAAAGACACAGCTGCACCGATCAACAGGAGAAATCGACGCGGCCGCGAGCTGCGACAGCCAACGAGGTTTTCTGAATATGTAACAGTTGTATATATTTAAGTTTACTCTTCATATTCAACTTGTACATAGTCCTATTAGACATGAATGCACGACCACGTGGTGATCACGACAAGAGTGGCGGCAGCCTGTATTGCGCCGGTATGTCCCCCTCAGTCGAATATCCGATCGCGCCTCGAGGCGCAGCTTCCTTGTGTTTCTTTCCTTCCAGCTCGTCCCGTCAGACAGAACCAGATGGAATTCCAGGATCTCGCATGGCTCCAACACAAGGCTCACTGGATCGCGACTGGACCCATTTGACGCCAGACGCTGGCTCGCTTACGAAGGCAATGACAACCACAGGGACACGGAACTTTGGGATATGCCGACAACGACAAACCCTACAACACAACCACCACTGCCAGGTCACGAACAGGATCTACCCCGGTCGGAACATTTTGAGGAGGACGCAATTTTGCGATCGACGCACAGCGACCAGTGTGAGTCATGGAGAACGGCTTGTGCTGGCTTCGCTGCTGTGTTTGACCGCGGCGGGAGGCATGGAAAACGTCTCTCGCCACCGAATCCGACGTACCCATCACGGGTCGAAGCCCAACTGCGTCGGCCTTCTAGGGGGAGACCCCTGTAGTGCTACCAATAAAGCACTCGATGACGAAGACTATCAAATTTGTTTATTTGAACAATGACCGTTTTTGGTGGCGCCACTTGCTCCGCCTGTGTACGTCGTCTGCACGCCGTTGCGCTCCTCCAATACACACGTTGTCCCGCTCCAGCGTTTTGAGTTCTGCTTTGCGCGCTGCCGAGTATATTCACTATCGTGTCACATACCGAGGACCACGGGCTATAGACTCTATACGGGAGCAGGTCCTGACTTAACTGACATAAATCCTAAAATCGATAGATGGCCGATAAGCCGGTGGAATGCGCCTTACGAAGCGTCAGGGTGTGTCCTCTGGTACCATCATTATTCCTGAGCGGGAATTCCGCCTGCATTTCCCGGCCCAACTCACCGCGGATTATGCGCCTAGCATAGATGAGGTCGCCTCGAAGCCGTCAATAGGCAATGGGAAATAACTCGGTGACTTTTAGGCGTTCCTCATAGCTGAACCCACGCAGTCCGGCCACGAGGCGTGTGGCAGCACGTTGCACCCGTTCCAGTTTGGCTACTTCCGCCGCCGTGCACGGGTAGACAGCCGAACTACCATATTCCAAACGAGGACGTACATGTGAGACATAAAGCAGTCGGAAAGTGTCCCGGGGTAGAGGCCCAGATGAACGGCGGATGGGACCAAGTATCTTCCACGCTGAGGCGCACGCTCTCTCAGTGTGTGCTCTTGTCTTCAGATTGTTGGTGACAACAACTCCGAGGTTCTTTTCCTCCTGCGTGTGACGGAGTACGATACTCCCAAGGCAGTAGCCGGAAGTATCGTTGGGGCCATCAATCCTCATGCTCGCGCATTTGTCCACGTTTATCGGTAGACCCCAGGTGGTCGACCAATTGACGAGGGCCTGCAGATCCTCCTGTAGTATCTCGCGATCCTCTGCCGATCGAATGGTGCGCCAGATCTTGAGATCATCGGCGTAGATAAGGCATTGGGATCGAATGGTCTGTGGTAGGTCGTTTACAAACACTAGAAACAACAGGGGTCCTAGCACGGAGCCTTGTGGCACGCCACTGCCAACTGGATACCACGCGGACTGGGACTGTGCAACTCTCACGGAAAAGGTTCTCCCTACCAAGAAATCCTCAATCCAGTGAAGCATGGGCCCTGAGATGCCGATGGCCTGGAGTTTCAGCAACAGCCCATTGTGAGGAACTTTGTCAAACGCCTTACTAAAGTCCACGAAGATGACGTCCGTGACATATCCCTCGGCCTTGGAGTTCGACCAACTTTCACGGGCGGTCAACAGGTTTGACAGACATGATCTGTTCCGCCGAAAACCGTGTTGCTCTGCGCATAGCAGTTGACAGCGCTCCAGATGTTCACGTATACGAACAGCCACCAGCCTTTCCATGACCTTTCCAGCTACGGAAGTGAGGCTAACTGGGCGGCAGTTGGCCGAGGTGGATTCTGTCCCACCCTTGTACAGCGGAACAACGACTGCTTTTTTCCATTCCTGAGGTAGACTTCCAGTGGCCAACGACCAATTGAACAACCGCGTTAGTGGTGTAGTTAGCTGGTCCGCCAACTCCTTCAACATCAACGGATGCACGTCGTCCGGTCCCGGTGACTTATGGGTTTTGATGGATTTGAGCATCTTATTCACTTCCGGCTCCCCAAAATCATACATAATGAACAGCGGCGAGCTATCCACCATCGGGATTGGCGCACCTTCCTCCACAGAATAAACTGACAGATAATGTTTGGCTAATGTCTCAGCCTTTCCGTCATCTGTTGCAACCATTTCGTCGTTGTTCATCAGCGCCGGGATACCCACCTTCGCCCTGGTGCGGCGCTTTAAGTATGCAAACAGGCGCTTGGGTGCTCGCACCGCATCGACCACAAGGGCCTCCTCGAATGCCATCCGCTTTATCCGTTTTTGTTCGATACACTGGTTACGAATCCTGTGATAGAGATCATAACCCTCACCTGTGGATCGGAACCGCTACCAGGCCCGATTTCTTCGTTTGAGCAGGCGTCTGAGCTCCAGATCAAACCACGGCGGTCCCTTAACCCGGGGTCTACGCCGGTTGAGGAGGCAGTAGGTATTCATAAGGTACAAGATACCGTCACGAATAAACGCTCAAGCTTCGTTCACATCGTGGTGGACATCTGAATCCGTGGGAAACCAGTTGACGTCTAACGCCGCTCTCCGGATATCTTCAAATGGAGTGCGCCAAACACTACGTCCGATGTGTGGTCTAGGGGATGGACAAGAACCAGTGCGCCAGTGAATTTCTAGCACCATATGGTCACTGCTTCCAAGTGGAGGGAGATGTTCAACCTTATCGACGTCCGAGCTCCTGGGAGAAATCACCAGATCTAGAATGGAACCGTGACCGGATTGCCTCCGGGTTGATTCCTGAACGTGTTGGTGTAGTGCCAGTTCTTGGACCGTTGTCAGTAATTCCCGAGAGAAAGGATCTGCCCCGGCCGCTGTCTTGTTTGATGTCCAATCAATATGCGGAGCATTGAAGTCGCCCAGGAGGAGGCAGTGGCTGTTGCACGCCCATCTCCTCAATAAATTCATCATATCTGGAGGAGTGACCGCAGGTGTCCGATAGATGACTCCAACTGTCCTAAAGCCCCCGGCGGTAAGCTTGACGCGGCACCAGATAGCTTAACCGAATCCTTGCGGGTCTGCGAATGCCTTTAACTGCACGGTTGGGATGTCTGATCGTACGAACAATGCTACGCCTCCCCCAGCTCTGATAGAGTTCCTATCGACTCGGAATAGGGTGTAGCCAGGGAGGGACACCTCAGAGTCTAGAACATTGTTACTCAGCCACGTCTCCGTCAATGCTGTCATAGTAGGTGAGCTGGACTGCAGCAGGTGTTCCAGGTCACCCCTCTAGTTCAGCAGACCACGGACGTTAGACAACAGGATGACGAAGCTGCCTCGGCCTGCTACCACATCCGTTTGTTCAGGGCGTCCTAACTTGGGGGGACTGACAGGGACACTAGCGTCAGCGGCCTCCACCGGAAGTGAGGGCGCCGTTTCTGCACCCGAAAATCCCGAATGATCAAGTCCCTTTCTCCTTGTTCCATTCGTTCACGTCGTTCAATCAAAGCATTTCTATACTTCTCACGATCCGCAGGGTCTAGATTTCGGTGCAGCCGCACTTGCTCGCCTTTTCGCCGGTGGGATCTTCCTAACACAGAAGTCGCCAAATCCTCAGAGTCCAGCACTACTTTGTAGCGGTTGCCATCTTCGTTCATACTTTTACCACGTTTATTGTTTAACTGAACGCTGACTGCCAAGCGCGGTGGCCATTTGACCGTTGCTCTTGCGCACGCTCTCACGCACGCTCCCAAATACACGCTAACCACTATCTCTCCCAATCGCCTTCTCGTTCTCACGGGTCGTGGAGAATACTGTTCTGGTTAACATATTTGTGCAGTGCCGCACATTAGAGTAACGTGCAGGTGGTCCACGCAGTACAAAGGACCGAAGCACGCGTTTACTAAGGAAACCGCGAAGTAAGGTCTAATCAACCTTACAACTTTCAGTGGACGGGGGCGTTCAGCGTTACTAGCTTGGCCAATTCGGAATGCTGATTTTACCCGCAACTTCTCCGCGGTCTCCTCCTTCCCGAGGACAAAAAGTTTTGTTAGTATACTAAGGAGACTCGCAATATCGTGGTCCAGACGTGCCTGTGCCGTGGTCTCCTTTGTCTCAGGCAAGTTCACTATTAGGAAACACTGTTTCCCCGACGGTGGCGCTCTTCGTGGACGATCTGCTGTTGTTATCCAGGCCGGTCTACTTTCATCCGCGGTGGTGCTCTGTTGGCTGGGTTTTGTTCCTATAATACCGTCTTGTGCTTGCGTGGTCACATCAGTGCCAACTGGGTCCGCATTGTGGCAGGCAGACTCAGGTAGCTTCTGGCGTTGGCGGCGCTTTGTTCCGGTTGGCTCAGTGACCGATGTTGAAGCCACCTCTGCATATGTAGCACAGTCAACAATATATACCTCGGCGGAATTTTCCCCTTCTGACGGCAATGATGACTGTGAGAGTGATGAATTTGGCGGAGAAAAATACGATGACGACGCTGCTGATTCTGCTGCTATTGATGGCGATGAACTGATTGACGGTGCTAATGATGATGACGACGACAAACTTGATGACGCTGCTGTGTCTGTGACAGGAAGAGCCATTTCCGCCGACTGCTTTTCGGGCCACACAGGTGTTGATAGCTCGGTGCATTTGATGCACAGCACCTTGAGCATTTTTGCACGGCATTTGTCCAGGGCTTCGTAAAGATCAATACTTATTTCAGGACACTCAAGATGGACCCAACCATCACAACCATCACATTGAAGAGATTTGTCGCGTGAGAGAACAACTTTCGAACAAACTAATCACTTGGATGCAATATTCTTGACTCTTTTTAGAGGCACTGTGGGCAAATTATAGTCCACAGAATGACACAACCACAGAAAATATAATTCCACGTATCACGTCGGAAGACTTGCCGGTGTAGCGCAGTTGTTCAGTTCAGTTCCGTTCAGTTTACACAGGAATTTTTTCGGTTCAGTTCAGTTCAGTTCAGTCTGCACAGGACAGGTAATGGCCACGGCCAATCGAGCGTCCAGAATTCCTCCGATGGTATGCACACCAGTTATGCACCCACCACTGCCGAGTGTATTTCGTCGAATCCCCGCTAAAAATGAGAGGGAAACGGAAAACCTCATCGCACATCAACTGCGAGAGACATTATGCATCGTGAGCGTTCACTGAGACAATATGCGATGAGGGAAAAAGTCTGCTAAAACATACTCCAGAAGGACCACAGTGCTACCCGTCACCCATCTAGTTGATATACTCAAGGCTCACTACAAGGAAAGATCTCGTACCACTTGCGGTCTAGGGCACATTTGAAGGATTGGACTGTCTGCAGATCTACCATTTCACCAGGCAGACCGTTCCAACTGTTCACAACCCTATTGCTGAAGAAGTGCGATCTAGCCATCAACCTAGATCGGGCTTTTATCAACTTCTTTACGCGTCCCCTTGTTCTGGAATCTACGGCCGCTTGGAATAGACTATCTGGTCTGAGGCCAGAAAAGCCCTTCATTACCTTGAACGTTTCTATGAGATCCCCTCGACTTCTCCTCCTTTCCAACGAGAAGAGATTCAGGTCACAGAGTCTCTGCTCGTAATTCTTACCCCTCTGCCCTTCAACCATTCGCGTGGCGAGATGTTGGACTTTCTCGAGGCAGGCGGCGTCCATTTTGTGGAAGGGTGACGAAGCCTGCACGCTACCTTCTAAGTGAGGTCTTACTATAGCCATGTAAATAGGTACAAATACCTCCGGCTTCCGGCAAGACAAAGCTGATCGCAGTCTAAAGAGCTCCCCACGAGCCTTATGCGCGGCAGCGTTGCACTGCTCCGACCATTTGAAGTCACTTTTCATGATGATCCCCAGGTCTTTAACTCTACTGGCTGCCTCTACGGTGAACAGCCCTTGATCATGAGCGACAGTTAGGCTCTCTGTTGCCCTTGACAACAAATGGCATTTTTGAGCGTTTAGAGGTAAGTCCCATTTGTATGCCCAGTTCAGGACGGTACCTATTTTCCTGCCCAAGTCCGCCCTACCCTTAGATCCAACAATCTTCACATCATCCGCAAAAATGAAGCTGGGCGATTGAAGAGTGGATGCTAGATCATTAATAAATGACAAGAATAGGACCGGGTCTAGGACGGATCCCTGAGGTACACCGCTGGTGACGTTCACCAAACTGGAGCACCTGTCCCCCACTTTGACATAAAGCGTCCTGTGGGAGAGGAAGTCCTCCAGCCACCTATATACTGGCCCACCTATACCGAAAGTCTCTATCTTGCATAGCAAAAGACGATGATTAACGGAGTCCAACGCCTTGCTAAAGTCCAGGTAGCATACCTCAACTTGCTTACGTTCGTCCAGTCGTCGAGTTACTTCATCTAAGAAGCACAGGAGATTGGTCAGGCAAGATCTATTTTTCAGGGATCCATGCTGCGCCGGGCTTAACATGGAGTGCTGCAGTAAGTGCTGGCAGATATGGGCACGGATGATCTTCTCGAGGACTTTACAGAGAATGCTAGTTAGGCTTACCGATCTGTAGTTCTGCACATCCGACTTAGGCCCACTCTTATGTATTGCCACGACTGCCGAGACTTTCCAGTCCTGAGGCAGCTTTCCCTGGTCCAACGTGGATCTATGCAATCTGCATACCGACGGAGCTATGATATCCGCCAACGGCTTGATGATAGCTGGATGAATGCCATCTGGGCCCGCTGACTTGTGGCTGTTTAACTCCTGTGGGTACTTACGCACGCATTCCTCTGAGAGATCTAGCTCGTTTAACTGAGGAGGATGCACCAGAGCCAGATCTACTCGTACCCCACTATCTATCCTATGTACACTACCAAAGTATTCCCCCAGGGCGTCTGCTTTGCCCTGGTCGTCAGTGACAATACCATATTCTCTAGTGGATAGCGGACCTACGGCATTTCTTGTTGAGCCTTTAGACTGTACATAGCTGTGGAACTTCTTCGGCTGTTGTCTTACAGACTGGGCCAATTTCAGCTCAAATTCCCATTTAGAAGTTCTCAAAAGGCTTACAGTCTCGTTTCTCAGCTTCGTATAGCGGTTCCAGGCTAGCTGACTGCCGAAAGCTTTGTACTGGTTCCAAGAGCGGTTTCTACGTCTGATAGCCTTGGCTATTGCAGCCTCCCACCACATGGGCTTGCCCTCCCCACTCCTTCGTTTTAAGGGTGCGAACTCTTCCTGTAGAGCAGTCAGGGATCCCTTTATGGCCTGCCAGCTCTCCTCCAAAGTAGCCTCCTCTGGCGCGTCCCAGGTCAAACCCATGGCCCTATTACGAGGCCTATCTATGTCCGTACTACCGAAATTCCTAATCAGCCGTGAGGGTACCTTCGGTTGCCGAATGCATAGAACTATTTCGACACACACGTGGTCACTCTTTCCCAGCGGTGCACAATAATGCAGTCCAGCCACATCGTTGGGGAAGTTCGTTATGGCTAGATCCAGCAAGGATGGAACGCATCCAGTCCTATATCTGGCATTTTCCCTAATATGCCAGTGCAACGCATTGGCATGCAGCCATTCTAAGTAGGTTTGCTCCTCCGATCCCGGCACGCAGACCTCAGCCACCCAGTCGATGTGCGGAAGATTGAAGTCACCCACTATGAGGGTCTTTTGTGCGTCCTTAACTAGTTCAGTCAAAGTCCGCAGTAAACAAACGTCCTCTTCGTGGTTTGTGCTTGGTGCCCTGGAGACACAGACGACGTTAACCCTCGATGTGGCTAGAGCCAATCGTGTGTCCAGGTAGTTGTGTTGTCGGCGCGTTTCCGTAGCTCCCAACACTGCGTGATTTTCTTTTTCTGAAAGGCAGAAATTTTGTGCAGCATCAGCCCCGGGCAGAGTAAGGTGGAAACAATAAGTAAATTGCATCTGACCCTAAAAGCTGCTTAACATAACTCGGGGTATACTGCCACCCAACATAGGTCTACTGCTTTCTTAAAAGCCTTCGCGGTTGGGGTAATTATGACCTCTTCCGGGAGCTTATTCCAATAGGGTACCGCTCTGTTTGAGAAGTACTTCGCCCTAATTTGGAGCCTCGAATGCTCCCTTTGTAATCTAAGGCTATGCCCCCTTGTACCTCTCTCGGGGATCAGAGAGAAAAGGTCCTCTCGTCTTATTCCTGACAGTCCTTTGATTACCTTGAAGGTTTCTATCAAATCCCCGCGAATGCGCCGTCTTTCCATCGAGAACAGGTCTAGGGCACGGAGACGCTCTGTGTAGTTAAACCCCCTTTGCCCAGCCACCATTCTAGTGGCTAGCCCTTGCACTTTCTCCAGACAGTCGATATCTTTCTGGTAGTACGGTGCCCAGGCCTGCACGCAGTACTCCATATGCGGCCTAACTATGGCCTGATATATCGGAACGAAAATCTCCGGATCTCTACACGACATAATGGATCTAACTCGAAAGAGTACTCTCCCGGCCGTATTGGCTGCTGAGGTGCACTGCTTTGACGGCTTAAAGCTGTTGTCCATTATAACTCCTAAGTCTTTGACCTGCGAGACCACCTGCAACGAACCCACACTATTCCCATTAGCCCCTGTATTTGTGGTCAAGCATTGACACTTGGTGAGGTTTAGTGGAAGGTCCCACTTGCGTGCCCAGTTTTGTACTGCTAACACGTCAAGTTCTATATCTACTCCAGCTATCTTGACGTCATCGGCAAATATAAAGGTGGGGTTTTTAAGCCCACGTGCTAGGTCGTTGATGAAGATGAGGAAGAGCAGAGGGCCGAGCACCGAGCCCTGTGGCACCCCACTTGTTACACCTTCCGGTTTTGAAACATGACTCCCCACTTTAACACTAAGGGTTCGCCCTGCTAAGAAACTACTTATCCATTGTTTTGCCTTTCCAACAATTCCCATGGACTGCAGTTTGACGTCAAGAAATCTGTGGTTAACAGAATCAAACGCCTTGCTGAAGTCCAAGTCGTTGGCCGTCCAGACCTGACTGACAAGTAGTGCCTCGCCAATATATCTGCCTTGTGTTCATCTGTAACTCCCAGCGAGTGTCCGTCCTGTAGGGCTGGGATTGCAGCTGTGGTTCGCGTTCTCCGTCGCAGGTACGCGAACAGGCTTTTGGGTGCTTGAACCGAGTCCATCACTAAAGTCTCCTCGAAGAAATGTCGCTTTTCTCGTTTCATTTGGGTACACTGGTTCCGGATGATGTGGTATCGATCGTATCCGTCTCCAGTCGCTTGACATCGTTCCCATGCTCGATTCCGACGCTTCAAAAGACGCCTAAGTTGCGAATCAAACTAAGGTGGGCCTTTTGCATGCGGTCGCTGCCTGCATGGTGGAGCAATAGTTTGGCATAATTGAAGGATTTCATCCCGAATTACTCCCCAGGCATTGCCTACGTCGCACTGTTCTGGCGGCTACCACATCACTGAGGATGCGGTCTCCCTGACGTGTTTGAACGAAATTCGTCAGACATTGAGTCCGCCCTGTTGTCTGGGAACAAAAGTTGCTCCTCTCCTCCAGGTGATGGTCAACACTGCATAGTCACAGCACCCTAGTGGCGGTATACAGCCACTGTACCTATAGTGTACTTATAGGTACTTAGTCCTATCCACATCGGAACTCCTTGGAGATATCACCAGATCTAGGATAAACGTATGGTGACCCTGGGTTCGGGTCTGCCTTCTGATCTGTTGACACAGGGAAAGCTCCAGCACCGCTGAAAGGAGCTAACGGGAAAGTAAATCCGCCCCTGCATTGCACCGTAGGTTCTCTCAGTCCACATTCGGCGAGCTGAAGTCACCCAAAATTAGACAGTGACCATCGCCAGCCCAACGTCTTACGCCAGTCAGTATCTCCCGAGGATCTGCCTCTGGGGACCGATCAGTGACTCCGACTGACTCAAAACCACTGGGTGTCAACTTCGCGCGACACCAAAGAGATTCTTCAAAGCTCTCTGGGTCTATAAGACGATCCAACTGTAGCGAAGGGACGTCGGCTCGAATGTACATCGTCACGCCCCCTCCTCCCCGCGCTTGGCTCCTATCAGCACGGTAAAGTGTGTATCCTGGGATAGCCACTTCCGAATCCTGCACCTCACTGGTAAGCCACCTCTCCGTCACGGTGACCAATGTTGGCAATTGGCGAATCACCCATGCCTTGAACTCATCTCGCTTGTTCAACAGACTCCTGACATCAGACGACATGATAAGTGCTTGTCCTCTTCTGTCTACTCTCTCTGTACGGACCCTCATTGCATCTGCACCGCCGGGGCCACCTGGCTGGTGATGCTGCTGAAAGTGAACAGTTCCCATTTTGGTTGAACACGCCTCCGCTGAACAGGGAAATCTCGGATAAAAAGACCTGTTTCTTCACTTGTCTGGCGTTTGCGGAGCTCTCTCAACGCTAACCGGTGCCTCTCTCTTTCCTCGGGGTTAAGATCTTGAAGGAGTCCTTGTTTTTCTCCTTTAAGTCTGTAGGACCGCTGTAGCACCCAGCGGAATCCCTCATCGGATCCCAAGACTACCTTGAGCGGACGAGGGTTACCATTCTCACTTATTTTCCCTAAGCCAAAAACGGCTTTGATCTTCACATTATTTCAGGTTTTCCTCATCTGTGGAGAATATCATGGTGAATGTCCAGTAGAAGAGACACGTCGTGATTTAGTCTACTTTGTGACACAGATTCGGTTGGTTCCGGCAGGTTCACGACTAAGAAGCATTGGGTCCTTGGTATCGGCGCCGTCCTTTGACGTGGCATTACGGCTTTCCACTGACCCATGGTTTCCATCTGCCCTGGACCAAGGCCCGTATCTCCCCCGGCTGAATTCGATATCTTCGGAACAGGAGTATTGTCTTCCGAAATTACAGCTACTTTGGCTTTGTCGGTACTCACGGATTTATTTCGACTCTGCTTCTTAGCTGCCCTCGATAGGCCGTTTGTAGCGCCTGAAGCGACTTTGTAGGGTTGATTAGACCTTACTTCGAGGTTTCCTTAGTAAACGCGTGCTTCGGTCCTTTGTACTGCTTGGACCACCTGCACGTTACTCTAATGTGCGGCACTGCACGAATATGTTAACCAGAACATTATTCTCCACGACCCGTGAGAACGAGAAGGCGATTGGGAGAGATAGTGGTTAGCGTGTATTTGGGAGCGTGCGTGACAGCGTGCGCAAGAGCAAAGGTCAAATGGCAACTGCGCTTGGCAGTCAGCGTTCAGTTAAACAATAAACGTGATAAAGTACGAGTGAAGATGCCAACCGCAACAAATTTGGCGTGGGACCTGGGGCTTGGTGCTCAAGATACCGCGGATGTGTGGTTCGCCGCCGCCTCAGATTCTTCTCTTTCTCTGTTATTTACAGTGGTACAGTCTGTGCATAGAATTTGCAGGAGTGAGGAGCTGCAGGAACTGTTCCACTCGTATTTATCCTTATCGATTTTTGTACACTTTAGGTGGATCCACCCCTCACAATAATCCCACATCAGGGCTTTGACCCAAGGGTCAGTACTTTTCTTGCATACCACACACGCATATTCATCCTCAGAGGTACTTGAACTCGTATTCTTTAAAAATCCGCTGAGATGACTCAAATATCATGGAAACATTACTATTATTGACATCATTATTACTATCGACATAACTGTCATTATGCCATAGTTCTCGATAATGTAAATAATATTTGAACCACCCGTTCAAATGTTTGTTTTCCTAGTTTAGATGAAAAACGATGAAAACCAGCCCAGACAGCGGCCGCATGCAAAAGGCCCACCTTAGTTTGATTCGCAACTTAGGCGTCTTTTGAAGCGTCGGAATCGAGCATGGGAACGATGTCAAGCGACTGGAGACGGATACGATCGATACCACATCATCCGGAACCAGTGTACCCAAATGAAACGAGAAAAGCGACATTTCTTCGAGGAGACTTTAGTGATGGACTCGGTTCAAGCACCCAAAAGCCTGTTCGCGTACCTGCGACGGAGAACGCGAACCACAGCTGCAATCCCAGCCCTACAGGACGGACACTCGCTGGGAGTTACAGATGAACACAAGGCAGATATATTGGCGAGGCACTACTCGTCAGTCTATGCTCCTGAACGGAGGCACAGTCATCCCTCACACATTGCAGTGGATGCTCCTCAAATGTCGTGCCAAGAACTCACCGGGGAAGAAGTGGCGTCAACCATGCGCACCATCAGAGTCAACCAATCCCCGGGACCTGATGGTGTTCATCCTTTGGTGGTAAAGGAGCTGGCCGATGTGTTAACTCAACCGGTCACACGATTGTTTAACGCGTCTTTAGCAGCGGGAAAGCTCCCCGAAGAATGGAAGGAAGCGGTCGTCGTGCCACTACAAAGGTGGGGCGAAGGCTGAGGCTGTCAACTACCGACCTGTCAGTCTAACACCGGTGGTAGGAAAGGTTATGGAGCGCCTGCTGGCAACGCGAATCCGGGAACAAATTGGGTTATACGACCTACTATGCCGACAGCAACCTGATTTTTGGAAAAGTAGGTCGTGCCTGACAAACTTGGTAATCGCACGAGGACGCTGGACGATAGCCAAGGCCGAAGGACTTTCTACGGACGTAATCTTCGTGGATTTTAGCAAAGCTTTTGATAAAGCCCCGCATGACCGTCTATTAGGTAGGCTTAAGGCTCTTGGTGTAGTAGATCCCTTGATTCTGTGGATAGAGGACTTCCTAAGAGGTAGAACCTTTGCAGTACGAGTAGCACAGTCACTGTCAACCTGGCAAGTGGCAACTAGTGGTGTTACACAAGGATCGGTTCGGGGTCCGCTCCTCTTCCTGGCCTACATCAATGATCTACCGCCAGTTTTTCAATCGCCGTGTCTCATCTACGCAGACGACCTTGAAATCTGGCGCGCGATTACATCAAATGCAGACGAGCTCGTTCTTCAGGAGGACATCAAGGCCCTCGAGAGATGGTCAGATCTGTGGTCACTACCAGTCAACACCGACAAATGTGCGCATATGCGAGTAGAAGCACCGTCCAGCAGTGGGATGTACAATATACACGGGGCACCCCTTCGGCGTTCTGTCTGCGAAAAAGATCTGGGAGTGATGGTGGCCTCGTCACTAAAAACGAAGCACAACACTGATAGATTTTGTTCGTCAGCGTGGAGTATCCTCGGGCCGATTACTCGATCATTCGGCCATCTTTCACTCATCGCGTACAAGGTACTGTATGTAACCCATGTGCGTCCCAGGTTGGAATACGAAGGGTCAGCGGTTTTCCCTTGTACGTTGGCAGAAGTGGCAAAGTTGGAAAGAGTACAGAGAGGCGCAACCCGCCTTATCGGCGGGCTACGTGGGGTCAGCTACGAAGAGCGGCTGAAGATCACAGGGCTGTTTCCGGTGGCCTATCGGAGGGTCCGGGGAGACCTGATCTTCACCAGGCGTATCATCAGAGGCGACTTCGGCCCAGAACTACGTGCAGAGCTCCCTCTTCGCGGATACGGCCGTACGAGGGGACACCCGCTAACTCTAAAGAAACTGCAGTCAGTGGGCCTCCCACCGTCTATCTCGGAGGGTGACCAATCTATGGAACTCGCTGCCAGCCGAAGTGGTGGGAGAGCCTAACGACACAGTGTTGAAGCGACTTCTGGATGTATTTCTAAAGAGGTGGTGGGAGACACACATGAGTCTACATCACTGAGCTGTGGTGAGGAGGCTTACACGGGAGAGATACCCTCTGCCTCTATCCTGAATAGTGAATGAATTAATGAATATTTCTTGCAGCGATGATGTGTAAACTTATTTACGGTCGATAAAAGTGATTTACTTTTACACGTATTTCTCGTTTTCAGGTTTATTATATATCCGTACTTATGTCCAAAGAAAGGCGATCAAGCACGAAAGTGCTTTAACAGAATGACTGGGGTAGGGCCCATGTATAGGACTTATGCATAAGTCCAGGCGCAACAGCTCTATTTGACGTACTTTTTTGATATAGCAATGGAATATCCTTGAATACTAATAAAGTTAATAGAATGCTTAGTCTTGAAGTCGAAGTGCTACACTGGTTCCAGACTTTGAGCCCAATTGTCCCGGTTCTCGAGGGGGTCTTTGATCGTCCGTCGGATTCACCGAGCTGGAGCCAGAGTAAAAGGAAGCGGAGGAGGGGGGGGGGCGGAGGCGGCAATAAAAATAAAATACACAGCATCATGCAGTGTCTCACTGTGGACAGTGCTTTAAGCGGAATGGGGGTGCGACATTCATGAACATATAGCGGAATGGAAAAACAATAAAAGACATTTATTTCACTTTTTCGTGGACCAAGAAGTGCTGGGAGAGACACAGGTAGAGGTCCAGCCTTTTCTCGACGATAGTTTTGTTCTCCAGGAGAACGATATCCTCCGGAAGTGTGTTCCACAGAGTGTCGACCCTATAGCTAAAAAAGTTGATTCGTAGCGAAGCGCCTGGTCTCGGTTTAAGAACCCTTCTGTGACCACGGAGAGAAGAGGCTGAACAGAAAGAGGGACAATCGCTTTGACCTCATTCAAAAAGAGGAAACATCAAAAACAGATCACCTCTTACGCGTCTTATGCCGAGGGGGTGGGGACTGAGAAGTGAGAGGCGGATGAGATAAAGTGGGTGGGACGGATCCCATACTGCTTTGGTGGAGGTCATCTGAACCCCTTCCAGGATCTCACGGTCTCGGACAAGACCAGAGTGCACTATCTGACTACCGTACTCCAGCAGAGGTCGGATACTAGAGCCGAAAACTATAGGGAAATCACCCCTAGATATGCGCGGGAAGGACCTTCGCATCAAATTTAGGACTCGAAAAGCAGACTTGCTTGCAAGTCTGTGATGACGAGAGAAGGACAAGTTGCAATCTAACCAGAAACCGGGCACCTTTTGTCGGTCAACCCTTGGCAGTGTGGTTGCTCCATTAATGGTAAACCTGTAACCAGTCTCTATGCCGAAAGACATGCTCACGCATTTTTCATCATTAACTGGGAGGTTCCAATCCTCGGACCAGCGTTTTGTTTCATAAACTGCAATTTGCAGGTCTTCAACGCTTGAACTCCAGAGGGTTACATCATATGCGTACATGGCAATGTTCGCAGGAAGGGCTGTAGGAAGATCGTTTATGTAAATCAAGAAAAGAACAGGACCTAAGGCTGATCCTTATGGGACCCCAGTTCTTACTGGGGAGGGCTGAGACAAAACGTTCTCCACCTTAACCACAAAGGTGCGATCAGCAAGGAAGCTGCGTAAGATGTCTAACATGGAACCTATTATCCCGTATGTTTGCAGCTTAAGAAGAGGAGGGGCATGGAGTATCCTGTCGAAGGCCTTAGCAAAATCGATGAATACAGCGTGTGAGAGCTGGCCATCATCATAGGCTTTCGTTAGACTATCCATGACAGTAAGCATATTGGTGATGCATGATCTGCCAGGAAGAAACCCATGTTGAGACAAGGAAAGGATCTTATTTCTATGAAGATGGGAAAGAACCTCACTCTTAAGAATTTCCCTAAAAATTTTGCTGATGATGCTAGTGAGACTTATGGGTCTGTAACTAGAAGCAAGATGTCTACTACCCTTCCCATAAATGGGTGCGATCACTGCTTTTTTCCAGCTACTGGGGAAAACTCCATCCTTAACACATCGCTGAAAGAGCGAGGCATAAGGAGCAGCTGGTGTGTCTGCAGCTTCCTTGAGAATACGGGGGAGAGTTAAGTAAGGACTAATGGAGCAATATTGGTTGAGCCTTAGGAGACCCTGTACGACTGCACCAATGGGAATAGTGACGTGGTTAAGGATGGTGGCCAGAGATATCGGGTGCATGGTAGGGTGGGATGATACGGGTATGGAGCAAACAAATGTGCGGAAGTAGGCGCTGAAGGCCTCGGCTACTTGGCTAGGGAACTGATTGGAGATCCTGCACTATCTTTGAGGGCTAGTGGCGTCGGAGCTGTGCCTCTTAGACGGCGCATGGACTGAAAGAAAACTGCCCTATTGGTCCGTGCTCGATCAAGTACTGACCGTTGGACTGCATTTTGATAGGACCCAACCTTGTCTTTGCATATGTTCCTTATGATCCTGAAATCTTCTGCATCACGGGCAAGGCCTGTGGCTCTATATCTAGCAAAGAGGCGTGCGCTTTCGTCTAGAATGCGCCTAATGGGGTGAGGGAAGGGTAGCTTAGCCGTCTGTGGAAGACGAATTGTGGGGACAAATAGCCTATCAGCTAAGTAGATTAACTCTCTGAGATTCTCTGCCATTTCATCAGCAGAGCTACCTGGGTTAGTTGAACTAACCTGGGAGCGAATAAATGCACTCAATGTTACGGTCAAAGGGACACTCAGAGGACACTCAGGAGAGGGTCAGGGGGACACTCTTGCTGCTTGGGTAGTAACAACTGCGAGAAGGGAGAGCATAATGACCAGCTTGTTCGAAAGCTGGTCAGAAAGAAACACATTTCGAACAATAAATACTTTAAGACGTTGGGTAGTCCGGCATACAGGTAAACCCGCATCATATCTAAGGAGATTGAGAAAAGCTCTCAATCAATCGACAGCGCTACTTTCGTTCCTGTCTTCTTGGTCCTTTGTTTAAGCATTTCGGGTAGCCAGGGTAAGATCGATAAGGAAAATCGGAAACATTTTCCAGTGTTCCAAGTAAAATGACGTCATCGGGCCAAAGAATCAAAGAAATTCCTGCGCAGCGTTTTGCAAATCAGACCGTTGGACGTGCATTCTGAGATGATGGGAAGCAAATTTTCCTTTAAGCACCCAGATCGTTAGTAACATCGGTTTTCGGTCGTTTTGTTTAGTAGCCACTTTACGCGGATCTGTAGTGGTTGCCATCTTCATTCGTACTTTACCACGTTTACTGTTTAACTGAACGCTGACTACTAAGCGCAGTTGCCATTTGACCGTTGCTCTTGCGCACGCTGTCACGCACGCTCCCAAATACACGCTGACCACTATCTCTCCCAATCGCCTTCTCGTTCTCACGGGTCGTGAAGAATATCGTTCTGGTTAACATATTTGTGCAGTGCCACACATTAGAGTAACGTGCAGGTGGTCCAAGCAGTACAAAGGACCGAAGCAGGCGTTTACTAAGGAAACCTCGGAGTAAGGTCTAATCAGCCTTACAGATCGGAATTGCCGAAAGGCGAGCGGTTTTGGGGCGGTTTTTGGCCTGCTTGCGAGTGGGTTTTACCATTATACCTATCCGTTTTCGATCGGGTGAAGAGTGAATTCAGAGCGATTTCCTAGAATTTTGTCAGTCGTTTGAAATACGTGACATGCTTCGTTAGTTTCTTTCACTAACCCGAATTGCGTATTATGACGCCAATTTCTGCCTGTTAATTTATGATTTCTTGATAATTACCCTTATTTTACCCATTTTGAGGGGATGAAATAGACCGACCTATACCGGAGTTTTCGGGATATTTCGATGAATTAATCCAATACATTGAAATAAAAAGCCAGCGAGGTTTCGCACTTTACTTTGGTCGTCAGCTTCCTTCGTATAAATTCAATGTTGATCCGTGTAAAACGGCTACAAAACAAACTGACCGAAAACCGATCGGCTTTATAGTATAAAACCGATCGAAAACTGGACCTATACCGGTCGGTTTTGGAGCGGTTTTGCACTGGTTTTGCTAAAAGGGTAACGATAACGAGCGCACAAACGGGATGACATAAAACGCGGGAACAAATGGATAAACACAAAAAAGCTCATAGGTTGTATCCGGCGGCAAGCCTTTTAACCCTAGTGTAGCGGTGGCAATCTTCGTTCACACTTTTACCAAACTTTCTGTTTAACTAAAAGCTGACTACCTAGCGCAGCTGCCATTTGACCGTTGCTCCTGCTCATGCTCTCACGCACGCTCCCAAATACACGCCTGCGGTGCCACCAATAAAGCACTCGATGACAAAGACTAACAAATTTGTTTATTTGAAAAATTACCGCTTTCGGTGGCGCCACCTGCTCCGCCTGTATACGTCGTCTGCACTCCGCTGCGCTCCTCCAATACACACGTTGCCCAGCTCCAGCGTTTCGAGTTCTGCTCTTTTGCGCGCTGTTGAGTATATTCACTAACGTGTCACGAACCGGGGACCAGGGGCTATAAACTCTATACGGGAATGGGTCCTGACTTAACTGAGGAGAATCCTAAACTGGTGAGCCCGAACAACAAATTCACTCCACCAAACACACTCGTAAGTCCCTCAATTACATTTATTCGTTTAGATATACACTTTTTCCGACATATAAACGGTTAATTCTTGATATCTGTTACCATAGTCCTCTTATTTTTTTCTCATATCGATATTATAAGTGTTGCACGGTTGCTGAATTGACCTTTATATATCGGTTTACATTTGATATACCATTGCACTTATGGCTAGCAACGACCGCAAGCCTGATCCGGAACCGTCCGTTTCGACAATCTCCTTAGCCGTCCCTGAGATTTTTATTGATGGCCCTCAACTCTGGTTTCATATGTTAGAGGCAGAGTTTGAATTACATAGAATCACAAGCGAGTGAACCCGTTACTTGTGGACTATCGGTGGCCTTCCCCCTGGTGTTGCTACTCAGATACGCGACGTAATATTCAGTAATAGCTCTTACACAGCCGTGAAAGAAGCGGTTATCTCTTGTCTTTTACCGTCAGAATCGTCCAGACTGAAACGGCTGACCCAGGGAACAGAATTAGGTAGCAAGAAGTCCTCTGCGTTACTGAGAGAAATGCAGCAGCTGGTGGGGCAACTTTTAGAGGAAAACGTCCTTAAAGAGTTGTGGGTACAGCGACTACCAGCCAATATTCAAGCCTTGCTGGAGGTATCTAGCCACCTTAAGCTCACAGAAGCGGCTAAACTAGCGGACGGTATTATGGAACGTTACCATCCACAAATTACCGCCGTAACAAACTCGAGCAGCCCCCAGACCACCGCTCCCGCTGTAGGAATACACTCCGAGGACACTCTGATAGCTGCTTTCGAGTTCTGCTCTTTTGTGCGCTGTCGAGTCTATTCACTAACGTGTCACGAACCGAGGACCAGGGGCTATAAACTCTATACGGGAATAGGTTTTGACTTAACTGAGAAAAATCCTAAACGCTAACCAACATCTCTTCCAATCGCCTTCTCGTTCTCACGGGTCGTGGAGAATACCGTTCTGGGTAACATATTTTTACAGTGCCGTGCATTAGAGTAACATGCAGGTGGTCCACGCAGTACAAAGGACCGAAGCACGCGTTTATAAGGAAACCGCGAAGTAAGGTCTAATCAACCCTACAATTGGTGAGCCCGACGTGATCCCCAAGTCACGTGAGTTTCCTCGTTTTCTACCGTTCATGGTCCTGTCTGCGTACGTTTTTATGTTTTATTGTTTCCCTATCTGGTAATTCTTTTGGTTAGTTTACCAAATATTTTTTTGTCCACACAGATTTTTGGTGTTTAGTCCGCAGTGTATTTTCGAGAAGATTATATTGCCCCATTCGTCGTTGATTCCTTTTCCCGTCTGTATTCGATAATGTAATAGATATGTCTGCTGAACGGAAACCCTGCTCAGACCCCAAGGTTGAGGCGACCACGCTGCACATACCGGCATTCACGCCTGCTGATCCTGAACTGTGGTTCACGCTGGTTGAGTTAGAATTCGAAAACTGCCGCATAACCAGTGATGCAGGCCGTTTCAGATGGGTAGCTGGCCGCCCTCCGGCGGAGGTCACAATGCAAGTAAGGGACGTAATGATCTCTTCCCGAAGCTATGAGGTTTTAAAGGAAGTCGTCATTGCCCGCACGACCCCAACGCAAGACCAACATATGCAACAACTTCAAAACGTTGAGCTTGGAAGCAGGAAACCCTCCGAACTGCTGCGTGAGGTGCAGGGCTCGAGAGGACCGACGGTGGTCGAGGACCCACTCTCAAGGGAACTTTGTCTGCAGCGTTTGCCGCACAACATTCCAGTTTTACTAAGTGCCACGCGCAAGTGCTCGCCAAAGGAAACTGCAGTGATAGCTGATGATATTGTGTCACGATACAACCCCGCTGCAGCTGGGGTAACCAGGTCCTCCACCACAAGGGTGCTTTCCTCGCCAACATCTAACGACCTCGCGTCAGTTTTTTCTAGAATTGACGCTAGCCTGCAACGCCTAGCAGTTAGAAGTGAGTCACAGGAGCGGCACCGCACACGCTCACCTAGGCTCCATGGTCCTTCACTGCGACGAAGTTTTGGCTCTTCAAAAGAAGGGTATTGTAAGTACTACAGTCGTTTCGGTGGGGAAGCCAAGCGATGCGAACCGGGGTGTACGTTTCCCGGTGCTCATCAGGGAAACTAAACCCCCGGCCCGTGTTGGCAACCCACGAAGCCGGGTATCAGACCAACAGTCGTCTTTTGAACGTGAAGGAAATCATTTCAGATAACCTGTTTCTTGTAGATACCGCTGCCGAAGTGAGTGTCCTCCTCCGGCCAAAAGGCGACAACAGCACACCACAGGCCCAAACACTACGCGCTGCCAATGGCACGGCCATCCCAAAGTTTGGCCAGTGGTTGCTCAACTTAAACTTAGGTTTAAAGCGTAATTTTCGTTGGGTATTCATCATCGCCGACGTCCCGTACCCATTTCTAGGCATTACCTTCCTGCAACACTTTGACTTGTTAGTTGATGCACGGCGCCGCAGAATAGTGGATCGTCAGACCACTCTCGCTGTTGCGGGTTATAATTCACGAGTGAATCACGTCATGCCTTTTTACGTTCGACCACCGGCACACCAACTTTATGGAGAACTCATCGCCGCCTATCCGGCCATGTTTCGGCAGGCCGGGCCTCTCTCAGCAGTGACCACTAACGTCACTCACCATATCGATACCAAGGGACCCCCAGTGTTCAGTAGGCCGCGTCGGTTGGCACTATATAAGCTTCGTGTTGCACAGACTGAATTCGAACACATGCTAGAACTGAGTATAATACGCCCTTCTAGTAGCCCTTGGGCTTTCCCTCTTCATATGGTCCCTAAGTCTAGCGGCGACTGGCGACCTTGCGGCGGTTACGGAGCACTCAACATAGTCACAGTCCCCGACCGATACCCAACCCCCATATACAGGACCTTTCCTCGTCTTTATCAGGGTGCTCCGTCTTCAGCCGTGTCGATTTAGTTCGCGCGTACAAACAGATCCTGGTAGCAGAGGCCGATATCCCTAAAACTGCTGTCGTTACGCCTTTCGGGCTGTTCGACTTTCTGCGAATGCCGTTTGGACTCAGCAGTGCAGCCAAGACCTTTCAACGGTTCATGCGCGAGGCAACCCTCGGTCTGAAAAATGTCTACGTGTACCTGGACAGTATTCTGGGTGGCCAGTTATTCAGAATAAGCGCACGCCGCACACTTAAGAGTGCTCCCCGACCGACTTAGCCAGCATGGCGCTAAGATCAATATCGCGAAATGCGAATTAAGCCGGTCTGATATCACATTCATAGGACATTCAATTTCATCCCGGGTATCCGCCCTCTGCCAGATAAGGTTTCCGCTATTCGCGACTACCCTGCACCCCAATTTTTTGCCAGGTGCTTCAATTTGCCGGCCTGGTGAATTTCTACCGCCAGTTTATCTCTCACTGTGCGGAAGTGATGCAACCCCTCATCGACCTGTTGCGCGGAGGTAAGCGGAAGTTCATGTTTCCTGACACGGCACAAGTCGCATTTGCCTTGGTCAAAGATGCTGTCACCAAAACAGCACTCCTTGCCCACCACGACCCTTTGGCTTCTATTTCGGTAGTGACGGATGCCTCGGACACAGGGGCTGGACCAGAACTGCAAAAGTTCATAGACGATTCTTGGCAACCATCACCATCCTCCTCCAACCGCCTACAACCCGCCGAACCTAGGTACAGCACATTTGGTCGGTAGTTATTAGCCATCTTCTTGGGAATTCATCATTTTCGACATGCACTCGGAGGTCATTCGTTTACGGTGTTTACAGACCACACGCTTTTGGTTTACGCACTGAAGTCAGCCCCCGATCGATACTCACCACGCGAGATTCACCACTTAGACTTTGTCTCACAGTTTACTGTGGACATACGACACGTCTCTGGAGTACTTTATCCCGTCGCCGATGCCTTCTTACGCGTACATCAACTAAGTCTGTCACCGACGCCTGACGTCAACTTAGACGCAATGGCACAGGCCCAAGCTACAGATCATGACATCGAACAACTTCGATGAAACGGTTCTTTGAGCTTACCCACAGTGCCTATCACAACTTCCCAGAATACCACCGTTTGCGATGTGTCGCAAGGTCACCCTTGGCCGGTGGTTGCTGCTGCCTACCGTTATTCTACGTTCCTGACACTCCACAAGTTGGCTCATCCAGGTTTGACGGCTTCGGTGAAACTGATAACCGAGCGTTTTGTTTGGCACAATGTCAAACGAGATGTCCGTCAACGGGCTCGTGTTAAGACCCATAGACACACTAAGGCGGCGTTAGCCAGGTTCCCGGAACCTGAAACACGTTTTCATTATGTGCACGTCGACCTCGTAGGACCACTCCCACCCTCGTTTGGGTACATTTACGGACTCACATGAATGGATCGTTTTACTCGCTGGCCGCATGCCATTTCTACCCCTTGCCCCACTTTGGAAGAGGCCGCAAAAGCTTTTCTGGCCAGTTAGGATAGTCATTTCGGTTGCCCGGCAATAGTGACCACCGATCGTGGTCCACACTTTGACGGCGCTTTTGGCAGCCTACTCGCTACGCTCGGTTGCCAACACGTTAAGACGACAGCTTACCACCCTAAGGCCAGTGGTATGGTTGAGCGTTTCCACCGGCAATTAAAATCCGCCCTTCGAGCAAACGGTAACTCCATTTGGGGTGAAACAATATCATTAGCACTCTTGAGCCTGTGTGATACCGGTAAGGAGGAATTACACACAACACTGACCGTACTAGTATATGGCTGTACACTTCGTCTGCCTGGGGAGTTGGTAGCCCCCTCACCAACCGTAACTTTCGACTACGGCTAATGTGATCAGAGATTTACGCAGTATGTGCGAGTGCTCGAGGCCAGTCCGCCGCGCCAGCAACAGTCTACATGTTATGTCCCATCTGCGATAAAAACCGCTATCCATGTATTCCTTTTCGTCGATGGCGTTTGATCAGCACTACAAGCGCCATACACTAGCTCGTTTTGGGTGATAAAAAGTAGGGCAAAAGCATTTGTCATAGACATCAGCGGACGACACGACGCTGTATCTGTCGACCGTCTCAAGCCTACAGTCAAGGAGTGCGAGCCGCCTGGCCAATTTACACCTACTCAAGCCGACCATTCACCCGCATCGAGTGATTTATTACTAGAACCACCCCAATTACGCCTAGTGAGGACTCGGCAGCTGGTCCACCAGAATCCCCATCCGTGCCCGCAAAGCGAAGTAGCCGTCGCGGTCGCCAACTACGAAATCCCGCCCACTTCGCCGATTTCGTGGCGATTTTCGCAACCGACTGTTAGCATTAAGTTGGGAGGTTCACCATGGATTTTCCAACCAACGGGCTCTGTGATTTAAAATTGGTAGATGTAATTTCACTTTCTTCTGGTCTCCTAGCGACTGCAACAACGCCGAACACCGTTCGTGTGTTGTTATTACGGTCCAAAATCCACCGGCACCCGAGGCGCTAATTTGTTCCAGTTGACCTTGCCCTCCCTCAGACGGATCTATTCAGTCATATTGGCCTCATCCACAGCCTTTCTGGCTCCCGTGAACGCTCAAGGAGTCAACAACTCACCAGACAACGGGACGATTGGTCAGCCTGTTATTGGAGACAACAACTGGAGACCCTTTTGGATGGACCTGATGCGGCATCTTTCGGCTCGCGTGCGTGTGAGACCCGTGGGCGCCAAAACACGGTTGGACGTATGCACACTGAACCTCGAGAGTGCACATACCGTTATACTCACCAGCAGTCGTTCAACGTCACCAAAAATTTAACGGGCAAACTACGAGGAGTTCCTGGACTATCAATACTTCCGGCCTATCGCCACGATCGAGGCCCAACTACGTCAGACTTCTAGGAGGAGGCCCAGGTAGCGGTGGCCATCTCCGTTCACACTTTTATCACATTTTCTGTTTAACTGAACGCTGACTACCAAGCGCAGTTGCCATTTGACATTTGCTCTTGCGCACGCTGTCACGCACGCTCCCAAATACACGCTGACCACTAACTCTCCCAATCGCCTTCCCGTTCTCACGGGTCGTGGAGAATACTGTTCTGGTTAACATATTCGTGCAGTGCCACACATTAGAGTAACGTGCAGGTGGTCCACGCAGTACAAAGGATCAAAGCACGCGTATACTGAGTATACAGCGAAATAAGGCCTGATGACCTTGCTACTGGTGTGTCCTACGTGATCCCTAGGTCAGTTCAGTTCAGTTCAGTTCACTTTTCGCAGGACAGGTAATGGCCACGGCCAATCGAGTTTCCAGAATTCTCTCGATGGTATGCACACCTGTCATGCACCCACCACTGCCAATTGTATTGCGTCGAACCCCCTGTATATATGGGAGGGAAACGGGAAACCTCATCCTACATCAACTGCTTGAGAAATCGTACATCGTCTGCGCTCACTGAAACAGTATGCAGTGAGCGAAAATGTCGAAAAAAACACCCTAAACAGACCACAGTTCTACCCGCCACCTGCCTAGCAAACGTACTCAGAGCTCGACACAAAAAAATATCTAGTACCACTTGTGATCTAGGGCACCTTTGAAGGATTAAACGGTATGCAGATCTACCATTCTACCAGGTAGACCCTTCCAGCTATTCACTACCTTGTTGCTAAAGAGGTGCAATCTAGTCATCATTATAGCTCGAACTTTCGTCGGCTTCTTTTTGTGTCCCTTTGTTCCGGAATCCAAAACCATTTGGAACAATCCATCCGGCCTAAGGCCAGAACAGCCTTTCATCACCTTGAACATTTCTATAAGATTCCCTCGACGTCCCCTCTTTTCCGTCAAGAAAAGATTCAGATCACAGAGTCTCTGCTCGTAAGTCTTGCCCATCGGCCTTCCTTCTATTCGCGTGGCGAGACGTTGAACTTTCTTTAGGTGGGCGAAGTCTTACTCGTAGAAGGATGACCAAGCCCACACGCTACCTTCTAATGAGGCCGTACCCCGAATAGCAAGCCCCAAGTCTTCCCCGCGCGTTCTCCATGAGGTAAACGTGGGGCAAACCTGGAGCTAGCCTCAACCTTGGGGCAGGCCCATGGGGCAAGCTGGAGGCATGTCCCAGGTTTACCCCAAAGGCTGGGGCAAAGTGCCACTGGGGATTATGGCCATGTAAATAGATGCAAATATTTCCGGCCGCCAACAAGACAGTGCTGATCGCAGTCTGGAAGTCTCACCTTGAGCCTTTCGGGCGGCAGCGTTGCACTGCTGCGGCGATCTAAATTCACTGCTCATGGTGACACCCCCAAAGTAGCGCACTGTCCACCGCAGCATTCCGGTGACACCTCGGCGTCATGTGGGCAGAGGAGTGTTGGACAGTTTATGAGAACTGTCAAGGAGCTAGTCTTATAATAGACTTGTTGGCAATAATATGCCATTGTCACCCATATTGATGTCTACGAATTGCGGTGCAGTCGCGGGTTTTTGTTTTAGCCAAATGAAGGCCAAATTTGAATCTCAAGGCGGCTCTACTTTGTCGCTGGTGTCACGTGCTTCCATCCGTGAGTTTATAGTCACTTTAAGTGGCTGTGGGTTTTATAGTGTTCGATACTTGATGTAGTGATTAATGGGTTTGTGTTTTGTGGACATGCGTTTAGTGGTTCTACGTAGCAAATGGCAACCGGAGTGGTAATTAACGCCGGTCTTGTAAGACCAGCGAAAAGTAACTATTTTTCACTCATACAAGTGGGCTACTACAATGGATAAACATTAACTGAGCATGAAGCGGAGTTAAATGATGTTTCCCATGTTGTGAATTAAAATTGTGTTTACTTTGGGGACCTTGCGAGAGGTTCCTGATTGCATCCAGTAGTCTCCCGTTGGAATGACGGACGATTCCAGCATGTGTCGTACGGCACGTGAAGTATGGTTTAGAGTCACTCCGTTTTCCCACCCTTCTCCAGACTCAATTGTGAATAGTTGGATATATTTTCGGAAACTGCTTTATATTGTTCAGTTGCAATGGCTGAAAGAAATAAGTGGAAGAGATATTGTATGAAGAAAGAACTCAGCTCTGTGAGGTGTGCTGTTTGTGGAGAGGTCTCGCCGTGGAAGCACCGTGTCCTTTGCCCCAAGTTGGATTTGCCAAGTGAAAGTAATCGTTAGTCTTGTTAATTTCATCCTAGGGACTTCGCTTGTGAATGTGACCGCCTAATGTGGCTTTGTGATTCCAAGGAACGTGCTGTTCGGCCAACAGCGTGAGGCATGCTTGCAAGAGGACAATATTTGAGAGAGCATTTCGCGGTCACCCGGACCTGAAATTCAGGTTGTCTCATTTTCCTTTTTGCTTGAATGCTTGCTTAGACTTATAACTGTATCCACTGTAGTATATACCACTTCAACACCCGAAGTAGTGGCCTAGTTGTATAGTCAACAGCGGTACACCAAAGTGCAACTGTCAGTTATTATCGCTAGTTACCTTCAGAGATTATATCGAATATTCCGCTTGTTACCGTTCTGCATGATTGCCGGGCAGATGCTCCTTCATTCTCACCACGATTCTACCCGTCTAGAGTTTTTACATCCCGCTCCCCGTAACCCAACTCCTACCTTATTCTAGCTACACACCCACCAGCGCACCTTCTGAAGTTCCTGTCCCCTTGTGTCTCCAGTTATTTTCTCCCCTAAGAGCGCACTCTCGCTCCACATGGTTCATCGATCCCACATCTAAAATATACCTCCCCGTACGACTGCCGTTGTGATCCAAGCAATAGTAAATTACCTACCGTATACTGTGTGGGTTGCGTCTGTGAATGCCACGCGGCAAAGTCCCACTAGCTCACTATCCATCATCTTCCCAAGTGTCCTAATCCCAACTATATATAGAGGGCCATACCGCTCACTCCCTATACCGCAGTGTTGCATAGGTCTCACCTAGACCTGTGCGCATGAAGCACCCCCTTACACTCATGGTCTGCTTAGATCTTTGGCTTGTCTCCGTCCAGTTGACTGAGTTTCTGCTGCCTCCCTACCCTCGTCATACATTTTTACTTATCACGCCACCCCAGTCCCCAGCCAGTGCTCGGAAATCCGTATCGCTAAAGTGGGCAAATCCGAACACACCCAACCCCTCCCGAAAACCAGATGATGCTCTGTTGCCCTCGCTAACATCGACGGCGAGGCTTCTAATAGTTCTAATGGCCTCAAGCAGAGTTTCATCGAACCTAGAAACAAGGTCGAGCGGATTGATGAAATCCTTTCATAGGTTTCCCCCCGGGCTACTCTCCTTGAACCTGTAGCCGATACACCCCCCTAAGAACTCGGTTTCGGTGGGACACCTACTCGACTCTGTATCGACTGAAATATACCACCGCACTACTAACTCCAAGAAAGCAGCTGTTTTTACTGTTTCAGAGCGCGTACTCCTTTCCTGAGTGGAACACATTCTCAGTCCGTGCAATATGGCTCACTATAGGTGCCATTACAGGAGGTTACGTAAAACGTCCCGGGGACAGAATTTCTCCCTGCCTTTCTAATTCATGGACGACCCCACAGCTACAGAGTCCATTAGCAACAGGACGACAGTTGCTGCCATTTTGCTCTATAATGACATCAAGATATTCCCTGATAAGAACTCCTCCAGCGGGCAATGTTTCTCTCGTTGAGAAGCAACTCCGCCTTGCCCATGCAGGTTGACCCCCTGGAACCGACGTGAAGGTTACCCAATGCCCCACTGGCAAGAGGTCAAAGGCGGGCCCAGCGCCTCACCCTGTCTACCTGCAAACTGTCGATCTAGGTATATCTAACTCCCCACCTCCAGTTCCGCTTTCACACAAAAGCCCTTATCCAACGTCTCCCCCAGTAGCCTTTACCCCCAGTAGCTCTGGCGCCCCGACAACGGGCCCCAAGCGGCACACCACTTCAGTATTAAACCTGCGCTCCCCCATCATAGCCTCGGAGCAAAGACGAGACCCTGGTACAACCATCGGCCCCCGCCGTACTACTTCCTATCCGTCCTCTGGGCCGTTGACAAGTGTTATCAACCACCGCTCCCACTCTAACGACTCCACAAACTACCCACCAGCTGCTAGCTTAGCGGCGACGCTTCGTATTTGTCCTCATAAGTGCCCCTCCAATCCTCCTATGAGCCTACCTGGTATTCCTACCAGGTCCGCACTAGTTCAACCAATAACTCCACTTAGGAGCCTCACTGTCAGCCGGCATTTGCCTATAGTGTACTGTCGGACCTTGCAGATGGAAACCAGTTGGGCTACCATTCAGGTTCGTCTAACGCCTTCTTCCCTATAGGTGTGAGTAACCTCCAGAGCTATGTCAATGCCATTCACCCTTCCATTGTCTCGCAACCACTTCCACCGTCTTTCCCTCTCCCTGATCGAATGGGTCATGCCAGTCATCCATCTCCGTTGCTACCCTTTATCCCTTCCCCCCCCCTCAGACACCAGCCCCTATGCTATCGCCTCAACATGCAAATGCTGTTTCCCTCTGCCCCTCCACCAACCCCCATCTAACCCCGAAATACCATTTACTTACCCTAGCAGATACTCCGAGTTCGTGCCTGTATCCCGATTTCTCGCCCCACCACCCCACCCTCACTTGCCGGCTTCCATGCCTCTCATGCCCCTCCGAACCTTCCCAACTTTCGTTGCTCCCTTCCCTCCCGCCCCCACCCCACACTACCCCCTATTTACTCTCCCACTCCTCCATCCCCGCGCCGACCTACCGGCCTTACACGGATTCCGCTCAACAAGTAGATTGCCTGCAGTCAAGATCTCGTTTTTTCTTGACCGGTGCCCTCCACACCCGTGGTCATATCGCTAGTCGCTCTATGGACCATATCGATACACTTTCACAGACCTCTATCACTGATCTCCCCTCCCTCGATATTATGCCCTTGAGTACCTTACACCCTGTACTCGCCCCCTTCCACCCCTCTTCGACAAATATTCCAAACTCCTCACTTTGCTGTATCGCGCAGCCTCCTCCTGCACCAAGCAAAACTCCTCCGGCCCTCATCAGCAGTCTGTCGCACACCCACCATATTGACCAGCATCAGCTGTCAGCGGAGCTTCATGCTAACGCTTTGCCTACTTTCTGTCCCCCATCCCACATTTTTCGACCAATAACTTCTATTGACGCTCTGTCCCCACTGAGACCCAACTCCAATGGACACAGCGATCCCAGTAGTCTTGCACATGGTATCAAAGCTTGACGCACACCGACACCGGGCTCCTTCCTACTGGTTCTTATTAACATTCGGTCAATAAATAGTAGAATATCGCATCTGCGATCTCTGGCATTTACGTCTTCCGCTGACATTATACCAGTAACTGAATTCTGGCTGTCAGGTGATGCCTCGCTTGACCTTGTTTGCATAGCTGGGTATGAAGTCTCGAACACCGGCCAGTCCGGTTGTCGAGGGGGCTGTTTAGCCTTTGTCAAGTGCACTATCCAAGCTAGTGTAATTGATCACCCCTCTCTTATTTACAATTCGTTATGGCTATCTATTCATGCCTTCGGCCAGAACCTCCTTCTTGATTGCGCCTACATCCTCCCGGGTCTGGAGCCTGCAGAAAACGAACCTGCCGTGGATGTCTCCACTGTTGAGCTTGACTTTCCTGCGAGTGCAAACGTTATTGCGGGTGACTTTGACCTTCCTTCAATCTGCTGATCCTCTTACTCTAGCCCTCCTGCTCTCTCCACCTTCTTTTCCTGTGTCCGTCTTGGTAGATGGACCCAACATATCTCCTGCCTTACAAGGGGGAACAACAACTTGGACTTAGTATTCTCCATTGATGTTCCTGATATGACCACCTAGATAACTGATCACTTACCGAGTAGTGACCACCGTACTGTCAGGTGCAAGTTCAGTTGTTTCAGTTGTTCTCATCTGACGCTATCCCATATCCCCGTTCCGACTTCTCTCCTTTCCTGTAACTAGCCCCAGTGTGAGTGATAATCCGTTCCCTTAACTGGGACACCTTTTTTCTCTCCCCTTGTCCGTTCACCGTTATGAAGTCTCTACTGCAAACTCCTACATAGCTCACGTACCCCTAACCCATGTGCCGATCCACTCCCCAAGTCCAGGAGCTCACGCCTATCACTTTCAGGGCGTAAGCTGTCTAAGGCGCAACATACCTTCGCTAGATCACGCGACTTTATAATTCTGCGCGTAAACCAGCCACAACTTAAGCTGCGTCGCATAGCCGATTATTATCTGGGACAAAAACAGGCCATCGCCCCAACACACCCCGACAAAGCTGGCTACCTGTCCCACGTACTTAGTAAAAGGTCCAATCACTCCAGTCTTACATCCCCCAAATTCCTCATCTGCTGCCAATCCACCGCTAATACCCAAGCATTTATTTATAAGTCCTTCAATGAGCACTTCTCTTCCGATCCTATAAACTGCCCTGGTATCTCTCCTCCTACCATCCTTCCCTGAGCCTCTGATTCTGTTTCATCCAGTCTCTTCATCCATTTAGAAATGGAAAATCAGCTTCCTCTAATAAACCTTCCCCGGTACCAGGCCCATATTATCATTCATCGGCCCTCTTCTGTTTTGGTGGTCCCGAAGTCCCTTTATTGTTACCTAATGTATACACAACCTCCATGCTTTGCAGTTCCGCCCCACCTCAATAGAAAATCTCTGTTATAACTCCTCTCTTCAAAAAGGGTTCACTACAGGACCCAGATAACTATCGGCCCATTAACCGCACTCCGGTGGTCTGAAGATTTATGGAGAGAATTATCAAAAACACATTGTTCGGTACCCCTTATCCAATAACCTGCTGGGCCCTGATCAGCATGGTTCCTCAAACTCCCGCCCCTGCTCTTCCTGCCAGCTAGGCTTTCTCAATGTCTAATCGTCTGCCGCTGACACCGGAAACTCTGTAATCATCCTGTGCCTTGACATGTCTGAGGCTTTCGACCGTGTTCCCTTTATACATTTTTAGCCAAAATCCGGTCTCTTGGTATTACTGACCCTTTCCTCTCTTGACTGTTCTCGTATCTCCCTCACAGATCACAAGCCGTGCTCGTTGACGGCCACTTATCTTCTGCCAAACACATTCCTAGCAACGTCATCCAAGGCAGTTTCTTAGGCCCATTACTATTCCTTATTTATATCAATGAATTTTTCTCTTCTGTCCGCCACGGTATCCCTTTCCTCTTCGCCGACGATATAAAAATATTGTACTCCTTCCTCCCTAATGACCTATCCGTGACCTTGTGTAAAAATCGCGTGACCCACACTCTCTACAAACTTGGTGCTTCTGGTGGTTCATAAAATTCTCTGCACAGAAAATCTTACATCTACCTTACAGGTGCACTGTGCCACCCGACCAAGTTTGTCTGGATGGACTGCCCATCCCCATACATTGCACGGTTATTGGTCTTGGCTTGCGTTACTCTTGTTTCTTTAGTTTATCAGAAAAGGCGTCGTTCCTAATGGCTAAAGCTAGGCGAAACCTAGGCCTGAGTCATCAATGTTTCTAATTACCCGCCAGTCGCCTCTCCCTGCATCTCTCACTTGCAAGACCGCTCCTAGAATGTTTTCCGAATACCTGCAGTCTCTGGCCACGTTCCTCTGTTGTATCTCCCGAGAACGTACAGCGCGCCTTCACTAAGACGCTGTTTGGTGTATCCATGGCCCTAACATACCGCAAGCGCTGTGAGCTCTCACGAACTGAGCCTCCATGAATTCGCCGCATGAGGCACAACCTAGTTTTTCTTTTCAAGCTAATCTACAACCCGGCCTACACCTCCCATCGTATCCCATTCGCTGCCCCCTGCTCCTACCACTTCTGACACCATGCCTTCTACCTCCTTGTCCCTCATTCTAATCTCAGCCTGAAGTCCCGACTATATCTGTTGGCTTATTCCAAAAACTGGAATAAACTCCTCCTTAGCTTACGCAGTGCCTCCCCACTGTTAGCTTTTAGGCGTGCACTTGCTTTATACTTAACAGTTCCCAATGCTATATTGCTTACCAGCGAGTTCATCTCTACCGGCCTACCCTTGAAAAGATGCGTCACACTGTAACCGTACTACCTATGGGCCACAGGCCGACAGGTATACTCCATGCCCGGCACTTCTCTTCTCTTTGGTGCTGCGAACCATGGTCATTGCCATCCCTGACCCGCGGCGAGCTTAGCTCCTACTTTCATAAGTTAACCCTGTAGCTCACCCACGTTCATCTGTTATCCATCATTTTTATTTTTCTTTCTCTTCTCAGTATCAGTTGCTTCTCAGCGGGGCACTTCAAGACTTTCCCTTTCCAGTAATCCTTGATGACGGTCAACCAATTCGGGCTCTGTGCCGACCATCTCTCCGGCAGGTGCGCCTGGATAATATTGCAACACCGTTGTCTACCACCCACCGTTCCCGGTAAATTTGCTGCCCATGGTCCGACATCCTGGCCAATTGATCCTGGATCACACACCCCTATCGGGGTCACTTTGCCCTACGTCAAATAGTCGATGACCACTCGTGCCACTCCCAGCTGTGTGGGGCTCGGTCAGATCCACCACTATGGCAGGCGCACATCGGGCTTGCAGGCCGACTGCAACGATGTGAGAGCCCAGTTAGGCCAGTGGATCACACCTCCAGTGTTCACTCCACGAGGCAACGGTTGCGGATCGCACGCTTTAACTTTCCTCGGACTGCCGCATTCAATTCTATCGGTTCAAAATTGCATGGCTCCATCCTTTTCCGCCATGGTACGCTCACCTATAACTCTTATCCTCCGTTACGACCTCCCGTTTCTGTCGTTCTGCCACGGTATGCACACCCGTCCATTCTGTTCTTGCTCCTATCGCTTCTTATCGTCTCACTCCTCATTGCTTGAAGTCTCCATCGTCCTAACTACTCTCCTCTACCGAAGCTCACCAATATCTCTTTTTTTCCACCTGCAGTCATTGCTGGCTTCTATCCTCCATCCTCTTGGTACTACGTTATCCTCATAATGCCCAGTGATAGCGTTCTTGTACCTCAATCTCTGTCGTTTCGTTGAATCCCTCCTTGTTCTCCCTCCTCATGCCCAATGCCATTACGCACCATTCAAGCCCGCACCCACGACCAATCCTCGTACTAGAACCCGCCGCTCCAAACCTTGCATTTTTACATTCGCATTTGTTACCTATTCACCACTACCATGTTTTTCTTTCTTTACTCCGCGATTCTTCTGTGTTTCCTTCCATTGTGCAGTGCCATGATTAGAATCCCCCTTCCTAATCTACCTGTTCTATTGACTGCTGGCAAGCAGCTCTCCAGTTCCATTGCCCCAGTTCCGTCCCTCATTCATTTCTTGGGCCGTTTGTTCTATTACTGGCTTACCTATCCTAGTGCTCCCTGCTTCTTTATTCTCTGCCTCCTCCGTGTTTCATCTGCGGTAAAATGATCTGATTGGCCATGTCTTACCTGTGTCCCTTCGGTCATAGCTCTCAACTCCCACTCCGTATATTGCCCGCCACAGACATCTTTTCTGTGCCTCTCAGTTTGGTCTGCTTTACCATGTCCCACCGATTGTAAAGATAACGTTACATCATAATGTTCTTCTACAGCTCCAAATAGTTTGATCTGCCACTATCCGATTTCTCTGGTCCGTCACCACATGTCGCACCTGCATTAATCATATGATTAGACCCATTCTTACCTGTTCTCTTCGATCCTGTCCTTCATCTTCCTCCTTCCGTGAACAGCTCCTCACGGCCGTCATCATTTCTGCGCTTTCACATTCTTTTTTCTCTCTCTGTTGAGCCGCCACTTTCACCTGTCTTGAAGATAATTCACCGCGATATTCCAAAAGTAATTCTGCAACCATTTGATCTAACCTTGCCTGCCCTTTCTAGTGAGTGATAACTGCTTTCTAGGACCCCATTGTTACTGCTCCTGCTCCTCTTACATACATATATATATATATATATACTTGCATGTAAATTTGCTCTGAGTCTTGCAGTTCCTGAACGGCCATTTCTCTTGCTATCATCTCGCTGACCGTCATGATATGCTTACATTCCTTTTACTTGTGCCCCACTTCTACCTTATCCAATCCTTTTGAATCACTTTTATCATCTGATCCATCCTTTACAAATTGCATTGCTCGTTCCCTGTTTTAAAAGTAGTTTCGTGCCTTGTTCACCTACCATTCATTGCAGAGCACCAATGCTTCATTTATATCTAATCCATTGCAGCGCACCTCTATTTTCCCCATCGTCCCCCGCAACGGCAGTTTTTTACACCGATTTCCAGCCTTTCTCATGTACAGCAGTTGGCTTTCAGATGTCTCCTTCCGGACCAGCCACACTTCCCTCTTGACCTTGACCTTAAAGCTCATCGGACGTCCATTTATGTCCGCCCTCGGGTTCATTTAAACCACCTACATTTTATTTGGTGTGCATACACTTATCATACTCTCATCCCACTTTGCTCCCCCTTCTGAGCATTTTCACCCTAATTTTCATGCAAATTTCAGCATTTTCATGAACTACGTCTGTCAATTCCATCACTTTTAAAAACTTGATCGTGCACCTGGCAGGCTTCGGGTGTCTCTGAAATAAACCGAAATTTTTATTATCATTATTACTACTGTTATTATTATTATTCCGACGGCTTCCCCAAATTAGCCAGTAGTCATGAGTAAGCTAATCTTTTGGATACCTTCGATGACTCATTTGGAATCTACCGTACAAACACCAATGTCTCCAGGGCCAGTTTTAGACTTAGCCCACCCTTCACCAAGGTGAAGTAAATGCAGCTTTCCTTATCAAGCCTCTGTGTTATCCACAAAAATTGACAGATGAAGGGAACCGCTGAATTATGGAGACAGAAGCCGCATTTACCGCTCCTAGGTTAGTGGTTTTATAGTTCAGACGAAAAAAGTTTCTTTTGGCTCCTCCCGTCCAATAACCACCAGTCAGTTGAGCGATCAAAAGCAGGATTCCCTTGAAAGATGGCAAGTTGATTAGTCTATCGACCCTAATTACGACGTTCAGACTATATAAGCGGTATTCTCACCTGCTCGAATGGTTTGCGAATCGACCATTGTTTGCTAATGGGTAAATTGACAGTTTCATTAGCCGCGGTGAGAGAGGGGTGGCCTCCACCTACGAGCAGTTCCAGGCAAACGATGAAGCACAACCGAATAAGTTAGGAAAAGACCTGAAAAAATAGTAGGTGACGCGATTTCATCAATACAACAATTAATTACACAGAGGCCGTCAAAACGAATGCTCCGTTCCAAGAGGTGTCATCTTTAGATGTCAAGCTCATTAAGAAAAGGTGGCTTACGGAAGCCAGAAATCGGGGTTTGGGTAGCCGGGTTGCCAGGTAGGCTCAAATTTCACCTCGAAAAACACCTACAAAAGTCCTAAATTTCATTTGTGTACCACAATTCACTAATATCACGTTCTTTGTTCATGCTGCAACGTGTGCTGTGTTCATATATATATATATATATATATATATATATATATATATATATATATCATTGTTCACATTGCCAAACCATTGCTTTATTTGCATTTTCCATTCCAGATCTCGCCCTGCAAGCAACATAACGTAGGGAGAAAATGTTATGCCTTTTCTCGTACAACGATTTTCATAAACATTTATCACTTACGGTTACTTCTCCATTTTGAACCTGCTGGTGCTTTTATATAAGTTTCTTTCCGATCACCATGGAGCACTTTAAGCACCAGCTATATATGAGAGTTTAATAGTATATATGAATCATTGATGAAAGCTTTATTAGTAGAACTCGAATTTCAATGCGTTGAGCTAACGTAGTTTCCCGACCAGTGGTTGCAAACACCCTTGGATAACGGCTAACAAAGGGCTATTATCGTAGGAATGGGGCCTTGGAATCTAGAGGTACGTGGAGATGGAGTGCGGATTAGATCAGGTCGACTTTTCGCTTGCCCACGGTTTACCTTAACGGCACCTGCTCGGTAAAGGTAGCGTCCCCGGAAGATCACCGGAACTCTACCGGCCCTTTACCTGAACCGGTCAAGTGCCAGCCCGGATCATGTGTGCTGCTAGGGACAGCCCTTTAACACAAAGGAGCAAAAAACTCAAAGCGTGAAAAGATCGCTTCAGAAACACCGAATACTACTTGGCAATACTACAGGGAGAATAGAAAATATTCTCCAAATATTCTTTGCCTTCCATATTTCTTCGTAGCGTCTGCGTACTTTTCTGAGTTTTCTATTGTTTCCCCGTCTGCGGACGCTTTTTTCGGTTTTCCCCAATCTCGTTTTTCATGCGTCTTTTGGTGCCAGTTTTCAGTGAGTAAAAAAATTGTATTGCCACAATAGTCGCTGATTTCCTTTCCCGTCTATTTTTGATGAAGTATTCGCTATGTCTGCTGAGCAGAAGCCTCGCCCAGGCCTCACCTTTGGGGCAATCAGGCTGCACATACCGGCATTCACGCCTGCTGATCCTGAACTGTGGTTCACGCTGGTCGAGCTAGAATTCGAAAACTGCCGCATAACCAGTGATGCAGGCCGTTTCAGGTGGGTAGCTGGCCGCCCCCCGGCGGAGGTCACAATGCAAGTGAGGGACGTGATGATCTCTTCCCGAAGCTATGAGGTTTTAAAGGAGGCCGTCATTGCCCGCACGACCCCAACGCAGGACCAACATATGCAACAACTTCAAAACGTTGAGCTTGGAAGCAGGAAACCCTCCGAACTGCTGCGTGAGGTGCAGCGCTTGAGAGGACCGACGGTGGGCGAGGACTCGCTCTCAAGATAACTTTGTCTGCAGCGTTTGCCGCACATCTAACGACCTCGCGTCAGTTTTGTCTAGAATTGACATGAGTTTGCTGTAGCGACCGGTCGTGAAAAATCCCCACCAAAACCACAGCAGTTCCATGTTTTCCTAAACATCACTCACTTATTTATACTTTCGACTTGTTTTATGCACTGTATGTTTTTATGGACCAAGGCCTGTTCGTTTGCATGCAGCGCGTTGCTTTTTCATATACTTGTCCTGGAACTGCGCGACGCACGCGCTCCTCTCTCGCACGCTGCATTTCGGTTCTCGTTTTGTTGTGTCCTTATGATCGCATAATTGAGATTTGTATCTGTTTTGTCTCTTTGTTCACTTGATAATCTAGTATCGTAGATTTTCACAGATAATCGCATTCTGATTCCGAGATCCTTTGCGAACTTGGCTACGTATTGCTCAAAGGTGTCTTACACCTGCAATGCCTAGCAACGAGTAGAGATGGGTCACAGGCTCGGTGCTTCTCACGGTCACGTAGGCACCATTGTCGGTCGTTGCATCAAAGTTTTAGCTTTGCAGATAAGGGGTATTGTAAATACCACAAACGCTTCAGTGAGAGAGTACAACGACGCAAACCATGATATGCTTTTCCCGGTGCTCATTTGGGAAGATGAAACCCGGCCCCTTGATGGCGACCCACTAAGTCGGGTATCAGGTCGACAGTGGCCTTTTAAAAAACGGACATTATTTCTAATATTCTATTCCACGTGGACTACGGTGCCGAAGTGGTTGTCATCTACCAGCCGAAAGGCAACAACAGCAGGCCTTAAGCCCAAACAGTAAGAGCTGCCAATGTAACATCCATTCCGACATTTAGCCAGCTGTCTTTCACCTTAAACTGCTTTCCAAGGCGTAACTTCGGTTGGATATTCATCATCGCCGATATCCCGTACCCATTTCTAGGTATTAACTTCCTGCAACTCCTTGACTTGTTAGTTGATGCACAGCGTCGCAGATTGGTGGATGGTCAGACAACCCTCGCTGTTGCCAGTTATAATTCGCGAAATAATCACATCACGTTTTTTTTACTTTCAGCCACCGGCAAACCAACCTCATGGCGGATCCATCGCCGCCCACCTGGCCATGTCTCGGGAGGTCGGGCCTCTCCCAGCAGTGACCACCAACGTCACTTACCATATCGATACTAAGGGACCCCCAGTGTTCAGTAGGCCGCGTCGGTTAGCACCATATAAGCTTCGTGTTGCACAGGCCGAACTGGAACGCATGCTATAACTCGGTATGATACTCTTTTCTGGTAGCCATTGGGTTTCCTCGTTTCATATAGTCCTAAGCCTAGCTGTGATTGGCGATCCCGTGGTGATCAAAGTGCTCTCACCAAAGTCACCGCTCCTGACAGACACCTGATTCCCCGTATGCAAAACCTAACCTCGTCCTTATCATGTTGCTCCGTTTTCAGCCGTATCGACTTAGTTTGTGAGTAAAACTAGATTCCCGTAGCAGAGATTGAAACCCCTGAACTGTTGTCACTACGACTTTTGGGCGGATCGAGCTTCCTCGCATGCATTTGGGCTCCGCATTGCGCGGGAAAACCCGTGGTTTACAAAATATCTACGTATGCACGGATGATGTTGGTGGTAAGCTCGTCAGAGCAAGAGCACGCCGCTCACATCGGGGCACCTCTCGGACGCTTGAGTCAGCATGGCACTATGATCAATATCACGAAATGCGAGTCTGATCAGTTTGCTATCACCTCCATAGAACATTCTATTTGATCTTCGGGCGTCCGCCCTCTGCCAGAAAATGTTTCCGGTATTCGCGACTACCCTCAACCTCAATCTTTTCGCCAGTTGCTTTAATTTGCCCGCCCGGATAATCCCTACCGCCGGCTTATTCCTCTTTGCGGAAATGATGCTACCCATCGTCGACCTGTTGCGCCGAGGCAAGCGGAAGTTCGTGTTTCCCGACACGACAAAAGTCGTATTTGCCTCGGTCTAGGATGCTGTCACCAACGCAGCACTTCTTACTCACTGCGACCCTTTGGCTTCCACTTGGGTAGTGACGGGTGCCTGGGACGCAACTGTTGGAGCAGTACTGCAGCAGTTCATAGATGATTCTTGGAAACAACAGTGTGGAAGATATCGCACTCTGTAAGCATTCATCCAGCCCGAAATGTACTTAGTTACTACTGCCCGCGCATTTTTTCTGAGTTCGACGTAGCGAACCCAACAACGTACGTGAATCTACTGGCACCTCGGGATGAATCTGCTTATATGTTTGAAGCGTGACTGTAAGATTCGCCATTGAAAGACGCATTTGTGTTGGAGACTGTCTAGCGGCGAAAAGTGCTGAAAGTCCCGAAATAACATCTGAAGTATGGGTCAGAGTAAATAGGAACAAGGACCAAGCATCGGAATTCATTTTACTGACAAGTTGGTCAGCTGATTTGACTTCTCGAATGTCATCCTGGAGTTTGTACCACATAAAACCAAAATAATTACCTTCGATGGGACAGGTCAGTGACAAGTTGGATTCATTGAAATTATCACCTGGAACAGAAGAAGTACCCCAAACTTGCGCAGTCCTGCCCCTTACTAAGTGACCAGTTTTCAATCTGAATTGAGGTTTAATTACTGCGGAATGCTTACGGAAAGTACCGGGAATCCCACTCCTGCAGGAAGACCAAAGGCGCCGAATACATTTTCAGAAACTGATCTGATGACTTATGATGAGGATGGAATTGCTTCATGTGGATGTGGTAAAACATCACTGCCATTTGGGTTTCTCATCCATTCCTCAACAGTCGATAGACGTAAAGGCTCTGCCTGCACGTCTGCCGTTCTGACAGCTCCTTTCTATCGTATCCAAATCGTGATTCTTGAGAGCCCATGAACATATGCAAGTCTCGCTTGCCGTCTCATTTGCAAACTAAATCCCCTGGCAACAATAAAGTGTGTGAAATACGTTCAATTCATTCCGCCTAACAGATCAATAAGCGTATAAACACGAACATTACTCATACGTATACAACCTATGGCGTATACGTGTTACTGATTTCATGTTTATGGGCACAGATCTACGAAAACCAGCCTAACCACACACTGTTGATGGGCAACCCCCAAAGGAAAACGTGACAAGATGGTGGAGCTCAGTAAAACAGAATGACACGAAAAGTATCTGCGATGTAGAAGCATAAAGAAATATATTCTCATAGTCAGTCTTCTGAGGGTAGATCTTCGGTAATGATGACTTCTCGAGCACCATGACGGACAAAGCCACAAGAAACACCGGAAAATGGTAAAGTTCAAGAAATCATAGAGACTGACTTTTCTGTAAAAACCGTAGTGAATTTCCGTAGGAAAATTCATATTTAGCCTTTTCAATCAACTTTAGACCGATCATCAGTTGTATTTCCTTTTAAAACAGAATGTGGAAAAATCATCCCCAAAGGTACTGGTTGAGGGCTGTTAAGCGCTCTTTGTGCTAACTGGGACATCTCAATTGCCGTGGTACTTCTACAAAGCCATTTTGTTGCCGGCTTCCCAGATCGCTTGGATATGCATCTGATTTCGCATGTTCAACCGTGGGTGTGCCAGCCTTATTTAAAGGCAATCATTTGCATGTGTATTCCTTCGCGTGAAATGAATTGGGTGGGCAAGGTATGTAGAAAACTTCGTGCCCTGTTGAACATCTAGGGAAGTTCGACATCTTTGCAAGACGGAAAGTAAAGTGTAGATGCCTGCCCTCGATTCTATCCGTTAACTATTTAACTTAAGTTACAGAAAGGGTTAGACCAGAGAATCAGTTATGACTGATCCTAACTGTAGTTAATTAAGTAATCCTTTGACGCTGTAGACCTTGGTGAGAGCTAATAGGGCGGGACAAAACCATAGTTACGAAGCCTCTGCAGTTCAGTTTTATAGTCCCGTACATGTCGATGGCAAAACCTGATTGAACAAAGTGCATTTACCTGGGAAAGATTGTCCAGTTTTTTCTCATTATAAATATAACGAATAAGTCACCGAAAACCCGACAACAGCTCAGTATTTCACAATATTTTTGGCAGATCCATTTATCACTTTTTGAAGCTGGCTCCTCAAGAATGCTGCATTAAGTCCCATCTTGAATATCTTTAGGTCGGGAGTTACACCCATACCCTGTATTGGAAACCTCTCTCGAGCAGCCCGCGCTGCCTGAGGAGCAAGCGCACGCCGCAGCCTATATTCAGTGAAGCAATGCCGCAAAGGGACACGGAAAGGTCCGGTGGATTCTGACTCCCTAATTTTAGGCACAAATTGTTGGTAGTTAGCTAGAATACCACAGTAGCTTAACTGCTTGTTGTGAGATACTGAGCAAATGTAAAAACTACACAAGCCCGGACATAACTTCTTCCCATAGTCCTGTTAAGTTAAAGCCATTTTCATGAGGATTCAGGAGGACCGACGGGCCTGGTAACCGTGGCTTTTGAGTGGCCAGGGTTCCGTCGTCAGGTTGACTGCTCGATGTTGGGCAACCGTTCACGGAAGTTGCTCTATACCCGTGATTTCTGGAGCAAGCATTGATATGGTCTAATATCTAGGTTCGTCTGGAAAGTGTAGTCTGTTTTGTTCCGAGGAATCTATGGGGGAAGCAGGTTCACATCAGATTAGGTTACAAGATTTGGAGGCTTGGCCAAATTAGCCTCCAGTTATTTCCACTCGCGGCCTCAGAGTTCCTCACTTGCTGCAACAGAAACACGAAAACATAGCTTCAGTGCTAGTGGTCGGTGCCATGCCACAGGTTTCTGTTTGTCTGGCCATCCGTTTCCTCTTCTCAAAACAAGAAAGTACCGGTAGAAGTAAAAGCCACCTCGGAACCCATCGAAATATGAGACATGGTAGCACGACGTAGATTCTTCTTCGAAGGTGGGACCTTGACGCTCATATTCTTTGCTTCTCTCTCTAGACTGCATTGTTGGTGTTTGCGTGGTTGATACTGAAGGCTGTCCGTCTTTCTATCGCGTCTACAAACACGACTGGGGTGTGTGGTGGTGAACTCAGAGGACCCGAAGAAAAGATGGAGACAGGAAATTAATAATAATAATAATGAGGAATGAAACAACCACGTGAGGAAAAAGAGGAATACGAGAAGAGGTTCAAAGATTTAACAATGGGTTAGAAGTATCTTCTTCAGTGAGGGTGAAAATGTGCTAACTTACGATGTCAGGTGCATAACTCTTTACCGTACTAGGACTCCACTTGAAGTGTGACACGACTCAGTCTATGCTACGTATTCGGTTTGACTCCAAAAAAGAGTAAGGACGAGGTGTGATTTGGATGATGGCTTATATGTTGCTTAGTGTTTTGTGATGGTGGTGAGGAGGATCCATGCACCCCTTTGCCTGGGATCTCACCTCACATAATTTCCGTTTTTGACCCTTGATCTTTAGGCGTTAAGGCTTCCTGAATATCCTCTGTGACTCTTTTAAGGCCATGAATGTTTTGGCAATCTAGTATCGTACCTCAACTTTCTCGGCTTCTGCGGCCGGGGCTGGGTCGCCTTCTTTATTACATCACATTCTGACAGCACTTCGCTAAGATGGCGGCCAGCCGGAGAGTATAATATATCGGCCTGTGCTTTTTTAGTTGCATAGGAACCTTTCACCAGGCTAAGGATCACAGCCCTACTATGCTGACGTTTTGAGGAGAGCAGTGTGGGTATTATTCAGCTGCCTTGTGTAGGGAAACATAGTGCGTAACCCGCTTTCTGGTACGTAGAGCAAAAACTTAGTTATTGTAAACTGGGACTCCACCGACTGCTAGCTCCATCCATGAATGCGATGATACCCAGACGCAGAAGCAGTGACGATTTTCAGCCCCCGGGCTGCTTATAGGTCTCTCGCTTGCAATCCCCTCACATTTCACTTAGGATACCATTCATTTTTGGGAAACAACCCTTTGCATAAAATGCATCTGTGTACGCCATTCAAGGAGGGGAATTATTGGAGGGTGCCACACGCGATGTATCGCACAGCTTGTCTCCTACTATGCAATCTGCCCTGAACCATCAAGTTGGGAACCAATGGCAAGTAAGGCTGTTGTGTGTTATTGATGTGTGTGGGCTAGCAAGAGTGGGTGCTCGTCGGATGATGTTGAGGAGGCAGAGCCCTAGTCTCTGATGATCTACAACATTTTGTAGCATTTTTAACTGAGGGGCTGACAGGAGACACAAAGGTCAACTATTCGTCTTCCCTCTCTTTCACTTTCACTATCGGCTTGCGCGGTTTGGTCTTTCCTCCAGTTTTTTACTCTTACAGGCACTTGTACGAGAGGGGGGGGGCTTGAATAGTTTTTAGGTTGCCTCTTTGGATTGTCCGTGCCTCAGCGAGTGAAATTTGTTCTTCAGGCTTTTTTCAGACAGGTTATTCATCAGGCATTGACATTTCGGTGGCCTTGAGGGAGAACCGAATTATGTTAGCCCCCAGGCCTCACCTTTGGCGAAGACTGTTTATCTTGCCACAATGTCCTAAATTTCAGCGGGGTATGAGGTTGTTTTACTTCCACCTGGGTCCTCTTGCCCTGAGAAAAAGGAAGTGCATGGCCAGGTAACTAGAAATCTGTGGCGTTTTGGTGACCGCTGAAACGAATGCTATGTTTCGCTTTTCCGTTTCAGCCCGTGGAGACCTCTGGGGCTTTGAACTGGAGAAACTGGAAGCAAACATGGGTCAAGCCCCCATATCTTATTACCTGATCCGAGCTGATCTTCTCTAAATGTGAGATTTTCTAAAGAGTGAAATTTTGGACTGGTCAGCCAATGAGGATAGAAGGAGTCCAAGCAGGACATGTGTTAACCGGAACCAGTCAAAAGCCCAGAAACCTTTCCATGGCGCGCACAAAAGTTTTGCCCCCCGCTGCTGGATGGAGTGTTTCGCCAAACTCATGCTAAAAGTAAGACGGGACCGTAGGACCTCATCTCCAGTCTGCTTCGAGAGGCGTCATGTATCTTTAGCTTTCTCTGAAACGGTATGCAAAAAACGAAAACAGTGAAAGCAATAAACCCCCGCAGGATCATAGTGTTACCTTTCGTCATTCAGGTGAGCAGACTCAAGACTGATCACCAGGAGTAACCTCGTTGCACTTCCGACCTGGGGCCTCACTGAAGGACTGGATATTCTGCAAGTCTATCATTTATCAAGGCAGGCTGCTTCAGATATTTACTACTCGTTAGCTAAAGAAGTGCTAGCGGATTAGGAACTAAGTCGAAAAATAGCAAGATTTTTTTAGTTTTCTCTGTTAGGGAGCCCAAAGCCAATTTTAGGGTCTATAGACCATATCGGTATGACGGCTTTGCATCTGGATGAGAGGAAAAATTTTCCCGGAAGTACACGACCGGTTTTGCGGCTATTGATGCTCATCAGTTATGCGTACCCGATACTCTTCCGCCCAACAATATTTATAATTGGGCACTGCACTGTTGGTTTACAGCTGTAATCTCATTTGAATCGGAAGGAGCATGCATGGACGAATAGCCCATTTTTAGAATCACTGTGATTCTTCCAGAGTTATTTCGTTGGTTGACACTGCTATCCTTCAGAACGAGGGCACACGGTCTTGAGTACGGATTTTCGATATGGGAGTTATGACATTTTACGCATACTCGATAACCAGCAATAACCGCGAAACCGGTAGTGTGTTTCCGGGGAAAGTTTGTCCTCTCATCTGGATAAATTTCCACACTACTCGTATTGAAAATCCATGCTTGGGACCATGTTTTCTCGTTATGAGGGATAGCTGTGTTAAGTGACGAATTAACTTAGGAAGAATCACCGTAGGATTCTAAAAATGGACTCTCCGTCCATGCTAGCTCCATTCGATTCAAATGATTATACACTACACATACTTCGGGTAAAATGGAATCCGGCCTTTAACCAGGATAGCTCTCCTACACCTGCTACTTTTCTATAAGTTCTCATCGAATTGTCCCCTCTTCGAGAGTAAATAGTCCGGGATAACAGAGTCTTTCTACACATGCCTAACATACCTGCTCTTCATCAATTCACTTCAAAAAGGTTGAATTTTCCGGAACCAGGCGGCGTCCTTTTTGCGGAAGTGTGACCAAGCCTGCGCGTTACTTTGCGAATGAGGTTGTACCATGGCCATGTAAATGGGTACAGAATTTCCGTCTCGCGATGCGCCGATGCCGGTTGCTGTCTGAAGATTTCACCACGAGCCTTTCGTGCATCAGGCCTGCACCGGTCTGTTCAGTTAGGATCACTGGTTCCGGCCTGCCCCGGTTCGTTAACTCCACCAACTGCTTCCATGGTGAATGTCATCTGGTCACGGAAGCCATTTAGGCTTTCTGTTGCTTCTGACAACAATCGGCTTTACCTGAAGCTCAGCGATGAGTCCTACTGGTGCACCTATTTCAAGACGGTCAAACCCAAATTGAGATCCCACAACTTTTGCTTCCACCGCAAACCTAGGAGACTGAAAGGCAGGTGCCAGGTGGCCATCACAGAAAAACTATTTTTGGACCCTGGACGGATAGGTGAGGTATGCCACTGGAGATGTTTACCTAACCAGAGCCCCCATCTCTTAATTTGGCATTAACAATCCAGCGGGAACGAAAACTCGTCAGTCACCCGCATACCGACTAAAATATACCTAAAGTCCCCAGCTCGTTCAGCAACAGGCAGCGAGTAACTGAGTCAAGTTCCCTGCTAAAGTGAAGGTAACATACTTCGACCTGCTTACGTTCACCCGGCGGTCGAGTCACTTCATGTAAGAGGCATAAGGAATTGGTGAGATGAGACCTTCTGTTTAAGAATCCATACCAAGCTGGGTTCAGCTCGGAATTCTGCGGTAAGCACTGACAGAAGTTAGCGCGGATGATCTTTTCGAGCATCTTGCGTGGAGCTTTAGTTAGGCTTACCGGCCTCTGACGAACCATAGCTCACTTAGGTCCACCCCTGTGTGTGGCCAAGGATGTTGTGTTTTTCCTTCTCCGAGCAGACTTATCCTGGTCCAGTGTGCTCCCGTACGGCTTACAACTCGATGGAGACATGACATCCCACGGTGGCTTGGTGGTGGCTGGATGGATACCATCTGGACCCGCTGAAGAGTGTTTCCTGTAGATACTTGCCCACGATAGCTTCTGAAAAGTTCAGCTCATTTTAGGCCGACAAAGGATTTGTCGGCATCCAATCGACTGGTAATCTACAATCTGCTCTGTTTATACTACCAAACTATATACTCAGGGCCTCTGCTTTGCTCTAGTCATCAGGGCCTACACTGCTGTCCACGGTCTGGAGCGGAGCCATTCCATCCTTTATTTAGCCTCTTGATCTTACTTCGCCATAGGACTTCTTCGGTATTCTTCTCGCTTCCGACTAATTTACGTTGAAACTCTCGCCAAGCAGCCGGCAGAATACTCACTGTCTCATTTCAGAGCCTCTTACAGAGTCCAAGCTAGCTGAGGGCCGGGAGATTTTGAAGCATTCCGCCCACGGCTTCTTCGTTTCATGGTCTCGGATTTTGCAGCCTTCTGTCCGCCTGATTTGCCCTCCCTCTCCCTCATTTTACTTTTGCGGCTCTTTGTGGAGGGCTTTCAGTGACCTCTCGACTACTTTCCAGCTTTCCTCGAGAGTGGTCTGCTCTACCGTGTCACACGTCAGCTCCATTGCCCCGGTGGGAAGCCCTTGTCCACAGCACAAAAATTCATAGCCAGTCACGGGGCCTCTTCGGGCTGCGGCATGCACACCTTGCTGGGTACGCACGGGTAATGATTCTTGTCCAAGGGAGCACAGGATTGTGGTTCCAATAAGTGTTTTGGGAGGTTTTTTTGTTGCGCGATCCAGGGAGGAGGGAACGAATCCAGACCCATGTCTGGTATCTTCCCTATACTTCGGTGCCGTGCACTTGTAGGCTGCCACTTTAAGTAATTCTACCCCGCGACCCCGGCGTGCAGCCTTCAGCTGTCCACTCAGAGTGCGGTAGGATGAGGCAACCCACGATGGGGGTCCTTTTTGCGTCTTTCAATAATTCATTTGAAGCCGGCAGTAGGCTAACATCCTCGTCACGGTCTGTACTTGGTGCCATGTAGATAAGGATACCTTCAACCCATCTGTGTTGCAGGATGATCGTGACGACGGGCCGCTGGACATTCCCAGTAAATTTCTTGGTCTGGGACAAAGGAGACTTGCACCTGAACTATTGCAACTAGCTACTTCTCCTACAAGGCTGTCGTGTTTCCTGCCCTGCGTATGATCCTCGAAATGGTGGTCTATTAGCCATGGAACTTGACTCTCATTGGAAAGCCACTTTCAGTAGCAGCGGCTACCAGGGCTTTATTTTCCTGAGCGACTTTGGAGGGCTCCTTCCATTCCAAAGCTACTTCCTTTAGTGACCAGCACCGCCGTATTCGCTCTAACGGATAAAAGGTCTCCTTGTTCACACCTGCCTAGGTCTCAAGCTTTATGCCCGAGTAGGCGACAAGTTTTTGCAAAAGCTTTTATGACCTGGGAACAGGGGATCCATGGGTTATCCAAGACCTCCAATGCCTCCAGTCCAGTTCTGCAGGAGTACTCATGACCTCCATATTCGCGAGGGTTGCGCTTTCCTCAGCCCGCTATTAGCAGCTCCAATTTTCATCTTCCGGAACTTTCTCAATGAATTTTTTCCGGACGACCTCATTGGCTTGCCTATCACGGTAGTTGCTTTACCCCGAAATTCGTGTACCGTCTTCTGTTTTCCTTTTGGACCTTTTGATGGTGCCGTTGCAGGTTTATCCATAATTCCACCCTGCGTTCATCTGTATTCGGCCGATACAATGTGGTATCATTCCTCGGTGTTTTGGGCTACCATTGCGGCCCTGGCCAGCAGCGTATCCTCGCTGTGTCCGCTAGCAAACCGGAATAGAATTGGCTGTGCGGCATTAGTGCCCATTCCAGCGTGCGAAGATTTCCGGGTCCGCACACCAGGCCGTTCATTCACGGAAACAGAAGCGGGAGCACCTGTGATGCGCGCTATTGTCCATGCCGCTTCTTGCCTCAGGATTTCGTAGTGAAGGTTCCTCCTGGATGAGAATCTGCAGCCTTCGATCCCTTGTCCATCATACTGACTAGATCATCCTGTGTAGGTTCATCGATTAAGCTTCTTAAGTCCGGTAACTAGGTTGCTCCTCTCGGACGCGTTTTCCTCCGCCTCTGGTGTTTGGGCTTCTTTCCTGCCTTGCTTTTCCTCATTCGGTTTCTTGGTCATCCATTCCCGCTCAGAGTTTCACTACATGGGATTGGAGGCAGCCGCAACAAAACAACCGCCCCTTGAATACCAACTACCTCATGAACTGTTCTCTCGGGTGATCCCAAGACCCCTGCATTTGACCTAAATAATGCAACACTCGGCGGTGAATTATGCTCAACATCTCCGCAGCCTTCAGGAGGAAGCCTAACCTCATCTCTCCTGGCCTGCTTCATAGAGTCCAGCCCTGCAGCCTCCTTGCAGATACCGCAAACCCATCCGATCTGGCTGTTCTGACCTCACAGTGGATGCACGTCCTTGATAATACCGAGTCAGTCTTTATGGGCCTGCCTATTACATGCTTCGCATTCGATACCTTTGGCTGCTCGCCTCCCACACCCTGCGGCAAGCCAGCGTTATACCTCGCTCGCCATGGTAAGCGTGAACCAGATACGATATATAAACCAAAAACGTTTTCGGCTGCAAAATCGGTAATGACTTATAAACAATAGAAGTGTACTCGTCTGAAGTAAAGGAGAAAAAACGTAGCCCAGTAAAAGAGCTGCATGCAGGTCAACAATTGGGAGGAATGACCGGAGGGTTCCATGAATGGGAAGCGACCTCGAGGTTGCCTCGATACTTACTGTGGGGCGAAACAGCCCTAAATAACCCACAGTTCACCTGAACATTTGGTTCAGATCAGTGCCCTACAAAATTCAAACCAGCTTTGGACCTGCGGCTGGGCCATTGGCTTGCGAGGAGTGCTCGTGAGGCTTCCCCGAAGGCACTGTCAACCTGCCTTCCTGGTTACGGGTCAGCCTCACTTACCAACTCCAGGTATCTAGCCTCCACCACTTGAGCAAGAACCGTCTGGTTGCCTGGTATGTCTCTGAAGAGATTGAGCAGTAGTTTGCTATCATCAGTGAGGTGTTGATGTTTGTTCACGCTGAGAGGGAAATCCCACGCAACGGGCCACGCACAAAAGCTATTAGGGTCTCTCTGCGCGGTGCCACTTGCAACCGTTCTAAGCAGTTTGACATCTCCCGAAAACTTGTGGCATTCAACCCCTCAAGTTTATTAGCTAGGCCACCGATGGGCGGGGGCACAATGGAAGACCGGGGGTGCATCAATGTGGAACACAACTGTGCGATCCCCTGTGCTGGAAAAACTCCCATTGCCCTCACTTTAAACAACCCTCCCGTGGGTCCTCTATAGTATAGTATATTTATTGACCGTGGTCAATACACATGCACAAGGCAAGATCAGAGTATACAACAGTACATGTCAGTGCGAGGTATTCACAAATTCTAAATTTATAAATCACAGCAACCGAAATACACCAGTAAAGTCATGTAGTGTTTGAGTAAACAAAAGTGGTAATGGTTGAGGCGGGAATTCCAAATCGGTTTCGAAATCGCTAGGGGCGGTGCGGGTAGCTGGACAGTCGTGGAATTGCTGATATAAGCGACAAATAGACGGTCACTAACAAGTAACCGGGCGAAAGAGATGCCAAAGAACATTGTTAGAAGTAAAGCAAGCGTGGGGCTTTCAAAGTGCAGTCAGAGATACCAGCGGAATATTGGACACTGATCCAGCATTGGGTAACTAATTGTGGAGGAAGCATGTGAAATGAAGGCAAGTGAGTCAAACGTGATAATAAAACGGACCTTTTGTGCAGGTGATTACAGTGTCATATGGAAATTCAGATGAAGGCGAAAAGCTTCGCAGGGACTTCAGTGAACTTTTGAAGATCATGAATGGTGCATGGACTTATAACGGACTTTTAAAGAAAAGAAAAGCCGTCAATGAAACGGATTAGTGGAGACAAGCGTCAATGGTTCGGCTAGGCAGGAGTTGGAAGAGTGTAAAATGTTTTGTTTTGCATTTGATAGAAAATTGGTAATCAAATTATGGTTGGCTGCAGATGGCTGGTATTCTGTTCCGTAAAGACCTTGGTTGCAGGTGGTGGCAGGTAGAATGTTGTGGGAAGCAGGTAAAAAAGGGCTGGTTTGACGAAGTTGACAGCTGCGAAGGCTGGGTTCCGGCCATTGGTTTCGTACTGCAACGCGGGAAGAATTGAACTGTTGGGTTGGATTATTTGGGAATAGACGTTGAGCGGAGTGTTGATGGTTGCTGTCAGGAATCACCTCTGCGATCCGGTGAGACTTTCATGAGGTTTTGTTAATCCGTGTACGGTGCCCCATGTAACGTCAGCAGGCGAGAGTATAGGTTTAAACCAGTGATCAAATCGTCCAGTTCTTACGGTAATCCGGAATAAACGTCGATTTGGCCGATGGATACCCAAGTAACCAATGCAATCTGGAAGAGATCAGGAGTGCGGCAGTCTGGGGAGTGTTCCAGCTGTGGGTTATGATTATCGTTTATATGGAAGCAAAAAAATGAACATTTTGTTATCCGAACAGTTAGTTATCGTTTGGCTAGTGGACAGGTCTATTAGGGGTCCCTAGACGGAGACTGGTAGCTTTCTAGGGTAGTTGGGTGATAGTAGAGATTTGGGGCGATATCCGGTAGGCGGTGGATGAGGAGAGGGTGTCCGTTTGGAAACCAGGAATAAAACAAAAGTAGATGGTCTGGTCTGGAAGAAGAATGAGAAAATAGGAAGATAACAGTCTGGTCAGTTCACCAGCTGTGGTAAAGGACGGCAAACAGTAAAAAGGGGGGAAAACACTGAGTGTTAAAATAAGGATTTTTCATGTGGGGGCAAACGTGCTGGTATTCGGCAGGGGCATACGGATTCCGGTTGGAATGGGGTCTTAACTTACCATGAGCATGTGCGTAGAGAAGTGAAGCCTAGTTACTAAGGAATGGTAATCCGTGTGGCAAGGCTTTAGTGTACGAGAAAGGCACAAAAAAGCAGGATGGGACGGCTGAGTTCTAGCTTGAGCCAGGAATTAACTGAGAGCGAGTACCCATCGCTAAAGGACGGAACGGTTTTATTTATATATACGCAAATTGTGTGTAGTAAAATAGCACAATCTAGTTAGGAAGGGGGACAAGTGAGTGGAGCATACCCAATGTATATATATATATATATATATATATATATATATATATATATAGATGTATACGTGGGTGCGATCATCAGACGGGTCATGCGAAAGCGGTTGGACGCAAAAGACTACGGCAAGGAAAGTGAGATACAGTGACGCAACTGAGGATCAACGGTTAACGGAAAGAAGAACAAAAGTTGAGCACGGGCTCATCGGTGCGGCGGATCCTAAAGGCACATTGAGGCCATAAAACGTGAAACTAAAGGGGAAACGCCTAAGTGTGGCTAGAACTTTCAATGGTAAAGTTAGTATTTCGCCTAGAGTGGTCATTGAGCAGGAGTAAAGACCAAGTTCTGCATGAAATTACAGAAGAACCTTAGCTGGGGGATAGGGTGGGAGCAGAAATGGTAACGTCATAACTGGGTGTTGGGTTCAGTTAGTGAGTCACGCTAAGTGCGATGAATCAGACTGGATTTTCCAGTTCGAAATCGCAGAGGTGGTGAGCGAAGTATGAGTGGTGGGACCTGGTGCGGTAGAGAGGCATTGTAAGCTAAGAGATATCGAGGAGCGTTGAGTTACTCACCATGATTGTGTTAATAATTATAGGACAGTAGTGAGTATATATATATATATATATATTGTATATAAAAATGTTATATATTTGCACACATATATATATATATGTATATGTATATATGCATATATATGTATATATATATGAACAGGTGTATATATAAATGTATATATAAAATATATATATTGCTATATACGTGGGTGCGATCATCAGACGGGTCCTGCGAGAGCGGTCGGACGCAAAAGACTATGGCAAGGAAAGTGAGATACAGTGACGCAACTGAGGATCAACGGTTAACGGAAAGAAGAACAAAAGTTGAGCACGGGCTCATCGGTGCGGCGGATCCTAAAGGCACATTGAGGCCATAAAACGTGAGACTAAAGGGGAAACGCCTAAGTGTGGCTAGAACTTTCAATGGTAAAGTTAGTATTTCGCCTAGAGTGGTCGTTGAGCAGGAGTAAAGACCAAGTTCTGCATGAAATTACAGAAGAACCTTAGCTGGGGGATAGGGTGGGAGCAGAAATGGTAACGTCATAACTGGGTGTTGGGTTCAGTTAGTGAGTCACGCTAAGTGCGATGAATCAGACTGGATTTTCCAGTTCGAAATCGCAGAGGTGGTGAGCGAAGTATGAGTGGTGGGACCTGGTGCGGTAGAGAGGCATTGTAAGCTAAGAGATATCGAGGAGCGTTGAGTTACTCACCATGATTTTGTTAATAATTATAGGACAGTGATGAGTATATATATATATATATATATATATATATATATATATATATATATATATATATATATATATAAATCCAACCAGGGGTTGGATACTGAAGCAGTTTTTATGGCAATGTTGAGGTTGGTTTCAGGGCCGCATACGCAATATAACTAAATAAAGTTAATAAATCGTGGGGCGAGTGAGAGATATTGACAAACTGTGGGGAGTAATACGGTTGTCTCTATAAATGCGAGCGCATCTGAAAGGATTTATTTCAAAGTTGAATTAGCAGGATCCTATAAGTTGGTATGGAAAAACAGTTAGTGGACGCAGACATGCTTACATATGCCGATGGCGAAGGCTAGGAGAAGCGGTCAAACAAAGCAATCAGAATTTTTAAAGCGGTGAGGTTATTTTGGAAGGTAAGGTAAAGAGAGAAAGCAGAGCAATGGCTTACAAGTCAAGGCCTATCTCGTAAGCTTGACTTTCGGTTACGTGAACGTTGAATAAGCGCAGAACAGTTGGGACAGTAAGGAATTTATCAATAGCATGCACGAATGCATACTTTGACCGAGAAGATCTGATGTGCAAGGGAAGTTTATTCCAGATTCTGGAGTACGCGAAGAGAAAGAACTTAGAGCGTAGAACAGTCCTCGCGGAGGGTGTGGTAATAGTATACTGCCCATTCCGGAGTGAGTATGCAGTATCCGGGGAGAAGCACAACTGGTTGAAGGAACAGGACTGCTTAGTCAATAGCTTATACAGAAATATCAAATTGAGCTTGATGCGACGAAGCCATAGTGGTTCGATTTTGAGAGATAAGCATCGTTCCCTGTAGTTTAAGTTGGACGACCAACCGATAAGCTGTTTTGTGAATCTTCTTTGAATACATTCGATAATAATCCTGTCGGATTTTCTCATGCTAGTGAAGATTAGGGGACAATATTCGAGAAGGGGCCTGGCATGTACTTTGTACATGTAGAGAATGCTCTGCCTAAGCTGAAAGGATCTGATGAGAAGACCAAGACACTTTTTAGCCTTCGCCGTTTGGAGGACAGCATGTTCCGAGAAGTTGAAAGAGCAAGAATAACTTAAGCCAAGGTCTCTTACTAAAAGCTGGCTGTCGATGGGTGAACCGCCAATGCATAAAGAACCAGGAGGAACCTGGCATTTGTAAGTGAGGAAAATACACTTGTCGGCGGAGAATTTCATCGCCCAGGTTGAGCACCATTCATCAAGAGCGGCTAAATCAGCAGAGATTTTAGGGATAGTAGTACTGAGGTTGCCAGGCGAGAAAGTGTAGACTATCTTAATGTCGTCCGTGAACAAAAACGGCGTGCAATTAAGTATTGTCGGAAACATATCATTTATATATAGGAGGAAAAGCAGGGGGCCCAAAACACTGCCCTGAATAACACCGCTAGTAACAGGCTTAGGATTAGAGGTGTGCCCGTTAATTAAGACAACCTGTGAACGATGAGATAAGTAAGACGAGAACCAAGAAAGAAGTGGATCGACAATCCCAAATGACCGTAGCTTTGTTAAAAGATGGGGGTGAGGGACACGATCAAATGCCTTGGATAAATCAAGATAAAGAACAACAAGAGATTTCCCACTTTCAGCAGAGTCGGTGACGAGATTCAGAAAATCATACTGACAAGTCATGCAGGACCGTGAACGGAGGAATCCATGTTGGTTGTGATTAATAAGACTGAGGCTTAATAAATAGTTAATAATATTATCTTTAACTATTTTTTCCATTATTCTGGATAAGATGGGGGTATGGTTTATAGGGCGGTAATTGGATACCTCATGTAAAGGTCCTTTTTTATGAATGGGAACGATTACCGAGCGCTTCCAGTTAGCAGGTACGGTGCTACCATTAAGTGAAAGAGTGAAAAGGTTAAGCAACAACAGGGGGAGATCCGGTCCACCATTGACGAGTGCAATTGGTGGTAAGCCATCGGGGCCTAATCGAGGAGAGGGTTTGCTATTGGATAGTAGCTTGGAAATACTCCTGGCATCGAAGGGTATCGTAGAAAGGGCAGAGTCGGTAAGTGGTGAAGATGGGGGCGGGGCAATGACAGTAGCTGGAGCCATGGCTGAAGCAAAGAATGCATTGAAGGCTTCGGCTATACAAGGTGGGGAGGTGATAGATGAGATATTATCCAGAATTAGAAGTTGGAAGTCGGCCTTAACATCAGCGTTTCTAGACTTATGCAACATAGAAAGAAGTTGCAACTTGTTAGGATGACTCAAAGCCTTAGCTTCTTGGTCACGAAGTCGCGTATTATCTTGTCGTTGAATAAGTGTGGAGAGGCGGTTTAGACGAATAAAAAGTGAAAAGTCGTTGGAATTATGTAGTTGTTTGAGAAGTTTATGGTACTTCTTATGGAGTGGCGAGACAGACGACCTCTTTTTAGGTACAGCCTGGGCAGTATTGGACAATTTTTCCAGACAATCGGAACAGAAGGAGTAGAAAACATCCGCAGCATGCTGTGTTACGAACGTTTGAGCAATGCGTAGCCAAATTCGCAACGGATCCCGAAATCAGAAGGCGATTATCCGTGATAATTCTACGTTACTAGATTATTAAAATAAACAACGACATAAACCATATACAAACCTCAATAATACGATCACAAAGTCTCGACAACGAGAAACCGAATAGCAGCGTGTGAGCAGACAGCACGTGCGTCACGCAGGTCCTGAACAAGGATGTGCCAAAATAGCGCTCTGGGCGCGAACAAACAACAATTGGACCAGAAAAACAACCAGTTCGTAAAGACAAGTCAATAGTGTATGGAAATGAGTGATGTTGGGGAAAAAAAACACTGAATCGCGAGGGGAAAAAGGGGGATTTTCCACGACCGGCTGTTACACCGCCCACCAAAATCCTCCTGGATCCTTAGCAGAGTCAAAGGTTTGGCATAAAGGTACTGATTCTTCCTACCTGCCTAGGCTCTGCTGTCAGTGCGCGCGTCTAATGCTCGTCGTCGACGTTCTACTACTGGTCGCACCTAACCCATTGGCTACATAGACGTGAGGCTAGTCTACATCTTCCACAAGACCAAATGACCGATGGCGGGCGTGAATGGTCACATAGACGTTGTCCTCGTAAGGGGCCGTCCGGTCCTGGATGTACGCGCTTGAGTGTGTGTGTGTGCGTGTGTGTGTGTGTGCCGGGGTTACAGTGAAATCACAGGTATGACTACACATCAAAGGAGGACTTTCTGCAATGTCAACAAAAGACCGCGTGGCAAGAAAACGAGTAAATGTAGCATGCATGTGTGACCTGAGCTCCGCTACTTTCACATATGCAAGGGGCATTCGGTAGCGTCAACAAAAGGCAAACAAAGAACACTGTCACATGTATGATGGGTTTACGGGATGTAGAGTGCGTCGTGCATGCGTGTATGTATCGGGATGTATAATGGAATCGCACTCATCACCACATATCGGAAAGAACCTTCTGTAATGTCAACGAAGGGACCGCTAGCACCTTAACGTGTTTGACGGAGATTGTGTGGTATATATGGTGTTTCTTTATCCACCTCGATTACTGGTGTGAAAAAGGTTTACTAGGCCACAGGGTTATCAGCTCCTCCGTCTTCGCTCTCGAGTAGGTTAATACTGCGTATGTCACGAATGAGCACTCCGTTAGCTGTCTTCACCTTCACCGTTCTTATCATTTTGTCAGTGCTTTTGATGGTTTTCGTAACTACTCCCAAAGACCAAGCGCTGAAATGTGCGCGTTCGTCGGCGATCATAACCACGTCCCCAACTTTGAATGGTCTTGTTTTGGCCAGCCACTTCTGTCGAGTCTGCAAAGCCGGTAGGTACTCCCGTAGCCATCGCCTCCAGAAGACCTTGGCCAGATAGTTCGCTTGCTTCCACCCGTGGAGGTAGCTCCCACGAAGGTTTACCGGCCCTTGGAAACCCTCGTTCGACCTTAGCGTCAATAAGTCGTTTGGGGTGAGCGCCAGGTGGGTGGGGTCGCCGTTCAATACTGGAACCAGGGGGCGGTTGTTCAGGATTCGCTCCACCTCAGTCATGACGGTGTTCAGGGTCTCGTCGTCGGGCGGCTGCTGCTCCATGATTGACAGCAATATCCGTCTGGCGGACCGGATCATGCGTTCCCATATGCCGCCTCGGTGACTGGCCTGTGGGGGGTTGAAATGCCAGCGTATGCCGTAGGCCACGGTTCGATTCTGCAGTTCGTCCCTGTTTATGTTCTTGTGCCAACGATGCAATTCCCGTTGAGCGCCCACAAAGTTCGATCCATTATCTGAGTATATATCGGCCGGTACGCCTCTTCGGTTGATAAATCTTTGCAAGGCCCGTAGAAACGAATCGGTCGTCATCGAATGTGCGACTTCTAGGTGTACCGCACGTGACTTCATGCACGTCATGATACATCCGTATCGCTTTTCTAATCTTTTCCCGCACTTGATCCACAAGGGCCCGAAATAGTCCAACCCGGTGTCACTGAACGGCCACCAGCCCGTAGTTACCCTGCATTCTGGTAGTGGGGCCATGAGTTGTTTGCCTGCTGTGGCATTGCGTCTCCTGCATTGCACACACCGTCGGATTACGCGTTTTACAGTCTCTCGTCCTCTCAACAACCAAAGACGCTTTCGGATGACGCTCGTCACGTGACTTTCCCCGGCATGTCCCTCCACGGCGTGGACGTGTTGAATCATTAACTCTACTACAGGTTGTCTCGCAGGCAGCAGTATAGGATACTTTGTGTCGAAGTTCAGGTGGGCGTTGGTCAGCCTACCATCCACCCGCAGCAGTCCGTTGATGAGTTTGGGGTTTAAACGCTTCAGCTCGCCTCTTGGAGATGGCATGTCTTCATTGGTCAGCCCCACTTCTTCCGCCCTCTTGAGTTCTCGGGCGAAAGCCTCGCGTTGTATCATTCTGAAAATATCGTACTCTGCCGCTTGTAGCTCATCGGGACCTATCGGACCGACCCGTATCCGGCCTGAGGGCCGTAGCCCTTTCATGACTAGTAAACTTATCTTGAACCTGGTTAACCAAACTAGCGAACGAAGCGTCTTCATCCAGGAAGAAAACCTGACCAGTCGCGATAAAATGGGCGACGCTTCGACGACGTTGGTTGCTATCACTACGCCTTTGATCTCCAGTTCCAATTCCGTAGGGGGTTTTAATTCGAACACGGGCCAGTCCTGTTTGGGCAATTGCAGGAAGTTCGGCCCTCTCGTCCACGTGTCCAGTTGCCTGAAGTTGTTCGCACCTCGGGAGCACAGGTCGGCCGGATTATCGCCAGACCTGACATGACTCCACTGGTGCGTGGCCGATTTATCGTGGATAATCGTGAGCCGGTTAGCAACGAAAGTACTAAACCGGCTCCGTACGTTGTTAATGTAGTAAAGTACTATCGTTGAATCCGTCCAGAAGCTCACCGACCAAATGTAGAGATCGAAACATCTCTTCACAGCTTGCACCACCCTGACTGCTAACACGGCTGCGCTGAGTTCAAGGCGTGGGATTGAGACCGACTTCAGTGGAGCAACGCGGGCTTTGGCGAACAGGATCCTCGTGGCATATTTTCCATCTCCTGCGCACCATCGTCCGTACACCACAGCTCCATAACCGACTTCGGATGCATCGGAAAAAGCATGTAGTTCTCTAGTCCGTGTCGTACGGCCAGGAGTCAAACATCGTGGGATTCTTATGTCCCCTAATTTCTTCAAGGTGTTCAGAAATTCTTCCCAGTCCAGCCGGTCCCCTCGGTCCAGTGACTGGTCCCAATCAACTTTCTTACGGCACAGCCGCTGCAGCAAGATCTTTCCGGGTAGCAGCCATGGTGAGACGAAACCGAGCGGGTCGAACAAACTTGAGACGGCAGATAGTATGCCACGACGGGTTATTGGCAGCTCGGGAACGTTCAGTTCGAAAACAAAATCGTCCGTTTTCGCGTCCCATTGTATCCCTAAAGTGCGCTCGATAGGAAGTGGAGAGCCGTCCAAATCTCTTACCCTTTCGACCTTTTCGTGATACGGGATGACCTTCAGCACTTCTGAAGCGTTCGACATCCATTTAGTTAGATGGAAGCCGCCCTCTTCCAGCAATCTCGTCAGACCCCTGAACTGCTCTAGAGCTGATTCCACATCATCGAATGACCCAAGGTAGTCGTCGACGTAGAAGTTCTTGCTGACGCTTTCTACCACCGTCCGATGTACCAGATCGCCATGTTTGTTCGCTGATTCTCGGAGGGCGTAGTTGGCACAAAATGGTGACGATATGGCTCCGAAGGGGTGGACGGTCATTCTATAATTCACCACTGCGTTGTCCCGGTCGCTCCCTTCCCACCACAGGAAACGCAAAGCATCTCGTTCTCCTACCGGAATCTTCACCTGATGGAACATTTCCCTAATGTCAGCAGACAAATCCACTTTACCCACTCTGAAACGGCACAGAACATCGATCAGTGGTGTGGTCCAGTCAGGCCCCTGTAGTAGGCGATCGTTTAACGACTTGCCCTGGAACTTGGCCGCACAGTCGAAAACCACGCGCAGTTTATTGGGTTTCTTGGGGTTGATAACCGGATGGTAAGGCAGATACCAGATACCCCTTTTGCTGTCGGTGTTAACAGGCACCCTTTCAACGTAACCGAGGGCCTCGTTTCGCTTCATCAAATCCGCGTATCGTTCCCACAGATTCTGGTCTCGAATGAAGCGTTCTTTTAGTCGAAGTAATCGTTGGAGAACATAATTTCTGTTGTCAGTCCACGGGTCGACCGGTGTGCGCCATGGGAAGGGAACCTCGAACTGTTTTTTGAGGCCTCTAGTGCCTTGCCGCACCGTTTGTAGAGCGAAGTGATCCTCTTGAGACAACGTCGGTCTTTCGTCTCCCATGTCATGAAACTCCTTTTCATGAAGCCGTTGCAGATGATACTCTATACGGTCCGTTTCGGCGGATAAGTAATTCACGGAACCGCGTACCCCTACTGGACCGTATAACATCCATCCCAGAGCCGTGCGTACGGCATAAGGTGCCTGGCGGTCGCCCACTCTTTGGTCAAGCACCCAATGCGCCTCTGGCACGTCGCATCCGATGAGGAGATCCACCTCATCATCTTCCCAGTCTACAACGGTTACATCCTGCAGGTGGGGCCATCGAGTCAAGATTGCGTTCACCGACCTTGGTGCTCGCATGGGGAGATCCGCTAACGTGAATGCCTCCGTTGGTTCAATTTCCTCGTTAGTGTCTAGAGAGATGAGTTGCAGCCTTAATCTACCGGCAGTCATTACCTGTGTTCCGCCCACCGTGCTCACTGCTAACGACGTCGCACCTTGAGCCAGTTGGTGTTTGTCGGCAAACCGCTCTTTCACTTAAGTAGTGTCGGATCCACTATCAACGAAAGCCAACGCCTTGACTATCCCAGTCGGAGTCACTACTCCCACGGCCACTACGCCTAAACGTACCGGTTTACTGGCAGATTGTGAAGTTGAACAAATCACGCTGGGCTTGGCACTCGCCTCGGATATGGTTACTCTCGCCTGATGCAGCAGCCGATGGTGTCTGCCCCTGCAGCCCTCGTAACCACATCGATTCCTTGTTCTACAGGCTGCTGCCCGGTGCGTGGTGTTGAGACAGATGAAACATGCTCCTGCCATCCTCGCCATTCCCCACCGTTCGTCTATTGTGGCATTGCCGAACTTGGGGCATTCTGGTAGGCCATGGCTAGTACCACAGGATCTGCAATTTGGTTTCGCCGTAGCATATCGTGAAATGACGTGTGTGTTGGTCCAAGGCTGGTACTTTGGATGTTCCCGTACAGGGGTTTGGACTTGGCTAGTACTGGGCTTGTTTGCTCGGTTGCTGTCCCGGATGAGTCGGTCGAATCTGCTGTCAGCTATCTTGGTTTGCCTGTCTAAGTATTCGGTCAGGTCTTCGAAGTTGGCTTCTCTGTCGCTTCGGCTTATCCGTTCTGCTTCTTCCGCCCACCGACCCTGTAGTTCGGGAGAGAGGTGACGGACTATGCCTTCCAAAGTGTGCATGGCGTCTAGGTCAGCTCTGTAACCTAAATGGTCGAGGGCTATTGAGCAGTTCTGCATCTTGATCACCAGGTCGGCCATGGTGTAGACGTCGCCCTTGGTTCTCTTTGCCTCTGCCATCACGCCCTCTATTAGGTTACGGGCTACTTTGAAAGGTTGGCCAAACAAGTCCCTCAGAATCTTTCTTGCCCTTGTGTAGCCTTGTTCTGGATCGAGCATGGTGCATCCGTCGATAGCTTCTCGCGCTCGGCCTCGGCAGTAGTGAGTAAGGTAAAGAAGCCTTTGCCCAGGGTCGGTTACCTTGTTTTCAACGAACGTCTCGAACTGTTTGACAAACTTGCAATATTGCTCAGCTCGCCCGTCGAAAACCGTTAACTCCACTCTAGGCAGATCGATCGATGGTGGTTTGTAGTCGGCGACCGGCGTGGGGTTCCCTACCTTATTGCACTCTAACCTATCGGAGGTGTCGAAGTCACTGGTCTTATACTCTCTCTGTTTCTGTGTACACTTCTCTGCTTCATGCGCCTGTAGTCTAGCCGAAAGTAACTGTTGCTCTAGTTCTAGTATTCTCAGCTTATATAAATCGACATCCTTACGATCAATATTGCTTTCAATAACACATGAGCTAGCACTGACAGGACTAGGCGATCTAGCATTAACTAAAGAATCATATGTACCCAAAACCTCCCCAGAGACTTGCCGTATTACTTCCTGTCCGGGTTCGACTGCTTTTGATCCTTTTCTTGGCATTTTGCGTGAATTTTCCTCGTTCCAAATAGATCTATTGAGTATTGTTACGAACGTTTGAGCAATGCGTAGCCAAATTCGCAACGGATCCCGAAATCAGAAGGCGATTATCCGTGATAATTCTACGTTACTAGATTATTAAAATAAACAACGACATAAACCATATACAAACCTCAATAATACGATCACAAAGTCTCGACAACGAGAAACCGAATAGCAGCGTGTGAGCAGACAGCACGTGCGTCACGCAGGTCCTGAACAAGGATGTGCCAAAATAGCGCTCTGGGCGCGAACAAACAACAATTGGACCAGAAAAACAACCAGTTCGTAAAGACAAGTCAATAGTGTACGGAAATGAGTGATGTTGGGAAAAAAACACTGAATCGCGATTGAAAAAAGGGGGATTTTCCACGACCGGCTGTTACATGCTGAGGGTCCTGGGTGAGGAAATAGTCACCCCCGTCTTTCTGCCAAAGAAGCGTGACTAGCAAGGCCCAATTTGTGCATAGGAATGTATTGTTGGGGGGGGGGTGTGCGGGACTAGGTGGGCCACTAAGGGGCAGATGGCAGATAACCATTTTATGGTCACTACCGGGGAAATTTCGTGTTACGGTCACGTCGATGAGAGGCATGTTATGAGTAAATACCAGATCTAGTATGTTCCCATTTCTGGTAGGTTCGACAACATGTTGTGTCCAGCCGCCAAGATGAATGCTAGTGATCAGGTCCATAAGATTTGGAGGAGCCGAGAGGGTGGGCCAACAGATGTGAGGGGGATTAAAGTCACCCGCAATAAGCTTGGTTCCAGAAGGAAGCAAAGAGAGGTATTCGGAAGACCTAATGAGAAGTGGAAACAATGAACTGGGGGAATTTGGTGATCGAAACACGCAGCCAATGTGAAGAACAGTGGTTTGGAGGTTCATAGTGAACCAGAGAGAATCAGGAATAGAATCGAGTGCCGTATGTAAAAGAGGGCTCGTGGTGTAGGCTTCCTCGACGTAGGCTAGGCACCCATCACCACGCCAGTTCGGTCTATCGGTCCTTAGAAGACAGTGCCCTACCAAAGATACTTGATCATTGGAAGTGCTCTCAGAAAGCCAGGATTCCGTTATTAAGATAATGTCGTAATTATTTGTAAGGACAAGTTTTTTAAGGTGCGGGAGTTTGTCAAGAATAGAACGCGAGTTGAATAAGGCTAGAGATATACCATTTGTAGGAGGTGGTATAGGCACATCAGTGGGGTGGTGTAATTTGGAAGGAGGCAGGCCATCGCGATTAGAAGGAGCGAAGGTTAGGTTCAAAGGGGAATATGTTGATGTTGAGGCTAGTGGAGGTTCAGATGGGGTGGCTTCCAGCCAAGCTGGATTAAATGTTGCAGTGAGAGGGACTGCTGAGGGGTAGAGAGACTGGGCATCAACGGAGGGGGAAACATCGGAGCAAAGGGAAAAACCTGTGGGGTTTGGCGGGTCGATATCAGACAGGGGTGATTAGGAGCTGTCGAGAAATACCGGCCAGTCGGAATCGAGTATTGGCTGAAGAGGGGAGCAGGGGGTAGGGTTGAAAATACGTGAGGAATAGGGGTGTAGGGTGGTAGGTTAAGCTGCACATTGTGGTAGGGGTAACTCAAGTTGGGTGGAACACCAAATATGGAGCAGTTAGAAGCGGGAGCAGTGGAGATAGTTTTTGGGTGAGAAGTACGACGTGTGGCAGATTAGACGGCATGTGGAGGCCGTATTTTGTTATTGACAGGCAGTGAGCACGGTGAATTTGTAGGGATCACCGATGCATTGGAGCGAGGGGTATTTTCTAAGGTCGAAACCTTATTCCGTGAGTTAAAGCGAGTTGATTTAAGAGGAGACAGTTGAATGAGGGAGGGGCTTGTGAGAAGAATAGGAAGACTGTTAGACCTATTCCTCTGGACGGCGAGTAGTTTATCACCGGAGGGAACAGATGGCGAGTTAGAGTTCGGGGTGTATCTAACAGGCGATGAGGTGGGAGAACGAGGCAATAATTGGCGTCTCTTACTGGGTGGCAGTAAAAGGGGAGAAGCGGAAATGTCAAGATCAACAGTAATGGGATTAGATTTTAAAGAGTACAGTACGGGAGCAGATGAGGAGGCAGTGGGCGGTTGTGAAGAGGCGGGAGACGCATGTAAAGGTAAAGCAGTAGGGACTTGAGAAGGAGCTGTGGAGCGACCAGCCGTCTGTGTTGAAGGCTCAGAACTATCAGGCGTCGTTCTAGTGGGGAAAGTCGAAGGAGATCTGGTAATTTCCCTTTGAAGTGGGGTTTTATCTTCGGCTATTTTTGTTTTTATAAAGAGAATTAAAAGCTATAGTGGAACGCATTTTTATGAACTCTTTGGCAGACAGATCATCTGCAAATCGCATAAGGATTGGACAGTTGAAGCGCTGAACGCGCTCACGCAGCCTTGTTATTTGACAAGGGAGGTGAGCCATACCGCATGCATTCAACAGTGTAAGCTTGACATGCTCCAGAGGTATTCTCTCTGGGACATTAAACACGACTGCATTACGAGAGTTCCTCACTCTTATGAGAACTTCGGATGCAACAGAGTCGATAAAGCGGCCCGCAGCTGTCAGGTTTTGTAAGGTGGAATTTTCGATGCGTTCAGTGATGCACAGTAAGAGGGCGAGTTTAGATATCGTATCTTCCAAATTCAGAAGCCGAGACTTTATATCCGAAATACTTCGGTCTAGAACAGCTGTTCTTTCCGTCGCCAAGCCTACAAAGTCACAGAGGTCAACCGAACATTGTTTTAAGGCCACGGGAGTTTGAAGAAGCCTATTTTTCCTAGTGACCGGTGTATGAGTGGACGGGGTAGTATTGGAAGTCTTCTTTGCTACACGTGGCATTTTGAAATATCAAAAAGATGCTGTGAATGAGGTGGAAGAGTAACGGAAACTAGAGCTGGGTTAGAATTTACTACTGAGAAAAAAAATACCTGAATTTCTATGGGTTAACGGAATACTCTAAGAAAATATAATTTTTAGTATTTCCTAAGACAGATGAATGAAAACTATATCGATAACAGCACGCAAAACGACCTGGTGTAGCGCACACAGACTTGACTCGAATTACCTCAGCTTACTCCCCGACTGCCTGTAACTTAGAGCGAAATGTCCCCTGAAAATGCAAGTAGCAAGCCCCAACCTTATCCCATTAGCCTAGTTCCCTGGTTAACTCATCTCAGCGATGTGTCAGGTCCAACAGGCGTGACTTACGGCAAAATATCCACGCTGGAGGGATGACATCAACCGGATGCTTTTCAGATACCTGGTTAGATAGCCTCAAATTACCCTTTCCATGACCTTCAACCGCACCTACTTGGGGTTTATCAATCGATAAACCTCATATGCCTCCCCGGCTGCTTCGTGAGTTGGGGCGGCTGTAGAGGGAAGTCAGTCCCGTGGTATCTCCCCTTCGATCAAAGATACCTTGAAAGGAAGCTTTAGTGGTTCGGTCAGAGATCAACCGACGTTTTTGCTGCTGCCGGGTGAATTCCATCAGGTCCAGTTGCCTCGCTCGACTTTGAGAGCCTTGGATTCTCTCAAACTTCGTCCCCAAGGACTTTGATGCCCTCCATCTCTGGGATGTGCGAGTTTTGCCCAACGGATTTTCCGGGTGCTTTTTGATTCACTGTATACACCGTCTGAATGAATTGCCTTAAATCGTTAGCCCTTTTATCTCTGTGCGCGCCTGTCCTGTGTTCTTTCGTCACTCCGCCCACTGCTTTTCACAAGATGGCCTTAGATCGAACGTAACAATAGTGCATTTTGGGATCAACCTTGCTTTGTGAGGCAATCCTTTTGTCGTAGCTGACCAGGCATTCTAGCTTCAATTTCTTGACCCTTCCTGCAGCAACCCGTAATGCGGAATTACCCGGTGCCCATTTGCACCAGCGTAATTTTGTCAGGCCGCTTTCTTTCCTTTGACGGCTTTTTTTGTCCTACTGCCCCACGGTGTCGGGGTGCCCCTCTGCTTTATTTTCTTCGGGGAAGCTTCTTCGTTAGTGACTTCTAGCGGTTTCTGTGACATGTCGCCACTGCGCCTCAAGATAGTCTTCTCCTCCTGGCACCAAACATTGCACCTGGAGTGTGAGTTCCCCGCAGTCCCTTTTATTTTTCCTGGAGAAGGTTCTCATGTGTATATCCTATAACTCCACTCCTTGCAGATTCACTTTCACCCTCAAGAAGCCGTATCCGCATTTACCTAACGGGTCCTCTACCCCGGAAGCTTCCAGGTGGCTCAAAGCCCTCGTGATTGCTAGATCAGGGAATGACGGTGCATGGCCATACGTCTACCTAGTTACTCGCTCTACTCACCAAAAGTGTCTTTGGTTCATTAAAATCTTCCAGTCCCTCGGCAAAAGTTCCTTCGAGTAAGTTCTGTTTTCCCTGTTTAATTTAGGCATTTTGAAGTCACCTAGTGCAGGCAACTTCCACCTTGCAACTTCCACCGCACTGATACATAACGAAAATTCATCATGCTGCTGGTGAGATCATGGGCCAACATACGTGTGGACTTCAGTCCAGCCCAGGTCAGGTGGAGGAATTTGGGCTTAACCCAGTACAGTAGCTCGGATTCTGGAGCCGGTGAGCATCGGGATGATCCGCACTGGGAAGCCACCTCTGTCTTCGCCTCCTGCTCCACTTTTTTGCTTTGCGGATAAAGAAGAATTTGGGCTGAGCTCGCTGTGCGTAGGATGAAGCAGCCTCTTGGTTACGAACAAGGTCCTTTTTTGATTCTGGTTCCCCCCAAAGGCGTCACACCGGACAATGCAGGGATGGTGCTACGACTGATAAGTCGGACCGGAGGGGCGTAGAATGAGGGATGATGGAGAATAGAGGAAGGAGAAGTAACAACTTATGTGTGATATTGTTAGGCAATGAAGACGAAAAGGGGAAGGCGCCGAATCCATTCAGCCATTTAACGACGCGCTTTCGGATGTACTAAGGAAGTAAACCGGGCTGGTTCAGATGCAGGCATGCCTGAAAACCTAATACGCGAATGCAAGGCTAAAGCTCAGTCGCCCCCGGAACTTGTGATTACCAGCTTGCCGGAAGGTAGTTCACTGGATAATGGGGGCAGTGTGGAGCGGAAGTTTTCGGAATACAAAATCTTGACTACACCTTGATTCTGGTATTGACGATGAGCGGGAGGATGGACCGTTTGACTACGGAGAAGGTTCAGTTTTTCAGCTTCCCCTTAGGTTTGGTGGCGAGAAAGAATTTGTCTTGGGAAATTTTATTTTATTTATGCGGCATCGGAACGAAGTCCTAAAAGTTACTGGACTGCGACTGTGAAAGCTTGTTTTGGAAGACCGTATTAAGTGAGGAAATCCTGTTTGTAGAAAATGAGAATGACAAGGTTTTGCCGTAAGTCTGTTTCTTCTGATGAGCAGTGTGACACTTGAACCACCCGTCCCGCGCGCGCCTTTGTGTAGAAAGTTCACTCCATTTCTACCCAGTCTGCACACAATGGAAGTGATCGAGACAAACCGTGCGTCCGGATTGTTGAGTTTTTGGCAAATCTTCCTGTCTCCCAAAGGTGCTTGTTTAATGTTTAGTCTGTCGGGCAGAATGGGCAAGGCGGCATCCTCTAGATTTGGAGGCCCTACGTTCAAGCTTTAACCTAGGGCCTTTTTGAAAGTTGGTACCTAGCTGCAATTTAAAGCTCCTCTTTACAGTCTAACACACAGAGACGCAGCTCTTTTTGTGAAAACTTAGCGGGTGCTTCAGCCTGCAGTGTGCTGTTTGTAGCCTGAGACCGTTCCCTGGTGCGGTACTCAGGAAAGTCGGAGAAACGTCACCCACTTCCACACTGAACAGACAGTTTATAACCATGAAAGCTTCTATCAAGTCGGCCCGACCGAATGAGTTCTCTATACATAAACCGAACTCACCTCCCTCAGCTTAAGCTCTTTCGGGTTCCTTACTCCATTTCCGACCAGGTCGCTGATGTCAAATTCCGCTGCTTACAAAGCTTCCCAAAATGTTGCCGTGTGAAGTAGGCTACGTACAGAAAATTTCTTGCTGGTACAAGGGTTGATTATCATCAGCTCTTGCTTGCGCAGGGGAATAATGCGAAAACTGAATCTGCCTGAAGTCAGCCCTGGTTTCTTACCAACAAATAGTTTGCTGCCCAGAGCAGCTGCCACCCACTCAGGTTTCCATGAACATACTTCGTTTCATCCCAGCGCAAGTGAAATTTGAGCATGAGAATCTGAAGAAGTACCCTTATACTATTTCCTCCTCAAATAGCACAGTGTGAAAAATATCTGTACATCTTCGTCAAGAATGCAAAACACTCCACTGAGGAACACAGCCGCCGACGTCGGGGGTGGCTCCGAACGATTACCTAGCACTCTTGCAAAAGAAAGAGGATGCCCAGGCTGCCACGATGTTTAACACCGTCCTCTAAAAACTCCGTGAGATAGCAAACCTGAACCTAGCCGTCGTTTCAAATAAAAACTGTTTATTTATTCTTGTATGAGCCCATGAACATGAAGCTCCGCCGCCCTAATGACCCTCTTTCGTGGAAAAATAAAAGTCCTGGTGAAGTGTACACAATTAAACCACTCTATAGCATGATACCCGCCATCCATAATAGGCCATCAGCCAATTATCGAAATATGGCCGGTCCGTCACTACGATGTATGGCAACTAGTCTATCTCCCCATTGCTCTAAATTCGTACATCAGAAACTCCCTCATCCACCTCAAACTTATCTACTGATGCAATGGACCCTGCCAAGCAAAAAACGCTCAACCATACAAGGTAGTTTTTAAGCCATCATGGCCAGCTTACAAGTCACGAACATTTTCGAGTGCCTATACGTGGTGCCCACCTGGTTTCTGTGACTTCATTTGCCTGCACCCATATTTATATATATACATATATATATATATAAGTTAGGTGCCACGGCTTGTCCCAGCTAACAAATTCCCTCCTTAACTGTGCTGTTGAGACTTATGAGTTCGAGGTCCTCTCTAGGGTGGGAAACATGTGCCACCTAAAGCTGAAAGGAAGCTCTTTGTTTGCTGCATTTATGCGGATGCACCCGGCTCATCATGTATTGCCCTCTGTCATCATGGTAACCCGCTGCCGGAAACACTTACAAACAGCAGACCCTCATTTGTTTCGCGCCTTGAGTAATACTTTTCCTAAAGTTTTGATTGTTGGATTTCCGGTAAAACGGTTAGCACAGCCTCCAGCTGGAAAATCCTCCAGAGTACAGCTCCTCCGGTCTCTTTCAGATGACGCTGGTTACTTCAGTAGCAATCAGACCACTAGGTGTTCTCCCGAATTACCTCACGTACCTGACGATTTGACTGATCGGACTGGACGTTTTTCTACGCTGGACCGTCATGGCACAAACTTATACTCACCGTGACCGGTGCAAAATGGAAATTCTGGCATCGCCCGCAGTGAACAAAACGCAGTTACATGGGTTACTAGCCACTGTACTAGTTTCACCGGACCACACTGTGGATTTCTGAAACCAAAAGACACCATGCTCCCTCCCCACAATTGCTTCTCGCGCACCCTCCAATGAATCTTGCTCGTACTCCGCCGTAGTAGTCTATTCTTACGCCCGAATAACATCCCTTGTAGCCTCGGGTTTGGTTTTCTGCAAACCACCGCATCAGACCTTCGCGTACCACTTTACTGCTCATCACCGTCTCTCCACGCCTGCTTTGAAGCATCTTCTCTATCTTCTCACTCCAGCTGAGTGTTCCCTCATCGACTTCATTTTGAAATCTCCAGCTAAGCCTCCAACCATCCCTTCATCTGCTTCAATGTCAGATTACACTCCATGTGAAGTTTTTGTCCCCAAATCCCCTTTCAGATGAAACGTCGTTCTCTCCAAACGGCAATGGGATTACCTGAAGTGGGCCACCAAGGAAAAATTATCTAACTAGCTGGAAATCACTTCACGGACACCCCCTTAAATAAGGTGTTTAAAACCACCATTTTCCATGCTTAGCGATCTGTCTAAGTGACATCAGTGGAGCTGAACTTCCTCATACACCGCTGGTCTCACTGATGGTACCTTGGTAACCTTATGCTGGTTCCCCCCTATACCGTGATTGGTTATTCGTTGGCGGAACTCCCCACCAGTTTTTCAGTATGGACACTTCATATATGCAGTTATTGTGTCGGTGTGTTTTGTTTTATAATTTTCAAGTTTTTCTTTGGTCTTTCTGTCGCTCCCTGTTTATGCCTTTATTGTACGTACCGTTTCTTCAGTACACTCTATTGACGTTTCTTCCAGCAATTTCACGTTTGGCCAGTTCTCCGCAAAGCCCCTTTCCTGAAATAAAAACCGAGTTACAAATGCTGCGTGAACCGTTACCAGCTTGGTTCCTTCTAACACTGCCCAGCTATATTGTTCTGTTGCTAAAATGTGTGAACGTTTACTGCTGCTGTGCTCTATGATCATGCTTTAAGCGAGACCTGGTTGCGGTCACGAAACACGACCTCACACCACTGCTGCTGTCATTGTGAACGGTGAATTCCGGCAGCCGACCCATCTAGGGGCACTAAGTAGACCATGTGCTGAACCGCTCTCCGCTGTTTCCAAATCATCTGAAAAGGTAGAACTCGAGGACTGCGATCACTGGCCGGGCTACCTACTCAGGAGACATCGCGGCAGTGAAGCCCGCGGCAAACCACTGCCGCCATGCTCCAAACTCGATACATGGTAGACACCTGGAGATGACCGAAGTTGGAGGCGTAAATTTGTGACCAAAAGTCACTATAAATAGACAAATGGTTAGAATTCATGTCTTATCTAGAATAACCAAACTGATAGAGCGTATCGAAGTCACCCCCGTCCCTGGAGAAGCCAAACTCGAATTGCAGATGACAGCCAAGCGCTGAGGAGTGTACTGTTTTTGGATGGAATTCTATATTGAGGTCTGATGTAGGAATGACCGTTGCTCCCAAAAAATACTCATCTGATTCTGGCACCAGGCCCTCCACTAGCTACAGATAGTTTCACAAATAACTAATAACCGTTTGTTTCGGGGACACCCGAAGCGTGCTTGATTGCAATACCATATGGTATAAGGGAGGTCCCAAAAATGTTTCTTGAATCTTTATTTAGGTAAATGCAGCACAAAAGTGTATAGGTTTTAGTGGTCGCTTGAAGTAGCGGTCGGCAAATTTGAGTTTGAAGGTCAGGTTGAAGCACTACTCAGTAGTGAGTGATATGCGCTCCGCGGTCGGGATACCTGATGAAGTAAAGCGGAGATGAAGTAAAAACGCGCAGTATTTTGGATAGCATCGATGTAAAGCCGCAGAGGTGACTAAACTGACAAAGAAAACCTTCGAAAAAGCACCAACGAAAAATTGAAAAATTCTTTATGATGACGGACATGCACTTGAACCAATAGCCCAAATGACCCGGAAAATAGTGGAAACGTAATAGCGATGGATTTGTGATGTCCTTTAGGGAGGGGAGTTGCGTAAATGAAACAGAGCCTGTTTTACCGCTGAATTAGTACCTAAGTACTGATGACTAGTAATTACTATTCATCAAGAAGTTGGTAAGGAAGCCCTCTTAAAGAGGTGCCACTCGTGAGTGAAACACGATTCAAACAAAGGGTTAGTTTCAGGTTAATTAATGAATACAAGCTGGCAGCGGGGTGGAAAGAAGAGTTGAAAAACGACTATCATATGAGGTTGTATGGGGGTGGTGCATAAATGATACTGTCAAAACATGTGGACGATCGCTTAACGGAATATTCTGGTAAGAGTCTGACACGGGACATCTGGGAAACAACCGGAAGGTCATCACCTTGTCATACTTGTAGTTCATTTACGGCAAAGGTTTGGAGAAATTCTATTCGTGATGGTCCTTGTCATATATGCCCAATCGTGGAGGAGTGATGGAAAAATGGCAAAAGTTAATAGGTGGGTGAAGTAGTGTTCAACAGATTAGAAATACAAATTACCAACGAAGTGAAAATAAAAATTGGTTACTATGTTTGATATCTGACGGAATCAACTGGAGGTATTACAAAACTGGAACCTTCAAAAGGCGCTGATAGTTGTGTGACTGGGTACCTTGAGGAAAGTCTAGCCTAAGACTTGGGGGGGGGGACGAAGAGATTACCTGCAGCCTAAATTATAGATAGTTGGTTTTCAGCTAACGATGTGGAAGAAGCACTGTATGGATTGTGGTGCAGGTGGCCGACCATGATATCTTGGTGGAACAGCTGCAGTAGCCGGACCCATTGTGTATGGTCTGATGAAGTGTCTCAAAGTCAGGTGTAAAAGCACTCCTAGGTACTAACCCACACCCGGGCGAGATAGACCCGTTGCATAAGACCCACGTCACGTACGGGTAACTCCAACCAGTCAAGCAGTAAAACACGCAACAGATCAGCCAAACGTTGGCCAGCCTCTTTGATTGGTTGGAACTTGAAGTTGGCTTTAGTTTTTTTAAGAGACCGGTTGTTTGGCGGCAGCCTGCTTAAGTCAACCTGGTATTGCCCTGCAAATCCTCCTCGTCATTTCTTTCTGAACGGTTCTGGAAACTTGGAGCACGTTGAAACGTCAACTACGTCAATTAGCTCGTTTGGCCTTCTATCTTCTTCCGGCTCGACTGGACAGCTAATATAATTATCGGATCCACCAACCCCTGTCCCTTTTCTCATTTTGATGTGTAATCCTGTGGGCAGAATCCATACGCTTAGTGGCACAGGTTTGAAGATGTGAACCAATGAACCGAACTTGTATCCATCTTTTGCTTGAGGCTCCAGGGATCCTTCCTAGACGGCGCTTGTCCTCGTGTTGTCTTGTGGTTTTGAAGTAATGCCCGCAGACAGCGGCACAGAGGAGTTCGTAAACTGGTCAGTATTGCGATACGGGTATTACTTTCACAAAAGTAAGCAAGAGCTCGCACCATGAAGCAACAAGTTCAGAGAGCGACACGTTTAACTTTAGAGAGATGAAAATGCAAAGATACCACTATTTTGGTTCTCGGGCATGTAGCCCATAAAATTGGATCGCACCGCGATGAAGCTCGTGTGATCTTTGGCCGTACACAGCTTCGTCTGCGTGTAAGCCAAACTAACTGGTATGGGGTAGAGCAGACACCGGGTCTAGCCGGTCTGATATTGACCCGAAGCCCAAAGGAAGTCGATGACTTGGAATACAATGCCGCCCTGGTAAGAAGTGGCAGAGTAGTAATAAGATGTATGCTCCATGGTGTCCCTTTTACTGCCGTGCTAAACAGAGGGACTCTGGGAAGCGGGACTTGCCGGCTACCCAAGAGGCGACATGGGGGTCGACTGGAGTACCAGCTACCATACAGTTGAGGATGGGTGGTATATCGCCAGACGTGGCCTCACTGGGCATGGAAATCAATCTGCCTCGCCAAGTTGCTGAAAACAGCTGGGAGAATCACCTTGGTGGTCGGGTACAACAACCAAGGCACTAAAGGAAAGGTCTTTTTTATCAAGGGGGCATAATGTGGTGCAAAAAGATGAAAGACCGTTCCACTGTGGTGCAGCAGGAGTGCCAGACAAGATTAGAACCGGGCTTTTCGCATGGGGCTAAGGCTTAACCTGGGGCCAATTTTAACTACTTTTGGTTTAAAGCTTCCACAAGTTTCCCTATGTGTTATTTGGTCAACATCGACGGCTAGAAAGCAACCAGTGCGTACAAGAAAGTACAGACTTCGAGGGAGTTTGTCGTGAGCTTACACAACCAGGACTCTGTGAGGCCTTTTGGGGTTACTGCTGCCTAGTAAGTTACTGTGATGGAATTTATGACAATCAGTGCAGTAGAAATGCGGTTCTTCCTAAGCCGAGTGGATGAAAAACGAGGTGAGAGGAAGAATGAGACTCGCCCCGCAGTTCCAAAGCCACTTGCTGCCTTAGTAGCCTCGTCACTTGCGCAGTTTCTCAGCAACCTCTTGAAAGCATAAATGTGAACGGTTGACCGGAAGGTGGCGCAAAAATTCTGTTTACGAAGGCTGTGGGCGGGAAGTGGGTAAAACTACCCACCAGCTAGCCTGCTACCTTCGGCGCTCTGAGTTTTGGAGAAACAAGTTGGAGCCACCTGACTGAACACTTTTGCCACCACAATTTGATCGCCGCAGGGCCACATTGCTTCATTAGGTGCAGGTCCTACCTTATAGATTTACTGCCCCTCTTGAATGAATTACCTTTCGGGCTAGACAAATGGTGGCTTGAGGAAGTCTGATACCCAGATTTCTCGAAAGCCTTCCACTCAGCACACCATCGGCTACGGACTGCTGAACTGGACGTGCATCAGGTAGCCACACAGGTAGTAAAATTGGCGGGAGCCGGCCTAAATGAAGGAGACTTCGAAAAAATCGAAGGATCTGGGTTCACGCCAGCTACCGCATGCGGAGGTGCGCCCCATGAGCCCGCCGTAATCTTACTGCCGTTTCTGTTGTATGCGAATAACCTGGTGGTGAACGTAGATTTACCTGGCTACCCGGTCGCATTCAATGTCAAACTATTGGATAAACCGGGATCGAGCAGCACGCAGGATGATTTCAGCGAAGTTAACCATCAAAACATAAGGTGGGAAGTTCCACTGGATATCCAAAAATACGGACAGTTGCCCTCAGGTCCGGCGGACACTGAAGGAAGATTCATAGTATCAACCACCCCAGCAGTGACCGATCCAGTCAGTGTGGTGAGGGGCTTCAGAGTTGTTCAAGACAGCTTCGAGCCCACTGAACGGTGTCACTCCGCAGTTTTGGAGCCCAAAAGCGAGCTTTACAACCTCAGGAGGAGGGTGGCATCCCGAGACGTCAGGGTGCTGTTTTCTTCGTGACTGAAACTAGTAAGACTTCACTCAGAGTACTGTGTGCAGACTTAGGTGCTAAACCCAGTGAAAGATAAGAAAGCTCTGTAAATAGTTTGGAGAAACTCCACCCGGATCGTTAGGGGTTCGCGTGGTACCCATAATGAGGCGAGCTGGCCTTTCTTTGTCCTTTCACAGATGATCTTCGACGGTTCAGGGCGGACCTGCCTCCCCATGGAGTCACCGTCGCCAATAGACCTATTTAAACCAGTGCTCACAAAATTAAACCCAGGGGGCCAGAGCACCAACTGACTCAACCAGGGGCAGATAAGAGGGTGAGAGCTCCATTATTATCTCATTGGATCACTGGCTGGTGAACTGAGCAACCTCCACGTATGGCCACACCAACGTTGATTGCCACTGTGAAACACGAAGGGGATGACAGCTGGGCAGAAGATTTTCCGGAAAGCTACTAAGCAGCTTGAATAAATTTCTTCTTCCCTGCTCTACTTAACCTGAAATTTCTTCTGTACCAATTTCCCCGGTTGGTGGCCTCCATGCGTACCTGAGCCGTTATAACTGCTTTCACATCATCATCCGTCTTCAATACAGCTCCACCACCTGAATACTCCTCAAAGGTGCATGCAAACGGAGACCACTGACGGCAAATGAGGGGCAAAAGCCACTTAATGGAAACCAATCCATTCCACTGGGCTCACAGCATAATACTTCATTACGCTAACGAAGCGTTCTTCACACCGGAGCTTTTCAGCCCCGGCCGTCAGGGAGCAACTTCCCCAGTCATCCGCTTAAAAGAGGACTATGGACAAATTCTACAGTGCTCTCCTATTTTGGGGCCGCCTTCTACGAGGGGCACTCCATACATGAACGAAAATCCCTTCCTAATGAAATTCCTTTTGCTTCTAATGAGCAGATATCAGAATGCCCGTAAACAAGCTGTCCGCGCCCTTTACCCCAATGTAATTTGGAAATGAGACTAGTATCAACAGGCATCAAAACTTACACCAAAGGCTTCACTGGGACCTGTCTCACACCAGACTACCGAGGTGGTACACAGAGGATGGCCGGTTACTCCCCACTCCGCCAAAATTTAGAAAGATGTATAGGTTAGGTAGCTCCCCAAGTTAGCAGCTTCCTTCAAACGGCAATCTCTCCTAGATTTCCTCACGAGCTACGATAGACGTCTGCGGGTGATTCTTCGCTTCTGTCCTACTTACTACCCTGTTCCTGGGTGTGGTTTACCTATCCTTCCCTTAAATACAAGTTGGTTCCCTCTGGATGGTAGAGTATCTGCAAACCTAAAAAATAGTTAACTCTTTCAGCCACCTTATTAGCGGAGGCTTCAGCCCCCTTGGAGTGAACTGAAAAAGCCCTGGCACTGACCGCCCGTTTGGTAAGGCTGTATTACGTACTTTCGCTGAACAGTCCATGACACGGCACGAGGACGGGCCCACTAGGTCCAGAAGAAGCCAGAAGTCGTCACTTCTGGACCTGAGAGTCACTCGTCTCAAACACAGCTTTGATGTCAGCAATCTTTCATCGCCACTGGGTAACAGAAGCCACAAAGTTTTCTCTATTCACCACGCTGTGGAGCGGCCATCCATATCGTCCTCATGCAGACTGGCCGTTTTTTCGACCGACTAGACTTCCGTATGATGAACTCCCTCATCAGAAATAAATCAATTGACGTCTCGAGGAGAACATACGTCTATGAATGCTTCAGGCTACCAAAACAGTGTACTGAAGGCAGATCTATATGTACGTGGAGTCTAAAAACTCCTTTTGAGGCACATCTGCCACCATTATTTAGACATTATCTCGCCATAGGCTCTCACTTGTCTGGAAAGCTTCAGGCCACATACTTTTTGGGGTATGCCAAGGCGTTTGGGTGCCTCCAAAAACTCTAAAATACTAACATTGGAGAGCACTTCAGAAAATTACCCCAAAGATTCTTAGGCTGATTGCGTAAGATAGGTTATTTTCTTTATAGGTACCAGGCTGAAATCTTGATTCAGGTTCCTTAGCGCCCAAGCTGACTAGGTCTTTTGATCTTCCAATCAGCTCATCTGCTGAGGTACCAGATGATTTCAGATCTCACTTCTTGTCAGTTCTTAGCACCACAGTATAACCTGTGTGCGGACACCATTTGTTCAGCCAAAAACGTTGGTCTTTTTTCAGGAGCTCTTCACAGCCTTTCTCAATGAAGCTGGGGTGAGGCATAACAAACTAAACCCATTCACTTCAATGGGACTAGAGGACCTCCACCCTCACATCCTTGGGGAAATTGCTTCTGCTCACTCAGCTTCATACTTCAAGCCCAGTTCAAGGGCGGGTGAACTATTGGAAGTTCCTAAGTTCAAAGAAGCTTGCTGTAACCGTCCTATCGTACAAAAAGAAGATCAACACATCCGTCAGTGCCATGGGCCAGTAAGCCTGATCAGCTGTTATGGAAAAATCTTCCAAGGCATCATAAAATGCGTAATCTTGATGCATTTGCACAAAAACTGTCCCTCATCATCAGCTCATCATGCTTTTTTCTAGCAGATCACACATCGCCAGCACGCCGGCCGTTATAAGCAGCCTGGTACAGGCCTGCGGTGATGGCAAGATACATCTTGCCGCATTCATCAAATGTCAAAACCCCCGATGACTTCCCGCAGATCGTGACTCTCTACACACTCCAGATTCATGGAATCTCCAGTAGCTTAGTGGTCCCGATTCAGAGCTTAAAAACCGAAACTTCTCCGTTCGTGTGCGTGCGTCTCAATCCTTACATGCGTCAATCGATATAGGGGCCCCTCAGCTTTCTTTCCTCGGTGTGCTAGTACACTGCAGCTACAACAACGACCTCCCTGGTGCAATTCCGGTTGGCACGCAAAAGTACGGAGATGATATCACGACCTGGGACACAGAAGCAAGTGCTGTGCAGTCAGCCTCTGATGCAGCTGCTCGCTGGTCAGCTGACTTCAGCCCTCCAATAAACGACGACGACTGATCAGGCAGGTCATTCGGCAAAACTGTGGCTCATCTGCGTTATGCCAGGGTGATTATTTTGTAGGATTCAGTAGTTTTTAAAATTAGTTATTGTTGGGGTATTTCACATGAAACCTATTTGAAAAAAGGTTACCATCGCCATGTTTGGGAATTCTTTTCGCCAAACAAACTACCAGTTTCCTTTTGTTCTTGTAAACGTCTATGAGTTAGCAACAGAAAGGCCCAGCAGTAGCAATAATTATCCGTCTCTGGGTTAGTATAGTATAGTATATTTATTGACCGTGGTCAATACACATGCACAAGGCAAGATCAGAGTATACAAAAGTACATGTCAGTGCGAGGTATTCACAAATTCTAAATTTATAAATCACAGCAACCGAAATACACCAGTAAAGTCATGTAGTGTTTGAGTAAACAAAAGTGGTAATGGTTGAGGCGGGAATTCCAAATCGGTTTCGAAATCGCTGGGGGCGGTGTGGGTAGCTGGACAGTCGTGGAATTGCTGATATAAGCGACAAATAGACGGTCACTAACAAGTAACCGGGCGAAAGAGATGCCAAAGAACATTGTTAGAAGTAAAGCAAGCGTGGGGCTTTCAAAGTGCAGTCAGAGATACCAGCGGAATATTGGACACTGATCCAGCATTGGGTAACTAATTGTGGAGGAAGCATGTGAAATGAAGGCAAGTGAGTCAAACGTGATAATAAAACGGACCTTTTGTGCAGGTGATTACAGTGTCATATGGAAATTCAGATGAAGGCGAAAAGCTTCGCAGGGACTTCAGTGAACTTTTGAAGATCATGAATGGTGTATGGACTTATAACGGACTTTTAAAGAAAAGAAAAGCCGTCAATGAAACGGATTAGTGGAGACAAGCGTCAATGGTTCGGCTAGGCAGGAGTTGGAAGAGTGTAAAATGTTTTGTTTTGTATTTGATAGAAAATTGGTAATCAAATTATGGTTGGCTGCAGATGGCTGGTATTCTGTTCCGTAAAGACCTTGGTTGCAGGTGGTGGCAGGTAGAATGTTGTGGGAATTTGGTAAAAAGGGCTGGTTTGACGAAGTTGACAGCTGCGAAGGCTGGGTTCCGGCCATTGGTTTCGAACTGCAACGCGGGAAGAATTGTAAGGTTGATTAGACCTTACTTCGCGGTTTCCTTAGTAAACGCGTGCTTCGGTCCTTTGTACTGCGTGGACCACCTGCACGTTACTCTAATGTGCGGCACTGCACAAATATGTTAACCAGAACAGTATTCTCCACGATCCGTGAGAACGAGAAGGCGATTGGGAGAGATAGTGGTTAGCGTGTATTTGGGAGCGTGCGTGAGAGCGTGCGCAAGAGGAACGGTCAAATGGCCACCGCGCTTGGCAGTCAGCGTTCAGTTAAACAATAAACGTGGTAAAAGTATGAACGAAGATGGCAACCGCTACAGGGGCCTCCTCCTAGAAGTCCGACGGAGTTGGGCTTCGATCGTGATGGTAAGCCGGAATTATTGGTTGTCCAGGAACTCCTCATAGCTTCTCCGTTATATTGTTGTTGACGTCGAACGACTGTTGATGAGTTTACCGGTGCCTGCACTCTCGAGGTCCGATGTGCGTGGGTCCAATTGTGTTTTGGCGCCCGCGGGTCTCATACGAATGCAAGCCGGAAAATGCCTCGTCAGGTCCATCCAAAAAGGCGTCCAGTTGCCGTCTCCAGTGCCAGGCTGACCAATCGTCCCGTTGTCCAGTGAGCGGTTGGCTCCTTGAACGTGCACGGGAGTCAGCCAGGCTACGGATGAAGCCAATGTGACTTGTTAGATCCGTCTGAGAGAGGGCAAGGTAAACTGGAACAAAATAGCGCCTGAGGGCGCGGGCGGATGTTGGACCGTAATAACAACACACGAACGATGTTCGGTGTTGTTGTAGTCGCTAGGAGACCAGAAGAAAATGAAACCATAACTACAGATTGTAATTTCACGGGTCTGTTGTTTGGTAAATCCATGGCGAACTTCCCAACTTATTGCTAACAGTCGGTTGTAAAAATCGTCACGAAATCGGCGAAGCGGACGGGATTTCGTAGTTGGCGACCGCAATGGCTACTTCGCGTTGCGGGTACGGTTGGAGAATCTGATGGACTAGCTGCCGAGTCCTCACTAGGCGTAATTGGGGGTGGTTCGAGTGGTAACTCGCTCGATGCAGGTGACTGAGCGACTTGAGCGGGTGTAAATTGGCCGAGCGGCTTGCACTCAATGACGGCAGGCTTGAGACGGTCGATAGATACGGTGTCGTGTCGTCCGTTGATATCTATGACAAATGTTTTTGCCCTACGTTTTATCACCCGAAACGGGCCAGTGTATGGCGCTTGTAGTGGTGATCGAACGCCATCGACGCGAAGGAATACATGAGTAGCGGTTCCTAACGCAGTTGGGACATAACTTGTAGACTGTTGTTCACGCGGCGGACTGGCCTTGAGCACTCGCATGTGCTGCGTAAGGCGCTGAGCATAGTCACCGTAGTCGAAAGTCACGGTTGGTGAGGGGGCTACCAACTCCCCAGGCAGACGAAGTGTACAGCCATATACTAGTACGGCCGGTGTTGTGTGTAACTCCTCCTTAACGGTACTACGCAGGCTTAAGAGTGCTAATGGTAGTGTTTCACTCCAAAGGGGGTTACCGTTTGCTCGAAGAGCGGCTTTTAATTGCCGGTGGAAACGCTCAACCATACCGTTGGCCTGAGGGTGGTAAGCTGTCGTCTTAACGTGTTGGCAACCGAGCGTAGCGAGTAGGCTGCCGAAAGCGCCGTCAAAATGTGGACCGCGATCGGTGGTCACTATTGCCGGGCAACCGAAATGACTAACCCAACCGGTCAGAAAAGCTTTCGCGGCCTCTTCCGAGGTGGGACGAGGGATAGGGATGGCCTGCGGCCAGCGAGTAAAACGATCCACGCATGTGAGTATGTAAACGTACCCAAGCGAAGGTGGGAGTGGTCCTACGAGGTCGACGTGCACATGATGAAAACGTGTTTCAGGTTCTGGGAACCTGGCTAACGCTGCCTTAGTGTGCCTATGGGTCTTAACACGTTGACACTGCAGACAAGCACGAGCCCATTGACGGACATCGCGTTTGACATGGTGCCAAACAAAACGCTCAGTTATCAGTTTCACCGAGGCCGTCACACCCGGATGAGCCAGATTATGGAGTGTCAGGAACGTAGGATAACGGTGGGCAGCAGGAACTACTGGCCTAGGGCGACCTTGCGACACATCGCACACGATGGTATTCTGGGAAGCTGGGATAGGCACTGTGGTTAAACTCAAAGAACCGTTTTGCCGAAGTTGTTCGATGTCAGGGTCCATAGTTTGAGCCTGTGCCATTGCGTCCAAATTGATGTTAGGCGTTTGTGACAGACTTAGTTGATATACGCGCGATAAGGCGTCTGCGACGGGATTAAGTACCCCAGAGACGTGTCGTATGTCCACAGTAAACTGTGAGACAAAGTCTAAGTGGCGAATCTCGCGTGGTGAGTATCGATCCGAAGCTGACTTCAGTGCGTAAACCAAAGGCTTGTGGTCTGTAAACACCGTGAACGAACGGCCTTCGAGTGCATGTCGAAAATGACGGATTCCCAAGTAGATGGCTAATAACTCTCTACCGAACGTGCTGTACCTTGATTCCGCGGGTTGTAGGCGCTTGGAGAAGAATGCTAAAGGTTGCCAAGAGTCATCTACGAACTGTTGCAGTACTGCTCCAACCGCTGTGTCCGAGGCATCCGTCACTACCGAAATAGGAGCCAAAGGGTCGGGGTGTGTAAGGAGTGCTGTGTTGGCGACAGCATCTTTGACCAAGGCGAATGCGGCTTGTGCCGTGTCGGGAAACACGAACTTCCGCTAACCTCCGCGCAACAGGTCGGTGAGGGGTTGCATCATTTCCGCACAGTGAGGAATAAATCGGCGGTAGAAATTCACCAGACCGGCAAACTGACGCAACTGGCGAAAAGATTGGGGTTCAGGGTAGTCGCGAATAGCGGAAACTTTATCTGACAGAGGGCGGATACCCGAGGATGAAATAGAATGTCCTATGAAAGTGATATCAGACCGGCCTAATTCGCATTTCGCGATATTGATCGTAACGCCGTGCTGGCTAAGGCGTTCGAAAAGTGCTCGTAAGTGCGTAGCGTGCTCTTGCTCTGAAGAACTCGCCACCAAAATATCATCCAAGTATACGTGGACATTTTCCAAACCACGAGTTGCCTCGTGCATGAACCGTTGAAAGGTCTGGGCTGCATTGCTGAGTCCAAACGGCATTCGCAGAAACTCGAACAGCCCGAAAGGTGTAGTGACGGCAGTTTTAGGGATATCGGCCTCTGCTACCGGGAGCTGGTTGTACGCACGAACTAAATCGATACGGCTGAAGATGGAGCAACCTGATAAAGACGAAGTAAGATCCTGTATATGGGGAATCGGGTATCGGTCCGGGACGGTGACTTTGTTAAGCGCTCTGTAATCACCACAAGGTCGCCAGTCGCCACTAGCCTTAGGAACCATATGAAGGGGGGAAGCCCAAGGGCTACTAGAAGGGCGTATTATACCCAGTTCTAGCATATGTTCGAATTCGGCTTGTGCAACACGAAGCTTGTCTGGTGCTAACCGACGCGGCCTACTGAACACTGGGGGTCCCTTAGTATCGATATGGTGAGTGACACTGGTCGTCACTGCTGGGAGAGGCCCGGCCTGCCGAAACATGGCCGGGTAGGCGGCGATGAGTTCGCCATAAGGTTGGTGTGCCGGTGGTTGAACGTAAAAGGGCGTGACGTGATTCACTCGCGAATTATGACCCGCAACAGCGAAAGTGGTCTGACGATCCACCACTCTGCGGCGCCGTGCATCAACTAACAAGTCAAAGTGCTGCAGGAAGTCAATGCCTAGAATTGGGTACGGGACGTCGGCGATGATGAATACCCAACAAAAATTACGCTTTAAACCCAAGTTTAAGGTGAGCGACCGCTGGCCAAACGTTGGGATGGCCGTGCCATTGGCAGCGCGTAGTGTTTGGGCCTGCGGTGTGCTATTGTCGTCTTTCGCTCGGGGGAGGACGCTCACTTCGGCACCGGTATCTACAAGGAAAAGGTTATTTGAAATAATGTCCCTTACGTTCAAAAGACGACTATTGGTGTGATACCCGGCTTCGTGGGTCGCCACCACGGGCCGGGGGTTTAGTTTCCCTGATGAGCACCGGGAAACGTACACCCTCGTTCGCATCGTTTGGCTCCCTCACCGAAGCGACTGTGGTACTTACAATATCCTTCTTTTGAAGAACCGACGAAACGGCGTCGCAATGACGGACTATGGAGCCTAGGTGAGCGTGCGCGGTGCCGCTCCTGTGACCCACTTCTAACTGCTAGGCGTTGCAGGCTCGCGTCAATTCTAGACAAAACTGACGCGAGTTCGTTAGATGTTGGCAGGGCAGGCACCGTTGCGACGGACGGCCTGGTTACTCCAGCTACAGCGGGGTTGTATCGTGACATAATGTCATCAGCTATCGCTGCAGTTTCCTCTAGCGAGCATTTGCGTGTGGCACTTAGTAGAACTGGAATGTTATGCGGCAAACGCTGCAGCCAAAGTTCCCTCAAGAGCGGGTCCTCGCCTATTGTCGGTCCTCTCAAGCGCTGCATCTCACGCAGCAGTTCGGAGGGCTTCCTACTTCCAAGCTCAACGTTTTGAAGTTGTTGCATACGTTGGTCTTGCGTTGGGGTCGTGCGGGCAATGACAGCCTCCTTTAAAGCCTCATAGCTTCGGGAAGAGATTATTACGTCCCTTACTTGCATTGTGACCTCTGGCGGGAGGCGGCCTGCTACCCACCTGAAACGGCTGGCGTTGCTGGTTATACGGCAGTTTTCGAATTCTAACTCAACCAGCGTGAACCAGAGTTCTGGATCAGCAGGTGTGAATGCCGGTATGTGCAGCGTGATCGCCCCAACGGTGTGGTCTGAGCAGGATTTCCGTTCGGCAGACATAGCGATTACTTTATGGAATACAGACGGGAAAAGAAATCAACGACCAATGGGGCACTAGTCTTCGCGAAGAAAAAATCACGACGAATTAGACACACAAAATATGTATGGACGAAAAAAAATTATTTGGTAAACCAACCGAAAAAAAATCAAGATAGGGAAACAATAAAACACACAAAAACGTACGCAGACGGGACCTTGAACGGTAGAAAACAAGGAAACTCACGTGACCTGAGGATCACGTCGGGCTCACCAATTGTAAGGTTGATTAGACCTTACTTCGCGGTTTCCTTAGTAAACGCGTGCTTCGGTCCTTTGTACTGCGTGGACCACCTGCACGTTACTCTAATGTGCGGCACTGCACAAATATGTTAACCAGAACAGTATTCTCCACGACCCGTGAGAACGAGAAGGCGATTGGGAGAGATAGTGGTTAGCGTGTATTTGGGAGCGTGCGTGAGAGCGTGCGCAAGAGGAACGGTCAAATGGCCACCGCGCTTGGCAGTCAGCGTTCAGTTAAACAATAAACGTGGTAAAAGTATGAACGAAGATGGCAACCGCTACAGAATTGAACTGTTGGGTTGGATTATTTGGGAATAGACGTTGAGCGGAGTGTTGATGGTTGCTGTCAGGAATCACCTCTGCGATCCGGTGAGACTTTCATGAGGTTTTGTTAATCCATGTACGGTGCCCCATGTAACGTCAGCAGGCAAGAGTATAGGTTTAAACCAGCGATCAAATCGTCCAGTCCTTACGGTAATCCGGAATAAACGTCGATTCGACCGATGGATACCCAAGTAACCAATGCAATCTGGAAGAGATCAGGAGTGTGGCAGTCTGGAGAGTGTTCCAGCTGTGGGTTATGATTATCGTTTATATGGAAGCAAGAAAATGAACATTTTGTTATCCGAACAATTAGTTATCGTTTGGCTAGTGGACAGGTCTATTAGGGGTCCCTAGACGGAGACTGGTAGCTTTCTAGGGTAGTTGGGTGATAGTAGAGATTTTGGGCGATATCAGGTAGGCGGTGGATGAGGAGAGGGTGTCCGTTTGGAAACCAGGAATAAAACAAAAGTAGATAGTCTGGTCTGGAAGAAGAATGAGAAAATAGGAAGATAACAGTCTGGTCAGTTCACCAGCTGTGGTAAAGGACGGCAAACAGTAAAAAGGGGGGAAAACACCGAGTGTTAAAATGAGGATTTTTCATGTGGGGGTAAACGTGCTGGTATTCGGCAGGGGCATACGGATTCCGGTTGGAATGGGGTCTTAACTTCCCATGAGCATATGCGTAGAGAAGTGAAGCCTAGTTACTAAGGAATGGTAATCCGTGTGGCAAGGCTTCAGTGTACGAGAAAGGCACAAAAAAGCAGGATGGGACGGCTGAGTTCTAGCTTGAGCCAGGAATTAACTGAGAGCGAGCACCCATCGCTAAAGGACGGAACGGTTTTATTTATATATACGCAAATTGTGTGTAGTAAAGTGGCACAATCTAGTTAGGAAGAGGGACAAGTGAGTGGAGAACCCAAGGTATATATACATATATATATATATATACATATATGTATACATATATATATGATGATTCCCAACAAGGATGAAACAGCTGTACAGTGCTTCCATGGTTTTCAATGGTGAGTTGAGCGTTCAAGCTGCATGATGAATCATATTATATACAAATCGAATCTCCTACTACTCAATTGCAAATATTAACCAAGCTCTGTAGGTTGTTCATAACGGAATGCCTTCGTTGTACTTAGGCCCCTACAGAGAAGTCATCCATCATAGGAGTCGATCGCTGTGTGGGAGGCGGGTTGTTACCGTTCGAAGCCAGTGACGGAAGGGTGCTATATCATGTAGTGTAGATGTTCAACAAACCGTTGAGAGCCAGCCCGGATAGCCTTGTGGTTAAGGTGTTCGATTCACAATCGTTCACCCCGGGTTCGAGTCCCCGTGGGGGCTCGGTGGATGTGCACTGCTGATGATTCCCAACAAGGATGAAACAGCTGTACAGTGCTTCCATGGTTTTCAATGGTGAGTTGAGCGTTCAAGCTGCATGATGAATCATATTATATACAAATCGAATCTCCTACTACTCAATTGCAAATATTAACCAAGCTCTGTAGGTTGTTCATAACGGAATGCCTTCGTTGTACTTAGGCCCCTACAGAGAAGTCATCCATCATAGGAGTCGATCGCTGTGTGGGAGGCGGGTTGTTACCGTTCGAAGCCAGTGACGGAAGGGTGCTATATCATGTAGTGTAGATGTTCAACAAACCGTTGAGAGCCAGCCCGGATAGCCTTGTGGTTAAGGTGTTCGATTCACAATCGTTCACCCCGGGTTCGAGTCCCCGTGGGGGCTCGGTGGATGTGCACTGCTGATGATTCCCAACAAGGATGAAACAGCTGTACAGTGCTTCCATGGTTTTCAATGGTGAGTTGAGCGTTCAAGCTGCATGATGAATCATATTATATACAAATCGAATCTCCTACTACTCAATTGCAAATATTAACCAAGCTCTGTAGGTTGTTCATAACGGAATGCCTTCGTTGTACTTAGGCCCCTACAGAGAAGTCATCCATCATAGGAGTCGATCGCTGTGTGGGAGGCGGGTTGTTACCGTTCGAAGCCAGTGACGGAAGGGTGCTATATCATGTAGTGTAGATGTTCAACAAACCGTTGAGAGCCAGCCCGGATAGCCTTGTGGTTAAGGTGTTCGATTCACAATCGTTCACCCCGGGTTCGAGTCCCCGTGGGGGCTCGGTGGATGTGCACTGCTGATGATTCCCAACAAGGATGAAACAGCTGTACAGTGCTTCCATGGTTTTCAATGGTGAGTTGAGCGTTCAAGCTGCATGATGAATCATATTATATACAAATCGAATCTCCTACTACTCAATTGCAAATATTAACCAAGCTCTGTAGGTTGTTCATAACGGAATGCCTTCGTTGTACTTAGGCCCCTACAGAGAAGTCATCCATCATAGGAGTCGATCGCTGTGTGGGAGGCGGGTTGTTACCGTTCGAAGCCAGTGACGGAAGGGTGCTATATCATGTAGTGTAGATGTTCAACAAACCGTTGAGAGCCAGCCCGGATAGCCTTGTGGTTAAGGTGTTCGATTCACAATCGTTCACCCCGGGTTCGAGTCCCCGTGGGGGCTCGGTGGATGTGCACTGCTGATGATTCCCAACAAGGATGAAACAGCTGTACAGTGCTTCCATGGTTTTCAATGGTGAGTTGAGCGTTCAAGCTGCATGATGAATCATATTATATACAAATCGAATCTCCTACTACTCAATTGCAAATATTAACCAAGCTCTGTAGGTTGTTCATAACGGAATGCCTTCGTTGTACTTAGGCCCCTACAGAGAAGTCATCCATCATAGGAGTCGATCGCTGTGTGGGAGGCGGGTTGTTACCGTTCGAAGCCAGTGACGGAAGGGTGCTATATCATGTAGTGTAGATGTTCAACAAACCGTTGAGAGCCAGCCCGGATAGCCTTGTGGTTAAGGTGTTCGATTCACAATCGTTCACCCCGGGTTCGAGTCCCCGTGGGGGCTCGGTGGATGTGCACTGCTGATGATTCCCAACAAGGATGAAACAGCTGTACAGTGCTTCCATGGTTTTCAATGGTGAGTTGAGCGTTCAAGCTGCATGATGAATCATATTATATACAAATCGAATCTCCTACTACTCAATTGCAAATATTAACCAAGCTCTGTAGGTTGTTCATAACGGAATGCCTTCGTTGTACTTAGGCCCCTACAGAGAAGTCATCCATCATAGGAGTCGATCGCTGTGTGGGAGGCGGGTTGTTACCGTTCGAAGCCAGTGACGGAAGGGTGCTATATCATGTAGTGTAGATGTTCAACAAACCGTTGAGAGCCAGCCCGGATAGCCTTGTGGTTAAGGTGTTCGATTCACAATCGTTCACCCCGGGTTCGAGTCCCCGTGGGGGCTCGGTGGATGTGCACTGCTGATGATTCCCAACAAGGATGAAACAGCTGTACAGTGCTTCCATGGTTTTCAATGGTGAGTTGAGCGTTCAAGCTGCATGATGAATCATATTATATACAAATCGAATCTCCTACTACTCAATTGCAAATATTAACCAAGCTCTGTAGGTTGTTCATAACGGAATGCCTTCGTTGTACTTAGGCCCCTACAGAGAAGTCATCCATCATAGGAGTCGATCGCTGTGTGGGAGGCGGGTTGTTACCGTTCGAAGCCAGTGACGGAAGGGTGCTATATCATGTAGTGTAGATGTTCAACAAACCGTTGAGAGCCAGCCCGGATAGCCTTGTGGTTAAGGTGTTCGATTCACAATCGTTCACCCCGGGTTCGAGTCCCCGTGGGGGCTCGGTGGATGTGCACTGCTGATGATTCCCAACAAGGATGAAACAGCTGTACAGTGCTTCCATGGTTTTCAATGGTGAGTTGAGCGTTCAAGCTGCATGATGAATCATATTATATACAAATCGAATCTCCTACTACTCAATTGCAAATATTAACCAAGCTCTGTAGGTTGTTCATAACGGAATGCCTTCGTTGTACTTAGGCCCCTACAGAGAAGTCATCCATCATAGGAGTCGATCGCTGTGTGGGAGGCGGGTTGTTACCGTTCGAAGCCAGTGACGGAAGGGTGCTATATCATGTAGTGTAGATGTTCAACAAACCGTTGAGAGCCAGCCCGGATAGCCTTGTGGTTAAGGTGTTCGATTCACAATCGTTCACCCCGGGTTCGAGTCCCCGTGGGGGCTCGGTGGATGTGCACTGCTGATGATTCCCAACAAGGATGAAACAGCTGTACAGTGCTTCCATGGTTTTCAATGGTGAGTTGAGCGTTCAAGCTGCATGATGAATCATATTATATACAAATCGAATCTCCTACTACTCAATTGCAAATATTAACCAAGCTCTGTAGGTTGTTCATAACGGAATGCCTTCGTTGTACTTAGGCCCCTACAGAGAAGTCATCCATCATAGGAGTCGATCGCTGTGTGGGAGGCGGGTTGTTACCGTTCGAAGCCAGTGACGGAAGGGTGCTATATCATGTAGTGTAGATGTTCAACAAACCGTTGAGAGCCAGCCCGGATAGCCTTGTGGTTAAGGTGTTCGATTCACAATCGTTCACCCCGGGTTCGAGTCCCCGTGGGGGCTCGGTGGATGTGCACTGCTGATGATTCCCAACAAGGATGAAACAGCTGTACAGTGCTTCCATGGTTTTCAATGGTGAGTTGAGCGTTCAAGCTGCATGATGAATCATATTATATATATATATATATATATATGTATATATATATATATAGATGTATACGTGGGTGCGATCATCAGACGGGTCATGCGAAAGCGGTCGGACGCAAAAGACTACGGCAAGGAAAGTGAGATACAGTGACGCAGCTGAGGATCAACGGTTAACGGAAAGAAGAACAAAAGTTGAGCACGGGCTCATCGGTGCGGCGGATTCTAAAGGCACATTGAGGCCATAAAACGTGAGACTAAAGGGGAAACGCCTAAGTGTGGCTAGAACTTTCAATGGGAAAGTTAGTATTTCGCCTAGGGTGGTCATTGAGCAGGAGTAAAGACCAAGTTCTGCATGAAATTACAGAAGAACCTTAGCTGGGGGATAGGGTGTGAGCAGAAATGGTAACGTCATAACTGGGTGTTGAGTTCAGTTAGTGAGTCACGCTAAATGCGATGAGTCAGACTGGATTTTCCAGTTCGAAATCGCAGAGGTGGTGAGCGAAGTATGAGTGGTGGGACCTGGTGCGGTAGAGAGGCATTGTAAGCTAAGAGATATCGAGGAGCGCTGAGTTACTCACCATGATTGTGTTAATAATTATAGGACGGTAGTGAGTATATAGATATATATATTGTATATAAAAATGTTATATATTTACACATATATATGTATACATATGAATAGGTATATATATATATATATATGCATATATATGTATATATATGAACAGGTGTATATATAAATGTATATATAAAATATATATATTGCTGTATACGTGGGTGCGATCATCAGAAGGGTCATGCGAGAGCGGTCGGACGCAAAAGACTATGGCAAGGAAAGTGAGATACAGTGACGCAGCTGAGGATCAACGGTTAACGGAAAGAAGAACAAAAGTTAAGCACGGGCTCATCGGTGCGGCGGATCCTAAAGGCACATTGAGGCCATAAAACGTGAGACTAAAGGGGAAACGCCTAAGTGTGGCTAGAACTTTCAATGGGAAAGTTAGTATTTCGCCTAGGGTGGTCATTGAGCAGGAGTAAAGACCAAGTTCTGCATGAAATTACAGAAGAACCTTAGCTGGGGGATAGGGTGTGAGCAGAAATGGTAACGTCATAACTGGGTGTTGAATTCAGTTAGTGAGTCACGCTAAATGCGATGAGTCAGACTGGATTTTCCAGTTCGAAATCGCAGAGGTGGTGAGCGAAGTATGAGTGGTGGGACCTGGTGCGGTAGAGAGGCATTGTAAGCTAAGAGATATCGAGGAGCGTTGAGTTACTCACCATGATTTTGTTAATAATTATAGGACAGTAATGAGTATATATATATATATATATATATAGTCTGAATAGCCCAACAGTCATGGTCATATTAAGAACAAGACGCTGGAGAGCGAACAATTGTTTTCAATGAATCCTATACGTGCTCTTACAATTCATATGGGTGAAGTAACATTGGAATACGTTAGCCATTGGCCGGAGTAAAGGTCATTGTCGTGGGGTTAGGAAAAACGGGGTCGGTGGGGAGGGGTGTCTCTATCGTGTGCGTGTTGTGGTGAGAGTTTCACTCCCACCGTCACGAGTGGTAATCGATAGTGGACTTTTGGGGTTCGGTCGGCGATCCGTGGTTTCCGGTTTCGGCCAGGGCAGCTGGAGAGCCTGAACTAGTCGCTTTTGTGCACATAGATTAGGGCTTAGTAAGCGAATGGCGATTGCCTCTGCTGTGGCCAGGGATCGAAGTCGGACTGGCTTTGATCGATTGGGTGGAACTCGGTGTATGACTTTGAAAGCTTTTTCAGGGTCGATCGTGTGGCCACTGTCCACCAAATGACCTAGAATCGAACTGGTAATCACACCGGTTTTCCCGTGACTCAACCATCTTGGGTGATGTTCCTTAATGCGCTGAGACAAACGCCTAGCCGTGCGACCTATGTAGGATGCGCCACATTCGCACCTGAACGAGTAAATGATCATGGAGGAGGTCAGCTCAGGCAGTTTGTCTTTTACCTGCATGCGGATCACCGGAGAGGTGGAGAATGTGCATTTCAGTCTAGCGGCTGGGAACGTTGAGTTAACAGCCGCCCTGAGTGTTTTGGTCAACCGTTCGGCATGTGTGTCCCCCTTGAACGATACTTTAAGGAATAGTTCCTTCTTTGGTACGCCGGGAGACCGCTCTGCAGATAACTTTAGTTCTAAGTTCTTTTGGATAAACTTCTCGGGGTAGCCATTCTCTCGCAAAACTTGTTGAACGAAGCTTAGTTCACCTTGTAAAGTCTCCGTTGAGCAAATTTTTACGGCTCTGAACGCTAGACACGTGCAATTTCTAAAACGCTGTGTGAAGAACAACGAGTATCCTAAACATTTTTGGAAGCAGCTGCGTCGTGATCGGATATACCCTAATTATAAAACGCTCCGGCGGCATGCATTAAATATTTGTGATTCTGTGTTATCGAAAACGGTGGAGTTTCAAAGGAATATCGCACAACGACAACACCCCGTGGATAATCTCTCCGATGAACAAAAGTGTCAGTTTACAGAATTCGTAAGTCATATCTGCGCGCGCCGCGTACAGATTGTTTATGAACGTTTGCTGAAAAGCATTAACCCAATAAAACCACAGATTACATTTCCGACAAAGCCGGAAAAATACATACACAACATTTCGAGTATGACACTCAGCCCAATCCAGGTAGAAGCCCTGTCACTTGGATGGAGGTTCTGCTGTCCCACAAGACAAGACGACCGGCTTGAACTAGAGGCACAGTTCGAGAACCTGATAAATCAAACTAAAGATCTATCACCAATGTCGGAAATAGATTTAAAAGCGTTCTGGTGACAAGCTGCTACAGATACCGCAAAGCTGTTCTGCAAAACCGGGGTCCGCTTACCCGACATCATTTGATGGCATTGAAAGAACTAAGAAAAAGAAAAGACATATTGATACTCAAACCAGATAAGGGATCCGGTGTTGTCCTTATGGACAAGCAAGATTATCTCGAAAAAGTTTTGCGATTGATTCAAGACCGAACGAAATTCTCCACATGCCACACAGGAAAAGATGAAACTGAGAAAATAGAAAACAGACTGGCTGGATGTTTGAGGAAGTTAAGAGATCATGGCTACATAAACAACGGTACCTATGAAAGACTGAAACCAAGCGGGTCGACCATTCCACGTCTTTACGGCCTGCCCAAAATCCATAAAGAAGGATGTCCCCTTTCGACCAATTGTGACCATGATCAATTCACCATATCAGGCAACAGCTCAGTGGCTAGTAGAATTATTGGAACCCGTTCGCGCAGAATTGGCCAAGTACAGCCTGCGAGACAGCTTTGAATTTGTATCCACCATACAAGATTTCAATATTCAGAAGAAAACTATGCTCTCGTTAGACGTCGCATCACTGTTCACCAACGTTCCGCTTTTGGAAACCGTGGACTTCCTATGTGAACACATAAACACGTCCAACATACAAATGGGCGTCCCGACAGAAAATCTCAAAGAACTATTGCTACTTTGCACGCTAAACATCCAGTTCCTGTTTAACGGATGTTTCTACCGACAAAGAGACGGAATAGCCATGGGTTCCCCATTAGGCCCATTGCTAGCGGACATTTTCATGGCGAAACTTGAAAATGGAAAACTAAAGCAAACCATTGAAGGTTTTACTCACTACAGTCGGTACATGGATGATATATTTTGTTTATTAGACCAGGAGTGCAATGTACCCAATGTTCTAGAAAAATTTAACAACGCCCACGACTCACTAGCCTTTACGATGGAACTGGAAACCAAGAACAAATTGGCTTTCTTCGACATACTACTAACCAGGAGGGAAGATGGTTCAATACAACGCAAGGTCTATAGAAAAAAGACATGGAACGGCCAGTACACGAATTTTCACAGCTTCGTGCCCCTGTCTCACAAACGAAATTTAATTCGATGCCTAGCGTTCAGAGCCGTAAAAATTTGCTCGACGGAGACTTTACAAGGTGAACTAAGCTTCGTTCAACAAGTTTTGCGAGAGAATGGCTACCCCGAGAAGTTTATCCAAAAGAACTTAGAACTAAAGTTATCTGCAGAGCGGTCTCCCGGCGTACCAAAGAAGGAACTATTCCTTAAAGTATCGTTCAAGGGGGACACACATGCCGAACGGTTGACCAAAACACTCAGGGCGGCTGTTAACTCAACGTTCCCAGCCGCTAGACTGAAATGCACATTCTCCACCTCTCCGGTGATCCGCATGCAGGTAAAAGACAAACTGCCTGAGCTGACCTCCTCCATGATCATTTACTCGTTCAGGTGCGAATGTGGCGCATCCTACATAGGTCGCACGGTTAGGCGTTTGTCTCAGCGCATTAAGGAACATCACCCAAGATGGTTGAGTCACGGGAAAACCGGTGTGATTACCAGTTCGATTCTAGGTCATTTGGTGGACAGTGGCCACACGATCGACCCTGAAAAAGCTTTCAAAGTCATACACCGAGTTCCACCCAATCGATCAAAGCCAGTCCGACTTCGATCCCTGGCCACAGCAGAGGCAATCGCCATTCGCTTACTAAGCCCTAATCTATGTGCACAAAAGCGACTAGTTCAGGCTCTCCAGCTGCCCTGGCCGAAACCGGAAACCACGGATCGCCGACCGAACCCCAAAAGTCCACTATCGATTACCACTCGTGACGGTGGGAGTGAAACTCTCACCACAACACGCACACGATAGAGACACCCCTCCCCACCGACCCCGTTTTTCCTAACCCCACGACAATGACCTTTACTCCGGCCAATGGCTAACGTATTCCAATGTTACTTCACCCATATGAATTGTAAGAGCACGTATAGGATTCATTGAAAACAATTGTTGGCTCTCCAGCGTCTTGTTCTTAATATATATATATATATATATATATATATATATATATATATACGTGTACCTATATATATATATATATTTGTATATGCAAATATTATATATATATATATATATATATATAAATCCAACCAGGGGTTTGATACTGAAGCAGTTTTTATGGCAATGTTGAGGTTGGTTTCATGGCCGCATACGCAATATAACTAAATAAAGTTAATAAATCGTGGGGCGAGTGAGAGATGTTGACAACCTGTGGGGAGTAATACGGTGGTCTCTATAAATGCGAGCGCATCTGAAAGGATTTATTTCAAAGTTGAATTAGCAGGATCCTATAAGTTGGTATGGAAAAACAGTTAGTGGACGCAGACATGCTTACATATGCCGATGGCGAAGGCTAGAAGCGGTCAAACAAAGCAATCAGAATTTTTAAAGCGGTGAGGTTATTTTGGAAGGTAAGGTAAAGAGAAAAAGCAGAGCAATGGCTTAAAAGTCAAGGCCTATCTCGTAAGCTTGACTTTCGGTTACGTGAACGTTGAATAAGCGCAGAACAGTTGGGACAGTAAGGAATTTATCAATAGCATGCACGAATGCATACTTTGACCGAGAAGATCTGATGTGCAAGGGAAGTTTATTCCAGATTCTGGAGTACGCGAAGAGAAAGAACTTAGAGCGTAGAACAGTCCTCGCGAAGGGTGTGGTAATAGTATACTGTCTATTCCGGAGTGAATATGCAGTATCCGGGGAGAAGCACAACTGGTTGGAGGAATAGGACTGCTTAGTCAATAGCTTATACAGAAATATCGAATTTAGCTTGATGCGACGAAGCCATAGTGGTTCGATTTTGAGAGATAAGCATCGTTCCCTGTAGTTTAAGTTGGACGACCAACCGATAAGCTGTTTTGTGAATCTTCTTTGAATACATTCGATAATAATCCTGTCGGATTTTCTCATGCTAGTGAAGATTAGGGGACAATATTCGAGAAGGGGCCTGGCATGTACTTTGTACATGTAGAGAATGCTCTGCCTAAGCTGAAAGGATCTGATGAGAAGACCAAGACACTTTTTAGCCTTCGCCGTTTGGAGGACAGCATGTTCCGAGAAGTTGAAAGAGCAAGAATAACTTAAGCCAAGGTCTCTTACTAAAGGCTGGCTGTCGATGGGTGAACCGCCAATGCATAAGGAACCAGGAGGAACCTGGCATTTGTAAGTGAGGAAAATACACTTGTCGGCGGAGAATTTCATCGCCCAGGTTGAGCACCATTCATCAAGAGCGGCTAAATCAGCAGATATTTTAGGGATAGTAGTACTGAGGTTGCCAGGCGAGAAAGTGTAGACTATCTTAATGTCGTCCGCGAACAAAAACGGCGTGCCATTAAGTATTGTCGGAAACATATCATTTATATATAGGAGGAAAAGCAGGGGGCCCAAAACACTGCCCTGAATAACACCGCTAGTAACAGGCTTAGGATTAGAGGTGTGCCCGTTAATTAAGACAACCTGTGAACGATGAGATAAGTAAGACGAGAACCAAGAAAGAAGTGGATCGACAATCCCAAATGACCGTAGCTTTGTTAAAAGATGGGGGTGAGGGACACGATCAAATGCCTTGGATAAATCAAGATAAAGAACAACAGGAGATTTCCCACTTTCAGCAGAGTCGGTGACGAGATTCAGAAAATCATACTGACAAGTCATGCAGGACCGTGAACGGAGGAATCCATGTTGGTTGTGATTAATAAGACTGAGGCTTAATAAATAGTTAATAATATTATCTTTAACTATTTTTTCCATTATTCTGGATAAGATGGGGGTATGGTTTATAGGGCGGTAATTAGATACCTCATGTAAAGGTCCTTTTTTATGAATGGGAACGATTACCGAGCGCTTCCAATTAGCAGGTACGGTGCTACCATTAGGTGAAAGAGTGAAAAGGTTAAGCAACAACAGGGGGAGATCCGGTCCACCATTGACGAGTGCAATTGGTGGTAAGCCATCGGGGCCTAATCGAGGAGAGGGTTTGCTATTGGATAGTAGCTTAGAAATACTCCTGGCATCGAAGGGTATCGTAGAAAGGACAGAGTCGGTAAGTGGTGAAGATGGGGGCGGGGCAATGACAGTAGCTGGAGCCATGGCTGAAGGAAAGAATGCATTGAAGGCTTCGGCTATACAAGGTGGGGAGGTGATAGATGAGTTATTATCCAGAATTAGAAGTTGATTATTTTGTCATCATTATCATAGATCTTATCGCCTACCGTCCGTATTTTGGAAGAAGAAGAAAGGGTGAGGTCCGCGAGTAAACGGCCTTGACAAATGGCTTTTCTTTCTACTGTATCTCAGAAACCTAAACGACCGGGATACAAAGATACCCCCAGAATAATAGAAATACTAGGGAGGACAAGCAAAAGAGCCAGTGCCACGAAAAGTAACTAGGCTGGCACGTCTGCCTAGGTAGCTTAAATTGACGGACTGCCATCAAAAATAACACCAACAACTCTCTGCCCTGAGCCCGCGGCACTCCCTGCTCCCCACAACCTAAAAGCAGCTGGTCAGCTTCTTGACTCAGAGGAGTCGGAAGTCCTGCGAAGGTTGCAGAATGCTAAGAAGAAGTTGTTTGCAACATTCCTGTTCATATGGGCAACCCAAAGGGGAAATTTGCTTTCAAGCTGCGAGCTGGGCTCACTCCGTGTCACCACAGAAGAGTGAAAATGAGGTCGCAAAAGCAAAATTCCCGCTTTTATTCGAATTCCCTAATGAAAAATCGCTAGTAGATTCAGTGCGAAACAACTCGTAGTCGCAAGTGCTTCACGGTTGAAGTCATTCGAGATACAAGCCGACAGAAGGCCTCTATAAAGAAAAGTGATAAGAAAAGCCACTAAAAATTCCAATCAAATTGGTGTTAAGAACCAGGAGTCACCCACTTTGCCAAGCACTTTATCAAAGCTCAAACAAAGCCCTGCCACTCCCACTCGTAGAAAGCCCACAGGGCTGGTTCACACAGACCAATCTCTTTCAAAGTATTCACGGCTTCCACCACCAAAGCGACAGCGCGTATCAAATAACCTGTCGTTCCATCCCAGGAGGGCCCTTACTTTATGCCTCCTGCTCCAGTTCATTAGATGAGGGCAAGGGAAGAACCTGCCAACCACCGACCCGTGGATCACATACCAGTGGTATCCAGAATTACCGAAGGGTTAGCAAAAGTTAATCTAATAGATTGCCTCCTCAAAAATCACTTTGAAAGTGAAGGTCGGCATGGTTTCCTAAATAATCAATCCTGGGAAGATTGTATGACCGACTTTTGAACCTTATTACGATAACTGTCAGTGACAGTGAGGTCTTCGACCGGGTGTCTCATATTCGGTCGTTATCAAAGGTCCAGGTGTTTGGCCCCGTTAACCTATATTACGCCTGGATAGGATACTTTTTTTCCTCGCTCAGTAAAGTAGTAAGCCTTGATGGCACTACTTTTACACCTGGCCCTGTGAATAGCGGCGTGATCCAAGGTAGTGCACTGGGCCCGTTTTTGTTCATTGTGTGAATAAATGATATATTTGCCGTGGTTAGCCTTGAAACCTTCCATTTCCTGACGACTTTATATTGTTGTCCACCTCAGACCACAATTCATTGGGTAATAATAGAGCTAAAATGTCGGAGGATATACGGATGCTTGATTCCTAGACTTGCCATTGACCAGTGAACTCCTAGGCCGATAAAAATGTATTCTTAAAAACAAGCGTCATGCCTCTTCAGGAGAGTTCAGCAGAGGTGATCATCTGATCCCCAACAAAACTTCAACACTTGACTTGGGAATATACTACCCCTGTTAATTTAACATCTCGGAGAAAACAGGCATACTAATTGCTTGGACCCTCAGGTTAATAGAACTGGTTGACAGAACATTTCATCCGCGTGAAAGTGAGCTCAGAGTTTATACCACCCACTTTACTCCATTGCTAGGTTGTACTGCTATAGCTGGCTGAAACGTGCTCCGGTGTGACAGGACTGCCTCGGAAAAAGCTCTGCGCACCCTCACTAAACAAGTGATTGACTACTCTTTCAGTTGTAGCGGCTTCGCAGACACCAAATTCAATAAAATACAATTGCGAGCTTAGAGCTTAGGCGCGCTTTGTTTAAGTCCACCGGTGTGAAAATAAGAACACGTAAAAAAGAAGAAGAACCTTCGTCACATTACGTCAAAACGGCAAGGCGCGCTCCAGCTCATCAGCTCTGGTGATTAGCTAGATCAGCCTCCCTTCTCCTGTACTTCATACAGGGCAATCAATACAAGTACAAAAAACCATCAATCGCTGTCGTTCTGCGTCTTTATTCGCTGGACGGGAATTGAGTCCATAAGTCGTGCGTTCGACCAAATTGGTGAGCCCGTTCCAAGTTATTATTAATTTTTATTTATTTATTATATCGTCCGTGCCCTTCAGCGTTCCTTTTGTTTTCGTTGTGCACATATGTATTGAGCCTTTTTTGGTGTTAATTTCGATCAGCCATCGTATATTTATTTTGCTGTCTATTTGATATGGATGACGCTAAGTTAACTATGTCTGACCCTGCGGTGCCTGAAACGCTCTCTATTGCGCGCCCAGTGAAAGCGTTACCTTTCATTCCGGGTAATCCCTCTCTTTGGCTGACTCATCTGGAAGCACAGTTTGCTGCCTCCAGAATCACCTCCCAGCAACAGAAGTATGTGCATCTCACTGCCGAACTTCCTTTAAATATTCTTGAAGCTGTCGAGGATATCATCTCCAACCCACCCACGGACAAGCCTTATGATATGCTTCGCCAGGCTATCTTAGATCGCACCGGGGTCTCCGACTCAAACCGTTTTCGTCAGCTGCTTAGTGGCATTTCCCTCGGTGACCAGAAGCCTTCACAGCTTCTGCGTCGTATGCGACAGCTGGCCAAGGGCATCCAAGTTGGTGACATGATGTTGCGCGAATTGTGGATGCAGCAGCTACCCCAACAAGCGCAATGCACTCTGGCCCTTCTCGTAGATGAAGTCTCACTAGACAGACTGGCTTTGGCGGCGGACCGCTTTATGGAAACCGCCTCCGCCCAAATTAGTCAGTGTGTTCGTTCGTCCACAACCACTACGGAGGCGACTCTCACAGATTTAGCTGCACAACTCAGTGCCCTTCGGGCGGACGTGACCGCTATTCAGTCTTCACGTTCGGCACGTCGTAGCCGCTCCCCAACTCGCACCCGTCGGCCTATTGCCGCTCGCAGTCCTCCTAGGCCATCCTCTCCCGATGCACACACTTGGACATGGTGTTGGTATCACCGCCAGTATCGTGCCAGCGCCAGGAAGTGTACACCCCCGTGCACGTTCCACGACAACCAGGGAAACTCGTCGGCCAACGTGTAGGTACGGCAGCGCTCGTTGGCCTCCCTACACCCTGCCGTCTTCTATTTATCAAGGACCTCATTTCCCACCGTCAGTTTTTGATTGACACTGGCGCACAGATCAGTGTCGTTCCCCCTAACCCTTCTGATCGTCAGCACCGGCAAACTTTAGAGCTTCAGGCCGCCAATGGGTCTCGTATATCCACTTTTGGTACTAGGCGTCTCAAGTTAGATCTGGGGTTGCGTCGTTTTTTTCAGTGGACTTTTATCATTGCTGACGTTTCCCAGCCCATCTTAGGAGTTGATTTTCTGCATCATTTCAACCTTTCGTTACATCCCGCTTCTCGTAAGTTAACTGACCCTGTGACTCATCGTGCTGTTGTTGGATCTGTCTGCTTGGTCAACGTTGTTCGACCGTCCGTAGCTCCTATCGCCAACGATACCTTCGCCAAAATTTTAGCTGAGTTTCCGTCTCTAACCGGACCGGCAAACCACTTACCCATGGTGCGCTCGGCTGTTGTACATCACATCAGTACCGCTGGACCTCCTGTTTTTGCCCGTCCGCGTCGCCTAGCCCCAGACAAACTGGCCGTCGCTCGTCTTGAATTCCAGAAAATGCTGGACCTAGGCATCATCCGTCCTTCGAACAGCCCGTGGGCCTCTCCATTGCACATGGTGCCGAAGAGAACTTCGGGCGACTGGCGTCCGTGTGGTGACTATCGTCGCCTCAATCAGGTCACAACGCCAGATCGATATCCTGTGCCTCACATTCATGATATCACGTCTACTCTGGCTGGATCCACCATCTTCAGCAAAATCGACCTGGTCCGGGCCTATCATCAAATTCCGGTCGCCGACGAGGACGTTGCAAAAACCGCCGTTACCACTCCGTTTGGTCTATTTGAGTTTCTCCGTATGCCATTTGGCTTGCGCAACGCGTCCCAAACGTTCCAGCGGTTTATTGACGGTGTTACCCGCGGACTGCCCTTCGTTCACGCTTACATCGATGATATTCTTGTCGCTAGCCCCAGCGTTGACGAACATCAGCTTCATCTTCGACAGCTCTTTCAGCGGTTAACAGAGCACGGTGTTACCATCAATGCCGCCAAGACTGAATTAGGGAAGCCGTCATTGCTCTTCCTCGGTCACATCATCGACGCCAACGGCATTCGTCCGGCTGAAACCAAGGTCAGTGATATTGCTGAATTTCCACTTCCACAGTCCTTCAAACAGCTTAAACGTTTTAACGGCTTTGTCAATTATTACTGCCGGTTCATCCCACACTGCGCCACCCTGATGCAACCGCTCACTGATCTTTTGCGGGGCAAACAACGAACCCTCATCTGGACCGATCAAGCCCAGGAGGCCTTTTCTCAGCTCAAACAGGCCTTGTCGTCTGCGGTTCTTCTCCGTCATCCGGATCCCCATGCTCCCGTCAGTATCGCTGTTGATGCTTCCGATGTCGCACTTGGCTGCGTTCTCCAGCAGGCCGTGGACGGCGCCTGGGAGCCTCTGGCTTTTCACTCACGCCGCCTGTCTTCCGCAGAATCCAAATACAGTGCGTTTGGTCGTGAGTTACTTGCCGTCTACACCGCCATACGTCACTTTCGCCACGCTCTGGAAGGACGGGAATTCATCATTTTCACAGATCACAAGCCACTACTGTATGCTTTCCGCAACGCGTCTGATCGTCATTCTCCACGAGAAATTCGCCAGCTGGATTTCATATCGCAATTTTCTACTGACATTCGTCATATCTCCGGGTCAGCTAATGTGGCTGCAGATACTCTTTCCAGGATCCACAGTCTCGGGTCGCCCGCTGCTCTCGGTATCAATCTCAAGGACCTGGCACGAAGCCAGCAGGATCCTGAGTTTCAACAAACCATTCGCTATACAAGTCTCCGAGTGCGGGCTTTGCCTCTTCCGTCATCTGCTGGCACTATCCTCTGCGACACCACCTTGGATCACCCAAGGCCAATCGTACCACTTTCACATCGCCGTCCAATTTTCGATGTGTTGCACGGTCTATCCCATCCGGGTATCAAGGCCACATGCAAACTAGTCCGTGCCCGATTTGTTTGGCCAAACATGGATCGCGACGTTCGTCAATGGGCACGTAACTGCATTGCTTGTCAGCGAGCCAAAATACAGCGACATACCACCAGTCCAGTCGGAAATTTTGAGACTCCAGACGCCCGTTTCGCTCACGTGCACGTCGACATTGTGGGACCTTTGCCACCATCCCGAGGTATGATCTATCTACTCACTTGTATTGATCGTTTCACTCGTTGGCCCGAGGCCATACCCATTCCGGATGTATCCAGTGAAACTGTCGCCCGTGCGTTCATGGAACACTGGATTTCCCGCTTTGGTTGTCCTACCACAGTAACCACCGATCAAGGAGCTCAGTTTGAATCTGCCACTTTCGACAATCTCCTCCAACTGACTGGCACTAAGCGTATTTGCACCACAGCTTATCATCCCCAGGCAAATGGCTTGGTCGAACGTTTTCACCGGCACCTCAAAACTTCGCTCAGTGCTCACAACAATCCTCAGTGGACGGACGTCTTACCACTGGTTTTATTGGGCATTCGCAATACGTTGCGCAGCGACACTCCCTGCACACCTGCGTCCATGACATTCGGCACCACCGCTCGTCTCCCTGGTGAATTTGTCGCACCCAAGGTGAGCGCACCTTTCCCCAACCTTGGAGACTACACTCAACGTCTCATGATCTACATGCGTCAGAAGATTGGTATTCCTGTCCGTTCGACAGATCGGCCGTCGTTTATTCCCAGTCACCCACATACGTGCACGCACGTTTTTCTGCGTACGCCGAGCCGCCGCCCGTTGACTCCAGCTTATTCTGGCCCGCACAAAGTCATTCGGCGTTTAGAAAAAACGTTCATCATCGATCTTAATGGTCGGCAAGAAACCGTCAGCATCGACCGCCTTAAGCCAGCGTTCTTCGACTCGGAAACCCAGCCTACGCCGTTGCCCGCCGATGGTAAAACACAGACGTTTGCCCGACCCCAACAACATCTAGCTCCAGCACGCGTGAGCCACAGGTCGACCCCCCATCACGTTCCACCAGGTCTGGTAGGCATGTTCGTTTCCCTGCACGATTCGTTGACTTTATTGTTCTTACATAGATTTCCCCTTTTGATTGCATACTGTATCCAGTTTTTCTTATCTCTTCTAGGGTCAGTCGTTGTTTACCTAGGAAGGATCTGGCACACCACTAACAATGGACATGTGTCACTATATGAACATTACCATTTTTTGTTGTTGTTGTTGTTGCCTACGTGCCTTGTACATGGTTTGGCACGTCCCTGTCCCCACTTAAGGTTTCTAGATAGAGAGCACGGGGAGAGGATACCCCACCAGTTCACGCGTGAGTAACCTTCTCTGCGGCTATATATGGCCCAGAGGTCCTTAGATCACCTTGGAGGTGCTGAGCACAAACCTTTTCCAGCTGGAACTATTCAGCTGGTTTTTGGCTCAACTCACGACGCTCTCTTAGGTCGAAGTTCTCCTACTCGGTCGTCCTTCTGGAGGGGGACTGATGTAGCGGCTTCGCAGACACCAAATTCAATAAAATACAATTGCCAGCTTAGAGCTTAGGCGCGCTTTGTTTAAGTCCACCGGTGTGAAAATAAGAACACGTAAAAAAGAAGAAGAACCTTCGTCACATTACGTCAAAACGGCAAGGCGCGCTCCAGCTCATCAGCTCTGGTGATTAGCTAGATCAGCCTCCCTTCTCCTGTACTTCATACAGGGCAATCGATACAAGTACAAAAAACCATCAATCGCTGTCGTTCTGCGTCTTTATTCGCTGGACGGGAATTGAGTCCACAAGTCGTGCGTTCGACCAAACAGTCTCATTTACAAGCAGCTTTGTGACCTGCTAGGCATGAAACCTCTCGGGCCCCGACGGATAAATAGCCACCTGCCTTTTTAGGCTCAGTAATGAAATACCGGTCCTGAAAGGTCTCCTTTGAGGTGAGAGACCCGACAGGCTCCAGATATCTGTTACTATTAGGCAGTCATTCTACCATTGCGCCGTTCTCGAGAATCACCCTATGGCCTAACTTCTTCATTGTCAAATATTCGCAAATGTGGAAAACACTTCCACGGAAAGTCCGTACAACAGGCCAATTACCGAGGATTCAGAAGGGATGAAACGGATTCCTCGTTGTACCTAAACTTGTACCTAACTGTGACTGGCACGCTTCTGAGGAGAGAGAGTACGAGGCAGTTTTGGGCCACGGGCCAGGAGACCTACTTGTCAGACATTCGGTTATGGATCTCTCAGCTATGTATCATTCATGATTTGTTTACGTTCCTTGCACAAACTTTTGTACCTCGAATTCTAATCTTCCATCAAGACAACACTCACTCAGAATGGCAACCATAACCCTGGGCCTAGAGCTTCATCCTTGCCCGTCCCATATATCCTTGGTCCTCCGATGGAAGAATCTCAGCCTCGAATTTTGTCCCTTATCTAAAACATACTAAGTTCAATTTACTCGGTCCATACTGACTCCTTTGCCTTTTTCTTATTTTCTCTGGCATTTAAACTCAGACTCCCGTTCCGGTGACTACCATTCACTCCCAAACGATCTTTAACCTTACTTCTAGTTTTCATTATTAATTTTTGCTTTCCAGTCCAATCGCATCTGCCTGTAGCCCTCATTATTTCCAAAGTGGCTCCAGCGTTTAAACTTCCAGAGTTATCTTTTTACCGTTGACCTTTGATTCTCAGCTGAGAGCATCCCAGACTGCAGTTTTCTGTTTTCATTTTTCCAGATAAGCCCTGGCTCGCACCTTTCCTTTGATGGCTTGGAACGATCCGCAGTAAATACCGGCAAAATATCTGGACCACACTTCTGGCTAAAAATTCAATACATGCCTGTCATTTCGTCGCTCCCCCATTTGCCCTGTTTTCTAGAATTACCCTGAACCTGGTTATAACCCCTGCGCTGTTTGATCTCTACGGCTGTGACCACTGCACATCATTAGTGCAAATTCCGCCTGTGCTGGGTGCAGTCAGATCCGATGCTTCGGCTGGAGCACGTCGGGCTTGCTCGGTGTCTGCAACGATGTGCGGGTGCCGCTAGGTTGGCGGATCGCACCTCCTGTCTCCAGAAATGGCTTCCACATCTGAAGTCCACTGTGGGGTCAGCCTGTAAGGTTGATTAGACCTTACTTCGCGGTTTCCTTAGTAAACGCGTGCTTCGGTCCTTTGTACTGCGTGGACCACCTGCACGTTACTCTAATGTGCGGCACTGCACAAATATGTTAACCAGATCAGTATTCTCCACGACCCGTGAGAACGAGAAGGCGATTGGGAGAGATAGTGGTTAGCGTGTATTTGGGAGCGTGCGTGAGAGCGTGCGCAAGAGGAACGGTCAAATGGCCACCGCGCTTGGCAGTCAGCGTTCAGTTAAACAATAAACGTGGTAAAAGTATGAACGAAGATGGCAACCGCTACAGGGGCCTCCTCCTAGAAGTCCGACGGAGTTGGGCTTCGATCGTGATGGTAAGCCGGAATTATTGGTTGTCCAGGAACTCCTCATAGCTTCTCCGTTATATTGTTGTTGACGTCGAACGACTGTTGATGAGTTTACCGGTGCCTGCACTCTCGAGGTCCGATGTGCGTGGGTCCAACTGTGTTTTGGCGCCCGCGGGTCTCATACGAATGCAAGCCGGAAAATGCCTCGTCAGGTCCATCCAAAAAGGCGTCCAGTTGCCGTCTCCAGTGCCAGGCTGACCAATCGTCCCGTTGTCCAGTGAGCGGTTGGCTCCTTGAACGTGCACGGGAGTCAGCCAGGCTACGGATGAAGCCAATGTGACTTGTTAGATCCGTCTGAGAGAGGGCAAGGTAAACTGGAACAAAATAGCGCCTGAGGGCGCGGGCGGATGTTGGACCGTAATAACAACACACAAACGATGTTCGGTGTTGTTGTAGTCGCTAGGAGACCAGAAGAAAATGAAATCATAACTACCGATTGTAATTTCCCGGGTCTGTTGTTTGGTAAATCCATGGCGAACTTCCCAACTTATTGCTAACAGTCGGTTGTAAAAATCGTCACGAAATCGGCGAAGCGGACGGGATTTCGTAGTTGGCGACCGCAATGGCTACTTCGCGTTGCGGGTACGGTTGGAGAATCTGATGGACTAGCTGCCGAGTCCTCACTAGGCGTAATTGGGGGTGGTTCGAGTGGTAACTCGCTCGATGCAGGTGACTGAGCGACTTGAGTGGGTGTAAATTGGCCGAGCGGCTTGCACTCAATGACGGCAGGCTTGAGACGGTCGAAAGATACGGTGTCGTGTCGTCCGTTGATATCTATGACAAATGTTTTTGCCCTACGTTTTATCACCCGAAACGGGCCAGTGTATGGCGCTTGTAGTGGTGATCGAACGCCATCGACGCGAAGGAATACATGAGTAGCGGTTCCTAACGCAGTTGGGACATAACTTGTAGACTGTTGTTCACGCGGCGGACTGGCCTTGAGCACTCGCATGTGCTGCGTAAGGCGCTGAGCATAGTCACCGAAACCGAAAGTCACGGTTGATGAGGGGGCTACCAACTCCCCAGGCAGACGAAGTGGACAGCCATATACTAGTACGGCCGGTGTTGTAACTCCTCCTTAACGGTACTACGCAGGCTTAAGAGTGCTAATGGTAGTGTTTCACTCCAAAGGGGGTTACCGTTTGCTCGAAGAGCGGCTTTTAATTGTCGGTAGAAACGCTCAACCATACCATTGGCCTGAGGGTGGTAAGCTGTCGTCTTAACGTGTTGGCAACCGAGCGTAGCGAGTAGGCTGCCGAAAGCGCCGTCAAAATGTGGACCGCGATCGGTGGTCACTATTGCCGGGCAATCGAAATGACTAACCCAACCGGTCAGAAAAGCTTTCGCGGCCTCTTCCGAGGTGGGACGAGGGATAGGGATGGCCTGCGGCCAGCGAGTAAAACGATCCACGCATGTGAGTATGTAAACGTACCCAAGCGAAGGTGGGAGTGGTCCTACGAGGTCGACGTGCACATGATGAAAACGTGTTTCAGGTTCTGGGAACCTGGCTAACGCTGCCTTAGTGTGCCTATGGGTCTTAACACGTTGACACTGCAGACAAGCACGAGCCCATTGACGGACATCGCGTTTGACATGGTGCCAAACAAAACGCTCAGTTATCAGTTTCACCGAGGCCGTCACACCCGGATGAGCCAGATTATGGAGTGTCAGGAACGTAGGATAACGGTGGGCAGCAGGAACTACTGGCCTAGGGCGACCTTGCGACACATCGCACACGATGGTATTCTGGGAAGCTGGGATAGGCACTGTGGTTAAACTCAAAGAACCGTTTTGCCGAAGTTGTTCGATGTCAGGGTCCATAGTTTGAGCCTGTGCCATTGCGTCCAAATTGATGTTAGGCGTTTGTGACAGACTTAGTTGATATACGCGCGATAAGGCGTCTGCGACGGGATTAAGTACCCCAGAGACGTGTCGTATGTCCACAGTAAACTGTGAGACAAAGTCTAAGTGGCGAATCTCGCGTGGTGAGTATCGATCGGAAGCTGACTCCAGTGCGTAAACCAAAGACTTGTGGTCTGTAAACACCGTGAACGAACGGCCTTCGAGTGCATGTCGAAAATGACGAATTCCCAAGTAGATGGCTAATAACTCTCTACCGAACGTGCTGTACCTTGATTCCGCGGGTTGTAGGCGCTTGGAGAAGAATGCTAAAGGTTGCCAAGAGTCATCTACGAACTGTTGCAGTACTGCTCCAACCGCTGTGTCCGAGGCATCCGTCACTACCGAAATAGGAGCCAAAGGGTCGGGGTGTGTAAGGAGTGCTGTGTTGGCGACAGCATCTTTGACCAAGGCGAATGCAGCTTGTGCTGTGTTGGGAAACACGAACTTCCGCTTACCTCCGCGCAACAGGTCGGTGAGGGGTTGCATCATTTCCGCACAGTGAGGAATAAATCGGCGGTAGAAATTCACCAGACCGGCAAACTGACGCAACTGGCGAAAAGATTGGGGTTCAGGGTAGTCGCGAATAGCGGAAACTTTATCTGACAGAGGGCGGATACCCGAGGATGAAATAGAATGTCCTATGAAAGTGATATCAGACCGGCCTAATTCGCATTTCGCGATATTGATCGTAACGCCGTGCTGGCTAAGGCGTTCGAAAAGTGCTCGTAAGTGCGTAGCGTGCTCTTGCTCTGAAGAACTCGCCACCAAAATATCATCCAAGTATACGTGGACATTTTTCAAACCACGAGTTGCCTCGTGCATGAACCGTTGAAAGGTCTGGGCTGCATTGCTGAGTCCAAACGGCATTCGCAGAAACTCGAACAGCCCGAAAGGTGTAGTGACGGCAGTTTTAGGGATATCGGCCTCTGCTACCGGGAGCTGGTTGTACGCACGAACCAAATCGATACGGCTGAAGATGGAGCAACCTGATAAAGACGAAGTAAGATCCTGTATATGGGGAATCGGGTATCGGTCCGGGACGGTGACTTTGTTAAGCGCTCTGTAATCACCACAGGGTCGCCAGTCGCCACTAGCCTTAGGGACCATATGAAGGGGGGAAGCCCAAGGGCTACTAGAAGGGCGTATTATACCCAGTTCTAGCATATGTTCGAATTCGGCTTGTGCAACACGAAGCTTGTCTGGTGCTAACCGACGCGGCCTACTGAACACTGGGGGTCCCTTAGTATCGATATGGTGAGTGACACTGGTCGTCACTGCTGGGAGAGGCCCGGCCTGCCGAAACATGGCCGGGTAGGCGGCGATGAGTTCGCCATAAGGTTGGTGTGCCGGTGGTTGAACGTAAAAGGGCGTGACGTGATTCACTCGCGAATTATGACCCGCAACGGCGAAAGTGGTCTGACGATCCACCACTCTGCGGCGCCGTGCATCAACTAACAAGTCAAAGTGCTGCAGGAAGTCAATGCCCAGAATTGGGTACGGGACGTCGGCGATGATGAATACTCAACGAAAATTACGCTTTAAACCCAAGTTTAAGGTGAGCGACCGCTGGCCAAACGTTGGGATGGCCGTGCCATTGGCAGCGCGTAGTGTTTGGGCCTGCGGTGTGCTATTGTCGTCTTTCGCTCGGGGGAGGACGCTCACTTCGGCACCGGTATCTACAAGGAAAAGGTTATTTGAAATAATGTCCCTTACGTTCAAAAGACGACTATTGGTGTGATACCCGGCTTCGTGGGTCGCCACCACGGGCCGGGGGTTTAGTTTCCCTGATGAGCACCGGGAAACGTACACCCTCGTTCGCATCGTTTGGCTCCCTCACCGAAGCGACTGTGGTACTTACAATATCCTTCTTTTGAAGAACCGACGAAACGGCGTCGCAATGACGGACTATGGAGCCTAGGTGAGCGTGCGCGGTGCCGCTCCTGTGACCCACTTCTAACTGCTAGGCGTTGCAGGCTCGCGTCAATTCTAGACAAAACTGACGCGAGTTCGTTAGATGTTGGCAAGGCAGGCACCGTTGCGACGGACGGCCTGGTTACTCCAGCTACAGCGGGGTTGTATCGTGACATAATGTCATCAGCTATCGCTGCAGTTTCCTATAGCGAGCATTTGCGCGCGGCACTTAGTCAAACTGGAATGTTATGCGGCAAACGCTGCAGCCAAAGTTCCCTCAAGAGCGGGTCCTCACCTATTGTCGGTCCTCTCAAGCGCTGCATCTCACGCAGCAGTTCGGAGGGCTTCCTACTTCCAAGCTCAACGTTTTGAAGTTGTTGCATACGTTGGTCTTGCGTTGGGGTCGTGCGGGCAATGACAGCCTCCTTTAAAGCCTCATAGCTTCGGGAAGAGATTATTACGTCCCTTACTTGCATTGTGACCTCTGGCGGGAGGCGGCCTGCTACCCACCTGAAACGGCTGGCGTTGCTGGTTATACGGCAGTTTTCGAATTCTAACTCAACCAGCGTGAACCAGAGTTCTGGATCAGCAGGTGTGAATGCCGGTATGTGCAGCGTGATGGCCCCAACGGTGGGGTCTGAGCAGGATTTCAGTTCGGCAGACATAGCGATTACTTTATGGAATACAGACGAGAAAAGAAATCAACGACCAATGGGGCACTACAGTTTTCGCGAAGAAAAAAAATTACGACGAATTACACACAAAATATGTATGGACGAGAAAAACAATTATTTGGTAAACCAACCAAAAAAAAATCAAGATAGGGAAACAATAAAACACACAAAAACGTACGCAGACGGGACCTTGAACGGTAGAAAACAAAGAAACTCACGTGACCTGAGGATCACGTCGGGCTCACCAATTGTAAGGTTGATTAGACCTTACTTCGCGGTTTCCTTAGTAAACGCGTGCTTCGGTCCTTTGTACTGCGTGGACCACCTGCACGTTACTCTAATGTGCGGCACTGCACAAATATGTTAACCAGAACAGTATTCTCCACGACCCGTGAGAACGAGAAGGCGATTGGGAGAGATAGTGGTTAGCGTGTATTTGGGAGCGTGCGTGAGAGCGTGCGCAAGAGGAACGGTCAAATGGCCACCGCGCTTGGCAGTCAGCGTTCAGTTAAACAATAAACGTGGTAAAAGTATGAACGAAGATGGCAACCGCTACAAGCCCCACTCACTGGCACCGGTTGAGAGTTTAAGAAAACCATTTAAGTACTAGAAATTCTGCAAATATTCCGCTATCCCCTCGAGTCGTCGTAGATTTTCCATCTTGTTCTCCTTCAACTTCTCCATCATAACTTACCACTTTTTACACTGGCAAAACTTACTTTCCTTAGTGCATAGGTATGGCCAATTCAAAAAACAGTTACCATACTTGGGTCATCATCCATGGTTGGCTTTCCCGAGTTTTTATGCCTAGCTATTCTCCAGTGCCTCCAGCAAACTTAACCACGCCCGAAGATAAAACCCCTTATTTTTGTCCCCTTTACCGATATGTTTGAAGACTGTTACTTTCATTGTTGCCGCCCAATTGCCTTCCAAAATCTTCAAGTAGAATACATCTTCGCAATATATTTGTCTCCAGCTTATCCCAGGGGTCGATAATTTTGAGATTGTTTGTCCCATTTGCCAGTTCCATTGTTTGCCCACTTAGGGTTGTTGCATTTCAGCATCCTCACCTTGAAAAGCGTCAAGTCCCCTACATATATATATATATATATATGCCCGAGAGGCTGTTTTACCACAGCGTTTTGCTTTGTCACCGTCGCTTGATCCGCCCTTTTATGAAGAACATCAATAAACAGTATTTTACCTGTAAATTACTTCATCGTCGTTTTTGCGGGCTTTTTGCCTGTGCCACTGTCGCGGGTACGCAAAAAGAATTTATCGGTCTCCTGATGCTGATGCTTTAAATCTCTTTCTTTTGAAGATACAAATCTGCCCAACGTTCGCCTGTTTTCATTCGGCTACTTCTTCCTTCGTCACCCCGAAAAACTCTCTCCAGATGTGTTATGCATTTGGTTTATCACCGACTACACTCACTTTGGGCTTCCGAATTCCGCAACCGTATTCATCAACTGTTTTATGTTTTTCTTCTCCGATGCTCTGTTCTAACAAATAGTCTCAGACAGTTACGATCCTTGCAGTTATCTCGTCATTACTTCCAGTCCTTAGAGAGGGAACACCAGTAATTAAATACTTAACTGCCATTTAAATAATATCTGCAGACTGTATCTGCTACAATAATGGCTCCGTATTACACATTCACCTGCCGCCAAGTTCACACTTTCATGTTGACGCACTACACTCCACTTTTTTGAAACTGATCTATTGTAGCGGCTTCGCAGACACCAAATTCAATAAAATACAATTGCGAGCTTAGAGCTTAGGCGCGCTTTGTTTAAGTCCACCGGTGTGAAAATAAGAACACGTGAAAAAGAAGAAGAACCTTCGTCACACTACGTCAAAACGGCAAGGCGCGCTCCAGCTCCTCAGCTCTGGTGATTAGCTAGATCAGCCTCCCTCCTCCTGTACTTCATACAGGGCAATCAATACAAGTACAAAAAACATCAATCGCTGTCGTTCTGCGTCTTTATTCGCTGGACGGGAATTGAGTCCATAAGTCGTGCGTTCGACCAAAATTGGTGAGCCCGTTCCAAGTTATTATTAATTTTTATTTATTTATTATATCGTCCGTGCCCTTCAGCGTTCCTTTTGTTTTCGTTGTGCACATATGTATTGAGCCTTTTTTGGTGTTAATTTCGATCAGCCATCGTATATTTATTTTGCTGTCTATTTGATATGGATGACGCTAAGTTAACTATGTCTGACCCTGCGGTGCCTGAAACGCTCTCTATTGCGCGCCCAGTGAAAGCGTTACCTTTCATTCCGGGTAATCCCTCTCTTTGGCTGACTCATCTGGAAGCACAGTTTGCTGCCTCCAGAATCACCTCCCAGCAACAGAAGTATGTGCATCTCACTGCCGAACTTCCTTTAAATATTCTTGAAGCTGTCGAGGATATCATCTCCAACCCACCCACGGACAAGCCTTATGATATGCTTCGCCAGGCTATCTTAGATCGCACCGGGGTCTCCGACTCAAACCGTTTTCGTCAGCTGCTTAGTGGCATTTCCCTCGGTGACCAGAAGCCTTCACAGCTTCTGCGTCGTATGCGACAGCTGGCCAAGGGCATCCAAGTTGGTGACATGATGTTGCGCGAATTGTGGATGCAGCAGCTACCCCAACAAGCGCAATGCACTCTGGCCCTTCTCGTAGATGAAGTCTCACTAGACAGACTGGCTTTGGCGGCGGACCGCTTTATGGAAACCGCCTCCGCCCAAATTAGTCAGTGTGTTCGTTCGTCCACAACCACTACGGAGGCGACTCTCACAGATTTAGATGCACAACTCAGTGCCCTTCGGGCGGACGTGACCGCTATTCAGTCTTCACGTTCGGCACGTCGTAGCCGCTCCCCAACTCGCACCCGTCGGCCTATTGCCGCTCGCAGTCCTCCTAGGCCATCCTCTCCCGATGCACACACTTGGACATGGTGTTGGTATCACCGCCAGTATCGTGCCAGCGCCAGGAAGTGTACACCACCGTGCACGTTCCACGACAACCAGGGAAACTCGTCGGCCAACGTGTAGGTACGGCAGCGCTCGTTGGCCTCCCTACACCCTGCCGTCTTCTATTTATCAAGGACCTCATTTCCCACCGTCAGTTTTTGATTGACACTGGCGCACAGATCAGTGTCGTTCCCCCTAACCCTTCTGATCGTCAGCACCGGCAAACTTTAGAGCTTCAGGCCGCCAATGGGTCTCGTATATCCACTTTTGGTACTAGGCGTCTCAAGTTAGATCTGGGGTTGCGTCGTTTTTTTCAGTGGACTTTTATCATTGCTGACGTTTCCCAGCCCATCTTAGGAGTTGATTTTCTGCATCATTTCAACCTTTCGTTACATCCCGCTTCTCGTAAGTTAACTGACCCTGTGACTCATCGTGCTGTTGTTGGATCTGTCTGCTTGGTCAACGTTGTTCGACCGTCCGTAGCTCCTATCGCCAACGATACCTTCGCCAAAATTTTAGCTGAGTTTCCGTCTCTAACCGGACCGGCAAACCACTTACCCATGGTGCGCTCGGCTGTTGTACATCACATCAGTACCGCTGGACCTCCTGTTTTTGCCCGTCCGCGTCGCCTAGCCCCAGACAAACTGGCCGTCGCTCGTCTTGAATTCCAGAAAATGCTGGACCTAGGCATCATCCGTCCTTCGAACAGCCCGTGGGCCTCTCCATTGCACATGGTGCCGAAGAGAACTTCGGGCGACTGGCGTCCGTGTGGTGACTATCGTCGCCTCAATCAGGTCACAACGCCAGATCGATATCCTGTGCCTCACATTCATGATATCACGTCTACTCTGGCTGGATCCACCATCTTCAGCAAAATCGACCTGGTCCGGGCCTATCATCAAATTCCGGTCGCCGACGAGGACGTTGCAAAAACCGCCGTTACCACTCCGTTTGGTCTATTTGAGTTTCTCCGTATGCCATTTGGCTTGCGCAACGCGTCCCAAACGTTCCAGCGGTTTATTGACGGTGTTACCCGCGGACTGCCCTTCGTTCACGCTTACATCGATGATATTCTTGTCGCTAGCCCCAGCGTTGACGAACATCAGCTTCATCTTCGACAGCTCTTTCAGCGGTTAACAGAGCACGGTGTTACCATCAATGCCGCCAAGACTGAATTAGGGAAGCCGTCATTGCTCTTCCTCGGTCACATCATCGACGCCAACGGCATTCGTCCGGCTGAAACCAAGGTCAGTGATATTGCTGAATTTCCACTTCCACAGTCCTTCAAACAGCTTAAACGTTTTAACGGCTTTGTCAATTATTACTGCCGGTTCATCCCACACTGCGCCACCCTGATGCAACCGCTCACTGATCTTTTGCGGGGCAAACAACGAACCCTCATCTGGACCGATCAAGCCCAGGAGGCCTTTTCTCAGCTCAAACAGGCCTTGTCGTCTGCGGTTCTTCTCCGTCATCCGGATCCCCATGCTCCCGTCAGTATCGCTGTTGATGCTTCCGATGTCGCACTTGGCTGCGTTCTCCAGCAGGCCGTGGACGGCGCCTGGGAGCCTCTGGCTTTTCACTCACGCCGCCTGTCTTCCGCAGAATCCAAATACAGTGCGTTTGGTCGTGAGTTACTTGCCGTCTACACCGCCATACGTCACTTTCGCCACGCTCTGGAAGGACGGGAATTCATCATTTTCACAGATCACAAGCCACTACTGTATGCTTTCCGCAACGCGTCTGATCGTCATTCTCCACGAGAAATTCGCCAGCTGGATTTCATATCGCAATTTTCTACTGACATTCGTCATATCTCCGGGTCAGCTAATGTGGCTGCAGATACTCTTTCCAGGATCCACAGTCTCGGGTCGCCCGCTGCTCTCGGTATCAATCTCAAGGACCTGGCACGAAGCCAGCAGGATCCTGAGTTTCAACAAACCATTCGCTATACAAGTCTCCGAGTGCGGGCTTTGCCTCTTCCGTCATCTGCTGGCACTATCCTCTGCGACACCACCTTGGATCACCCAAGGCCAATCGTACCACTTTCACATCGCCGTCCAATTTTCGATGTGTTGCACGGTCTATCCCATCCGGGTATCAAGGCCACATGCAAACTAGTCCGTGCCCGATTTGTTTGGCCAAACATGGATCGCGACGTTCGTCAATGGGCACGTAACTGCATTGCTTGTCAGCGAGCCAAAATACAGCGACATACCACCAGTCCAGTCGGAAATTTTGAGACTCCAGACGCCCGTTTCGCTCACGTGCACGTCGACATTGTGGGACCTTTGCCACCATCCCGAGGTATGATCTATCTACTCACTTGTATTGATCGTTTCACTCGTTGGCCCGAGGCCATACCCATTCCGGATGTATCCAGTGAAACTGTCGCCCGTGCGTTCATGGAACACTGGATTTCCCGCTTTGGTTGTCCTACCACAGTAACCACCGATCAAGGAGCTCAGTTTGAATCTGCCACTTTCGACAATCTCCTCCAACTGACTGGCACTAAGCGTATTCGCACCACAGCTTATCATCCCCAGGCAAATGGCTTGGTCGAACGTTTTCACCGGCACCTCAAAACTTCGCTCAGTGCTCACAACAATCCTCAGTGGACGGACGTCTTACCACTGGTTTTATTGGGCATTCGCAATACGTTGCGCAGCGACACTCCCTGCACACCTGCGTCCATGACATTCGGCACCACCGCTCGTCTCCCTGGTGAATTTGTCGCACCCAAGGTGAGCGCACCTTTCCCCAACCTTGGAGACTACACTCAACGTCTCATGATCTACATGCGTCAGAAGATTGGTATTCCTGTCCGTTCGACAGATCGGCCGTCGTTTATTCCCAGTCACCCACATACGTGCACGCACGTTTTTCTGCGTACGCCGAGCCGCCGCCCGTTGACTCCAGCTTATTCTGGCCCGCACAAAGTCATTCGGCGTTTAGAAAAAACGTTCATCATCGATCTTAATGGTCGGCAAGAAACCGTCAGCATCGACCGCCTTAAGCCAGCGTTCTTCGACTCGGAAACCCAGCCTACGCCGTTGCCCGCCGATGGTAAAACACAGACGTTTGCCCGACCCCAACAACATCTAGCTCCAGCACGCGTGAGTCACAGGTCGACCCCCCATCACGTTCCACCAGGTCTGGTAGGCATGTTCGTTTCCCTGCACGATTCGTTGACTTTATTGTTCTTACATAGATTTCCCCTTTTGATTGCATACTGTATCCAGTTTTTCTTATCTCTTCTAGGGTCAGTCGTTGTTTACCTAGGAAGGATCTGGCACACCACTAACAATGGACATGTGTCACTATATGAACATTACCATTTTTTGTTGTTGTTGTTGTTGCCTACGTGCCTTGTACATGGTTTGGCACGTCCCTGTCCCCACTTAAGGTTTCTAGATAGAGAGCACGGGGAGAGGATACCCCACCAGTTCACGCGTGAGTAACCTTCTCTGCGGCTATATATGGCCCAGAGGTCCTTAGATCACCTTGGAGGTGCTGAGCACAAACCTTTTCCAGCTGGAACTATTCAGCTGGTTTTTGGCTCAACTCACGACGCTCTCTTAGGTCGAAGTTCTCCTACTCGGTCGTCCTTCTGGAGGGGGACTGATGTAGCGGCTTCGCAGACACCAAATTCAATAAAATACAATTGCGAGCTTAGAGCTTAGGCGCGCTTTGTTTAAGTCCACCGGTGTGAAAATAAGAACACGTGAAAAAGAAGAAGAACCTTCGTCACACTACGTCAAAACGGCAAGGCGCGCTCCAGCTCCTCAGCTCTGGTGATTAGCTAGATCAGCCTCCCTTCTCCTGTACTTCATACAGGGCAATCAATACAAGTACAAAAACCATCAATCGCTGTCGTTCTGCGTCTTTATTCGCTGGACGGGAATTGAGTCCACAAGTCGTGCGTCCGACCAAAACTATCTGCCCGTTTCTAAGCGGCCACTTCTTTCAACATCACTTTGGCAATCTCCCCGTACAGATGTGCCGTCCTCTTGATACACAACCGACTCTGCTGATATTCGGTCAGCCAACGTTACAACTGCAATTTTCGGCTGATTTTTTCTATTCTTCATCCACATTTGCGCTCCTTCTCATCGTCTGATTTTCATTTCTTACCCATTTCATGAATAGCGAAGCGCTGTTGCTTGTTTACTTTTCCTTTGGAAATTTCCATTTCCTGGGAAAAATTTTCGTTCACCCTGTTCGGTTCTCCATTCGAGCAGCCCTTCATTCGTAATGCTTATGTGTAACTGTACCATGTCCAACCAGCCCTACATGGATCTGGCCGACTTGACCAACTGCCATTGAGTTCAAACTTGCCAGACCCTGCTATAAAGATTACTGTAAACGCTTTCTCCTAAGCGATAACGAGAACACATAATTGTATAACTCCCCTTGAAACTCGGATTCCGTTTTATTTTTGCCGTTTGTTCTTGCATTGCAGAATATTTCGGGGCTATCCAAAATAAACTATTGTTGTTACTATTATTAATAATAAGTTGAAACACAAATCCTAGGAGAGGATCAGCACAAGATCTTCGGTTTATGGCTGCGTAGTAGACTCTCATTTTCTTCTCACTAAGAGGAGGCCAGTAAATGTGCTCTTCGGGTGCTGACCACATTCAGCGACCTTTTTCGATGACCTCCAAGGAGAGCTTCCATTTTTCATAAAGAAATTACATGCCACTTCTTTTAGAATACTGCAACACAAAAGTACACATCACCCATCGGAGATGGGAACACTTTTGGGGGCTGATTGAATGAAAATCGATAAAAATGGTACACGGCTTGCGATTTGCCCCTACTCCGTTCTTCGAACCAATTATTCTCTAGGCACTTGGGGTGGGCTGCATTAGAGAAAATCTCTGGTAATTTGTGTATACTTATCGGACTTGACCGATCAGTTTTCCCTCTCCCGAACCTAGAAATCCTGCAAAGACACATGGAAATGTTTTAAACCTCGACGAAAAAGTTCACTAGACCGCGTTTCTTCTTATTTTGGATAGTATTTCTACAGAATGGCCTTCCTCAAAAGGTAGTGAATGCTTCCTCAAAGACAGAACTTGAGGCCAGACTACACATTCGCCCAAGGCTGACCCCAAGTCCACTGCTTTTACGGGTTTTTCTCAAGTAACATATTCTCTCCCGTACTTCCTCGTTTCTCGTTTTATTCTTTGTCTAGTTTCGTAGCTGGTTTATGCGGTCTGGGCTGCTGTCCATTTTGTTTTACCTTTCCATCAGCTTTGTCAAATTTTCTCTCTCTGTTTTCACTCCTCGGAGGCTTTCGCTATCTTTTTTCTCACCTTGTCTTTTTATTGTTCGAATAATAATAATGCAAATGATGACAATGTTAATAATAATAAAAGTATGTTTTTGATGAGCCCAAATTATGCTGCAGTGCATGATCTGATGACTCGCGTGGCTTTGGAATAGGAGCTCACATAATGGTGGAACATGTGTTTACAAGGGTGTGAAATGTATAACTAAACTAGGGCAAAACGATAACAAAGCCCAGCAAAGTTAGAGGTCAAGGTCAAACTGGCTAATGTTGGCTAGGGTCAGTTAAACAGGGGGAGAACATGAAAACAGTAGCGGGATTATTCATGACCATGGGAAACTCGAGTGAAATCAAAGTAGTCGTTTAGCTCTTTCAAAAGAGAGGAGTTTATCAGGGAAAATTTAGAGTTATTTATACGCTGCAGAGCATAAAATGTATATAAACAGAAGACTCTTCCATGTGCAAAAATGGATCTTCGGGGTCATAGCGCAATAAATCAGCTACCAGAATGACGGTAAAATTTGATAACGAGATACCGACGAACTCTAGCACAATGGAACAGAGCAGTTAATCCGATAGATACACGGGGAGATTTCACGAGCGATGATAGAAGAAATATCCAGGGGAAAGCCAGCTAGCTTTTGGAGCTTTAGTTACATTGATATGGACACATCACGAAGTATCAATAAGGGTATAGAATTGCGAAGCAAGTCAGTGTGAGCCGCTGTACATGGCGGTTGCAAAGGCGAATAGCGTGCAGAAGCGATAATGGAGTAGCTGGTGTAAAAGTGCCCTGGTGACTTTTTTGGTAAGCGAGTCACACTATAGCTGCAACGCGAAAGCTACGGGACCAGCAAGACTGATACGAAAAACGGGAATGGAACATCGGATTCGGAATAAAATAAAACAGTCGATGTAAAAGGCAGTAGAAATTGGTGGTTGGGCGCGTGAAAGATAAAGAATGGTATTGCTTCAATTTGATCGGACTGGATTTCTTCAGTCCCAGCCTTGCCTGCAGGGGCCGGTTGTTGAAAAAATGCAGCCGACTATACACTTGTCTACGAACTCGAGCCACTCATTTAAAATAAACAGCTGATTTGAGCACTGATTTGTTGACCGTGTCCTTCTTCCGATTTGTTTATAGGCGTGGAACACCAACAGAAATCTTTGGAGATGACGACTCCAGCCTCGTCGGCGAAGTTACTGAGCTTAGGAGTCAACTGAAACCTTGGCGCGGAGGGAGAATTACCAGTCACATGGACAGTCAGGCCATAGTTTGGCACCTCGCCCTACGGGCAGCTGGCTATCAGGGGAAGCAGGGAAGAGAGTTATCCATTCTGTAAAAATGTTTCCATCAGTTCTTCCTCAGGAACAGAAGTGAGTGAGGAGGCTTTACACACTTGCTTTCTCGAAGTTCACAGAGTACTGAACAGTCGACCAATGGTTCCTCTTTTGTCCGGTGACCGAGACAGATTGGCGATAACTTGGGGCAATTTACTATTGCTGAGGAGAGATCGCGGTGCGTTGGCTGAAGCTAGCGTAAAAGGCAAATATTGCTGACGTGGAAAATGAGTCAACTCCTTTGCAGACTACTTTTGGCCTCGATGAGTGAAAGAATATGTCCTGATATCCCAGACAAGATGAAAGCGGCCTTCGGAAGAAAACTTGGGAAGGTTGACATTGTGCTTATTGCTTCGGAGATCTTTGTGAGATGCAAGTGGCCCATTGAGATAACTGAGGACTTGGAAGTTAAAGCAGACGAGCTCGTACGGGCGGCCACTTTCTGCACCAGTAAGAAAACGCGGCGAATGGATGCGGGAAAAGCTTGCTTGTAGAAGGGTGCCAACCGGGATCCGGGGTCTTGGGTTATATGGTACGAAGGCGAACCGCTGTGAGTTCTGCAAAATTCGGTGTCTTGCTAGCCCAAGGAAGAGGGGGAGCCGGCATCGATTGCTGTCTTGAACAGCCGTGACTGATAAGGAGAATTTTTTGCGGCGGGTGTCACATCCGTAGTGATTGAAAATTCCTCATCTTCTTACTCCTGTACACTTCCCGACAAGTTTCGGACTGCTTTCTCTAACCTTACTCGTATTGACACTATTTTGTGGTTCACACGCAATCTACTCTCGGGGCAACTAACTTTCCCACTTGTGGTCAATCCTCTCTGAGATAACTTTGCGGACGTTTGTTGTGGTGGTGAGTCACACTGATTCAAGACTGTTTTGTTCAACCTCTGTTTGCTCCAGTTATTTTGTTTGCTCCAATGGGCGGTGGACATTCATTTTGCTTACGTTACTTTTCGGCTTCCATGATCAAGAAACTGCTTTTGTTTTGATTAACGCTGCAAGATTCACTCCACTTAGTAGGAACACAGACCACGCAGTTTTTACTCGACGTTGTGGTCAGCTGAGTGTCGCCCTCAGGACAGGACTGAGGCTTGGCACGGCGTGAAGTCTTGCTCGCATCCATGAAACAAAGGGCTGTGCAGGATGGCTTCCATAAGCAATAGATGTTGACACTGTTACCAGTTCGCTGGGTAGAGTCCAGACAATTCCAGTCTGTGAATCATTTAATGGGAGGCATTTGATTTTAATAACTTTGCAGCTGGAGAGGACATTTCAGCAAATAAGCACGAGGAGGAGTAGTTTATCAGTCAACAAACCCTCACCAGATGGACATAGGAGCGGTGTAACGACCAAAGGGCTCAAGTCCAGGTCCGGATGAAGCCTGGCCAACGATTCAAAGCTCGATTCACTGTACAATATGCTTCATTTGTTCTGATTAGCGCCTGAGAGCCCAAAAGCAACGGGTAGCCCAAATCAATGCAGAACTGAAATCAAGAACACGATTGCTTTGCAAATTCTACGGTACTATTAGCGAGTAAAAATATAAGTGCAAACACGATCATACCTTTTGCAGCCAAGAAGATAGTCAAAAATGGGACAAAATTTTGCAAAAACGGGAACTGTTGGCCAAAAAGCGTAAATACCAAATACTTGTCTTGAAGTCTAAACAAATAGAACAAGTTCTCTACACCTAATCAGGCCCGAAGAACAATTTCCTGAGCTTGGCAGCTAGAAATCAGGGTAAACGAGCTGAACGTCTACGACCAGTCGACGTGAGCGAGGAAGTGAAACCGGGGAGTAATAAACCATAACTGTGTTGAATCAGCTCATTTCACTACCGCACCAACTGTCCACAAAGTAATCTCAGTACGAAAGCACAACCATAAAAAGAAAAAGTAGGTGCACAAAGAATAGAATAAATGTCGGCGACAAAACAGTGTCGGCATGAATTAAGTTAGAGAAGGCGGTCCAAAATTGGTCGTAGAGTATAGAAATGTAAGCAGAAGAGAAATTTTCCAATCAACACGGACACTGAAAGCGGAGTCTTTTGGTTTTCTCTCGACAGCGGGAGAAGCAATCGTAATTTCTTGGGCATTTATCGCCGGCCTAAACTGAGCAGCTGCCGGCCCGAGCGATGCTGTCCCACACACATTGGGTGCATAAGGCCGAATATTGAATCCGTTGGGTGTCATTGATAACAAAGCATTAGCGAAGGCAACACAAAACCTATGCAGTAATCAGGTCTCACGTGACAGACCAGGACACGTTCATTACCATATTCTTTGGTCACATCCTCGTGTTTCGTAATGCTCCACTGCCTTGTGAGTCAGACTTTTGAGTCCATCTCTACATAAGTTCATTCAAACACTGCCCAGATCTATTGTACTGCTACTGCAGTGGTGAAAATCTTACATGTCAAATTTGCGAATATCCTAAATGACTGTGCATTGCTGTTTTCCTTGATCATGCTTTGCGCACGCGGCTTTGCCATAGTCAAAAAAGATATTATGATTGTTATTATTATAATTATGATTATAATTATTTTTATTATTATCAATATAGCAAGGCTCCGGTTAGAACTTCCAAAGAAATCCCCCTCCGCATTGTAGTTTGCCGCGAAGTACGATTCGCCCAGAAACCTCCAGTATTTTTCCTGTAAAGGGTCTTACCAACTTTCCCTCCTTTAATTAGAGGTCGACGGAAAATATCGCGGGCGATTGCTACTCTGATGGAAGCAGTAGTTTGGGAGTCAAGTAAAAATTAAACGCACTCCTTATTCCCAGAATGTCTAATTCCCTTGGCTTCCCCCCAAATCCAAACTCTGTGTCAGATATGATGTAAACTGCCCCCGCTAAAACCTTTGATACTTTTAAAACAGATGTAATCTTTGTCCCCGGAACACCCATGAAAGACCCCACTTCTGTGACTACTGTTCACACCCTGGACACAACCTCAGCCCCTCGCTTCACTTATCGTGTGTCAGGTGATGCGGCGTTCAGTGCCCGTGGCCAAGCTTTCTTTCGGATTGCTTTGTGCATGAAAACCGAGCGTTTACTGCTAGATCAGATTCCAATCAGCAGTCGTTTGTGTGTTCCCCCTTTGGATGGTCTTGTTTTTCAACAGCAACAAACTGAAACTTTAGTGCTTGTTCGTTGTGTCCGTTTGTGCTCCATTGACTTAATTTACCAACAAAGAATTCTATCAGGATTTATCTCAGCAGCACCAAGGCACACATTCAACGGATGTGGTGGTCGTTGCTGGGGGCCTCAAAGCCCAATTTGTCCGGCTGAACGATTTCGAATGGCATATTGGGGGCCCATTTGATATTTCAAACAGTTGTACCGATGACGTCCATTTTCTAACCCATCCGTGCACTGAGAAAGATTGGTTCTGTCAGGTATGAAAGTCTGCAGATGAAAGCGGCATAGGTTGACATGGCGTGCTTCTACGCCCCGGTTGACGCTGTAGTGATCAGATCATATCACGCTTAGCTACATACTGCGAGGATACATACAAAACCGCCTTTCATAATGAAGAACTGGTCTTGATTCTTCTCACGCCCTGGTGTGCCACACTGTCTATGCGCTTCGACGGGATAGCTAAAAAGATGATATTGCCAGTTGGTATCTTCAGACTATCGGAGCCAAAAGTGCTAACCAGATTCCAGAATGAAGTTAGAGGTAGATCGTGCACCATCCCACCGTGCCCTCAGAGCATCGCTGGGGCTGTCGTGGAATCAGCCCTTCATTCCTCCTGCCTGATTACTTGCGGGCTTTTCTCCAAACCGGTTAACCATTGGATAAAAGCGAACTCCCTCCGACTTATGAATATTTCTCAGTCAACGGAATTCATCTGGCCATAGAATAAAGGCTCACTGCGAGCCCAGGAGACGATCGTGAGAACTGGTGGTCAGAGGGTTCTGCTGAGATAGAGTGAGCCTCTGCCCGTGGAGAGTTTAGAGCATTGTTCCGCATTATTCGCAACACCGGCACCTAAGAAAACAGGGTCAGCGAGACAATCTGCGAAGCCCAAGGAAAGCCTAATGTAGCCTTTATAAATGCTTGAAAAGGTGGGCTGAACAGCTAAATTTGCAATTCAGCTAGCCTCTTGTTATGCTTGGTGGTCGGTGTTCCCAGATCCACCCACTGAGGCTGAAATTTGATATGCACTTGTACTCTTCAAACGCCACAAGTCTCCAGGCCCGGGCGGCCTACAACCAGCTTCATTCAAAGAACCAGCTTACAGTATGGTATACGTTCCCTGAAGTATGGGAGAAGTTCCTTCGGATTGAATGGAGTCGATCGTAGTCCCTGTCTTCAAGAAAAGATCCCGAACATTATGTGGCAATTACAGCGGAATCACCTTAACCCAGATGGCGTCGAGGTTTTAGCATCATTCGTTCTTCGTAGACAGTGATCACACAGTAAAGAGAAAATCAGTGAGGTGCAAGCAGGGATTCGCCCTGGTTGACTCTGTGATGACCAGATATACACCCCCCGTAAGCCATTGCAGCTGGGACGCGTTAAACACAGACTGACTATTGCCATATTCCCGAATATCAGATCAGTCTTTGATTCGGTTGAAAAGACTGCTCTATAAAAAGGCCTGTTAAGAAATGGCGTTCCTGATAAGTGCTTCCGTCATCCAATCCTTCTATCCCTTACCACACGACGAGTAGGAGCTAAGAGTCAGCTTTCACACGTCTTCTAGTAAAATCCTCCCAGGACACGAGACCACTGACCTGGAATACTCCGACGACACCTTTCTGACGGCTTCTACCACTTCAGCTGCTCAAAGTTCAATGAATCGTATGATAACTGAAATAGCTCGATACGGAATGTGCTTCACCTGGTCAAAATGTAAGATGGTGCTTCAAAATTGGCGATAGCATGTACCCGCACTCTACTTGGGCAACAAAAGACTGGAGATTACAAAACGTTTTGTCTTACTAGGCAGTTGTATAACTGGAAACTGTGGAGTGGGAGGGGAGGAGAAATATCCATGCGTATTTCCAAGGCCAGGCTCATTTTCCCGAGCCTCGGCCATCTCTGGCCCGATGTTATGCCAGCCTTTCCGCGAGAAGCAGAGTGTACAATACCATCTTACGCCCCAAACTGCTGTATGGTTATGGAATGTGCCGCTCTGAGCTCAATATATCAGTCGCCCGCTGCTTACGTAGCATTGCTCGTGCCCGGTGGGAGCTACGCGTCAGCACTGGTCAAGTGCGCAGGCGCGCGTCTGGTTCACTCGACTCCACCCTAGAAATGACCTTTTTACGGCACCACCTCGGCTGGTTAAGAGGTATTAAGGGTGCTTCAGCAGCTCCTGTCCCTTCCCGAATAGATGGCGCTACCTAGGCCTGAATGGAAGAAGAAGCATGAAAAATGAGCGATGACGGGGCGCAGAGGGATGAGGAAACTGACTGAAGACCTGTCACATGCAGGGCCATCTCGGTCCTTAAGTTGGAACTTTAGAGATGATAGGGAATGCCGGCATGTCTCACCAATGGACACGGCTCAAAATCGTAGTCAGAATTGGGAACGTATCCATGAAGCATGAACAAAATCAAACAGACAAAAAAAAGCAAAATGTGCACGCAACAAAAAACAGGCAGAATAAAGAAAGAAATTCCTTTTCACCTTTGATTCTCCCTCACTATGACTTCATATGCTCGTTCTTCCCTGGTCGTGTAATGTTCTGTTAGGCACACTGCCTGGAATCAGACACCTGTGAATATATATATATATATATATATATATATATATATATATATATATATATATATATACATTGTGTGTTATCCAAGGAATCTGACGGTTTACCGATTTATTCCCACGTGAGCCATCGGGAACATTTAGCGGAGCACTTAAGGGAACAGTTCAGTTGGCCCACTTCAACGATGGAAAGCCCGAATACACCTGCCGGAGATAAGACGCAGGTAGATATTACTCCCTTGTCAGACTTGACGATTATGCTCGAGAATGGTTATCTGAAAATGTACGGAGCCGCTGGACCGGATAGGTTGTCTCAGTCTTCGTCCAAGGGGGGAGGCGGAGCTTTGGCATCGGAGTTAAGAAAACTCGGGATTGTTTGAGACAGTGAGCAGATGCCCAGAGAATTGTGTAAATCATAATCGTACTGGTTTACCAGGAAGTCGGTAGACGGTCCTGCAAAACCTCATGGGAATTAGCTTAGTAATTATCGAGTCCAAGCAGCCTACCGGGTTTATTCTACACGGATTATCCAGTGCCCGCTCAAAGTTTACGCGTGAGAATCAGGGCGGTTCCAGACCCCGTTAGGGTTGTATAGACAACATGTTTACAACTTGGCAAACCTCAGAGCACAGACACGTAAACATAGGCCTAAAATCCGTCTTCCTTAGTTTAAAAGTGGCTTTTGACTCAGTCATCGGTACAGTTTTCTGGCGCTGCTTTTCATTGAAGGGTGTGTCAGAGGATCTTGCTATTTTCCGATGCCTGCACACGAGAGGCCGAAGGTGAATTCATGCTTACGGCAATCTTCCACCCGAGTTCGTCACGGACAGAGGTGTTCATCACGGATGCGCTTTCCTGCCGTGTCTCTTTAGTTTTGTGACTGGATTTAACCGCGAGATGGCCATATTCTCGTGTGGCATCGATCTTTGCTCGGGCAGTAATCTGTCTGAATTCAAACACGCTGACGGTACTTTTCCTGTGAGTGAAAATCCGGAAGAGTTGCAAGCTCTTTTAGATAGCCTTAGCAACAGTGCGGCTATGTCCGGGATGATTTTTGCAACTTCAAAGTATAAGATGCTTTCGGAAGACGTAGTTGGCTCTAAACCACTCCTATTCTTGGCGGCAGAATTCTCAGCTGAAAACAATAAATGTTTGTTACTTGGACAGTCACTCTTCCCCAGGTGAACAAAAGTCGTGTGAGGTGTCATCAGCCTACTGAAGGCGCGTTTGGATTTGTTAATTTCAGCTATTCGTGGCGCCGGCTAGACATCACGTTTCCCGTCGAGGATCGAGTGAACAATGCGGCGATTAGGCCCGGTAATGGTAGAAAATAGGCTAAATCTGTCGGTTTTTGGGCATCGATGCCACTCTAGCACTGCCTGAGAGTGGTGGGAATACCGCATCAGCAATGCTGAGATTAGACATGTTTTGGGGACCAGAGGTCAATCTCCAGATTTGGTGCTTGCTTTGACAGGTTGAGATGATTGGGACGTATCTTGCGCATGTCCACCAATAGACTTGCATGGCGTACGTTGTTCTTTGAGGTAGACAGCGATTGGGAGGTAGGTCGAGGTGGTTAGTCCATGACACGGCAAAAAAGGTATGAGATCCCTTACCAGTGGACTTGGCCGAGTAGGACGTGTTGGAACTCCAGGTTGTGGTCCACGCGTACAGCCTACCGAATGGTTGGAGACATTAGGTGATGTGTCCATCTGTCGCTACCTGAGAAGTGGTTGTATTCGGGCTCCTCCTTTATCCTCTTGATTTCCGCCAAATTATTTTAGCGTTTTTGGATATTTTCGCACTTGTTGCTTTGAATCACTTTGCTCTCTACTAATAAACACTAGGAGGAAGCAACCAAAGCCAGAGCATGTAAGTGCGAGGTTATTAAGTGACTAAACTGAAACTGAAACTGAATTATTCGTTCGTACGGATTTTTGCTCTGGTTCTCACTACTTCTTGGCTAGATATTAATTGAGGCACCCTGTCAAAGGTATGACCGTTGTAAACTTATATTTTGACTCACAAGTAGTACTGTAGAATTCTCAGGGACATCATGTTTTTATTGTGTTTCGGCATCGATTCCGGCCACTCGATGCTACGCGGCTCCGAAATGCTTTCCAGAACGAGCAAAGCTTGACATTCGGCGTATCAATCATTGGATCGTTGATCGGACCTAACCGGAACAAGCTAATTCTTTTTGGTCACTACTCCGCGCATTACCACGGATCCGAGTAGTTCCGATATTTCCGGAGGATTTTCCGATTCCAGCAGTTAAAGTCATGGAGCAGTGCATTAGGAACAAAATTGTTCGTCATTTAGCTGCCATTACCTGCTGGGAGTGAATTAGTATGGGTTTGTCAAGGGTATGTCACGAGTCGCGCAGCTACTGTCGTTCCTGCATGGAGCGACAGAGAGACGGGTCGGTGGTGACAGAGTTCAGGTATGTTAGCTGCATTTCTGGAAGGTGTCCGACCCGATCCACTACGGTCTTCTCATTTATAAACGGAGTGTTACGGCTAGCGCCCCTAGTGGTGATGTAGGTAACGGATTGCCTTGAAAACCGGAAACGACGGTGGGGTAGATATTGCTTCCTCATTCTTTGCGAAGGCATGTAATGAGGCACTATATAGTTATGTCTCATGACCAATGACATTCCACATTGTCGTGGATGACATGGCTGGAATTATGAAGGACGACGCTGGGATAGTTGGGAACCCAGATGGCAGTGACGTACATTCCGACCCGGGCACACAAAACAAGTGGTCTACAGCTGGACACCGGAAAGCTCAGGTCACTGGAATCCACTTTCCATCATAGTGTCGTCGGTCGACTTTATTCAGTTCTCCCATAAACCACAATCTATCGGGTCAAAATGTCATGCAAACAGCACCATAAAAACGATTCACTATCTGCCGAAACTGGTGAGCATGGTACGTCCACTGGTGACGAACCACAAACAATCAAAATGTTGAGAACCGCAAACACCAGGTCGTGGGATCCATTAGTCTGAGCTACAATATAGTGATCAGCTGGGCAAACCCTGTCTATCGTTTGTTTAAATGTACTGTTCGCACACGCGGCAACCGCAAACGCTACTTCTCACACACTTCCTTGGCACATGCCAGCGTGCGGTCTCTGCACCCAGGCCCTGTAAGAAAACACGCGGCTTGCACTCCACGGTCTTTTCTCGCTGGCTTCCTCGAAGAACGCGATCGTCGAATCTCAGGGAGTGTGCCCCCCAGTAGTTTCTAAGTCCGTTCCACTTATAATTATTGATTACTTCCATCGGAGTGAAGTAGCCAGGACACGCCTACGGTGGGTTTCCCTCCCGTTCGTCAGTCGCATATATTCGTTCTAACATTAGTTGGATTTATATTATGGTGTATATGAATATCTCTGTTGAGCTTTTTCAACTACGTACCATTTCGTTGGAGAGACACAAATATCTCATTCCTTTTCTCTGATCGTCAATATTGTATCGGTCATTTTTCACCCCCATTAATTCCGGGATTTTGTTGATCAGGCACTGCCAACAAATTTTTCGAATCTCAAGTAAGTTTATTCTCATAGCACACCTATTAGGCAATGACGAGACAGCCTTAGCTTGAGTATGAACCGGAGTGCCAAGCAGTGCTCATGAAAACACCAGATTACATATTAGGAGATCCAGAGGTGTTCATCGTCATCCTTGAATCTCGTTTCTGGGGGACTCGCATATTTAGTCAGCCATCCAAATATGTTAAACAGCTCTCAGCAATCCCAGCTAGTATGACTTCCCAAATCCGGGATATCGGTATAAACCCCCCGATCACAACCCGTACCGCACACTCCCGGAGGCTCTGATTAGGCGCTTGGCAACGTCGAAAGAGAAACCTATCCAGCACGTTCTCTTCAAAATCCAGCTGGGAGATAAGGCACCATCGCAGTGGTTACGGAAAATGCGCCTAATAATAGATACGACGTCCATGAACGATATAGTCCTGCATCAACTATGGATGCAACGACTCCCACTGTATGCCCGAAGCGTAGTAGTTGTTTTAATGCAGATCGACAGCTTAGATAAGTGGGCAGAGGCTGCAGATAAAGTCCTTGAGGAAGCAAACGCTTTTGCTTCATAGTCTCACGTGTTTGGCACCGACACCGCTGCTTCGGTTGATGCGGTCGTTAACCCTACGTGCAAAACCACTCACCACAAAGCACCCAAGAGCAATTCTGACATTCAAACGTTATGTCGTAACGTTCGCGTTTTATTGCAGGTGGTTGAACAACAAGAGCTCACACTCAACGGCCTTCGCAAGCAGAACCCAAACGGTTCTTATATGATGACTTGTGCCACTAAGCCAAATTACCAATCCCACAAGTGTTACAGTTTTTGATGAATATAGTAAGACACACTCCAACCATTCCATTTGCCAGCTGCTTGCAAACTTATTAGCCTTGAGGGATCGGCCTAAACGGATACAATTTGTAATAATGTGTACCTGTAATTTTGCGACTTTTAGGTTTTGCAACGCCTGGGAACACAGTAAAGGTGATGAAAAACATGAAAGATTATTCTTGTAAACTACACCTGTTGTTCAATATGATAGTATTCATTGGTCCCACATTTCTGTGCACGAAGCCCACGAAAAATTAAACCCGATTAAAGTATTTGTACTGTTACCAGAACTTCCATAAATCGGCAATGGCGTGCAGTTCTTCCCCCCAAAAATGTCATTCAGTATGAAGTAGTTTCGTCTTAAATTGGTTTTATGTTGATGGACTGCGAAATCATTTAAATTTACATTCTACCAGTTAATACTTTTATCGATAAGCCATAACAATGGACAGAACACATCCTTATCTCATCAGTGAGGTGTGTACACTCACCAAACAGCATAAATAAGTTTTATCAATCACTTATCTCTCATTTTAATGAAATCAACTGGCTCTTGAGGGATTATATTTTCTTAAGTAAAATTCATCTCGATGGCTCCTCTTGGCTCTGGTCTTCTGATTGCTGGGGAAGCCCCACGGTACAAAAAACAAATGAAACTGTTGCTCAGGTTCCTGATGTGCTATTTTATATTTGCTATCTTGTAATTGACAGTGCACCATTTATTCGGGAAATATCAGATTAACGGATCGAACCCGTTCCTTAGTGATAAAATGTGCCACCCTGTCCTTAGATTTACGGTCAGGTGTCATTTGTCGCAACTGAAACAGTATTCATTAGAATCACATCTCAGTCACACATTATGTTTGAGGCCGGTATTCCCAAAACACTTTTATTTGTCCGACATAGCTTGGTACTTGCTACACATCGTTGGTTGGTGTTCCGTCTAACCATCCACGTAGATGAAGACACTGCTTACTGGATGCCCACGTTATGACAAGCTCAGAGGATCTATGGTCGTTTTGGAGCCGTATGCCAAAGGCGGGTTAAGCATGCACTAAGGGGTTTGTCGGCCACGAGCCCGTAAACGTAAAGAGCCACCTGTTGGTGGGGTGGCCATCAAATCTCTTGCATGTGAAATGTGAACTCAAGATTTGGTTCACGCGATCAAACAGCCATGCCACCCAGGTGACCCGATCCAAATTTACGCACTGTGTTATTCTCAAGACGTGCGTCTGTTTCTCAGACTGCTGTAGAGAAAGGGCGGTGACACTGTGACTGTAACACCGGCGAGCCATGGATGAAATACTACTCCTACCTGAAGTGGATAAAAGTCTTCCGATTATTCGGCTGATGAGGCATGACATTTCAGGTGGAACGAGGCGAAACATTGCGACGGTTACCTCTGCACCTGATGCAAGGGGTGAGGTAGATATGGTCCGACCGATGCGGTGAACAAAGCCAGCATCAAGCTAACCTGAACACTAAAATAGAATTGATTCGTTGGCTGATTATCACCAGCAGTAAAATTGGTTTTCATGTAATAGAACATCGTTTATTGTTGGTAGGTTATAGGTTTTACGCGAGATCCCGTATTTCCTTCAGTCACGAAAGGGGCAGGTTGTCTTTCGGTTCATAACTAGCAATTGAGAAACAGTAAACACGGAATCAACAATGGCAGATTTATTAAGTTGGTCTATATTTGTCCGGATAACTGACGACCCATTAAACAGTTAATTTGTGAGTAACAGATTAGATTTCAGTCATATTACTCACAGTACAATGTGAACTTCCAAACCATTGAAAACTAAGGGAGCACTGCGCATGCCGACTGGACCTGACTTCATCATCGTCGTCGGCACAACGTTCTTATGTGCCACTGTAGTAGTGCCTTGTCAGCCCATTGACAAATCACCAGGTTTGACCTCTTTTTCATAATTCCTGTGTGATTCTGAAATCTTGACCCATTTAGGCCAAAAGAATATATAGTTTATCCTACAACGGACGATAATTGATCTAATAATTTGTAATGGGCTGGATTAAATCATTTCTAGAAAAGATACAGCCTCATCATGTGCGGGCCGGTGATGTGTTCATGGTATTTTTGCGAAATAACCGACTTTGATACTTGCAAAAGGAAAAATTCCTATTAATGGTTCCTTTCGGAATAACGCCGTCGATATATATTTGTGACAATTTTGGTGTTACAAGGCTATTATCGGCTCACCTGGTCGCGGTTCATAAATATGCACCAATTACCTTATAACTTAGAGAAAGGACCCAATAGTTTCCGTTGTTCTCCATGATGACGCGTTCCCATGCTGCGGTGCAGTAAACAGTTGTTCCTCATATCACAAATTAAAGCGAAGAACAAACTAAGAAAGTTGGTAAATTATTCCATTTACCTCTGTCGGTGAGTACTATGTGTCAGCATACTGACGTATAAAACTTACTGACATTAGGCGAAGCTTCGGATTTTGCTGATTCCACCTCGTTGTAATCCATTTACTCACTTCTTTTCTCTCTAAATTGTTCGCTGGAAGAATTTGCTGCTGATGCTAATTAAACTTGTGGGTCTGTAACTAGAAGCAAGGAGTCCATTTTCCTCCCTGTCATTACTTACGATGACTGCTTACTTCCAGCTGCTACGGTAAACTCCATCGTCAACCCATAGATGAAGAGATGCATAAAGAAACAGCTTCTATGTCCGCCATTTTCCTGAGAATGCGGCGTTGGATTAAGTGAGGATCCATGGAGCAATATCTTGTGCAACCGCAAAAATGGTAATGATGGTAGGATGAAGGTTAGTTGTAATGTTGGTTAGGCCCTACTTCGCGGTTCCCCTAGTAAACGCGTGTTTCGGTCCTTTGTACGGCGTGAACCACCTGAACGTTACTCTAATGCTCGGCACTGTAAGAATATGTTAACCAGAACGGTATTCTCCACGAACCATGAGAACGAGAAGGCGATTGGGAGAGATAGTGATTAGCGTGTATTTGGGAGCATGCGTGAGAGCGCGCGCAAGAGCAGCGGTCAAGTGGCAACCGTGCTTGGCAGTCAGCGTTCAGTTAAACATGAAACGTGGTAAAAGTATGAACGAAGATAGCCACCGCTAGATAATGACCAAAAATATCGGTTCCACGGTGGGGTGGGATGATATTGGTATGGGGCTAAAAACTGTATGCAAGTCGGAGCCGAATGCCTCGGCTACTTGCCTAGGGGAAGTGATTGGGATTCGGCCTGATCTTTAAAGCGAGTGGTGTCGGAGCTATGCTCCATAGACGGCGCTTGTACTGAAAGGAAAAAGCCTTACTGTTCTGTGCTCGAGCAAGCACAGATTGTTCGATTGCACTTCGATAGCACCTAAACTTGTTTTTGCCTCTGTTACGGATGATCCTGAAGTTTTCTGCATTGCAGACAAGACCTGCGGTTTTGCACTTGGCGAAGAGTCATGCGCGCTCGTCTAGAATGCGCCCAATGGGTCGAGGGAGGGGCCGTCTTCGGGTCTAAAGAAGACGAATTCTGGGAACAAATAGCCTTTCAGCCAGGGAGATCAACTCTCTGGGGTTCTCTGTTACCTCATCAGCAGATTTGCTTAGGTTAGCTGAATTTAGCTGGGGGAGAACAAATGGAATGATTTGGTCAAATCTGGCTTTCTGTCATTAGAAGTGCTGTTTTGGTATAGTTTCCACTGAGATATCCAGGGAAATGTCTCACAAGCACCCTCGCAAGATATTCCTATTGGCCAAAATAAATTAGGGTTTTTTTTTCAACAGTAAAACCTGAGGTTAGCACTTGACCTACGGATCCACCTCCATCAAAGTTCTTTGAAATATCATGCCTAAATCGACCGCTAATCGGCCCATTCACAGAGTGGCAAATCGAGCCCAACCTGCAAGCACTAAACGCCCCGAATTTCTACCCTCTCGTTATCTTGTTCAGTACCACCGTTAGATATATGCAGTGAAGCCAGTAACCAATATAATGCACTTCAGCGAAACGTATCTTTCTTAAAGCAACAGTTACCATCCATGGATGATGCGCTAACCAAGCTGTCGCTACTAGCATAATTTGTTGATCCTTTAAAACATCCGAACACTGAAAGTCTCCTATCAGCCAGCCACTTCCTAGACTCAGTTGCATCTGAAGTTCATAGAAGGATAAAAATTCAAAAAATGCCGTAGTTATTAATATTCCGGATCGTTTGCATCTTTCGTCGGTAAAACAGTCACTGCTCATGGCTCGTGGTATTTCACACCACGAGTGCTGCTGCAAAAGACTCAAAAAACGGTCACATCGAAACATGTTCCCGCTACTGTTTCAATTTCTAAAAGGGAGCACTGCCGTAGAATTCGTTAGAAAGAGAGAGTCCGTCGCAAAGTGCACTTCATTTAAAAATATATAAATTGCTCCCGACAAAACCCCTCTGCAGAGGGAGGTCCTTAGATCGAATGCCGACAACCAAGTACCCCCACCACCCCTTGATCCAGTGCCACCATACTCACCTGAGGTACTTCCCACCGTGAAGAACTCGTCACCAACCCTGCTGACCAGCGCACCAGCGCAAAATGTGGACCTAGATTTGTCCCCTTCACCTCCAGCAGCTGAATATCGCTCTAAAAGGCTCCATGCTGCACCTCAGTCTCCACCCACAGCCGAGCAATACAACCCCCCTCCCTCTCTCCGCCAGCAGCCATTCAAGCCCTGGTCTGTCTGTCAAACGAGCCAACAAACCGCCAGATTCCAACGCGCCACCCCGCACCGACAAGACAACTGCGACGTTGTCTCCTATTGCGTCGGCCACAACGTCACCCCGTCAGCTGTAGCTCCTACCGACCAAGACCTCCCCTGCACCGACATCGTCACGCTCCCATCTTTATTCGACGATAGACCTATGACCTCTCGCGCCCCAGCTAACGGGTCAATTACCCATCCGTGTCCTCCATCACGGCCGTACATACGAAATCGCGTCGCTCACCCTAGCGCTAGCCCACCAGCGCATTTATTTGGTCCTCCGGATACCCGCGTACCCAACTGCTACATCCCACACCCACAAACTCAGGAGCCGCCTTCATCATGTCCACAGACGCAGTACCACATCACCCATTTTCCGCTCAATATACTACCTCCTTCGTTGGCTCCACCAAACCGAAACCATGCAGGACGAGTTACCAGCACGGTTGCCAATCGTTACCACAACATATGGCCCGAGCTTGACTCTTTTCCGCCCTATGGTATGACCTATTTTACCCCCCTTCCGGCAACTTCAACATCTCCTGCCTCCTCACCATCTAACGTCGCCGTATTCTTCTCTGACCCCACTGCACACTATGCCAATTGACCCTTCATACCAGAGCCTCTTTCATCAGCAGCCCTTTCACTACCACTCCACCCCCTCACACTCTTTCCGTGGGGCCTTGTGAGATGCCTGCCGCTTCAACAAATTCTATCCAAAACATCATATCTGTCTCATTCCAATCCCACTTACCCTGCCGTTCGTCATTCTCCTCACAAAGCCGCTATCAAAAGTATGGCTGCCCCTCCCCTACTGCTCTCTACTATCATACTGACCCCACAGCATCCTTATTAACTCTCCCCGAGTTATAAGTGTTTTGCCCCAAAGGTCCCACCTAGGGACACCAAGGCCCCTCCAGATCTATTAGCCCGCGTTACGATAACACCTCAGCATCCGGTGTTAATCTCTACTGGACTTCATGAGTGTTTAGCCCAATGCACAATCTGCAGCGATAAGGATAGAGCTGTCCAAATGGAAGCAGTATCTCGGTTCCAGTCCTCCTGCATGGGTGATCCGCCTATTGATCACCACCCTCCCACGCACACTCTGGCTACCAAATCCACTAACGACTCGAAACCTCCCACAGAAACGCTTTCCATAGCACTATTCAACTCCCGCTCCATCTTGAACAAGCTTTCCGCTATAAAAAGACTGGCTATCGTCCACAACTTCGACGTTATCCTGATCACTGAGACTTGGCTCACCGAGCACATACCTCCTGACCAAAGATCACTGATCGGTTATCAAACCTCCAGGACCCAACGAATCTACCTCCGCGGTGGAGGTTTCTCAGGGTATGTCAAAAGCAGCCTGTCTGCCACCCTACTGGAAAATACCGTACTGGTAAATGTCGAGGATCCTATGTGGTTTACAATTACTTTATTCCAGATGACCATAGTTTTAGGTTGTATATATCGTACCCCTAGCAACGACACTTCCACATTTAACCCCATCATTGATGCATTTATTTACGTCACTATCCTGCCATTTGAAGGCAAGCTTATAGCGGGTGACTTCGATGCTCCGGGCGTAAACTGGTACTCCTTTACTGCCCCCTACAAATATTTGCAATTAGCCTCATGCACTCGCCTGGGCCAGTGGGCCCAACATCTAAAACAGCCTACAAGAAAGAATAACATCCCTGATCTGACATTTACCCTGGGTCTCACAAACGTCTCTGCCTCCGTACTAAAAGACTTCACGGGTAGCGACCATAAAGTCGTAAGATGCAGGTTTGAAGTCAAGCCGAGTACTGATAGCCTACCATGTAACAGTCCCTCCTTCCGTCACTTTAAATGGGACCATATCCCCTCTCAAGATCGCTTCAGAAGCTGGGACGAGTTCTTCTCAACAGCAAATCACAGTAAGCCGCTGACCTCCTCTACTCAAGTTTACACTGATGCATCGAAAACATATCACGCCCCTACTATTTATCCAGACCAACAGGTTACTTTATAGCCAGGCTAAGGCAGAAACACGAAAAGCTTCGACGGCAGCACCGACGAGATAGAGACTTTTCTACAGTCTTCAGACTGGAACGCCTCTACCACGAAATCCACCGCAAGGTCCGCGACCTACAACTAAGGCAAGAAACCAAAGCGTTGCGCCAACCAAACAAAGCTCAAGAGCTAGCCCGGCTGCACAGGGCAAGTGCTCCACAATCGACCAGATGCATAAAACAGATCATCCATTTGGATAATCTCATAACCTCACCTCGAAAGATAGCTGACACATTTAACACAATCTTCACAGCCCCCGTGTCCCTCAGTCCAGCGTGTACCCAGCTTGTCACCCGGTCTGTCACAAATTCCTCGCTCAGTTCTATCACGGTTACCACTACGGATATAAATAGATACATCCACACTTTCAAACCGACCTATTACCCCGGACCTGATGGCTTACCATCAGCAATATTAGCCCTTCGCGGCCCGGATATTCCCCTCCTACTACTAAACCTATACAACCTATCTCTGCAAACCGGAACCTTCCCCAGCCAATGGAAGAAATCCATTATTATCCCCAGGCATAAGAAAGGCGCTGTGCATGACATTACCAATTACCACCCGATTATTCATATGCCGAAAATCTCGAGGCTGCTAGAAAAAGTTGTGAAACACTACCTTACCGACTACCTTTCTGCACATAAGCTCATCAGCCCGAGACAGCACGGATTTCTCAGATCACGGTCGTGTTCAACCTACCAATTTGACTTTCTGAATTTGGTAACAACAGATGCCGGCAAAGACAGAGCACTCGTCATAATCTATCTCGAAATGACAAAAGCCTTCGACAGAGTGCCACATCCTCAGTTGCTGAACAAGATTAAAGGATACGGGATTGAAAACCCCCTACTCAGTTGGTTTAAATCCTACCTACAAGACCGTCACCAAGTTACCCGCATCCGCGGCTAGATGTCAGACCCCCACCCGGTAAACAGCGGGGTTATCCAAGGTAGTGTTCTAGGACCACTGCTGTTTTTACTATATATAAATGATATTTGCAGAGTCATCACTTATGGCGAAACTTTCTTGTTTGCCGACGATATGAAGATAGTTTACGAATTCGAACGAGGAAACCTACCTGTAGCACTGAATAACGTCACTGTCGACGTATAGCTCTGATCTTCCTGATGTGATCTCTTGAAAATGGAATTTTCAGTGAACAAAAGCAGTTATCTCAAGCTAAACTGCAATTTTCCCCATGATACGCTTAAGATTGGCGGTGTCTCACTCCCATATTTCCCTACAATAAGAGACCTCGGACTGCAATATTCTTACACATTCAATTTTTCTGAACACACTTCGTACATAACTGCAAGTCCCTTGGCTTGTTCCTGAGAAATATTTTTCTCACGAGCAGCAAGTTAGAGACATACGAAACTCATACTCGCCCAACCCTAGAGTACTGTACACTTGCGTTCTCAAATATGCATAAACGTGACATTATCGACATTGAGAATGTACAGCGTCGATTTACCAAAAATCTGTTTGGGCTTTCTACGACCCTGAACTACAGACAGCGGTGTACACTCCTGCGGCTTGATCCTCTGTGGCTTAGGAGAATAAAATTCAACCTTGCATTTTTGTTTACTTTGCTCCACAAACAGGCTGTATCCTCTAGCCAAGTTCATTTCAGTATAGACTCGACATATCAGCTGTGCAATAGGTAACACAGTATAATGATCCCTACTTCTCGGAAGTCCTTAAGGCAAAACATTTTCTCCTGGAATATGCAACTTTGTAGAGTAAACTCGCAGCTGATATCCGTTCCCTAGATTCCCTAGTTACGTTTAAGTCTAGACTACACGTAGCGCTGGACATCAAAAAACTGATTGCTCTTATAAATCCATACATGACTTTTGATATAGCTTATGAGGAAAGCGTTAGATACTAACCAGAACCCTTGATAATCTAGGATGTGCCACACCATACACCGTGGTTGCCATCACCTTAGCGTAAACCTACTAGGTTACAATGCCTAAACGTAGTAACTATCATGACTGAGGCCAGCACCTCTGGAGTCGTATTCGATTATATGACGTACCCCTGGTTCCATGAAAGATAGTCTTTGAACATTTCTAGGGCTGATATTTATTTTAATCTTCGCCTTTGTCTCTAACTCAAGACGCAGCACCTATCAGACTCCTCAACCTCCATCTAGTGGTCGCCAGTAGTCACTCACAGCTCAACTTCCGTCCCTGTCACAGAACTCTAGCATCTTCCATGATTGGCCTATATAACATTTGATACTTAGCCAACGAAACTACAAACCCTCTGTGGATCGTCCCGACGAATCACGTTGTTAGTGCTGCAAGTTGTACCCCATCTTTGTGCAGACTGGCGTTTTGTTGAACCTAAACCCCATTGAATAATCGCAGGCTGTGGTAGACTCTACCCCCCCCTGCATTTTTTGTCCCATGTTAACAGCCTTGAGGTTCTGACTTCACGAATAAGGCGGGCGTTAGCTCGGCACCTCTGCAAACATCCCTGGCCGTGATGGTCTCCCTGCGAAGAGTTGACCACCGATAAGACATGACCACCATAAAGTAGAGATTGGCATAAAAAGTGAGAAAAAATACCTCACCATTTTGTCTTCTAAGCACACCAGCCTTGTCACATGCGACTCATGTCTCCGGGTTGCAGTGTTGCTACGGATGGACTGGCGTGGTTGGCCAATTCCCAAAGCGGCTTGTTAAATGCGGTCTATGTTTCGGCCGGGGCGTGGGAGCTGTAGTCACCCACCAAAAGCAGCTTCGCCTTCTCTGACAGCCAGACACCTGTCTCTGGTGAAACCAAAAAAACGTCCGAAAAAGTGTGAAGCATTCTTGGAGCGTCACGTGCTGGATGCCAGTGGTTGTGTACCGTGCTACCTCCCTATTTGAAGCAGGCCCTTGTGCCGCCTACCATGAGCATCTAATGTAGGCCGTTAGAGTTGGCTTCCCTGACGAAAATTCGGACCCATCTAATTCCCATTTCTCACGGCTCTCCAAAACCGGCCCTCACATGGGTGTTTTCCTGCTTTGCAATACGATTACGACGAAAAAGATACCACGATAACTAAGCAATCAAATCTACGTCAGATTTCCTCGCTCACACTCGAGCATAATCTCGGTACGATAGCACCATCTAGTGAGAGCATAGATGAACTCACGTTAACGTTCCAAGGCAAGTGACCAATCGCCTCTGATGTATCACTTCTGTCACCCCAATAGTTTCTCCCGCCCTAGAGCTCCTCAGAAAGTACTCAGTATAGAATAATTACTATAACGGAAGAGACAGCAACAGTATAGCTCTACGCTAACGGTGTGCCAGTCCCATTCGTTTACAGTCTGTTATTTCGAATCTTTCTTATCGCCTCTTTGCCAAACTGCGTTCTGCGTAAGCAAACGCTATTGAGAGTTATCATTTCTAACTATTCCAAACCGTGAAGCCCTGGGTCTTTTATTAGCATCCGAGCCTTGCCGTGCCAACGTGCAAACCACGGATTCTTTGGAATGCATACACAGTTGCCAAACCGGTTTACACAACTACACTAACCTGTAGCAGTATAGCACAAACCCACTGCGAGCCCATTTTACCCAGAATGTGGAGTAGGTGCCACTGACTGCTCAGATGAGACTAAGTCCATGCACCACTCACATAGACCTAAGCAGTCCATTATTTATTGTCTTCATTAATTGTCATAACTCACAGCTGGAACGTCGTCCAGACTGCAATCTTCCTTTATTTCAGGTTGGTTGACTCCCACTATCTCTGTCACCAAACCGGATAACCAAGGACGCCACTTTGACTCGTACGGTCAGAGACTCAAGTAGAACCTACCATAGCAACTGGGACCGAAATCAAGCCACCCGACTGGAAATACTCCTAATTTCTTATCAGATCGTTCAGCGCCTTATAACGCTGAGCCTATCCAGCCGATATCACCATTGCAACCAACACAAATTCCAGTTCGTGAGCATCTTGCCAATATACCGCCACACTCGGCTGATTGACCGACACATACTCTGCCCTGCCAGATGAAGCATACTCATATGATGTTGTACATTACCAGAAATGACGCTGAATTTGGCTGAAGGCAAATTCGTCAACGTATACATATATATTTGTCAGTGAGACAGCAAAATAAAGCTCAAGCCTATGCGGAGATTTCCCACTTTAGCGTCCAATACCACAGCTTATCTTTCCCTCGAACCGTAGCGGGCTGGAAACTGACTCTTCACTTCTTCAGAACCCACTAGTTGCGCCTTCTCATTTCTGAATGGTACAGGTTACTGATCCTGAAATTAAACTCACCTTTTAATGTACTGCTGTTCCTCCCTCATTCACCGGTGTTCTCAAGTTCACTTTCACGAAACTGGTCCCAGGTCTCCCTGTTTCAAAACTCATTCCTTTTAATAAACCCCGGTAACCCGTCATTCACGGTTTGCATCACCTTTATGGATAGCTATTCTGTTCGCTAGCTTTGATTTTCCCGAGTTCACTTCTTTACATTTTATTCGTTCTTCCCCTGTTCAGAAATTACTCCTTTCGAAGAACCTAAGAAGACATCCGTTCTCCCTGACTTGCATCATTCTCGTTCGAGATGCATTCCGGGCACCGTGCTGACGATTTGTTCGACATCCTCACCGCGCAACGCCGCCAAGCTCGGATTTGAAACTGGTTCAAAACTGCCGCGCGAACCATTATTAGAATGATTCATTCAAACTCCTGCTGGCTATGTTTTTTTATCGCAGTTACTGTTGACTTTGATCCTCAGAATTTGTGAATATTTCATCTTATTGAGTATCGCGTTACTCCATAATCATGCGCTAGCGCGTGCTTCTCGACCGTGGCTGAGAAGTATACCAATATTATTATTTAATTATTATTATGTATCACTATATTGACATATAAAATTTACTGACATGAGACAAGGCTTTGCATTTTGCTGATTTCAGTGCGTTGAATCCGTTCACTCATTTCCTTTCTCCTATGATTTACAACGACAAATTCTATTAGTAAATTCTAATGAGCACTCTATTCACAGGGAAAGGATCGATAGATTATTTGAGCTTCGAATAAATTCGAGCTATCCATTCGTGCAATGCTCTCATACCATTTTTAATTTCCTAATTTCCTTGCGAAAGCATTTTTATTTTCATGGATCTGAAACCAATCTTATTGGAGTATACCCCACTTAAACCCAGTTAAATCGTCAGTGCGCGTTATATCCGTGCAACCAAGGACTGCTGAAAGGCAATAATTTCTGTTATACATGATAATCCATTCACATTACTTTCTCCTAACGAAATTTAGCTGATTTCTGTGTGCAATAAACTATGACAAAGAATCTTCACCCAGTTTTGGAGCATCTGAAAGTTCCTCGATCATAACGGAATTCGCCGTGCAGATACGACTGTCCAAATAATAATAACTATTTCATCATTCTCATTTGGACACCTAACTATTTTAGGATTTCCGCGTGTTTATTTTCGAAATCATGAACAGTTTTGCAGTATTTATCCTTTTCAGATGAGGTCATTTTAACCGAACCCTTTCGAAACATTTCTACTTGACACACTTCGTGAGATAATCATTGGTATAATACCAGGGTAGCACATTTTGAACAATGCCATGGGAGTCGCATGCAAGATCTCACCCCGGACCACAAAGCCATATCAGTTGATACAAAAGAGTACATGTACGAGCACGCACAACTGGCACGCAACATTTTACGTTACTTTTGCAGGGGTCGCAAGGGAGAGCCAACCAGGAATTTCGCATACGCCAATTGGCGGAATCATATGCCCTATTTCAAACCAAAGCTCATTTTCCAACATAGATCATTACATTAGAAAAAGCAAGGTATGATGTGTACACTGATCTATGGCAACCATTTATCATCCTTCGTCTTCGTGTTGTCCTCCGTCGGGCAGTTTCTGCAAGAGAGGAAATTGTTCAAAACGGATGGTCGAAATAAAATGGAAGAGTGGGTTTAATCAAGTTTGCCAATCACGTATCCTTGAGAGCCGATTGTTATAATCAGTGAACCTGTACACTGATGCTAACACAAAGTTTACCACTTTTCTCCGTCTGCGGTAATCTATCAGCTACTGTTCACGTAGCTTTTGCTGACCATTGTTACCCTACTATCCGGTGGCACATACTGAAGTTATTGAACATAACATTTACTATAGACATTTGTAGGCATTATTTGGCTTCAGTCAGTTTCCCCTTAAAGTAAAACCGTTTACGCACCGCGGAGCGTGGATCAACACACTAGATGCAAGCCTGTGCGCAAGATAATTTGTCAGTTGCGCAAACATGGCTCACTGGTGAGAAGAGGCAGTCGTCATTTTTCCTGGCCACAAGTGAGCCATTCAGTGTGCGGCGAAAGACAACGTGGTCAAATGCGATCAAATGACCCCAAATTTTGACACATTTTGACCCCATTTGTGCTGGCTGGGAACACACACAATTTCAGGGTGAAAGGGCCCGCGTTCACCACTGATGAGCACTAACAAGAACGAAATTCTGGTTCGGTGCTTCCGGGTGCACTTAAGTTGGAAAACTTGAGGTTTGCGGTGAAAAGTGGAGTCTGAAAGAAAAGTCTTGAAGTCTTGCTCTACTACGCGGGTTCGGGGCTTCGAGCCCGATTGTCCCGGGTATCTAGTAAACCTTTGGTCGTCTGTCGGACCGACTGAGCTGAGAAGCGAGTAAAACGAATCAGGGGCGGCAACGAAAACGAAATATACATAACATCATGCATTGTCTCACTATGGGTAGTGCCTTAAGCGGAATGGGGGTGTGACATTCATGAATATGTAGCGGAATGGAAATGCAATAAAAAGACATCTATTTCACTTTTGTGGGCAAAGCATTACTGGGAAAGACCCAGGAAGAGGCCTAACATTTTCTTGAAGATTGTTTTTTCTGCGAGAGAACAATATCTTCCGGAGAAGCTTCACACAGAGCAATAACCTTGTAGCTAAAAATGTAATACGCAGAGAACCGCGTGGTCTCGTTTTAAAACTTTTCTGCCGTGACCACGGAGAAAGCAGCCTGGACAGACGGGGAAGCAGCAATCGCTTAGACTTGATTCAAAAAGGTGGAACGTCAAAAATGGATTACCTAATACACGTCTTAAATCTGGCGGATAAGGATTTAGGTGGAGGGGCTGAACAGGATAAGGTGGGTGGGACAGACCGCATATTGCTTTGATGGAAGCCTTCTAGAACCTTTCTGGGATCTAACGATCTCGGATAAAACTAGAGTGCTCTATCTGACTACGGTACTCCAGCATAGGACGGATAGAAGTGCCTAAAATTATGGGGAAATCATCCATGGAGATCCACGAGAAGGTCCTTTGAATCACATTCAGATCTCATAAGGCAGGCTTGCTCGCAGATCCGCGCTGATGGGGGGAGGGCACTTTACAATCTAACCTGAAACCGAGCACCTTGTGTCGGCCTACCCTGGGCAGTGTGGTTGTTCCTTTAACTGAAGACACGTGACCGGCCTCTCTGCCAAAATACATGCTCACTTACTTGTCATCATCAACTGTGAGGTTCCAGTCCTCGGATCAGATTATTCTCGTCAACTGCATTCTTCGGGTTTTCAACGCTTGAACTCCAGAGGGTTGAGTCACCTGCGTACACGGCAATGTTCGCCGGAGGGGCCGTTGGAAGATCGTTTTTACGGATCCAGAGCAAAGGAGGACCGAAGGACGACCTTTGTGGGATCACAGTTGTTACTGGGGTGGGTTGAGACCAAAAATTCCCTACCTTACCAGCGAAGGTGCATTCGTCATGGAAGCTGCTTAAGATGTCCAACATGGAGCCTGTTATCTCGTATGTTTGTAGCCTATAACGAAGAAGAAGAACATGGGGGAACTTGTCGAAGGTCTTGACAAAATCGACGAATACAGCGTGTTAGAGCCGGCCATCATCGTGGGCTTTCGTCAGATTATCCATAACGGTAAGCATATCAGTAGTGCACGATCTGCCAGGGAGAAACCCATGTTGGGAGGGAGGAAAATCTATTTCCATGGAAATGGAAGAGAACAGCACCATGAAGTATTTGCTAGAATAGATTGTTTCTGATGCTAATCAAACTTGTGGGTCTGTACCCAGAAGCAAGGTGTCCAATTTCTTTCTTAGTAACACTTAGGATGACTGCTTTCTTACAGCTGCTACGGTAAACTCCATCGTCAACCCATGGATGAAGAGATGCATAAAGAAACAGCTTCTATGTCCGCCATTATCCTGAGAATGCGGCGTTGGATTAAGTGAGGATCCATGGAGCAATATCTTGTGCAACCGCAAAAATGGTAATGATGGTAGGATGAAGGTTAGTTGTAATGTTGGTTAGGCCCTACTTCGCGGTTCCCTTAGTAAACGCGTGTTTCGGTCCTTTGTACGGCGTGAACCACCTGAACGTTACTCTAATGCTCGGCACTGTAAGAATATGTTAACCAGAACGGTATTCTCCACGAACCGTGAGAACGAGAAGGCGATTGGGAGAGATAGTGATTAGCGTGTATTTGGGAGCATGCGTGAGAGCGCGCGCAAGAGCAGCGGTCAAGTGGCAACCGTGCTTGGCAGTCAGCGTTCAGTTAAACATGAAACGTGGTAAAAGTATGAACGAAGATAGCCACCGCTAGATAATGACCAAAAATATCGGTTCCACGGTGGGGTGGGATGATATTGGTATGGGGCTAAAAACTGTATGCAAGTCGGAGCCGAATGCCTCGGCTACTTGCCTAGGGGAAGTGATTGGGATTCGGCCTGATCTTTAAAGCGAGTGGTGTCGGAGCTATGCTCCATAGACGGCGCTTGTACTGAAAGGAAAAAGCCTTACTGTTCTGTGCTCGAGCAAGCACAGATTGTTCGATTGCACTTCGATAGCACCTAAACTTGTTTTTGCCTCTGTTACGGATGATCCTGAAGTTTTCTGCATTGCAGACAAGACCTGCGGTTTTGCACTTGGCGAAGAGTCATGCGCGCTCGTCTAGAATGCGCCCAATGGGTCGAGGGAGGGGCCGTCTTCGGGTCTAAAGAAGACGAATTCTGGGAACAAATAGCCTTTCAGCCAGGGAGATCAACTCTCTGGGGTTCTCTGTTACCTCATCAGCAGAGTTGCTTAGGTTAGCTGAATTTAGCTAGGAGAGAACAAATGCAATGACTTGGCCGAAAATGGTCCCCGTGATGGATCTCAATACTTTGACTTCCGAGGGGAGAGAAAGGCACTTCACAATATGACAGGACTCAATCAGAATATGGTTACTTTTGTCGAGATGTGGCGAGTAATAAACCACATCCATTTGGAGCCATTCATTGGCGATGACCAGGTCAATCGGGAGCGGGGCATGTCCTGTGCGATATCCGGTCGGATCATTTACGTTCTGCCCCTATGAGTTCTTCAGTAAGAGACCAAGGCGGGGTTTACCAAGGGCGACGCCAGGGGCATCAGCTTCTTGCCAGTCGATAATGGGTAAGTTGGGGTCACCGGCGACTGAAAGATAGGTGAAGCCTGTGTAGCTTTTCAGAGAGCCTAATAAGTCTAGGAGACCTATGATATCGGATGGGTTGCATGCGGGATGGCGATAGACTACACCGAGCAGTAGGGTATCTGTCCTGGAGAGTGTAAACGCAACACACAACCAATCAATAAACAAAACGGTAGGAGTTGTTATTGTAGTTAAAGGAGAGATAGAGTTATCGTAGTACATGTTATCCTTGCCGGCACGACCTCTGCTGGAGTCCTGTCTACTGTGAATTATCCCGGATTGGATATTTCGGCATCGGGTTTATCAGGGATGAGCTGGGTTTCTGTGAAGGTTATGATCTGAGATATCTTATCCACTGCAAGCTGTCAAAACTCCGGGATCTTATTCGGCATGCTCAGGCAACTGCTGTGAAACGCTTGAGCATATGCTCAGGAGTTGTTGTAGAATCGCTGGAGACAACTGATTTTGGGTTTGAGAGGAGGGGAAGATAAAAAATTGTGGTAGGCAGGAGGTCCTGGGGGAGCCACTTCCCGTTTTCAACGCTTCTGACCACGACCCCCTACTGGCCGCCGTTACTCCAGTGATTCTTTTTCATGCTGTCAGATTTTACCATAATCTGTCAGGTTCTTTTTTATCAGCTGCCGCCCCGTATAAGAGCACTTATAATGCTAGAAAATACATAGCAGCATATATAATATTGTCCTCAGGGTACCATTCTCAACCACGCTTCAACTATTTACTCATTGAGACCCTATTTCAACACACGAGATTCCAGGCCTCGTTCTGATGAACGAACCGCCACAATCGATGTGGTCTTCCATAAACCATTCGTCGAACTACACATAAGTATTTGCTCCCGGTGTCGCCCATTCTCGCCTCCTTGCTTTTTTGGTAATTCTCAATAAGCCTCACAATAATTAGTCGATAGTACCGGTCTTCTTCGCTTTCCGTATGTTGTTTAATCCAAAAAACCAGACCTCAACGTCGCGACCACCCATTTCTGTTACTGGCATGATTTTGGTGTTCTGTCTTTCTCCCCAACCCACAGCTGGTAGAATTGCCAGACTGCAGCTTTCTCCGTTTTGTTTACAGAACCTGCACCCTAAGGACGATTGTCGCCTTCTTCATCCCAGGAATAACTTGGAGCCTATCTTGCTGGACAGAACAAACGCGATTCACACACGACTTCATTCTCGCCCGTCTCACGATCTCTTTCCCCAAGATTCCCACCATCAGACTTCTTGAACCTGGACTACTCGACCTCACTGCATTCATACAACTCATTTTAATCCCATATGCCATTATGCCCGTTCCGTGTTAGAACCCACTAATGCTGTTCAAACACTGGCACCTTTATTGTCACTGTTCATTGCTTCATCGGTCACCAAACAAAACGTCCGGCGCTGGTATATCTTTCAGTAGTCCTCCAGTGGGCAGCAAAGTAATTAGTAACTACCTGCACTCTTCATCGGTCCATCCGATCGCATCCGCAATGCTGTGCATCGAGTGTTCGGGCTCTGCAGATCACTGCGTTCCCTCCACGACTGAACGTCTTTGATACACTTCCCATGCTGCATCGCCGCTCCGTTCCCATCATTTGTTACACCTGTCAAATTGGTCATTAGAAATGTGACACTCGCCGTCTACTTACTATACCATCACTGTTATCGACACCTTTGATCTTCCAGATGTTGCGTCCGTATTATATTACTGAAACTAACCTCGTATCCAGCCTCTAAATCACACCACTATCTACACTAGCTGATAAATTTATTTCTGTATTCGTTGATCCACTGCCGCTTTCCGCGATATACCTGAGCAGTTTTATTGATCTGTCATTTTTGCATGGTACACTCCACACAGCGTTCACCTATTGACGTACACTTACCTGTGAATTACTTTACCTTCCCTCCCGCAGAACTGAACACCTGTATAATGGATATAACCACACGGTCAATATTGATTAGTCTTCCACTTCCGCTTTGACATTTCATACCAACCCTACATAAAGTTAACAATTTGCTGCACGCTCACCTGTTTTCCTCCGGCCGTTCCCTGCCACCATCATTCTGGTAGTCTCCCTCCCAAGAAATACGCAATTGTTTGCCACATATATGATTCCTCCAGTATACAGCCACCACTTTATATACTACCATCTTCGCAGACTGAAATATTTCCATGTTAATACTTCTTGACATACCTGTCGTAAAGTGAATAATTCACCGAACGCTTCGACGAGATTTCTATCCACATGCCTCTTTTATTCTGTGGCGCACCAAAACATATCCTTTGAATATGTTCGAATTTCCACTAGTGGTAATTAACCTTAACGGTTCTCTGTATATTAGTGCATGTTTTCTCTTCATACTGCATTTCGCCCTCATCGTTGGTATACGCGCCTGGATAACGCCGCTGTTTAACCGATTACTTATCGCTGGCCCCGTCCTATGGAACCCCTTGCAACCTGGCTATCCAATTGCGAAACTTATATCTCATACTTCCTTAGTTGAACTGCGCCCCACATGCATAATGGCAAACGAACATCAGTGCCACTCCTAATAGTGCTGGGCTCGGTCAGATCCACCGCTTTGGCCGGCGCAAATCGGGCTTGCAGGTCGTCTGCAATGATGTGCAAGCGCAATTGGGCTGGTGGATCACACCTCCTGTGTTTACTTCGAGGTTTTTCAGGTTGGGTGTCCATATCACGGCCAGTCCCACCCATTAGCACCGATTGCAAATAGTACTCTCCAGTGCTGTCAGCTGCAGGTCCTCCGCTCCAACCGCCCTTGTTCGCCACTGTACACCCACCTATCACTCTTGGCATCACTCTTACCACATCCATTTTTTCGTTCTTCTATGGTATGCACACCTACCCATTCTGTCCTTGCTCCTATCGACTCTCACCGTGTCACCGCTCATTGCAAGTCACTTTCGTCCTACTCACTTTACTCGATGACCGCCATTATTCCTTTCTCCACCCATGTCGCCATTCACTGGGTATCACTCTATGCCCATAAAGCTCACTGATCGCGTTTTTATGCCTCACTGCCTACCGTTCTGTCAAACCCTCCCTCGTTCTCCCTTCTCATGCTTAATACCATTACGCACCAGTTCCACCAGCACCCATGACCAATTCCCATATTAGAACTCGCCGTTCTAAACTCTGCATCCCTTACAGCCACATTTATTATCCAATCACTGCCACTTTATTTTCCTTGCCTGATTCCGCCATTCCCCTGTAGATCACTCCATTTGGTAACGCCCCGATTAGTATCGTCAAGTTACATCCACCTGTACAATTGCCCGCGGACACGCAGCTCCCGAATTCCATGTCCCCAACTCCGACGCGCATTCATTGCTCGTGTGTTATATTCGTTCACCTGTTTACCTGTCCTGGTTCTTCTTTCTTCCCAGTCTTCTTCGTGTTTCACATGTAGTAAGACGATGTTACTGGCTATGTCCCACCTGTCTTCTTGGCCCGTGCTCCCATCTCCTGTTTTGTATATTGACTGCCACAGGCATTTCCTGTGTGCCTTTCAGACCGTTCTGCTTTTTACTTGCCACCTTATGTAAAATCACTGTTTTGTCATGGTTTTCATTCACATTTTCAGTCCGTTTGATCTGCTACTACCCCCTGGTACCCCTTTTGCGCATTCCTCTCCCACGCTGTTTGCCGCCACAGCTGCCGCATCTTGCACCACAGACAGCTTCACCTCCCAGGCAAATTTCTTTACTTTGTATGCACAATCGCTCTGCACTGCCTAGTCATCTCCATCGCCATTATCTCCCCTCTGAATAACGTAAGCCCATTTATTGTTGCTTCTCCCATTCTTGATCGACACGGCATGTTTCACCTACATCAATCAGATTATTAGATCCATTCTTACCTGTTCTCTTTGATATTTTCCTTCATCTCCCTTTTTTCAACTGCTCCTCAGTCGTCGTCTTTTCCGTGCTTCCGCATTCTCCACTCTCTCTTTTGATCCACCGAGTTCACTTTTCATGAAGATAATCCACCACGATATTCCAGAGTTAATTCTACAGACATTCGATCTATCCTAACCCGCCCCCCCCCTAATAACTGATAATTTCTTTCTAGGACTCCGGTTTTATAGCTCCGGCTTCGCTTACATGCATATATATATATAATGTATATTAACATGCGCATATGTGTATATATGCATTCGCTCTGTGTCTCGCAGTTCCTCGTAAGCCATTTTTCTTGCTATCATCCCGGTGACCGCCATGATGAGCATCCATTCCTTCTACGTCTGTGTCCCACTCTACGGTGTCCAATTATTATGAACTATTTCTTTTACCGGATCCACCTTTGACATCTTACTTTGTTCGTTCCCTATTTTCCAATGAGTTTTGTGCCCTGTTAGCCGACCATCTATTTCAAAATACCAATGCTTCTTTCCTATCTAATCCTTTCCATTGAATCTCACTTTTCTCCATTTTCCCCCACTAACACAGTCTCTTATGCCGATTTTTAGCCTCCCTCGTGTATATCAGTCCGCTTTAGAAGTCCCCGTACAAACCAGCCGGATTCCCTAACTGCCTTGACTTTCAAACTCACCAGGCGTCCATTTGAATCCGCCCATGGGTCCACTAAAGCTCAGTACATTTTTTTGGTGTGCATATATTTGCCATACCTTCATCCCACTTCACTCCCCCTTCGAAGCCTCTTTTATCCAACTTCTGTCATGTGAATTTCTACATTTCCAAGAGTTTTTTCTGTCCATTCCATCAATTGTGAACAGTTGATCATGCCCCTGGCATGCTTTGGGCTTCTCCCAAATAAACCATTAAAATATACCACTTATGCATGTGCTCCAGACCAACTGACACCATCCGACCCTGACCTTCAAATTTGTCGGGCATTACTACAGTTTTAGTTCACTGTAACACTCTTTGATACTCTGCATGCACGCGTTGTACCCTTTTGTGAATTGTCATTCCAGCATCACTATAATCATCTGATCATGCATTCTAGCATGCTTCGGGAGCATCCGAAATGCACAAATATTATTATTATTATTACCTTTGTGTGGACTGCGTCATTCACTGCCCTGAGTCTTCTTGTACGTGGTCTTGTTTTGTATGGCCGTGCCACAGACCTTTTCTGGTGCGGTAACCTCCTCGCTGCAACGCTCAGCAGAAACAGGTTGCAGATTTGCGATTGGGCTCAAGGATGGGTGGGTCTCGTACGGTAATACGGTCTGTGATACTTTAAGTAGGCGCCGGGTGCTTAGTAGCACCAGGTCTACTGATGAGGATACTTTCCGCAACAGGAGGTGGAGTAAGTGGGGAAGCAACGAATGGTGGAAAAGGAGCTCGATCCTCAAGGCGAGTTACCCGGGCGATAGGCAGTGCTGTGAGCTTTGGGTCGGCTTTTTGTAGAGTTGCTGGCTTGGCTTGCGGAGCCTTAAATGAAGCGGCATGTCAACGGATAATCCCCTGAGCCCTTTCAAACCATTCTTGAGCTTTGCGGCTGAGGGGAGAATACGTTTGGATGACAAAAATTCCACATACCCAATTGGTGCTTTTGGCTACCAGAAAAATGGGGGGAAGTATAAATGTGAGAGGGAACTAAAGGCAGTTAAATGCTTTGCATAGGTGCATGACGGTGATCCGAGTAGAGTCAGAGACGACAAAGGATGAAAAGCTCAGAGCGTTTCATAGAGCCCTGCAAAATCTTGACGACATCAACCAAACATGTCTTCATCAATCACACACGCCACTCGCAAGCAATTGCGTGATATGAATATGAAACGCAAAGCACGTCCAAAAATGTGAGTACTTTGGCCCCATCTTGTGGAGAAGGCCTAATTTGGCGGGAGGCATTCGCTTGGAGTTAAGTGGTCACGTACCGCGTCTCCATCTGAAGCTGTCGGGCATTTGTGGCTGCCAGTGTGGGACGACTTCTTCACAGTCTTATCTTGGTGATTCGGATGAGGGCGGACGGGAATGGGTTGTCGCAGTGACAACACGCGTGCGTTCGAGGTGAAAGGGCCCGCGTTCAAACCGTGGGTGTGTTGGGGAGCATGTACCACTTATGAGCTCTAACAAGAGCGAAACCCCAGTCTGGTGCTTCCGAGTGCACGTTGGTCGGATAACCTGAGATATGTGTGTGAAACGTGCAGTCCGAAGGATATTCAACCAAAAATCATTCGCCAGTCAGACACTAATAATAATAATAATGGTGATAATAGGTTTTTTGAAAGGCGCCCGAAGCATGCCAGGTGCGTGTTCTAATTTTTGCAAGCAATAGAATGGAGGGACAAAATTCGTGAAAAAGTGGAAATTTGCATGAGGAAAGTAGGATAAAACGGCTCAGAGGGGGGAATAAGGGAGGATAAAGGTATGGTAAGTGCAGTGACACCAAAGAAAATGTAAGGGGCTTAAGTGAACACAGGGGCGGACTCAAATGGACGCCTAATGGGTTCGAAAGTCAAGGTCAAATGGGGAGAGTGGAGTAAATTCCGACCTGGTTTGGCGTAATGCAGACATCAAACAGCTGACGAGAAAACATTTGAGTTAAAATGGAACAAAAATGTCGTCAAGGAGTGCTGAATGGGGGTGACTTTTATAAAGTTATCTTCTTCATTTTTGATGAATCTTATTTTTCTCGGTCAAATCTTGGTAATTATCTCTCCAGTCATTGACTTAGCCGTTGCTGATTGTTGATTGGGTTAGTGGTCATATTTAATCCGGTGCACGAGGTTTGGTGCCCACTTGTCGTCCCCTTCGACACAGCACCCGACTACCCGGTATGCAATGGAGCGTCACTGGTCATTCGTCCCAGTTCCCAACCTGGCGTTCGATTTTCGGGACTTCCAACCAACCAGTCTTTACGTATACAATTTACAAACAAGTGGAATGGCACCATTCAGAACGGAAGGCAAATGTCCACGTGTAAATCCGGCGGCTCAACCGATTCGGGAGGAATGCATGCACTGTCTGGTTCGATCACAAACGTGGAGGACTATGTGACTCTTCACATGGTCCCTGTGGGGCCACCGCGTTTTGATTCTTGTGGTGCTTCCGTGAAACCATTTTTATGTTGCCTCATTTCGTCCCATTCCACGTGCACTTGGCGGGTGCACCAGCTTAATGTAGGGACGATCATGTGCGTGAATGCTTTTCACGTGAAATGAGTTGGTTGGGTATGGTACGAAGAAGAATTCGCGACTTGCTAAACACCTAGTGAAGTTCGGCAGCTTCAAAAGATGGAAAGAAAATTGCTTTCGATTCCTTCCGCCTGCCATTTATTGTAAGTTACGGTAATATACACAGAAATGGTCAGACCAGAGGATCAATCGGTTAGTTCAGTAACCATTTGATGATGGCTATAGCTCTCATTACAGCGAAGTCCAGGCATTCACTATTATTGTGTTAGGCTTCTGGAGCAATTGTGGAAGCTGTTACGATGGGAGACGTGAGGCAACCTGCATCGACTGAACGTCAGTCTTCTAGCCGCACCACCGTGAGTACTGAGGCCGAATACAGTATATATATATATATTTATATATATATATATATATATATATATATATATATATGTATATACAGCATTGTTTGGTGAACGCAAGACCCAACGAGTTCGGTCATGAAACTAGACGTTGTTCTATGATAACTCGTGGGAACCTGCTCCATTTTCACCGATAACTTGCGTACCCACATACGCTAGCTGTGTGCTGGCAGAAAACAAGACTGCACCGTGTGCTGGCAGTAATTGTTCACACTGAACTTCGCTGGATGAAATGGTCTGCGCTGTTGCATCTAACTGCTGCCACAGTGAAGTCCTTGTATCGCGGAATAGTATATGTTGCTCAAAGATGTTCAATGCATGCCTCACTGTTTACACCATCCTGTTATCCTTCTTACTATCATCCGTGGCTGGATTTCACAAAAACAAAGATTTCAAGGTAATCGGAGCCCAGGACTGTCTTTCCAAAAAGCACCTTAGAAACAATAAAATATTCCTAATTATTTAGCACATTTTTGGCCAATGTTAGATGGGAATAGCCATTATAGATCAAATTTACTGGCCGTACGCATAAATGACAACAAACCGATTGACCAAAAGGTTTTCACTAGGAAAAAGTTGCCCGTGTTTTTCTCATTGTAGATATTGCAAGTGAGCCACTTAATAATCAGTAGCTGCTTCGTATTCCACAATAGCTTCGGTGGATTAATTTCGCCCTTTTCAAAATTAGCACCTCAAGAATACGGCAGTCCACGCAAACTTAAACATCTCCAGGTCGGAACTTAAGACTGTACCTTGAATGGTGGTCTGAGTAGGGAAGTACGGCTCTGGTCCAGCATACCTGTTGTACAGCACCCAACCGTTGATGGGACACGAATGCTTAGATGATAAATGCGGCTAAATCTGCATGGCATTTGACATAGAAAATTGCATATGGTTACTGATCCGTTTATGCGTATTTTACTTAACGCTGGTATTTCTGTTTGCATCCCGGCATCCGATTGGTTGACGAGTCGTGTATAAGCTTGTGCGTACAAAGATTTGCTGTAGTGTGATTTCATGCTGTTCTGTTGTGTTGGAAACGGACCGCGTACCAACGGGCAATCCCGTTGTGTTTTGGCGTTTGGTCCGTAGTGTATACCCCGATATCGACGCATTACAAGCTGATTTTGTGGAGTTTCAAAAAGAAACCTGCACGTCTTTCTACGTATGTAGTTTCGAGAACTACGCGATGGCGAAAAAAGAGACATCCATCTTCCAGATGGTGCGCCCTGTTATTTCAAAAAGTACCGATGCGTTCACCGTAAAAAGTGTGGTAAGCCGTCCATGTATGATATCATTTAGCGGCATTTTAATTTGGAAAGCGGGGCGTTCGTCACGCTTTGATTTGCGGGTTGCTGTTACTGTGCCATTAGTTGGTCGATGAAGCGTTCGCATAGTTTCCAAGTAGGGAATGAAGGTATTTATGTACGAAGTCGTAGGCTGAAACCTAGGCAGAATGCTCATGTGTTGCAACTAATGGATACTTTCAGGAAAATGTCTGAGCTAAGGGAGTACACGCTAAAGGAATTCAACCGGCGTCTGAATAATGACGACTTCAGATCCATAGGAAGAAGACTGACCAAGAGGGAGTTGGTAGGTGAAGTAGAAGAGGTTAAAGAAGTTGCTGCAGGTCCATGGTTATTCGGAGATAATTTCCAACAGCCGTGAGATAACGTTTATATTCTCCGTCCCGTCCGTAGGCAGGCAGTTATGTCCTTGGGTTTAGTGACGTTATTTTGGCAGATGCTACTCACCAGCTCGACCGTGGTGGGCACATTCTATGGTATACAATAGTAGTCGATGGGACGGGGTTAGGTCGCAGTCTATTCTATGCCATACCACCAAATGAGAATGTTGACTGCTATCGTAGGGCCATTTATTTAATGAGGACAAAGTTCCCTCAGACCGGTAATTGTAAGACGATCTTAGTTTACAGGAGTTTGGCATGGCTTAATGCGTTCACGGACATTTACCCAGAATCTTGTGTGTTATTCTGCCGTTTCCATGTTATACTAGGCATGAAACGTAGATGCAGCCGCCTACACGGAATGTAATCAAGTGAAATTTACGCGTCTTTCAGTGGATGCGTAACCTAGTGTAAGCTCAATCTAGGCTTCGATTTGAGAAGTTCGGAGCGGCAAAACAATGTAGGAGCAATGAGGCGGCTGCATACCTGAATGATACCTGGATACCACTTAAGCAGTTTTAGGCTGGATATATGACCCGTGGTGCATTAGTGATAGGCAATTTTACTACAAACAGAGTGGAAACAGAAAACAGGCGTTTGAAAGATGGCCCGTCAAACCCTTTAAACATCGTGGACGTATTCAAGAACGTCTTCAAGCGTGTTCAGCCTTTGACTGAAAAAGGCCGTCGTAAGGTTGCCAAGGATCAGATGGCTGTTGTAGGGCACCCGATGGGATGTAACAGTTAAATCGTTGCTTGTGAGAATAACGTGGTACGCACGGGATCGGTTATTGGAGCACTTGCGTCGAGAAGTTGTGCAATCAATGGAGCAGATAAATAGCGTATTGTTCGTAGTAAAGCGCCGGGGTGTCATGCACCACGTCAGTCTCAACTGGGCTTTAAAGTGTGATTGTTTATTCAGTCACCAGTGGTCGCTCCCCTGTAGGCATTTGTTAGCAATTTGCATGGGAACAAACTACCCAGTTAAGGAAGTTGCGTTGGGCAGGTGGTCATTCCGTGAAAACGTTTCCGGCAGCTTAGAACAGCTTCATTCTGTTTAGGTTGATCAAAATGGTCTCCGATAACGGGTAAAAGTGATTGGATATCGGAGTCTGAATTTCCGGCTAAAGATATAGGTATTATTCGAAACAGTTGGGCTTCCTAAACAAGATTCTTTATTCTTGTCCTGGAACTAAGTGCTGTACCAAGCTTTAAATGGCGGAACGCCGGTTGCAGCTGACTCTTATGCGGGCATATCCAAGATGGCCGCATCCTCCAAGAGGAACATAGTATTCTGAGATGTTCCAGTTGTCAGGACCAGCCACGACCATAATGACCAATCTCAATATGGGCAAGATAAGTCGGCGCGTCAGTCGTCAAAACGGATATCCATTTTGACAACCAGGGACATGGCGAATGACAATTTAGAAATTTCGGGGGACCAACCGCACTCAGTGACTTTCGGAAGATTCAAAATTACGACGACTACAACATACAAAACAAATTCCAAAGGACGACGACTACAAGTGGACTACCCGCCCACCCGTCAGGACGTCTGCAGTGTCTGCAAAAGCGAAGAACCAAACGTGGACTTAGACGAGAAAATTCAGCAGGCCCAAAACAGAACCCACGGACGATGGACATATTTCAAGTGTGCGGCATTTCATAATAAAGAGAACTGCCATTTCGCAAACTGCATGGCCCATTGACACCGACGTCACAACATGCGAACGAACCCAACGCCCAAGGCCGGTTTTTGAGGGTTTTTTATTATTAAGCCGATCGGTTTTCCAGCGGTTTGTGCCAGTTGCTTGGAATACTGTGTGTGCTTCGTTGATTTCTGTCACTTTTGTCAAATAACGACTTACGATGCTCATTTCTATCTCCCGATTTACCATTTCCCGAATAATTTTCCTTATTTTCCCCTTTCCGAGGTAATAAAAGAGGGCAAATGATACCTAAGTATTTCGGGACATTTCGATTGATTATATCAATATACTTGAATAAAACGCCAATCAAGCATTGCATAATACTTCGGTCGTCAATCCCCTACGCATAAATTCATCATTGATCTTTTTAAAACGGCCACAAAACAAGTGGACCGAAAAACGGCGTTACAAACGGGCTGGGTACTACAAGGGACGTGTTTCACAAGATGTGCCGTTCAATATAATAGGCACCGACGCTGTTCTGCTGGCTTTTCATAGCTTCACCAGATGGAAAGGAAAACAGCCTTCTCGATTCCAACAGCGAGCCACCATAAGTCAGGTAGGCCATCGACACATGGTTCGATGAGCAAAAGCGTCATGCCAATATCAAAATCTCATGCTGACCGTTAGCTAGAATATACATACATGGCTGTGCGTGATCATATCTAGATATATGCAAAAACCAGTTGCTCACTTATCGGATAAGTGTCTATTATCGGGCCCCACACAGCATGAGGGAGGATCAGCGTAACGAACAATTTAGGTCTTTCCTTTATAGCCAGATATAATCAGTTTTAACTGGGAAAATACCGCCCTTAGTTGGGCAAACCCCTCCGACATCGCAAAACTCCTAACGGAATTTGCGCAGAAATTCTGCATAACATTTATATATATCTTTCATATAATGCACAACAAAAATATAACGGTGCATATGAAACACATGACACGAATGACATAATAAGATAACATCCATCATAAATACCATATATATATACATGCGTATATCAAAAAGACTTTCTATTTAAACCTCATTTTGATTACAACAACCGATAATAATTCACCTTCATCAACCACGAACGCGAGCCGGATTACTTCTGAGGTATCGGGCTAATTGCGGAAATCAAATCGCCCTCTTGTGACAGAAAATAGAAACCACCATAGAAGCGGTGGTGCCTCGAACCCCACTGCTGGACTAACTGCGTCTTACCGTCCGACCGGTCCGGGTGAGGACATCTGAAAGCTGGCTGATATAATTGAGGGGGGTTAGAAATTGACGTAAGAAACTACGGCAGCAGAAGACGATGGAGCAAAATGTTGGCCGCACTGCAATGGATTAAATGGCAATAAAGCATTGGTAATCTGCAATAGATGGTCGGCGGACAGGGCACAAAACTCATTGTAAAGCAGTGAGCGAGCAATGCGGGATGTAAAGGGTGGATCGGATGAAAAAATGATTTGGATGGATTGGATGCGATGGATGTGGGGCACAAATGTAGAAGGAATGGACGCATATCATGACGGTCAGAGTGATGGTAGCAATAAAAATGGCCGGTGAGGAGCCGCAAGGTGCAGAGCGAATGCATACATACACATATACATACAAATAAGTATATATGTATATATGTACATATTGAAGGAGCAGGAGCAATAACGATGGAGTTCTGGAGAAAAAATCAGTTATTGGGAGGAGCAGGTAGGGTTAGGTCGAATGGTTATAGAATTAACCTTGGAATATCGTTGTGAATTTCCCTCATGACAGGTGAACATGATGGATCCACAGAGAGAGATAAAAGAAGACTTTGATGCATGCAAAGAGAATAGCAAACCGTAAAGCTGATGCAAACCCTGAATTTCGGTTCTACTGGGGTTCAAGAAAAGGAATGAGTTATGAAACCAGGAGACATGAAACCAATTTCATGAACGTACTTTTTTTACTTTGGTGAATGTGCTAGTAACAAAGGTCCATATGAGGGTGAGATAAATTTCAGGATCAGCAACCTGCACCATTCAGAAATGCGAAAGTGCAACTGGAGGGCCCTGGAAAAGTGGAGGAGCAATTTCCAGCCGGACACGGATCGAGGGAAAATTGGACTGTTGCAACAGATACTAAAATGGAAAATCTCCACATTGACTTGGGCAATATTATGCTGTATCATTGACAAATATATATACATTGACGCATTGAGCCTCCGTTGTATTCAGCGTCATTACTGGTAATGTACTACATTCTATGGGTATAGTTCGTCTGGCGGGGTGAAGGATACGTGTCGGTCAGTCAGTCCAGTGTGGCGAGATATGACGGATGTAAATACCGACTGGTATATTGGCAGGTTGCTCGTAAACCGTTACTTGTGTTGGCTGTAATGTTGATATCAGCAGGAGTGGTTTTGTGTTAGAAAACCCTAATTAATACGATAGGCAGTTGGGGGTATTTTCTGCCGCGTGGCTTGCTTGCAGTCCCAGATGAAATGAAAGGCCCCACTTGGGTTCCCGTCGGTACGAGTCATGGTGGCATCTTTGGTTATCCGATTTGGCGACTGAGATAGTGGGAGGCAACGAACCAGAAATAAATAGGGATTACAGTCTGGACGTGGTTCCAGCTGTGGGTTAGGGTAATATATGACGACAACAGTAATGAACTGGTTTGGTTAATGTGAATGGGGCAAAGATAAAGTTCATTTAAGCGGTCAGTGGCACCTACTCCACGTTCTGGGTGGAGTAGGCTCTCCGAGGGCTGAGCTTTAGAGCTGCAGGCTAGCAGAGTTGCGTCCAACGGTTGGGCCATTTTGTATGCATTCTAAAGGAATATTAGTTCGCAAGTTGGTTTGGCAGTGTTAAGATACTAAGAAAAACCTAGAGCTTTAAGGTTAAAAGGATTCAGAAATGGCAACCCTCAATCTAGTTGGCTCACGCTTTAGCCGGAAATTCAGACTCCGATATCCAAGTACTTTTACCCGTTATCGGAGACCATTTTGATCAACCCAAACAGAATGAAGCTGTTCTAAGCTGCCGGAAACGTTTTCACGGAATGACCACCTGCCCAACGCAACTTCCTTAACTGGGTAGTTTGTTCCCATGCAAATTGCTAACAAATGCCTACAGGGGAGCGACCACTGGTGACTGAATAAACAATCACACTTTAAAGCCCAGTTGAGACTGACGTGGTGCATGACACCCCTGCGCTTTACAACGAACTATACGCACGAGATTTGTTATTGCAGCACTTGCGTCGAGAAGTTGTGCAATCAATGGAGCAGATAAATAGCGTATTGTTCGTAGTAAAGCGCCGGGGTGTCATGCACCACGTCAGTCTCAACTGGGCTTTAAAGTGTGATTGTTTATTCAGTCACCAGTGGTCGCTCCCCTGTAGGCATTTGTTAGCAATTTGCATGGGAACAAACTACCCAGTTAAGGAAGTTGCGTTGGGCAGGTGGTCATTCCGTGAAAACGTTTCCGGCAGCTTAGAACAGCTTCATTCTGTTTAGGTTGATCAAAATGGTCTCCGATAACGGGTAAAAGTGATTGGATATCGGAGTCTGAATTTCCGGCTAAAGATATAGGTATTATTCGAAACAGTTGGGCTTCCTAAACAAGATTCTTTATTCTTGTCCTGGAACTAAGTGCTGTACCAAGCTTTAAATGGCGGAACGCCGGTTGCAGCTGACTCTTATGCGGGCATATCCAAGATGGCCGCATCCTCCAAGAGGAACATAGTATTCTGAGATGTTCCAGTTGTCAGGACCAGCCACGACCATAATGACCAATCTCAATATGGGCAAGATAAGTCGGCGCGTCAGTCGTCAAAACGGATATCCATTTTGACAACCAGGGACATGGCGAATGACAATTTAGAAATTTCGGGGGACCAACCGCACTCAGTGACTTTCGGAAGATTCAAAATTACGACGACTACAACATACAAAACAAATTCCAAAGGACGACGACTACAAGTGGACTACCCGCCCACCCGTCAGGACGTCTGCAGTGTCTGCAAAAGCGAAGAACCAAACGTGGACTTAGACGAGAAAATTCAGTAGGTCCAAAACAGAACCCACGGACGATGGACATATTTCAAGTGTGCGGCATTTCATAATAAAGAGAACTGCCATTTCGCAAACTGCATGGCCCATTGACACCGACGTCACAACATGCGAACGAACCCAACGCCCAAGGCCGGTTTTTGAGGGTTTTTTATTATTAAGCCGATCGGTTTTCCAGCGGTTTGTGCCAGTTGCTTGGAATACTGTGTGTGCTTCGTTGATTTCTGTCACTTTTGTCAAATAACGACTTACGATGCATACAAAATGGCCCAACCGTTGGACGCAACTCTGCTAGCCTGCAGCTCTAAAGCTCAGCCCTCGGAGAGCCTACTCCACCCAGAACGTGGAGTAGGTGCCACTGACCGCTTAAATGAACTTTATCTTTGCCCCATTCACATTAACCAAACCAGTTCATTACTGTTGTCGTCATATATTACCCTAACCCACAGCTGGAACCACGTCCAGACTGTAATCCCTATTTATTTCTGGTTCGTTGCCTCCCACTATCTCAGTCGCCAAATCGGATAACCAAAGATGCCACCATGACTCGTACCGACGGGAACCCAAGTGGGGCCTTTCATTTCATCTGGGACTGCAAGCAAGCCACGCGGCAGAAAATACCCCCAACTGCCTATCGTATTAATTAGGGTTTTCTAACACAAAACCACTCCTGCTGATATCAACATTACAGCCAACACAAGTAACGGTTTACGAGCAACCTGCCAATATACCAGTCGGTATTTACATCCGTCATATCTCGCCACACTGGACTGACTGACCGACACGTATCCTTCACCCCGCCAGACGAACTATACCCATAGAATGTAGTACATTACCAGTAATGACGCTGAATACAACGGAGGCTCAATGCGTCAATGTATATATATTTGTCAATGATACAGCATAATATTGCCCAAGTCAATGTGGAGATTTTCCATTTTAGTATCTGTTGCAACAGTCCAATTTTCCCTCGATCCGTGTCCGGCTGGAAATTGCTCCTCCACTTTTCCAGGGCCCTCCAGTTGCACTTTCGCATTTCTGAATGGTGCAGGTTGCTGATCCTGAAATTTATCTCACCCTCATATGGACCTTTGTTACTAGCACATTCACCAAAGTAAAAAAAGTACGTTCATGAAATTGGTTTCATGTCTCCTGGTTTCATAACTCATTCCTTTTCTTGAACCCCAGTAGAACCGAAATTCAGGGTTTGCATCAGCTTTACGGTTTGCTATTCTCTTTGCATGCATCAAAGTCTTCTTTTATCTCTCTCTGTGGATCCATCATGTTCACCTGTCATGAGGGAAATTCACAACGATATTCCAAGGTTAATTCTATAACCATTCGACCTAACCCTACCTGCTCCTCCCAATAACTGATTTTTTCTCCAGAACTCCATCGTTATTGCTCCTGCTCCTTCAATATGTACATATATACATATATACTTATTTGTATGTATATGTGTATGTATGCATTCGCTCTGCACC